>WNGS01164858.1:48345861-48396656 GCA_020271785.1 Procambarus virginalis
TTATTATTTTAATATACAACCTCCAGATGCAACAGTTGAGGAATTCACTGAACAGATCTACAAAATAGAGAATATCTTTGATAACCTAGCAAACCCACTACCAGACATCATCTTCCTTGGAGACTTCAATCTACCCAGTTTAAAATGGAGAATAGTAAACAATAACATTATAGCAGGAAGTGAACCTGGAAATAACCAACCACAGGTCAGAGAACTACTGAGATTCTGTGACAAATTCTCGCTCAGTCAGCAGATTACAGAACCAACTAGGAACAAAAACACGCTGGACCTGATATTCACGAACAATGAGGAGCTAATCAGAGACATTACTGTCTCAGACACTACGTACTCGGACCACAAGCTCATTGAAGTGCAAACTAACATTAATAACGGTAGTAGGCCCAAGAGAAACAACAAGCAAGAAGGGCTATTCAATAAATTCAATTTTAATAATAAAAGGATAGACTGGGAGAAAATAAACAGGGAACTTACAAACATTCAATGGGAAAATGTTCTAAGAAATAAAAATCCTACACAAGGAATAGAAAAACTGACTTCTGAAGCATATGAAGTCTGTCTGAAACATGTTCCTTTGAGGAAAGCCAGAAAGAGGTCCAATGTAGAAAGAGAACGCAGACGACATTACAAAAGGAGGAAGAAATTAACGGAAATGCTTAAGCAGACACGACTCTCCATACAAAGAAGAAATAATTTAAACAGGGAGATTGAAGAAATCGAACAGAGACTGAAGCATTCCTATCAGACTGAAGAAAGGCAACTAGAACAGAAAGCAATTCAAGAAATAAAGAAAAACCAAAATATTTCTTCACATATGCTAAATCAAAGCGAAAACCACTGCCAGTATTGGACCTATTCGTATTAGTGAAGGTTCATACACTGAGGATGACAAAGAAATTAGTGAAATCCTAAAAAAGCAGTATGAGGACATGTTTAGCACTCCGATACTCAGCATGAAAGTGGAAGATTCGGACAATTTCTTTATGAATGATACTCAAACACCTGTAAATATAACTGATATCAGCACGAGCGTGGCAGATTTTGAAAGAGAAATTGACAATATGCCCATGCACTCAGCCCCGGGTCCAGACTCATGGAATTCAATATTTATAAAGAAATGCAAAGTGCCAGTAGCACAGGCACTCAGTATAGTGTGGAGGAAGAGCTTGGACACAGGGGAGATACCAGATGCGCTTAAAGCAGCAGACATTGCCCCTCTACACAAGGGTGGTAGCAAAGCATTGGCAAAGAATTATAGACCAGTTGCACTAACGTCCCACATAATAAAAGTATTTGAGAGAGTGATCAGGAGTCAGGTCACTAGATTCATGGAAACCAATGACCTCCACAATCCAGGCCAACATGGATTTAGAGCAGGAAGATCATGCCTCTCACAGCTACTTGACCACTATGACAAAATCACTGAGGCATTAGAGGAAAAACATAATGCAGATGTCGTATACACAGATTTTGCAAAGGCATTCGACAAATGTGACCATGGAGTGATTGCACACAAAATGAGGTCAATGGGTATAACTGGTAAAGTAGGACGCTGGATACTCAATTTCCTGTCGAACAGAACACAAAGAGTAACAGTCAATCAAGTAAAATCGAGTCCGAGCGCAGTTAAAAGCTCTGTACCTCAAGGTACAGTCCTTGCACCACTGCTGTTCCTTATTCTCATATCAGACATAGACAAAAACACAAGTCACAGCTTCGTGTCATCCTTTGCAGATGATACAAAAATCAGCATGAAAATTACCTCTGCTGAAGACATTGATAAACTACAAACAGATATTAACAAAGTTTTCGATTGGGCAGCAGAAAATAACATGATGTTTAACGGTGATAAATTCCAGGTACTCAGATACGGCAAAAATGAGGATCTTAAACATAATACAGGGTACAAAACACAATCGAATCTGCCCATAGTAGGAAAACAGCATGTCAAGGATTTGGGAATAATGATGTCCGACGACCTAACGTTTAGGGAGCATAACCAAGCAAGTATTGCGTCAGCCAGAAAAATGATAGGATGGATTACGAGAACCTTCAAGTCCAGAGATCCCATCACAATGGTTGTACTCTTCAAATCACTTGTGTTGTCCCGTCTTGAGTACTGCTCAGTACTCACTTCCCCTTCAGAGCAGGAGAGATTGCTGAAATTGAGGGAATACAGAGAACATATACGGCACGCATAGACGAGATAAAGCACCTAAATTATTGGGATCGTCTCAAAGCTCTCCAAATGTACTCACTAGAAAGGAGACGAGAGAGATACCAAATAATATACACATGGAAAATACTGGAGGGACAGGTCCCAAATCTGCACAGTAAAATAACAACGTACTGGAGTGAACGACATGGAAGAAAATGCAGAATAGAACCAGTGAAGAGCAGAGGTGCCATGGGCACAATCAGAGAACACTGTATGAACATCAGAGGTCCACGGTTGTTCAACGTCCTACCAGCGAGCATCAGAAATATTACAGGAACAACCGTGGACATCTTCAAGAGGAAACTAGATTGTTTCCTTCAAGGAGTGCCGGACCAACCGGGCTGTGGTGGGTATGTGGGCCTGCAGTCCGCTCCAAGCAACAGCCTGGTGGACCAAACTCTCACAAGTCAAGTCGGGCCTCGGGCCGGGTTTGGGGAGTAGAAGAACTCGCAGAACCCCATCAACCAGGTATCAACCAGGTACTTCAGTATTTTTTTCTCCCTTCCTATTTATGCTACGATGCTGAGACTTGGACCAGATGAAACCCTTTTCATATACAACATGTCAAAAAAGTTTGATTAAAATCGAACCAGTTTTCATTTAATGCATTTTTTTGGAAATCTGGAACTCGTGCCCCCTGAAGTGAAATGTCTAAATGGGGGTAGAAATGAAGGATTTTTTCTACAGTGTTAGGGACTGGAAAGCTTGTGAAATGGTACATAAAGACAAAGCCACAAAATCATTAAAGGAAGGGGATGTAAAGAACAAAGGGAAGGGGACCATGTTCCTGAAAATAGTATATACCAACGTAGATGGAGTAAGATAAAAAATATTGGAGTTGAAGGATATAATTCAGCTCAAAATTCCAGATATTGTCGCATTAACAGACGTAACTTGAAGAAAATATTTTAAATGAGGGCGTATTCCCAAGGGGCTACTCTGTTTGGAGACGTGACAGGAAAACTAGGAAGGGAGGAGGAGTGGCTGTGCTGGTGAAAGAACAGCTGAAGGTAAGAGAGTTAATATTTGAAAACCCTCGAGATATTGACATAATGGCATTGCAGGTCTGTAATCAGGATGATAAGCTGATAATTGTAAATGCCTACAGCCCACCAGCAAGCGACACATGGACAAAGGAAGAACTGGATGACAAACGAGAGGGCTTATAATGATAATGAGAGAAATTATGGTAAGAGAAGACAAAGATAAGTCACGATTGTTGGTACTGGGAGACTTCAACTTTAAGGCAATAGACTGAGAGGCCTACGAGGCAAGAATGGAGGACATTTGGACAGGCAGATTTGCAAACCTCATCTTGAAGACATTCATGTATCAACACATCAAGCAGGCCACAAGAATGAGGGAAGGGGATGTTCCATCAGTACTGATCTAATATTCACCAGGAAGGAAGAGGTATTTGACATCCAGTACCTTCCTCCCATGGGAAAGAGTGATCATATCCTCTTGGACATTAAATATGCTAAGAGATATAATCTAGTAGAGAATGGGGACAGTGAAACAGTTGTTAAACTCGATATCAAGAGAGGACGCTATGGGGAACTTAGAAATTTTTTCATGGGTATAATTGGACAGACTTGTTGCTAGGCATGGAAGTAAATGAGATGTATGCCAAATTTTGCTAAATATACAATGAAGGCACACAAACATTCATACCAATACTGAGATGCAGACATAGAAAACAGGGTTGGTTTAACAGAAATTGTGAGAGGGCCAGAGATCAAAAGACACAAGCATGGAATCATTATAGGAAGAGGCCAAACCCCCAAACATACCAGCGATACAAAATTGTGAGAAACAACTACACGACAGTAAGGAGAGAGGCAGAGATGAAGTTTGAGAATGGTATAGCAGACAAATGCAAATCAGATCCAGGCCTTTTTCTATGAATTCATTAAAAGCAAGCTGCAGGTAAAGAATAATATTCAGAGGTTGAAAATGGGGGACAAATTCACAAAAAATGAAAAGGAAATGTGTGAAACATTAAACAAAAAGTTTCATAGTGTGCTTGTACAAAATGAAATCTTCAGGGAACCAGACAATAGGATTTCCAGAGAACAACAATAGAGCATATAGAGGTGTCTAGAGATGAAGTGAAAAATGCTCATGGAGCTAAGTAAGAACAAAGCAGGTGGTCCAGATGGAGCTTCACCATGGGTTCTGAGAGAATGTGCACCTGAGCTCAGCATTCCATGTAAACTGATTTTCAGACATCCCTGTGTACAGGAGTCATAGTAGATTTTGTGGAAAAAGGCTAACATGGTTCCAGTCTACAAAGGTGGCAGCAGGGAAAACCCCCTCAATTATACACCTGTATCATTGACAAGTGTAATAGTCAAAATATTGGAAAAAATAATTAAAATTAAATGGGTGGAACACCTGGAGAGAAATGATATAATGTCAGACAGTATGGTTTTCGATCTGGAAGATCCTGTGTAATGAATTTACTCAGTTTCTATGATCAAGCCACAGAGATTTTACAGGAAAGAGATGGTTGGGTTGTCTGCATCTATTTGGACCTAAAAAAGGCCGAAACATATTAGGAGGGGTGACAGAAAAAAAGAGGGCAGTAATCAGAGGCAATGTATCAGACTGAAGAAATGAAGAAAAGAATGAAGAAAGTGGAGTACCATAGGGTTCAGTTCTTGCACCAGTAATGTTCATTGTCTACATAAAGGATCTACCTGATGGAATACAGAATTACATGAACATGTTTGCTGATGATGCTAAGATAATAGGGAAGATAAGAAACAGATGATTGTCATCCCCTTCAAAAAGACCTGGACAAAATAAGTATATAAAGCACCACATCACCGGAGGATCACATAAAGAACATCATGCAAGGGGCCTAGGCCTCAATTTTCTAATTTCAGAATTGCTTTTAAATACACGTATGGCAAAATACAAAAGAAATTGTTTACTTTTTTAACAAGAAACAGTTTTGAACAGAAACTTTTGTTAGATCAAAGCTGGAATATGGAGCAGTTGTGTGGTTCCCATATCTTATGAAGCACATCAACAAACTGGAAAAGGAACAAAGACTTGTAACTAAGTGGCTCCCAGAACTGAAGGGCAAGAGCTACGAGGAGAGGTTAGAGGCATTAAATATGCCATAACTAGAAGACAGAAGAAAAAGAGGTGATATGATCACTATATACAAAATAGTAGCAGGAATCTATAAAATTGATAGGGAGGAATTCCTGAGGCCTAGAACTTCAAGAATAAGAGGTCATAGATTTAAACTAATTAAACAAAGCTGCTGTGGAAATATAAGAAAATTCACTTCACAGACGGAGTGGTAGACAGTTGGAACAAGTTAGGTGAGGTGGTGGTGGAGGCCAAAACCGTCCATATTATATGACAAAGAATGCTGGGAAGATGGGACACCACGAGTGTAGCTCTTATCCTGTAACTACACTTTCATTTGGGTGATTACACACGCTTGGAGGAGTGGCTGTGCCGGTGAAAGAACACCTGAAGGTAAGAGAATTAACACTTTCGCGCTTTCTAGGAAGCGTAAAAAAAACTTACCCTATGTGCTTTGGGCGTCTCGCGCGCTTAAGCGGTAGGAGCGAAAAGTGTATACTCTTTTACTGTCCTGACACTAATTGTAGACCTACGTATTTAAATTTGGTATCACTGTGTTCGCAATAGAATTCTCTATAAGAACATACATATAAAATACTGCCAAAGCACAAGGATATCAACACCAAATAAAAATCTATTGCGATACTTGGCGAGAGCGCCAAACAGCAACAAATGTTTCCACTCTCTTAATGATTGCGATGACCACATTTATCCTACATCATTGATTATGGTATCATTGGAACCCATAAAATTCTCTATACGGACATATGCATATAAATATAGAATCAATGTCGCAACCAACCCACAAGACGGTTGGAAGTGGCTGAAGTGTTACCCGCGGCGGCATATCGCGCCATACAATTGTTATACCAAGATGAATCACTGCCATGCCGTTTTCTTTAATAAGCTCTTCGGTTATTAGAAAAAACGTAAATTTCATGGTGAACATTTCTAAACTATCCCAACAAAATCGGATAGAAAATGGAATTTATACAAATATTTTATCGTTGGACTAGCGGGTGCGTCGGCAAAGTATCCAGGACTTAAAAGATTGGACGCTAACGCTAGTCCGCTTAGCGCGAAAGTGTTAATTAATAATCAAAAACGCTCGAAGTTGACATACTGTCATTGCAGGTCTGGAATCATGATGATGATCTGATAATTGTAAATCCCTACAGCCCTCCAGCAAGCAACATATGGATAAAGGAGGAAGTAGATGACAAACGAGAAGGCCTCAATGGTCATGAGATTGTAGTAAGGGCAGATAGAGATCAGTCACAATTGTAGGTACTGGGGAACTTCAACTTGAAAACAATAGACTGGGAGGCCTACGAGGCAAGAATGGAGGACATTTGGACAGGCAGATTTGTAAACCTTATCTTGGAGACATTCATGTATCAACACGTCAAGCAGGCCATAAGAATGAGGGAAAGGGATGTTCCATCAGTAATGGATCTAATATTCACCAGGAAAGAAGAGGAGTTATTTGACATCCAGTACCTTCCTCCCTTATGAAAGAGTGATCATGTCCTGTTGGAAATTAAATATACTTTGTGATATAATCTATCTTGAGGTTATCTTGAGATGATTTCGGGGCTTTAGTGTCCACGCGGCCCAGTCCTCGACCAGGCCTCCACCTCCAGGAAGCAGCCCGTAACAGCCGACTAAAGAGTGGGTGCTGCTGTAGTCGTGGGGATTGCTCTAACTTGCACACGGCCTATTTCCTCTTGGCCTCTTAAGTCCATCGATTTTCGGCTGCCCCTTTGATGACTTTGCTCCTCCAAGTTGGGTGGTCCTGAGCAAGCGACTCCCAAGTGCTGGGGTTGATGTCTAGGTCCTTGAGGGGTCACCTTGAGGCAGTCCTTGGATCATTTCTTCTGACTCCCGAACTGAACACACATCCCGGCTCGCTTCTCCATACAGCAGGTGTTTTGGCAATCCTGTCAGGCATTCTGATGACATTGCCTGCCCATCCGGCCTGAATTTTTTGTAGGAGGTTGTAGATGCTGGGAATAATGGCCCTTTCCAGGACCTCAGTGTCTGGGATTTTGTCCTGCCACCTGATGCAAAGGAGTTTGCCGAGAGCTCGAGTGAGTGATTAAGCTGTTTAACATGTCTGCTGTAGACGGTTCAGGTCAAGTTGGTGTAGAGGATTGTGGCGAGTGCCACTGCATGGTAGACCTTCAGTTTGGTGGTAAAGCTGAGACCCCCCCCCCCCACTCCTAGACATTCTCATGGAATCTTCCAAAGGCAGCGCTGACTTTGGCGATCCTGTTGTTGATGTCTCCGTCAATGTTCACTGTTATTGAGAGTATGGCGACAAGATAGGTGAAGTTGTTGACTGGCTGTAGGTTCTACCCCTTGACTGTGATGTGTGGTTCCTGATAGGGAATTCCAGGTGTGGTTTGGTACATGACTTCTGGCTTTTTGGTGCTAATGATTAGACCAAAGTTGTCGCAGGCTCAAACATACCTAGCTACAGTACCTATATACTGGTACATACATACATACAGCATGCATACATACATCTTTGTCAAAGAACAAATGAAATCTATTGACTGTATCAAGAATCTCCTTTAGAACTCACTTCAACTTATAAGAAAATTGCCACAATTGAGTAAGCACACCACACCACCACAGTTGAGTAAGCACACCACACCTCCACAGTTGAGTAAGCACACCACACCACCACAGTTGAGTAAGCACACCCACACCACCACAGTTGAGTAAGCACCACCACACCACCACAGTTGAGTAAGCACACCACACCTCCACAGTTGGGTAAGCACACCACACCTCCACAGTTGAGTAAGCACACCACACCACCACAGTTGGGTAAGCACCACCACACTCCACAGTTGAGTAAGCACACACACACCACAGTTGAGTAAGCACCACACCTCCACAGTTGAGTAAGCACACCACACCTCCACAGTTGAGTAAGCACACCCACACCACCACAGTTGAGTAAGCACATCCACACCACCACAGTTGAGTAAGCCACACCTCACCACCCAGTTGAGTAAGCACACCACACCACCACAGTTGAGTAAGCACATCCACACCACCACAGTTGAGTAAGCACACCTCACCCACCACAGTTGAGTAAGCACACCTCACCACCACAGTTGAGTAAGCAAACTCACCACCACAGTTGAGTAAGCAAACTCACCACCACGTTGAGTAAGCACACCACCACCACAGTTGAGTAAGCCACAACACCACCACAGTTGAGTAAGCAAACCCCACCACCACAGTTGAGTAAGCACATCTCACCACCACAGTTGAGTAAGCACATCACACCACCACAGTTGAGTAAGCACACCTCACACCACAGGAGTAAGCACACCTCACCACCACAGTTGAGTAAGCACATCCACACCACCACAGTTGAGTAAGCACACCACACCTCCACAGTTGAGTAAGCACACCTCACCACCACAGTTGAGTAAGCACACCACACCTCCACAGTTGAGTAAGCACACCACACCACCACAGTTGAGTAAGCACACCACACCACCACAGTTGAGTAAGCACACCACACCTCCACAGTTGAGTAAGCACACCTCACCACCACAGTTGAGTAAGCACACCACACCACCACAGTTGAGTAAGCACCACACCACCACAGTTGAGTAAGCACACCTCACCACCACAGTTGAGTAAGCACATCCACACACCACAGTTGAGTAAGCACATCCACACACCACAGGTGAGTAAGCACAACACCTCCACAGTTGAGTAAGCAACCTCACCACCACAGTTGAGTAAGCACACCACACCACCACAGTTGAGTAAGCACACCACACCACCACAGTTGAGTAAGCACACCACACCACACAGTTGAGTAAGCACACACTCACCACCACAGTTGAGTAAGCACATCCACACCACCACAGTTGAGTAAGCACATCCACACCACCACAGTTGAGTAAGCACACCACACCTCCACAGTTGAGTAAGCACACCTCACCACCACAGTTGAGTAAGCACACCACACCACCACAGTTGAGTAAGCACACCACACCACCACAGTTGAGTAAGCACACCTCACCACCACAGTTGAGTAAGCACACCCACACCACCACAGTTGAGTAAGCACATCCACACCACCACAGTTGAGTAAGCACACCTCATCACCACAGTTGAGTAAGCACACCTCACCACACAGTGAGTAAGCACACCCACACCACCACAGTTGAGTAAGCACACCACACCTCCACAGTTGAGTAAGCACATCTCACTCCACAGTTGAGTAAGCACACTCACCACCACAGTTGAGTAAGCACATCTCACCACCACAGTTGAGTAAGCACACCTCACCACCACAGTTGAGTAAGCACACCTCACCACCACAGTTGAGTAAGCACACCACACCTCCACAGTTGAGTAAGCACATCTCACCTCCACAGTGAGTAAGCACATCTCACCTCCACAGTTGAGTAAGCACATCTCACCACCACAGTTGAGTAAGCACACTCACCACCACAGTGAGTAAGCACACCACACCTCCACAGTTGAGTAAGCACATCTCACCTCCACAGTTGAGTAAGCACATCTCACCTCCACAGTTGAGTAAGCACACCTCACCACCACAGTTGAGTAAGCACACCTCACCACCACAGTTGAGTAAGCACACCACACCTCCACAGTTGAGTAAGCACATCTCACCTCCACAGTTGAGTAAGCACACCTCACCACCACAGTTGAGTAAGCACACCTCACCACCACAGTTGAGTAAGCACACCTCACCACCACAGTTGAGTAAGCACACCTCACCACCACAGTTGAGTAAGCACATCTCACACCACAGTTGAGTAAGCACACCTCACCACCACAGTTGAGTAAGCACACCACACCTCCACAGTTGAGTAAGCACACCACACCACCACAGTTGAGTAAGCACACCCACACACCACAGTTGAGTAAGCACACCACACCACCACAGTTGAGTAAGCACACCACACCTCCACAGTTGAGTAAGCACACCACACCACCACAGTTGAGTAAGCACACCCACACCACCACAGTTGAGTAAGCACACCACACCTCCACAGTGAGTAAGCACACCACACCACCACAGTTGAGTAAGCACACCCACACCACCACAGTTGAGTAAGCACACCCACACCACCACAGTTGAGTAAGCACACCTCACCACCACAGTTGAGTAAGCACATCTCACCACCACAGTGAGTAAGCACACCTCACCACCACAGTTGAGTAAGCACACCCACCACCACAGTTGAGTAAGCACACCACACCTCCACAGTTGAGTAAGCACACCACACTCCACAGTTGAGTAAGCACACCACACCTCCACAGTTGAGTAAGCACACCACACCTCCACAGTTGAGTAAGCACACCACACCACCACAGTTGAGTAAGCACACCACACCTCCACAGTTGAGTAAGCACACCACACCTCCACAGTTGAGTAAGCACACCACACCACCACAGTTGAGTAAGCACACCACACCACCACAGTTGAGTAAGCACACCACACCTCCACAGTTGAGTAAGCACACCACACCTCCACAGTTGAGTAAGCACACCACACCTCCACAGTTGAGTAAGCACACCACACCTCCACAGTTGAGTAAGCACACCACACCTCCACAGTTGAGTAAGCACACCACACCACCACAGTTGAGTAAGCACACCACACCTCCACAGTTGAGTAAGCACACCACACCTCCACAGTTGAGTAAGCACACCACACCACCACAGTTGAGTAAGCACACCTCACCATTTACTTCTCTTACCTCTTTAATATATGTGATCTGCCGCCATACTTCCTATTATGAATGTTTGTCTAAGTGGATCAGTTTTGGTGAATGATGCTTATCATAAGTTTCCACTAGTTGTAAACATTGTGGCAAGAGTCCATGTGCAACCTTGGACTCTGCTCTATTGTCTTGTTACTAACATTATACTTGTTTTGTTTCTCTTGAAGCATGAAACATTATAGCTTGTTGCAATAGTCAACTTAAAAACTTTAGTACACTAGTATTTAAATCTGACCAGTGCATCTTGGCCTAGTGGGATAATCTCTGCTTGTTCTGCTATTCTTATTACAAGTGGTTATGTTTCCCATATTATATGATATGAATGTCTTAATTTCAAATGTGTCATCATTCTTGAGTCTTGTCATCACTTTTATCAACTATGACTTGAAGCTTGGTTATGAGGTGGTCTTTTTTTCCTTCTTTTGCAAGACTTTAACGAGTCTTTAAATGTTGCCCTTCATACGTCTACAGTTTTAATGTGTGAGGCATAAGCCTAACTGTGTCATTAAGCGTTGTATGGTATCCATTACTGGTAATTTAATTCTTGACCATATTTTCTTTGTAAATATTTAATGCCTTGCTCCCTTTGCGAATTATCTTTTCCTGAAAGATAGGCCTCATTTAGTATCTCTTTAGACATACTGCCTGCTTCTACGTGTTGTGCACTTGTTTAGTAACGTTTGAAACATTTACCAAACAATGAATCGTGCTTGGCCTCCTCAAGTAAAGATTGAGCATCAAATTACTTACCTGACACCTTGTGAAGAAGTAGACAGAATGCTGGTTAAAATAAAATGCAGGTTGGCCTACTTCTCAAATTATATAAAAAAACTGGACTAGGCTAACAAAGTTATTGTGCCGAGTGTAGCCATGGACAGGTGGCACTGGTGTGGGTGCTGCTGTCACGAACAGGTGGTGCTGGTGTGGGTGCTGTCAAGAACAGGTGGCACTGGTGTGGGTGCTGTCAAGAACAGGTGGCACTGGTGTGGGTGCTGTCAAGAACAGTGGCACTGGTGTGGGTGCTGTCAAGAAACAGGTGGCACTGGTGTGGGTGCTGTCAAGGACAGGTGGTACTGGTGTGGGTGCTGCTGTCAAGAACAGGTGGCACTGGTGTGGGTGCTGGCAAGAACATGTGGCACTGGTGGGGTGCTGTCAAGAACAGGTGGCACTGGTGTGGGTGCTGTCAAGAACATGTGGCACTGGTGTGGGTGCTGTCAAGAACAGGTGGCACTGGTGTGGGTGCTGTCAAGAACAGGTGGCACTGGTGTGGGTGCTGTCAAGAACAGGTGGCACTGGTGTGGGTGCTGTCAAGGACAGGTGGTACTGGTGTGGGTGCTGCTGTCAAGAACAGGTGGCACTGGTGTGGGTGCTGCTGTCACAAACAGGTGGTGCTGGTGTGGGTGCTGTCAAGACAGGTGGTACTGGTGTGGGTGCTGTCAAGGACAGGTGGTACTGGTGTGGGTGCTGTCAAGGACAGGTGGTACTGGTGTGGGTGCTGTCAAGAACAGGTGGCACTGGTGTGGGTGCTGTCAAGGACAGGTGGTACTGGTGTGGGTGCTGTCAAGGACAGGTGGTACTGGTGTGGGTGCTGTCAAGAACAGGTGGCACTGGTGTGGGTGCTGTCAAGAACATGTGGCACTGGTGTGGGTGCTGTCAAGAACAGGTGGCACTGGTGTGGGTGCTGTCAAGAACAGTGGCACTGGTGTGGATGCTGTCAAGAACATGTGGCACTGGTGTGGGTGCTGTCAAGAACAGGTGGCACTGGTGTGGATGCTGTCAAGAACAGGTGGCACTGGTGTGGGTGCTGTCAAGGACAGGTGGTACTGGTGTGGGTGCTGTCAAGAACAGGTGGCACTGGTGTGGGTGCTGTCAAGAGCAGGTGGCACTGGTGTGGGTGCTGTCAAGAACGGGTGGCACTGGAGTGGGTGCTGTCAAAAACAGGTGGCATTGGAGTGGGTGCTGTCAAAAACAGGTGGCACTGGTATGGGTGCTGTCAAGAACAGGTGGCACTGGTGTAGATGTTGTCAAGAACAGGTGGCGTTGGTGTGGATGCTGTCAAGAACAGGTGGCACTGGAGTGGGTGCTGTCAAAAAACAGGTGGCATTGGAGTGGGTGCTGTCAAAAATAGGTGGCATTGGGGGGTGCTGTCAAGAACAGGTGGCGCTGGTGTGGGTGCTGTCAAGAACAGGTGGCACTGGTGTGGGTGCTGTCAAGAGCAGGTGGCACTGGTGTGGATGCTGTCAAGAACAGGTGGCACGAGTGGTGCTGAAAAAAAAACAGGTGGTGCTGGTGTGGGTGCTGTCAAGAACAGGTGGCCACTGGTGTACTCGCCTAGTTGTACTCACCTAGTTGTGCTTGCGGGGGTTGAGCTCTGGCTCTTTGGTCCCGCCTCTCAACCGTCAATCAACAGGTGTACAGTTTCCTGAGCCTAATGGGCTCTATCATATCTACACTTGAAACTGTGTATGGAGTCAGCCTCCACCACATCGCTTCCTAATGCATTCCATTTGTCAACCACTCTGACACTAAAAAAGTTCTTTCTAATATCTCTGTGGCTCATTTGGGCACTCAGTTTCCACCTGTGTCCCCTAGTGCGTGTGCCCCTTGTGTTAAACAGCCTGTCTTTATCAACCTGTCGATTCCCCTGAGAATCTTGAATGTGGTGTCATGTCCCCCCTAACTCTTCTGTCTTCCAACGAAGTGAGGTTTAATTCCTGCAGTCGCTCCTCGTAGCTCATACCTCTCAGCTCGGGTACTAGTCTGGTGGCAAACCTTTGAACCTTTTCCAGTTTAGTCTTATGCTTGACTAGATAGGGACTCCATGCTGGAGCCGCATACTCCAGGATTGGTCTGACATATGTGGTATATAATGTTCTGAAAGATTCCTTACACAAGTTTCTAAAGGCCGTTCTTATGTTAGCCAACCTGGCATATGCTGCTGATGTTATCCTCTTGATATGAGCTTCAGGGGACAGGTCTGGCGTGATATCAACCCCCAGGTCTTTCTCTCTCTCTGACTCTTGAAGTATTTCATCTCCCAAATGATACCTTGTATCTGGTCTCCTGCTTCCTACCCTATCTTCATTACATTACATTTGCTTGGGTTAAACTCTAACAGCCATTTGTTCGACCATTCCTGCAGCTTGTCCAGGTCTTCTTGAAGTCTCAAGCTGTCCTCCTCTGTCTTAATCCTTCTCATAATTTTGGCGTCGTCAGCAAACATTGAGAGGAATGAGTCTATACCCTCTGGGAGATCATTTACGTATATCAGAAACAGGATAGGTCCAAGTACAGAGCCCTGTGGGACTCCACTGGTGACTTCACGCCAGTCTGAGGTCTCACCCCTCACTGTAACTCTCTGCTTCCTATTGCTTAGGTACTCCCTTATCCACTGGAGCGCCCTACCTGTTACTCCTGCCTGTTTCTCCAGCTTATGCATCAACCTTTTATGGGGTACTGTGTCAAAGGCTTTCCGACAGTCCAAAAAAATGCAGTCCGCCCACCCTTCTTTTCTTGCTTAATTCTTGTCAAGAATTCTATCAAGGTGTGGGTGCTGTTCAAGAACAGGTGGCGCTGGTGTTGGGTGTGTCAAGAACAGGTGGCACTGGTGTGGGTGCTGTCAAAGCAGGTGGCACTGGTGTGGATGCTGTCAAGAACAGGTGGCACTGGAGTGGGTGCTGTAAAAAACAGGTGGTGCTGGTGTGGGTGCTGTCAAGAACAGGTGGCGTGGTGTGGGTGCTGTCAAGAACAGGTGGCGTTGGTGTGGGTGCTGTCAAGAACAGGTGGCGCTGGTGTGGGTGTGGTGTAACCAAGAACCATTACTGGCAAAGGGGTATACCAATTTGCTTCTAAGATGGTAGATCTTTCACTAGGTCAGCCTGATGTCTGCCAATTAGTCATTGTGTGATGTGGCATGTAGTCCATTCTCTTAAAGTAATTAGCATTAGGGGGAGAATGTATCCATAACCCAAAGGACCAGACATATTAATAATCTATTAAAATTAAGAGAAGACCTTTGTGCATCTTGGAATTTAAGCAGCAGTTGCATGTGTTGCTTTCTCTGAACATTTCTTAGACCATCTTCACAGTTATGTTGCCATCATGATTGTCATCATCTCCACCCCAATCTCTCACCACAATAATTGAGAAGTATTGTAGGAGTAAGAAGAAAATTGAATAGTGTTGCTGAAAACATTGTACTAAAATGGATTTACCTAACTTCCCATTGGGAAACCGGAGAGATGTTGAGCATTAGAACTGATGTTAGACTTCCTAAACAGGGGGAACTGTGGAGTACAGCTTGACTGGAATTTTAAGTCTGGTTTTAAATGAATAATTAAGTTGCGACTTGACTCGTTAGTGTTGTGAGAATATCCTGTTTTGTCTTTTATCAATTCAACGCATTTTTTCATTCCTAAGATATAGTACACAACTTATATTTGTGTTCATTCTTAGCAGATATATGTTTCCTTTGATAAGACATTCTATTCCAATATTTTAGGTAAACTACATGTAGAAGACAATAAGTCACAATAACATGGCTGAAAACACTTGGTCTACAGCCAAAATGCTTCTGAAACAAATGAAGTCGATCTTGACTAATTCTGGGTCTCTGAATATGTTTGAANAGTGTTACCATTCGGCTTGCGTAATGCCTCTGCCACGTTCCAGAGGCTAATGAACTCTTTGCTCGCTAATGTGCCAAATTGTCGGGCGTATTTAGATGATATTGTGCTCTTTGATATTAATTGGGCTGACCACATAGCTAGGTTACGCCAGTTGTTCACAGTGTTGAAACATGCAAATCTAACCTTAAATGCTAAAAAGTGTCATTTTGGCCAAGGCACAGTGACGTACCTCGGTTATGAAGTGGGCCAAGGAAAAGTGTTACCTCGACAAGACAAAATTAGTGCTATTCTGGACTATCCAGTGCTCAGGTCTAAAAAGGACATTCAACGATTTATCGGTATGTGTGCGTACTACCGACGCTTTTGTCAGAACTTTTCCAGTGTGGCCACTCCTTTCACAGATTTGTTGCGGAAGGCCGTTAAATTTAAGTGGTCATCGGACTGTGCAGAGGCATTTAAAAACTTGAAATTGATTTAGCTTCCGCCCCAGTGCTTGCTAGTCCAAGGTTCGACCGTCCGTTTAAAATTCAAGTTGACGCGTCTGACTCGGGTGCTGGTGCAGTGTTGTTGCAAACTGGGGATGATAAAGTGGAACACCCAGTATATTATTACTCTGTAAATTTGACAAGGCGCAGCGCAATTATTCGGTGATAGAAAAAGAGGCGTTGGCGCTTGTGCTAACTTGCAAAAAGTTCGAAGTGTACCTCACAGGTAATATAGTGGAAGTGTACACGGACCATAACCCATTAGTTTTCATGAATCAGATGAAGCAGAAAAATAAGCGCATACTCAGGTGGGCATTGTACCTACAGGACTTTAATCTATCTATTATCCACCTACCGGGCCGGCTCAACGTGATAGCCGACGCTCTGTCCCGCTTGCCTGAGTAACATTCATCTGAGCCGCAGGAAGCCATACCAAATGTCATGCTTTAGTTATTTTTTTTAGGTTCTCCTGTGACATTAAATATCCCGTGTCCAATTTATTTACTTCCTTTTGTTTTTTTTTTTTTGGTGTATGTTTTTCTTTCAGAGAATTCCCTTGTAATTTTTTTTGACAGAAAATTGTTGTTTGGTTGATTTTCTATTATGTCATGGATGTCCATTTTATTCTGTATACTCTTACAAAAAAATATGACTACTATTCTAGTAGTCACATTTTTTTTTTTCTCTGAAGGGGGGAGGAGTGTTACGACTCTGGGTTCTTTAGATGGAAACCAGAGGTCAAAATTGAGCTTATTAACGACAATATGGCAGGGCACGCTTAGAGAGATGTAGCTGTTTGTAATCATCCCTGCCAGAAGTACGATTATTTGTGTGGCTCACAAAGCATTTAGACTCTTAAACTTGTTGTGGATTAAGTAACATTGTTATAAGTTTAACTACCCGTAGAATGAGGAAAGTAGCAATATGAGGCATAAGGGGAAGATGTTTTAATGTGTATAGCTGTATGATCAATTGGGCTCTTCCCGGCACCACACACGCATGCGGGAGGGCTCGAGACTGAGAGGGTCTTCTCTGCTGACTGCTGTGCTGTTCGGACGCGCTCTCCTCCTTCCTCTTAATTCTTTATTTCTGTGACTTAGTTGGTTAAGTACTCCATTACTCAGTTTGTATATGTCTGGCATACCTATCGTTATATGTGTAGAGTAGTATACCTGGGGTGTAGTAAGTGTTATTTAAGGTTTATATTACCTGCTATGCTAACTGGGTCTCAGTGTACCACGTGGCCCCTACCCTAAGCTGACTCCAGTGTGTTATAGTAGAGCTTTACCCTAGCTTGTTTCCAGTGTAAACCTTGTATCCTGCCTATGTGGACCAAGGCTTTTAACGTAAGATTGTGTGGTAAAGTTAGTATTAAATTGTTATTGGTGTGATTGTGTATGGGGGGTGTTAAGGGGTTAATAAATAAGTAAGTTTGAACAGAGTATCCCTTATTCCTGTGGGGGAGTCAATAATCATTTCCTAGACTAACCAGGTTTAGTAGCAAGCATTTATTACTGTGGATAGATTATTTTGGGGGCCGGGCCTTTTGATTCTCCCATTTCTTGATACCTCTATTCTACTTACCCTTACCCCTTAATAGTACCAGTTTCCCCATAGCAAGTCCCACGGTATTTTTATAACAGTCTTCCTCCAAAATAATCTTTCCTGCCTCTACTCTACACAGACGCCGTCTTGTGGAATCGGCTCTAATACACAATGTACCCAACATGAACTTGAGTCCTGGCTTTGTTGCTGTGGACTCTTCCCTTTCACAGTATATACTCAAATGCTCTAATCTTTCTAACAAACGTGACCTAACATAAGCCTACCCCTTCTATTTTCTTTCTTTCTCTTTCCTTTTCTTTATCTCTTCTCCTACGCTCCCTTCCTTCCTCTTCTTATTCCTATCTCCTTCTCATTCGGTGGTTATAATAGGAGCTGCCTCGTATGGGCCAATAGGCCTTCTGCAGCTCTTATTATTATTACTATCCCCTCTACTACACCTTACTTTGCTCCTCAGCTCTCTCTTGCCTATTTATTGCCTGTCTCTACTCCCTCTTCACAACAGAGCCAAAGTAGCGGAAGGAAGATCCACTGCGATATGGTACGAACAAGCCACTGGTTACTCCTCTTTCAAGCCTGGCAAAAAGATATCCAGAGACATTGCAGTAGCCATACACAGACTCAGACTTGGTTACAAGTGCTGCTGGGAGGTAATGAACCCAATAGTTAAAGAGTGTCACATATGTGAAACTGAAGCAGAGGCGCCACTGTTGCAATACTTACTGGAATGTGAAGCTACTGAACCCCTGCGCATCAAACTCAACATTAATCCAACGACAGCAGCTGCATTAGATGCACATTCCACCGCGACTACAATGATTAGAAAAGCCGTTGAGGAATGGGACTCATTAGTGAGCATTCTGCATCTACATCCACCACCAAGATAAAGTTAATAAAACAGGATTAAAACCAGTGCACTAAAACAGAAGCGATAAATAAACAGGAAAAGAGAAATCCCCTCCTCCATTTTAAACTTAGACCCAAATATCACAGGAAAAAGGTTATCATGTATAACCAAACTCAATTACGGGCTCACCATAGCTCGTGCTACATGGACACTTCGTCCTGAGTAGCTAAATCTTTAACAACAACATCCCTCATGACAATCGACTTGAGAATGGTCCAGGACGGACCGAAACGTCGTCGTCTCTTCACCGTCTAGTGTGTGGTCTGGTCAACATACTTTAGCCACGTTATTGTGACTCATCGCCTGCACACAGTTATTAGTCTTGCTGCACACCCACCCAACTGGGCGGCAGCTTTACAGTCATGTGCTCCACACCCACCCAACTGGGCGGCAGCTTTACAGTCATGTGCATGCATTACTTACAGTAAGCAAATTTTGGATACTTCGCTAAGATTTCGGGCAGCACATCATTATAAATGAAGTACTTACACATTTCTTGGAAACCATTGATGGTGTTATCTCTAAATTCCGTGATTTTTTTCACATTCCATTATATAATGACGCAAAGTATGCGAATAGTTCTGCTGACAGAGTTTATATTTAGTCAGATCTACATCAGCAGATGTTGCAAACTCCCAGAGGTACTTGTAGCCGAGCCTAAGCCTAGCAGTGGTAAGATCAAGAAGTCTGCTAACCTTATTGGATGACCCATAGACATGCGGTTCTTCCTGCATAATAGAATAATGATAGATGGAGTAACTGGTGTGAATTTCACTTTACCTCAAGTCTCCGAAATTTAGTTGATGTTCCCGGAATATTACTGCCCTCAGGCTGCTCAAAGGCAGTCCAAGTTGGTAATCAATTCCCTCTTTACGAGCAAAAGTCTTGGCCAACTCATTAGTTCCATCATGCATTCGGAGACCAATATGGGAAGGAATCCACAGGAGACAAACTCTGATTCCATCATTGATTATTTCATTATACCTGTGTCTAGCTTCAGAGATAAGCACGCCACTGTTATGCCTGTTGTGTATTAAAATGACTACATTTTTATGTAAATTTCTTTTTGTAAAAGATGATGATAAACTTCAATAAATGTAAGTAATTATCAAAGAAGGCACCAAGCCGGGAAGGTTATGTAGCACCATCAAATAAAGGTATTATTGAAACTTTATAGGAAAACGTTAAATCTTAAATATATCTCTATTCCTATACTTGAAATATTGTATACTTTGCTCTCTCCATCGTACTTCTGCACCTGCTGGCAAGTGGTGCGGTGCGATGTGCAGGTGGTGTTCATTACTAGGTGAGCTGGCAGGTGGTGTTCACTGCTAGATGACCTGCTGTTCACCTAGCAGTAATTAGGTACCTGGGAGTTAGTTCATTGTTGTGGGGATGTATATCCTAAGGCCCTGTATACAATGTTCACAACAGAAGAATGTATAATCATTTCATGGTATACAACACATTGAGAAGGAATGAAGGTTAGATTTGAAAATTTAGTTTTTAATACACTTACTCATTTATTGAGTCTTTCCTTCACCTTCATTCAAGCACAAGGGTATTACAGTAAGTTTCTCCATTATTATTTTTATTAATATTATTAGTTTTTTTTGTTATTATTTGTATTATTGTTAACAGGAGGAGTGAGGGGGGGAGGGTAATGGTTCACATGTCCACATTCCAATGCCCGCTTCCCAGGGCTGAGGGTGCGGGGGTGTACAATAAACCAAGCACCTCCGGCGGCCGCTTGTCGAAGGCGGAAGTGTAGCCTAGGCCGTTTGTCATGATAATTAGTGATGGCTTTTATTTTGATTATGGGTTCGTAATCCAGTTAAGCCTTTATTCTTAATTTGTATTACAATGCTGGTAAAATACACTTCTTGATGATGAGTATGGAGTACAAATGAACTCATTGTGTACCCTATGCTCACAGGATGAGTATATAGGGTACACAATGAACTACCACTCACACGATGGGTATGGGATGCACAAGAAACTATCGCACAGAAGATGAGTATGGAGAGCAAAGTAAACAAAGATTCACACGATGAGAAAGGGTTGCACGATGTCCTATGTGACTCACAGAATGAGTATGAGGTGCACAATAAACTACAGGTAACAGGATAAGTATGGGTTGCACAATAATTTACAGGTCACAGGATGGGTATGGGGTGCACAAACAACTGGTAACAGGATGAGTATGGGTTCACGTAATGTAACTGTTCACCTAGCAGTAAGTAGGTACTCAGGAATTAGTCAGCTTGTTGTGGGGTTGCATCCTAGGCGGGGTCAGTAATTCGACCTTAAGGATGTCCTTGATAAAAGCCTATCGTGTATGAATATACTGTGGTTTCTTGTCCCCCAAAAATGAATTATTATAATTATAATATTATGGTTTATAATTAAGTTTTAAGAGTGATTATGCGTCATAATTAACATACGTCTATCTTTACCTCAACATTTTATAAGTTAATTTCTGTCTGTATATGATGATGATCATATACAACTAAGGTAGCATTGCAACTTTATAGGAAATTGTTAAGTCCAAAATATATCTTGATTCTTATACTCGAGATATTGTTACAATAAACGTTTGAAAACAAAGTTTATATCTGTATTTAAAATATAAAATATTTTGCGTTTATCAACGCATCTCTCTGAATTACTAATTTTTTCTTAATTGTGAAGCCTGTATTGCCCGCCTGGCAGGACACTGATTCATTGGAAGTTTTCATGTGTCCGGACACCGGCGATGGTGTGGTATTGGCTATTTATTTAACCATGTCTTGGCTTTCATTTAAGATATATTTATTTGAAATGTAGTCACATTATCGTCTACATCTTTGTTTATGCTGACATATGCGAAAGGCTTTTGACACTGTCAACCACCAAAACCTTCTTCTTAAATTACATCATTATGGAGTCAGGGGACACTCCCTGCAATACCTCAAATCCTACCTTACTGACAGGCTCCAGTATGTTTCTGTGAATAATTCAATTTCTCCCACCCTACCCATCAACATTGGTGTTCCTCAGGGCAGCATACTTGGCCCTCTCCTCTTTCTCATCTACATTAATGACCTTCCTAATGCCTCCCAACACCTCAAACCAATTCTGTTTGCTGACGACACAACCTTCATTTACTCCAGTCCTGACCCCCTTGCTCTAAATGCCACAGTGAATACTGAGCTAGAGAAAGTCCATCTTTGGCTAACTGCTAACAAACTCACCCTTAACATTGACAAAACTTTTTATATTCTGTTTGGCAATAAATCCTCTAATCATATAAATCTCAAAATAAACAATACCCAAATTTGTAACAAATTAGATGGTAAATTCCTTGGCATTCTCATTGACCACAAGCTGAATTTCCGGGACACATTCTAAATATATCTAAAAAAGTTTCAAAAACTGTTGGAATTCTTTCTAAGATCAGATATTATGTACCCCGCCCTGCCCTGGTGACTCTCTATTACTCCCTCATCTATCCATATCTCAACTATGGTATTTGTGCTTGGGGTTCTACTACCCAAAATCATTTACGTCCTCTAATCACTCAACACAAAGCTGCTATTAGGACAATATCCAACTCTGGCCCCAGACATCATTCGGTACCCCTACTCAAATCTCTGAATATGTTAGACATTAAGTCACTTCACATTCTCTCATGTGTATTATACATATATAAAACGCTGAACTGTAATGCCAATCCTGACCTCAAAAGCTTCATAGAAGGTTGTAACAGAACCCATAAGCACCACACCAGACATAAATACAGTTTTGATATTCCTAGAGTACGACTTAATCTAACTAGAAATGCTTTACAAATCAAGGGACCCAGAATGTGGAATGACCTTCCCAACCATGTTAAAGACTGTGCCTCTCTCAACCAGTTTAAGAGAAAAACGAAGAAATACCTAATAAATTCCCTGTAACCTGCCTTACCCCTCTATTGTCAACCAATGACTGTTTTTGTTTTAAATGACGCTGTTTTGTCGACCGAATTGCATTTGTGCTGTTTTTTCAGCCATGTTCCCCCCTTATTAACTGTTTTGTTTTTCTCAACTCATTTTATTCCTTATGCTCAATTAGTCTTAAGCCTTAGTCATTTAAGTTTTTCATGCCCGAAACGCTTTGCGTAATAGTGGCTTTAGGCATTGTATGTACTAGCCCTATCTATTTACTCCATCACTCTGTACAATCACTTTTATGTATGTACCTTACCTAAATAAACATTTTGATTTTGATTTTGATTTGATTTTTGACTTTGCACATATGCAAATGAATTACACAATTAATTCACTTGTTTGCAGGCCTTCACACTCCCTGAGATAGCCACCACGTAACTGTAAAAAGGCATATATCTTCAGCTTATATTTCTATCTTTATTATGACATAGAAAACTTCGTTTATTACAATATTTAGATTAAATTAACATTGATCTTCGAAAGATCATAGATCCTATCGATAGGGAGAGCGTCGGCCAAGAAACCTTGTTTAAAATATGAATATTTTCCTGCCTAATAAGATATAATCTCTGTGATGGATTCACAAAAACTATTTTATCTCTGCGTTTCTGATAACATATACAAATATAAGTTATATTTGCGAATCTCTATTAACTAAGCAATATATCAGAGAGCGTGTTAGGTTCGGTGTTCTATGAACGAAAAGGACATGAGTAGTTTAAGTAGCGAACGCATACAAACGAATAACGATAGTATCTATATAGCAAATCATTGTGATGTGGAGTTGATTTAACTTCCACACATTTTTTTAATAAATATTAAATGTTTGTGGGTATTTATGAAGATATTATTACAAATACCCATTCTACTTGTTAATATCATTAATTAAATTGCGACAATTTGAGCAAAGAAGTGCGACGACTGGATCACGGGTACAGGAGGCTGACATGGCAGCAAACACTGTCCAGGCGACCATATATCTTGGATAAGTCGCTCTACAATTTTGTCGCTTGGACCGTCGACTTCCTATGGCGTCACCTGCTACATATTTACTTCGAATTTCGATATGAAATTACATTATTTCAGAGTGAAAATAGGTTTGATCGTGTTCTACGTGCAGCACCAACATTACAGTAAGTAAATATATCATATTTCTTCATTACTTACGTAATACTAGGAGGATTGGGTACATTTGGGTAGATTTGGGTGATTTGGGTAATTCTACGGACCCGTGAGGGCCAGTGCTGTTGTATTGAGAGGTGAGGGGCAGTGCTGGTGTATTGAGAGGTGAGGGAAAGTGCTGGTGTATCGAGAGATGAGGGCCAGTGCTGGTGTATTGAGAGGTGAGGGGCAGTGCTGGTGTATTGAGAGGCGAGGCAGTGCTGGTGTATTGAGAGGTGAGGGCAGTGCTGGTGTATTGAGAGGTGAGGGGCAGTGCTGGTGTATTGCGAGGTGAGGGCCAGTGCTGGTGTATTGAGAGGTGAGGGCCAGTGCTGGTGTGTTGAGAGGTGAAGGCAGTGCTGGTGTATTGAGAGGTGAGGGACAGTGCTGGTGTATTGAGAGGTGAGGGCCAGTGCTGGTGTGTTGAGAGGTGAGGGCCAGTGCTGGTGTATTGAGAGGTGAGGGGCAGTGCTGGTGTATTGAGAGGTGAGGGCAGTGCTGGTGTATTGAGAGGTGAGGGTCAGTGCTGGTGTATTGAGAGGTGAAGCAGTGCTGGTGTATTGAGAGGTGGGGGGCAGTGCTGGTGTATTGAGAGGTGAGGGCAGTGCTGGTGTATTGAGAGGTGAGGGCCAGTGCTGGTGTATTGAGAGGTGAGGGCCAGTGCTGGTGTATTGAGAGGTGAGGGCCAGTGCTGGTGTATTGAGAGGTGAGGGCCAGTGCTGGTGTATTGAGAGGTGAGGGCCAGTGCTGGTGTATTGAGAGGTGAGGGCCAGTGCTGGTGTATTGAGAGGTGAGGGCCAGTGCTGGTGTATTGAGAGGTGAGGGCCAGTGCTGGTGTATTGAGAGGTGACGGCCAGTGCTGGTGTATTGAGAGGTGACGGCCAGTGCTGGTGTATTGAGAGGTGAGGGCCAGTGCTGGTGTATTGAGAGGTGAGGCCAGTGCTGGTGTATTGAGAGGTGAGGGCCAGTACTGGTGTATGGAAAGGCGAGGTACTGTGTTGCACATACAGTATATAAAAACAGCATAATATTTTAATCACAAGCAGGGTTTCCTAATGGCTCCTTGAGACTTATGTGCAAAGTACTTAACCCAGTTATAAGTTTCAAATCATGTGTGTTGTATTATTAAACATCTCTTTAGAAAGCTGATTTATGTTATTTCTTAGTGTTCACTACTATTAGGTAAAGATAAATATATATCGCACTGATATATTATTAATTATATTCAGTTATTACAGATGATTTTGATGCTGCAAACTGGAGATGCATAGCTGCGGAAGACACGTCTGAAGTGGAAACTTAAAACGAAGCTTCAGATATGAAGCAAAGAATGCCAAGGATAACAAATGTAAGCATTGAAAACCTAGTTCAGTAATGAAAAAAATTCACAAAATTGACATACTGTGCATTATTTCATCTCATTGTCAATCATATTTAATGATTTTTAGTTTATGGAGTAATCTTTGCTATGTTGATAGTGCTCGTTGTGTGTCTGCAGGTGCATTCATTGTGTGTATGATGCCTGGTGTTAAAAAATTATTTCTTACTCGTTCATGCTCTCATTTAGACGTTTGGCCTCGATGAGGTTCAGTCTTGTGACTGGTGTGGCACATTTCTGTTGAAATGTATTCTTTTCGAGACTACATTTCAAATATTACCTAACATACATGGCTACTCCCTCTCCTTGTCTAATACATCTATCTGTGTGAAATAGATTAAATCCATTTATTTGATATTCAGCTAATAGTTCTCTATTTTCTACATTCATCCATTTTTTGGTAAGTGCAATAATATGTATTGTTTCATTGCAGATAAGAGATTCCACATCGTTCCAGATTTCCGAAGTACTGAAACGCACACCATACAGGCTTGGTGGATCTAGGTGCAAGGTAACATAATTTATTTACTTGTTCAGTATATATTTTTAGCTAATTATCAGTATATAAAACCATAGTACTTAATTTTATCAGTGTCAAAGACACAGTTACATCTTACTCATAAAATACCATTATATACCTCACTTGTGGTAACATACACACATTAAGTGTATTATGTAGCATTATCTGCAATCAACTGATTTTCAGAGCTGCTCATTACAAAATACGTACACGGGTGGGGGTCTCTCTCTTCTTCTACCCCCCTTTTCTCTCTTTACCCGTATTCTTTACTTTAGTTCTTAACCAAGGGACCCCAAGACTTTTACTCGAGCCGACTCCACGCCACGTGGTCTCAAGACGATTTACCGACTTGAGATTCTACAACCCGTATGACGTGAAAATAGACTTCTAGCAAAATTTCTAGGATCTCCTTTCCGCCGCCACCACCAGATCAGTAACCAAAGTGAGCAGTGATCGAGATCTGGTTCGATCACGCTAAACAATCAACCTTGGGGCTTGATCCCCACTAGTAAACCTAAATACCCTTGGATCTTATGTGTGGAGTTAATTAAAATCAACAGGGATGATAATCCTGATTGGATGTGAATGATATACTCGGATTCGAGGAGCATAGGCGTCCACCTCAACTCGGCCACGTGGGGACCCCGTGACAAGGACAATTTCACAAAAATACAAAAGAAAATGGAAATAATAAAAAATGCACATTAACTAATTAATTTATTCAAAAATTAAGCAAAATCTAAATAATTGAGCACTCCCTAACTGAACACTCCCTAAGTGAACATTTGAGGCAATGAGTGGACTATCCCTAAGAAACTCCAAGCAACTTTACTTTGGGCGACCAGCTAGGATGTTCGTGCTGTCGGGAGGCCACCTGCCCTAGCTGCTACTCAAACCACACTGATCTTTTTCTCTCTCAGATGCTCCTCTCTCCAGGAGCCCAGATTGTATTGTTCCGCATAGCTTACCGAGTTACTTAGCAAAGTTTAAGTTATAACAATTAACCTCTGTCGTACTGAATTATCCAGATTGATTGATTTATTGTACTGAAGTTAAATTACACAAACATCTTAAGGAAGAGCTATTCCCAATTACAAAATAGCTGTTTGACCTTTGAGAAAAATAGAGGACATGGCAACTGGTGACTTATGACCGCCAGGTCCCTCCGCCTTAGAGGCCTAGTTCTCGCTCGTGACGTCACTGATGGTGACTTAAACTCTTTCTTCTAATTATTAGAATACTCTTGATTTTATAAGCCGTAATACTATACAATACAATTTGAATGCAAAACTGACTGAAGGTTAATTTCTCTAAATAAGTGAATACTACAGAATGATTCATTATACGAACAAAGGCGTCAGGTTATTTCCACCGCTAATTCCCTGGGGGATGCTCCCACGCGGGTCCAGCTTCCCATTCTCCCTTGTGTAGATAACCATTCTGGATAATTTTTACAACAAGCCTCGATTGTTACACTCTTTAAAAAAGTGTTTCTTAACAATAGGAGCATTTTATTACAATACTGTAACCCTGCGATTATCCGGGATTCGAACATCCGGAAAACGCCCTTATACGGCCAAAATCGTGATCGAATAAAATTATCACAATATCCGGCCAAAATGGCCACAGGAACCGGATTAAAGCTGGTTTGGCCAGATGAACATTCGGCCATACTGTATTAATCCCGTCTGTGGCTCTAGACGCATGGTGGAGGAGGGGGTGGGGTTGGTGGGTGGTGTCGGGAGGGTGGGAGGAGAGCGTCGGGAGGGACCACCTGGGTACAGGAATTACCATTAATTTTAGAACAATTAATCATAGCCAAAAACAAATGAAATAAGTACTAGTAATTATGTAATAACAAATAAATAAGTTTTCTAAAAGCAATGTGCACAGGCTGAAGTTTCCTTAAAAAAATATTGAGTTTTTTTTCTCCTGGCGGCCTACATAAGGTGCTATACCTGCCCCACCCCAAGTGGACCCGTCCAACACTGGTCAACCCATGTGCGTCTGTCCCTCGTGTTATACACAGTGCTGCGCCATTAGTGAAATATTTTTTTGATTAACTTTTTTATTTTCATAGTAACTTTGAACATTTTTGGCCAAGACTATGTCTGGTACCAGCATCAATCGTTCTGTAGGTGTTAAGAGGAAGAAAGTTGTCCTAACAATTAAAGACAAGTTACTGTTATACACCTCAACCAGTGCAGCATCACAGTGCTGCACCATTAGTGAAATATTTTTTGAAATAACTTTATTTTCATAGTAACTTTGAACGTTTTTGGCCAAGACTATATCTGGTAGCAGCATCAATCGTTCTGGAGGTGTTAAGAGGAAGAAGGTTGTCCTGGCAATTAAAGACAAGTTACGTGTTGTTAAACCAGTGAGGGGTCACAGGCAGCCAAATGCCTTCAACAAGTGAGGTGCCACAGGCAAGCCAAGCGCCTTCAACAAGTGAGGCGCCACAGGCAAGCCAAGCGCCTTCAACAAGTGAGGCGCCACAGGCAAGCCAAGCGCCTTCAACAAGTGAGGCGCCACAGGCAAGCCAAGCGCCTACAACAAGTGAGGCGCAAGCAAGCGCCTTTAACCCTTAAACTGCGCATGGCGTATATATACGCCCTGAGTAACATGTCCCACGGTGCGCATGGCGTATATATACGCCATAGGGTGCCACGCCCGATTCAAATGGCCCGCGGCTACACGGGGTTCACATTAGCTTCCTCTGGGCTCTTGTAAACAGACGCAATTTAAAAAAAAATCGTGGGCAATATTCTCAGGTGTGAGAGGCACATTACTGTTGGAGCAACCAAGGCTGGCGCACGCAGCATGAGCGAGCAGCATTGCTGTTCAGCTTGTGACCACAGCATCGCCGAAAAATGTCAAAATAAATATATAATTGTTATTATTTAGCGATGACATTATTACAGATGACCCCTGACTGTGATATAAATAACCAGGGTTGTGATAATAGCAGGATTGTTGTAATAATTAGCGCTGTAGGAGGAGTGATGCTGAGAGACGGAGGGAGACAGCATCGTTTACTGACTGTGTGGCCACCTGTTATTGTTTACATTCACCATTCCAGCTCAGAGGTTCTCTATGGTGAACACAAATGTAGATACTTATATATAATGTGTGTATTAGTGTAATAACAGCAAAAGGGTTATGCTGGGAGGAGCCATCTGGGTGACGGAGGAGCCATTTGGGTGACGGAGGTGACGTCGTCTGCACGATTTGTCTAGCTGTTCAGAGAGTTTCTACTATGCTCTTTGGGCGCACTACAAGCTTAGGTGTACAGTTACGGTGCATAAAACATGCAGATATTTATATATAATATGTGTATATAGGGTAATAACACTGCAAACAGTATTGTTGTGGGAGAAAGTTTAGTGCGTGTGACCTTGAAAGAGTGAGGGAGCCGCCAGCTGTGTATAGCGACGACTCTTAGTGCCTGAACTAACTATATCAGCTTAGCTGTACAGTTGTGGTGAACAAAATATATACATACTTATATATAACGTCTGTATATAGTGCAATAACACCACAAATGGTATTGTTGGGGAAGAAAGTTTAGTGCGTGTGTTGAGGGAGTGGCAGCGAGTGGCTGGCTGGTGTGTGGCGGTAACTCATCGTTGCTTTTCGACTCTCAATACCAACTTAGTGGTTCGTTATGGTGACCAAAACATGCAGATACTTACATAAAACC
This sequence comes from Procambarus virginalis, assembly GCA_020271785.1. Classification (NCBI taxonomy): domain Eukaryota; kingdom Metazoa; phylum Arthropoda; class Malacostraca; order Decapoda; family Cambaridae; genus Procambarus; species Procambarus virginalis. Next base: position 48,375,308 of record WNGS01164858.1, read on the forward strand.
TGTGTATAGAGTGTAATAGCGTAAAACTGTTTGCTTATTGTTTTATAAACATAATAATAGAATCACAAATATACACACTATACTTTTGAGTATAGCGATTATTCACCACTTTTATTATATAAATATATTACAATACACACTATTGAATAATATTACTGCAAAAAAAATAAAAAAAATCAATCACAAACATTGATTTCAAACATTGTCAATCAATCACAAACATTGAAACAATTAGGTAATAATATCTTTGTGGCAACTCCCATCTGTCAGCGCGGGTGATGCTGACCGGCCCTGACGACCGCTCTGTCAACGCCCACTTTTTGCCAGACTTCCTCGGTCAATTGCGCCCAAAATATGTCACCTACGATTTTTTTGTTATTTTTCCCGTGCTCAGGGGACACAAATTAACGTGTTTAAAAGACGAAAAAAAATTTTGAATTTTTTTTTTCTTGCGCACAGGGGTGTAAATGTCCCCAGGACCCCTTAGCAGTGTAAGGGTTAACAAGTGAGGTGTCACAGGCTAGCCAAGCGCCTTCAACAAGTGAGGGTATGCAAGCGCTTCAACAAGTGAGGCGCAAGCCAGCGCCTTTAACAAGTGAGGCGCCACAGGCAAGCCAAATGCCTTCAACCAGTGAGGCTTCAGCAGCTGGCAGTCAAAACAAACTTTGCTTAATGAACTGTACAGTAATTTTAAGTGTTAATTTTAGTGTTGTGTTAGTATAGGTTACGTAAATTGTTAACAATTCTTAACTTCAAGCTGTGTGGCATCAATCAAGAAGACGAACACCAACAAGGTAAGTTGAGGTTTCTAGTTGAATATTTAATAATTATATGTGGCAAGGCAATTCAAATTATGTTGTTTGTAGTATAAAAATAGTTGGAAATGGTCACTTTTGGACTCGTAGGTGAAAAAGTACCATTATCCGAAAAATGTGATAATCCGGCTGGGGGTCCTTCCCATATAGTCCGGATGATCGAGTGGAGACAGTATATCCATAATCTACTGTATCAAACCCTATTACAGGTAGAACCAGTAGGCATTCTACTGTATTTTATCAAACCCCTATTAGAATAATAGATCTTGTAATGATTTTGCAAGAATAGTGCCATTTACTATTTTTAAAATATTATTAAAAAATTTACCGATATGGTGCATTCGGATGACAAACCGAATTTTTCACTTTTGACAATTGAGCACCTGCTACATCCAGATTCCAGGGAGGAAAGGAAGGACGATCTTTGGAATCATTACCTAAGTAGACAGGAAAGCTCATTTATCAAAATACATTAACATTATACATATTTTGATCAAAATAGAAAATATCACGGAAACTTCAAAACTCGGAAAAATCCAGATGACATCTACAAACAAATCCCCTTTTCCTAGTTCTGCATCTCTCCTTTGGAATAAATTTTGTTGTGCCTTTATCATATATTTCACAAAACTTGACATACATCTCATTTACTTCATGTCCTAACAGCAAGTGTTTGTCAAATTCCTTAACCACTTAACTGCGCCAACCGAGTTTTCTCGGTCGGCGGGAAACTGCGCCAACCGAGAAAACTCTTTTCGATTTTTCGTAACCAATTCTAAATGTGTACGAGCTTGGTTGTGTACGAAATGGACTCTTAGGACCTCCAGTGAGAGGCAGCCATCTTGGAAAAAAATCCCAGAATGCCCTGGGGCTGCTGGCTGGGTTAGTACTGAATGAGCAACCATGGGTGGCGCACGTGCCTCTGGCTCCCAAACACCTGTCCGACGCGGTGTTGAAGATAATGCTCTGTCAGTGAAATTCAAACCTTATTGTTTGAAGAACATAAGGGTCATAATGTTGGGGAAGCCAGGCGCAATAAGGACCTAACACAAAGGTCGGATGCAAGTGATACAGCACCTAATGAGGACGATACAGGGAGCGTATCCAGTTGAAGCTCTGAGCGTCATCTTTGCAATTCTATGCTATTTATTTAGATGATACTTAGATGAATCATTTTTGGCGTTCAGTGATGATGCATCTGATACAAATGGCATAGATGAGCAGTGTTAGCGGCTTCCATTTTGGTGTTTTCCATAGATATTTTCAAGAATGCCTGAATCTCTTCTCAACTGACGGACACTCTTGAGTCTAGTTGAATCTCTTCCTGACTGATGGACACTCTTGAGGCTAGCTGAATCTCTTCCTGACTGACGGACACTCTTTACGTATGCTGAATCTCTTTCTGTGTGGGACCATACAAAGCGATCTTTTCAAGACTATCTTACAAATTGATCTTTTCCTATAATCTTTTCAATACTACCTTATGCTTTACAAGCCTGGTTACATACAACCTACAAGTACTAAAGCCAAGGGTGTATGTGAGTGCGTTATTTGCAAGCACACAGAATGAAGAAACAAGCAGCGAAAATTTATCTGTACCTGGTGCACTGAGCAAAGTCGCGCTGTGTACCATGGGTTACTTCGTTGATTATTACTCAATTCCGAAGTACTGAGTGTGTAATACAGTGTGTTACTGTGAAAATAGTGTGTGAAACTGTACATATTGTAATTTTAGTGAATTTTTAACAGGTAATATTGTGACAATAAACATTTATTGTGGACACACTACTGACACATGTATCACAGTTCCATGGAACATTATGAACGTTCTACTGTATGCATATTATAAAGGACACAAATATGCATCATATACGATAAAAAAGCAAATAAAACCGCATTGGAAATACATAAAACAAATAATTGAAAATATATTTGTGGCAACACCCGGTGCTTGAATGGCCCGCTCGACCGTGTCTGGGCGAGTCACGCACGGGCGACCAGGCCCTGATGACGTCACAGCGCACTTTGTCCACGTCCCTACAGCCAAAGTAAGTGGAATTTGGTATTTATTTTTACATAGACATGTTCAGGGAAGGGAATTTATCATTTTAGGAAGAAAAAAGAATTTTTTGGGAACACTTCATTTCATGCGCACCGGGGAATTTCTCAATAAACTCCGCGCAGCACGGTGGTTAAGGAAATATCTGAGTTCCCCATAATGACTTCTCCACAAATCAGGTTTTTCAACTGCTTCAAGCTTATTTTCTAGCAGATTAGAATGCATTGCATACTTTATTCCCAAAAAGACATGGTCACTTTTACCCAAAGGAGGGAGTTACTGAATGATAAATATCTCTTCCTCTTTCCTTGTAAATATAACATCCAGAATGGAGGGAACATCCCCTTCCCTCATCCTCGTAGCTTGTTTAACATGTAGAAACATGAATGTTTACAGGATGAGGTTTACAAATCTACAAGTCCAAAAATCCTCTGTTCTAGCTTAGCAAAGCTTAGCTTAGCCTACTATATTGAACTTTAACTTTATAACAAAACCAATCAAAAGGGTTTGCAATAATATTAGTTGAAAAATTCTACCAATTTTTGTTTTTAAGTGTTAATAGTAAAAATGCTTGTTTTTATTGTTAAATTTCAAAGTAATATCAGTTTGAAGACGTTTAAGAATAAATATGGCTAGGTCCCTTTAGTGTATAAATGTATATTATCCACCAAAAAATTCACACAAACAAAAATTGTTATTTGTAACTTATAAACTTTTTCTAGTATGTGTCCTGAAGTAAATTTCTATCAAACCTCACTGGAAAATTCATTGGGGGTTGTATGTTTATTGTTAGTATGATATACAGTCTACTGATCAATTGAACTAGGTACTATTTATCATCCGAATGCACCAATATGTCTTCATTCTTCCCAGATGAAGGAACTAGGTAATATTCATCATCTGAATGCACCATCTGCAATGCATCATCTGAATCCTTTCCCACGCTCATGACACACGGGAGGTTTATCAGCTGTATGCACAATCCTGTGAGTTTTTATAAGTCGCAGACGATTGAATCCCTTGCCACACTCAGGACATTCACGAAGTTTATCATCTGTATGCACAGTCATGTGACTTATTGTACTGGAATGTTTCTCAAATCAACAGATAATTTTAAGTTGGCCTGGTTGGTCCGTGAGCCCGGTTTGTCCGGCACTTATAATATTAATATTTATTACACGTATAATATTTTTATTTATTTTATTTATTTATTGACTGGCAGTCTGTCCATGCAAGGCTCTTGGTTTCTTAGAATTGCCAACAATTGCACACCTGATTCTGTTTGTACCGTCGGCATTCGCACACATCATGGCCAAGAGCCTGTCCTTGTTGACATTACATCCTGGCACACAACCCTCACTCCTCATTGCTAGAGACTTTTCTGGTAAACTCCTCCAATACATCCCAGTCATCTGCATTATAAATTTGATACGAATATAAATTATTTGCCACAATGTATGCGCTTAATTTCTGTTTAAATGGGTCTACAGTACACTGCTTTCATCTGCACTCAATTTTTCACCGAAAATTTTCCTCTTCACAATATTGTGCCTACCCTTGAACCTTGCAACCCACCCTTCACTCGCTTCGAAATCCTTTATTCCAAGGCTTGCAGCAAACCTGCTTGCAGCATTTTGTATTTCTGGCCACGAATTGTCAGGCCAGCTGTGCAGTGCTCAGCAAACTACTTGTACATAGCCTCCTCCAACTGTACATGCGTCGAAGTTTTCATAGTCTTTCTACCACACCCTCTGCTAGTGCTTGCACCTTCACTTTTACAGGTTGAAATGAATTTTATAAGTTTCTCTTTTTGTTTCCTTATATCAGAAACAGTACTAGTGCCTATATTAAATTCCTTGGCAACACTTGAGGTCGACCGGCCATTTTCACAAAGTTGTATAACACATAGCTTGTCCTTAATTGTTAGGACAACCTTCTTCCTCTTAACATCTCCAGAATGATTCATGCTGCTACCAGACATAGTCTTGGTCAAAAATGTTCAAAGTTACTATGAAAATAAAAAAGTTATTTAAAAAAAATATTTCACTAATGGCGCAGCACTGTGGTGTAACACGAGGGTAGAGAGCACATGGCTTGACCAGGCCTGGACGGGTCCAGTCGGGGCAGGGAGAAGGCACGTCTGCCAGCAGGAAAAAAAAAAATTTTTTGAAGGAAACTTCAACCTGTGCAAATTGTTTTTAGGAAACTTGTATGGTATTTTTATTACATAATTACTAGTATTTCTTTTGACTTTGGCAATGATGAATTGTTCTAAAATCGATGGTAATTCCTGTACTGTAGTGTATAGGACGCTCCCCCATTCAATCCTTATCCCCCCAGGTGGTCCCTCCCAATGCTCCCCCCCCTCCCTCCCGACACCACCCACCCACCCCACCCCCTTCTACACCATGCGCCTCGAGCCACAGGCAGACGGGATTAATATGGTACGGCCTGCCTCATGGTTTTCATATACGGACAATTCCATGATTATCCGGCTGACTGTCCAGATAGTGTAACATCGGCAGCAAATTAACCGGCTCTGATATTTTATCCGGCTAAACCAAATACAAATACAAATATTTATTCAGGTAAAGTGCATACATACAGGGTAAGATACAAACGTTGATGGATTTATAGATACAGCTAGTACACACAATGCCTAAAGCCACTATTACGCAAAGCGTTTCGGGCAGGAAAAACACTAAGACTAAAACTTAATACTAATTGAGATTAAAGTATAAATTGTGTTGAGAAAAAATAAGAAAAAAATGAAAACAGGGGGGGGGGGGGAAACATGGCAGAAAAAAAAAAAATACAATTTGGTCAACAAACAGCATTGTATAAAATCGTAGATCAGAAATACTACAGGAACAACCGTGGACATCTTCAAGAGGAAACTAGATTGTTTCCTTCAAGGAGTGCCGGACCAACCGGGCTGTGGTGGGTATGTGGGCCTGCGGGCCGCTCCAAGCAACACCCTGGTGGACCAAACTCTCATAAGTCAAGTCTGGCCTCGGGCCGGGCTTGGGGAGTAGAAGAACTCCCAGAACCCCATCAACCAGTTATCATGGGTTAACATTTAGGGGTGAGATAGGCTACATTGAGTTAATTAGGTAGCACTTAGTTTTAATCTTAAACTGGTTGGGAGAGGTACATGCAGTCTTTAACATAATTGGGAAGGTCATTCCACATTCTGGGTCCCTTGATTTGTAAAGCATTTCTAGTTTGACTAAGTTGTACTCTTGGAATATCAAGTAGATATTTGTTTCTAGTGTGGTGCTCATGGGATCTGTTACAACCTTCTAGGAAGCTTTTAAGGTCCAGATTGACATTACAGTTCAGCGTTTTATATATATTAAATACACATGAGAGGATGTGCAGTGACTTAATATCTAACATATTCAGAGATTTGAGTAAGGGTACCGAGTGATGTCTGGAGCCAGAGTTAGATATTGTCTTAATAGGAGCTTTGTGTTGAGTAATTAGAGGACGTAAATGATTTAGGGTAGTAGAACCCCAAGCACAAATACCATAGTTGAGATAAGGATAGATGAGAGAGTAATAGTGTGTCACCATGGCAGGGCGAGGTACATAATATCTGATCTTAGAAAGAATGGCAACAGTTTTTGAAACTTTTTTGATATATTTAGAATGTGTCCCTGGAAATTCAGCTTGCGGTCAATGACAACGCCAAGGAATTTGCCATCTACTGTGTTACAAATTTGGGTATTGTTAATCCTGAGATTTATTTGATTTGAGGATTTATTGCCAAACAAAATATAGAAAGTTTTGTCAATATTGAGGGTGAGTTTGTTGGCAGTTAGCCAGTGATGGACTTTATTTAGCTCAGTATTCACTGTGACATTTAGAGCAAGGGGGTCAGGACTGGAGTAAATGAAGGTCGTGTCGTCAGCAAATAGGATTGTTTGAGATGTTGGGAGGCATTTGGAAGGTCATTAATGTTGATGAGAAAGAGGAGAGGGCCAAGTATGCTGCCCTGGGAACACCAATGTTGATGGGTAGAGTGGGAGAAATTGAATTATTCACAGAAACATACTGGAGCCTGTCAGTAAGGTAAGACTTAATGTACTGCAGTGACCTCTGACTCCATAATGTTGTAATTTAAGAAGAAGTTTTGGTGGTTAACAGTGTCAAAAGCCTTATGCAGGTCTACAAATAACCCAACAGGGAACTCATTTTTATCAAGAGGTGTATGTATCAAGTTAATCATACTAATAAGTGCATCGTTAGTGCTTTTTTGGGGTCTGAAGCCATATTGACAATAGCTAAGTATATTGAGTTTGGCTAGATAAGAATAAAGCTGCTTATAGATTAGTTTTCAAATATTTTTGACAAGTTTGGCAGAATTGATAAAGGTCTGAAGTTGTTAACATCAGTGGGATCACCACATTTGTGGACAGGGGTTACTCTCGCTTTTTTTTTAGAATATCTGGAAAGGTTTGTAGTTCAGGTGACTTGTTGAAGAGCAATGCAATGGCAAAAGCTAAAAATCTGGAGGCTTTTTTGTAAATAAGAGTTGGTATCTCCTCAAGGGCACTAGACTTGGTTTTAAGGGAAAGGATTATGTCAGTAACATCAGTGGAATTAGTAGGCATTAGGTACAGAGACTGGATAGTTACCTGTAAGATAGTCCTGAATATTAATACTGGAAGATGGAATATCATTTGCAAGGGATGACCCATTGGAAGAGAAGAACCTATTGAATTCAAGAGCAGTGTCAGAGGCTGAAAGCAGACCATCATTATTTGACAGGAGTATTGGTTTGTTATTTAAAATCTTCTTTGATTCCAATATTTGAGAAATTGTGCTCCATGTTTTCTTAATATTGCCCTTTGTGTGGGTAAATTTATCTTCGTAGTATTTAATTTTGGCTCTCCTAATTATTTTAGATAGCAATGATGAGTAATTCTTTGAAAATTCTTTGGAGACTTTCTAACCTATACTTCTTCTCAAGGTCATGTTTTTTATTAATGGATTTAAGTACAGGCATACCTCAGTTTAAGAGTTTAATTGGTTCCTGGAGACGCCTCGTATTCCGAAAACTCGTATTCTGAAGCGAATTTCCCCATAAGAAATAATGGGAAATGAATTAATCCGTTCCTGACTACCCCAAAAACCCCATATCAAACTAAATTTTTATACCTAATTCATCTAAATAAACCTACAAAACTATGTTCAAGTTATTACTTACCTTGCTGATGAATGCTGTAGGCGTATGGAAGATGGTGAGGAGGGGGGAGGAGGAGAGGAGTTACTGTTTGGAAGGGGAGTCCCCTTCCATTATCACATCAGGCAATGAGGACCTTTCAGGTGTGCACTCCCTGGGACGTTTTATCTGAGTGCCACTAGGTCCTGGCTGAGGCTCACTGCTCGATTTTCTCACCACATATCTGTCCATGGAAGCTTGCTTTTCCCTTCTTCGCAAGCTCTCTCTGTAGTAAGGCAACACATTGTCATTGAAAAGATTAAGGCAACGGCCTACTACAGCTTTCTCTGGGTGAGTCTTTTCAACAATTGTTTGAATCTCTTCCCACATCTGACACACCTTCTTCAATACTGCAGAAGGGACATCCGCTGCTGCCTCATCCTCCTCCACTGAAGAATCTTCAGCTGCGTTGTCTCGCTGTTCCTGTTGAAGGGCTTGGAGTTCTTCGGTGGTCAGTTCTTCGTTGTGTTCTTCCACCAACTCCTCCACATCATCACTATCCAATTCCAAGCCCATTTGCTGGCCTAGAGTAACAATTTCCTCAACAATAGGCGCATCATTTATAGGCTCAAACCCCTCAAAGTCTAATTCTCTCACACATTCAGGCCACAATTTTCTCCAGCCAGAGATCAGGGTTCTTTGAGTCACTTCTTGCCAGGCTTTGTCAACGAGTTTTAAAGCACTACAAATGTTAAAATGGTGTTTCCAGAACTCTTTGAGGGTGAGGTTTGTGGCTTCAGTCACTTCAAAACATTTTCGGAAAAGTGCCCTTTCATAAAGTTTCTTAAAATTCGCTATGATTTTCTGGTCCATAGGCTGAATTAGAGGAGTGGTGTTAGGAGGAAGGAATTTAACTGTGAGGAATTTATTGTATCGGGGCAACACATCATCTTGCAAGCCTCGAGGATGAGCAGGAGCATTGTCGAGGAGAAGCACGGCTTTGAGTGGCAAATGTTTCTCCTGCAGATATTTTTCTATGGTAGGGCACAGCACTTCATTCACCCACTCCGAAAAAATAAGCCTAGTCACCCATGCTTTTTTATTAGCCCTCCACATCACACACATTTGAGTTTTCTGCACTTTATACTGTTTGAAAACCCTTGGATTTTCAGAATGATACACTAGCAAGGGTTTAATTTTCAAATCGCCACTCGCATTTGAACACAGCACAAGCGTAAACCTATCTTTCATAGGCTTGTGTCCGGGCAAGGATTTTTCCTCCTTGGTAATGTATGTCCTCTTAGGCATTCTTTTCCAAAACAGTCCTGTTTCGTCACAATTAAACACTTGTTGCGGTAGGTATCCCTCAGCCTCTGCAAACTCTTTAAATTCCTCAATAAATTGTCCAGCGGCTGGTTTGTCTGAGCTGGCTGCCTCCCCATGCCTTGTAACACTATGGATACCACTTCTTTTTCTAAATTTTTCAAACCAGCCCCTGCTTGCCTTAAACTCTCTCGTCTCTGCATCACTCGTTGCAGGGGTTTTCTTTAGAAGGTCTTCGTGCAATACCCTGGCTTTCTCACAAATAATGGCCTCCGAAACACTATCTCCCCTTAACTCCTTGTCGTGTATCCAAATTAATAACAACTTTTCCACTTCTTCAAGTATTTGTGGTCTTTGTTTCGTTATTGTTCTTACTCCTTTTGCCACTTTAGCACTCATAATCTCATTTTTCTTCTTAAGTATAGTGCATATTGTTGATGTGGCTTTGTTGTACTGCCTACAAAGTTCAACAACACGTGTACCGTTCTCATGCTTCCGAATTATCTCTTGTTTCTCCTCTATTGTCATCCTCACATGGGCTTTCTGGCCTTTATCCTTACCACTGGCTTTCTTGGGACTCATGGTGAGATATATAATAACAAATTGTATAGTCAAATCACCAAAAATCCAACAAAACACTGAAAATCCACGACAAGAATTGATGCGAGGTAGTCACTGAGCGCGAGACAATGGTAAACTGAGGGGCGGAGGGGCGACGATCGCCGAACCACCACGCGCTAGGTCGGCCTGTACGCGTATCAACAAACTCGCGTCCCGAGGTAACCCTCGCGTTCCGAGACATATTTTCCGAGGAAATCCTGCTCGTCTTCCGAAAAACTCGCATACAGGGACACTCGCATTCCGAGGTACCACTGTATCCCCTTTGTAAGCCAAATATTGTTTAGCCTTTTAGTTGACTTGTTTCATTAGCATAGGACAGTGGGTGTTATAAAGGCTGAGAGTTTTTTGAAGAAATGATTGCACTGCTAGGTTGATGTCCCCTATGCTCCCTAATTCTGATTCCCAGTTGATATTAGCAGCAGCAGCTATAAAATTGCCTATAGCAGTTTCATTGTGCAGCCTAAAGCTTATCTCCCTTGTCTCTAGAGGTGGTTTGTTAATGTTGGTTAGGAGAAATATGGGGTAATGATCTGTAGTGCTATCGATGATTATCCCTGAAGTAAGTGGAGAGGTTGTGTTGGTCCAGATGTGATCAAGAGCCGTGGCAGTACTGTCAGTGATTCTAGTAGGTCTAGTGATTAAGGGTATGAGGAAGCAGGAATTCATACAGTTGAGGAAACTAGCAGCAGGATGGTTATCAGGCTCGCAGAGGTCAACGTTAAAGTCACCAGAAATAATTAAGTGGTTTTTGTTCAGTCGGTTCTCTAGTACTGTATAAGATTTCTAAGGTTAGAGTTAAATTCAGTCACATCAGTGTTAGGAACCCTGTAGACTGCTCCCACAGTCAAGACAGCATCGTTACCCTTGACTCTGAAACAGGCAAATATATACTCTCCATAAGGGTCTCTAGATTTAATTACTTTTAAGCAAGTCAGTGCATGGTGGTAGTGAAGAGAAGTACCACCACCTTCTTTGTATAGGACGACAGTTGTGAATGGCTGAGTAGTTAGGTATGTTGTAGAGTTGAGTAGTGTCCTCTTTTAACCCTCAAACCGCTAGGGGCCCAAATGGAATTCACACCCACAGGCGCAACAAAAAAAAAATCCAAAAAATTCTTTCGTCTTATAGAATTGTTTATTTTTGTTCCCTGATCACGGAAAAAATAACAAAAAAATCGTAGGTAGCATATTTTAGCCGCAGTAGGGTAGGGAAGTGTGGCAAAAACGGGGCGTTGGCAGAACCTTCGCCAGACGAGGTCTACTCCGTCCGAGCTGTCAGACGGCAGTTGCCACAAATATATTATTTCCTAATTATTTCAATGTCTCTGATTGATTTTTTCTTAGTTTTTTTGCAGTAATATTATTCCATACAGTGAATTGTGGTATATTTATATTATAAAATGTGTGAACCATCGCTGTACTCAAAATTATGGTGTGCATATAAGTGATTCAATTATTATGTTCATAAAACAATATACAAATAGTTTTGCTGTTGTTACACTATATACACAGGTTATATATAAGTATCTGCATGTTTTGTTCACCATAACGAACTACTAAGTTGGTCTTGTGAGTCAAAAAGCAACGAGGAGTGGCCGCCACACACCAGCGAGCCACTCACTGCCACGCCCTCCCTCAACACCACCTCACTCACCCTCATTTACCTCCCACAATACTGTTTTTGCATTTATTCACTATACACAGACGTTATATATACGTATTTACATGTTTTGTTCACCATAACTGTACATCTAAGCTTGTATGGTGAGTAAACGCACAAAGACATAGCTACTCCACAGTCAGCTGATCGGCGGCCACCCTCAAGGCCACACGCACTAGTATTTCTCCTCCAACAAAATTGGATGTGGTGTTATTATGCTATATACACACATTATATATAAGTATCTACCTGTTTTATTCACCATACTTGTACAAATAAGCTGGTATGGTGCCCAAAGACCCTTTGGTGTCACCAGTAAACACCACGATAATTCCTGCAGACGACGCTCCTCTCACCAAAATGGCGGCTCCCAACCTACTCCTCTCGCTGTTATCTCACACTATACACACGTTATATGTAAGTATCTACATTTGTGTTCACCATAGCGAACCACTAAGCTGGTATGGTGAGTGCAGTCAATAAAAGGTGGCCACACACAGTCAGAAGACAACGCCACAATCCTCCCTCCACAGCTGTACTCCTCCCTCCATCGAGCACAGCGCTAAATATCTCCACAATCAAGCTGTTATCAGAATCCTGGTCAGTTTTATCAAATTCAGGGGGCTTCAGTAATACTATCACTGCTAAATAATAGCAGTATCACTTATATTTTGGCATTTGTAGGCGATGCTGTGGTCACAAGCTGAACAGCGGTGCTGTGAGCTCGTGCTGCGTGCGCCAGCCTTGGTGGCTGGCGCAATACTGACGCTCTCACTCCCAAAAATGTTGGGCTGGATTTTTTTTCTAGGTGGGATCTGGCAACTATCAGTCGTGGCTGTACTATAGCTGCCCCTATCCCAGGCGGGGTGTTTAAATTATAGCGCTAGACACGAAATCATATATAAATGATGAGCGCGATTTCGGTTTTGTCACTGATATCATTTATATATGATATGCGCGGTTTGAGGGTTAACCACGTTTCAGTAAACACAATAAAAGAGAATTTGTTGTCAACTGTTTGAATCAGGGCATTAACATCATCAAAGTGTTTGCTAAGAGATCTTACATTAAAGTTAATTACAGAAACATTGTGATTACACGCTAAAATATTATTTACATCACGTGCTGTGTAATATCTGCAATTTTGATCATTAAAGTGCTGATTGTCATAGATACTAGATAAGAGGTTAAGGTCTGGATCTATAATAGTTTGCATAAGAGGGCTGTTTTACAGAAAAGCCAAAAAGACAATGATAAAAGAACTTGCTATGAAAAAAAAATATAAAACTACACAAAAATGAGGTAGGTTGCTTAAAAGTACTTTCAGGTACACCGTAGGTAATTATTTGCACTAATGATAAAATTGCACAGGCAAAGCAGAGCACAATGGAGCAATTGTGGTTGGGCTAGGCAACCTGGGTTACAAAGAAAAATTAGAATAAAAATTCTAAAGTAATATAAACTTAATGGTAATTTAAGTAATAAAAACTTAATGGGAATTTAGGAATGTAAAAAATAACTAGAATAATTAATATCAATAGATGACCAAAAAAGTAAAAAAGCAATTATGAAATCTATAAAATGAAAAGCTTACTTACTATAATATTATAAGTACATTCTAGTTGAATACTAAAGTTACACTAAAACAAAATGAGGTAGTTTAAATAGAGATACACTCAGGTACACTGGATAATGAAGTTTATACTAGAGGACACAGGCAACGCCAGTGTACTATGGAACATGGGCGTAAAAAGAAAGACAATGATAAAGATGACTTTTTTTTTTTAATAGTTAAAACCTTTTGAAAGGAAAGGCAGAGCTAAAGTACACAATGGTAGTTAAATGAGATTATAATTTGAATTCTGGCTATACAGCAGCTATCCCACAGTCACTCAGGAATTAAGGTGAGCTTCAGTGGTCATTGAATAGGTTTTTCGTGTTAGTCCTTATAGCTATAATTTTACTATCTCGCGCAAAACAATGTTTAATTATAGGGGAATTTTTGCAGAAACCACGCAGTTTAAGAGATTTTGCCTGAACCTGGTCAGACATTTATTCACAAACAGTGGATTTACTAGCGACTGCAGATGTGATAAGATCAGACTTGCGGGAGCAGCTATCTAGTTTAACTCAAATTCTCCTGTTATTTGTACCAGATGATTTGGTACCCACTATAAACTGATTTGATGTCACTTTTTTGGATTGAATATCTTATCTTGTCCTGCAATACCTTGATCACGATGGCAGCACAGTCTTCTCTGTCAGTTTCATTGGGAAAATCACATGAAGAGATAACACTTAATATGAGAAAGGAACTTAATATTCCGAGCGTTGTTGATCGTGTTACTGAAATTAACTGTCAAATTGGTATAAAAATGCTTAGGCTAACTCATCCTAACCCTTGCACAGAAGCCCTCCAGAATTTCTTTATTGAAGATCAGCATTGTTCCAAATGGATAACTAAAACTGGAACTCAACTCAGAATGTATCAGGTTCACAGTTTGTACCGAGAACAGCAGCGAACACAAACCAGCACATATACAAACGAAATGGTTTGTATGTACAAACTTCTCAGTGAACGAAGTTGTTTCTAGTGCGGTATCCGAAACTGCAGTAGACTACTTGACCAGTCCCCGCCGTGGATACCACCAACCATCAGCTGACGCCGTAAACACAACATCCCGCCCTCCTTCCCGTCCAGTCTCCTGCAAACATACGCCTCTATTTAGTCACCGCTCCTTTATCCTCAGCAAAAGACAACAAACCCAAATCTTGGTGTTGTCATTGTCAAGGGTGAGGAGCCAGGATGACCCAACATTTGTATTCATGCAGTCATCAGGAGGGTAAACCCTTCATGCAAACTGCACCTTCCATCAACAAGAAGTAAAAGCTAGTTACTTCTCGTGGGTGTCTGGCTCAGTAGCCTCATTATATGAAGATTTATTGTGCTAACATTGAAACTTAAGGTAAGTCTCACTGACCATGTAATAATTGTTTAATAATAATAATCACACACAAATCACGTGATATATATCAATGAGAAAATCCACTAGGGCAATGAAGTGGATGCAAACCTACGACATTGGCAATACCAAGCAGCAAACTTTTACCACTAGACAACTGATCACTTGTAAGTCATACAACCGGATTTCTACTGAAATTACAGTCTGGAGGCTCCTACTGAAGCTAGTCCAGGTTATACTTATGACCCACAAGCACTCAGGTGGACGGGCAGAGTGGTCCCACACCTTACACCCAACTTCAGGAAAGCAGTAATCACATTAACGTGATATATATAAATGAGAAATATATCAATGTGTTTCTGAAGTTGGGGTGTAAGGTGTGGGACCACTCTGCCCTTCCACCCGAGTGCATGTGGGTCATAAGTAAAACCTGGACTGGCTTCAGTAGGGGCCTCCAGACTAATTGTGATTTTAGAAGAAATCCGGTTGTATGACTTTTAGATATGACCAGATTGTTTATTAAAGTAAAAGTGCATACAGTGGGGCCTCGATTTACGATGGTAATCCATTCCCAGAGACGTATCGTAAGTCGAAATATCGTAAGTCGAAGCGATTTTTCCCATAAGAAATAAAGGAAATTGAATTAATCCGTTCCCCACCCTCCAAAATATTAACTTACAAATACATTTTATACTGGCTACAATTTTTTTCTCTAAGTACAATACAGTACATATGTTTATCTTTATGGAGGACTCTTGATGGCGTATGGAAGATGGTGATGAGGGGGGAGGAGAGGTGTTAGGGGTTGGAAGGGGGGTCCCCTTCCATTATAACATCAGGCAGTGAAGACTTTTCTGGGATACACTCTCTGGCATTTTTGGCCTGCATACCTCGAGGACCTGCTTGTGGCTCACTGCTTTCTTGTCTTACTAAGAATCTGTCTAAAGACACTTGTTTTTCCCTACATTTTAACACTTGTCTGTAGTAAGACATCACATTGTCATTTAAAGGTCAATATAATGGCCTGCTACAGCTTTATCTGGGTGAGTTTTTCAACAAAACTTTGCAGTTCTTCCCATACTTCACACACTTTCTTAATGAGGAAAGAACATCCTCTACTGCCTCTTTTTACAACTATTTTCTTAGGTTGAACCTTACTACTGACTTTCTTGGGACCCATGGCATGATATATAATAATCAGTTCTATGTTCAAAAAGTAAAAAATCACAAAAACGGAATTTCTTATTGGCGTGATCGTCACTAAGCGGGCAGCTCTAGTAAACTGAGGCAGGTCGGCCAGTGTGACCGGGAACCATGCGCTCGGTCGACCCAAACGTGTACCAACAAATATCGTTAGTCGATGACACTATCGTAAGTCGAGTCGCATTTTTATATCAAATTTACATCGTAACTCGAAATTATCGTAAGTCGGGTCAATAGTAAGTCGAGGTGCCACTGTACATTCAAAATTAGTTACAAACATAATGCTGGCATTCTAGATAGAGCTAGTTTATACTATGCCTAAAACTACTAATATGCATTTTAGTACAGTCCACAGGCTGAATTGGAGGAGTGGTGTTAGGAGGAAGGAACTTTATTGCGAGAACATTTTGGGCAAGATGTGGGAAAAACTTAATACTAATTGAGATCAAAAGCATGAATTCAACTGAAATGGATTGTGGGGGGTGCAGAATGACAATAATTACATATTGGATGAAACAGCAGGAATTGCAACAGAACATCAGGAGTAATTTAGCTAATAAACAGACAGACTACAATTTTCTTTAAGTTTATACATGGCAGATATCAGCAGTTATGAGTTGGCGAAAAATCAATATTGTTTGAAAATAGCAAGACAGGTTGACATTTTGGAGGTAAGGTAGTTTACCTCGACTTGGTTCATTTGATTTTTTATTACCAGTCCCTGTGGTGTAGTGGTTAAGACAGTCGCCTGGCATTTCGTGATCTTTGTCCTGGGTTCGTATCCTGGCCGGGGAGGATTTGCTGGGCGCACATCCTTAACCCTTAGACCGCGCAATATATACATATATGATTTGACAAAATAATTTAATGTAAGTTTTTAAAACTTGCACAAACATTTTCCAATTTTTTTGGCATAATCAACTAGGCAAATGCTCCAACTTTGTCTAAATGATCACTTGAAAAACAAGAGAATCAAAATTAATTTTAAAATTGAATATTGGAAACTTCAGATTTTCAATTCAGAATATAATATATGAATATCACCAATTGTTCATTTAATGTTATTACTCTCTCAGAATAGCATATGATCTTCATTTTCATCAAATTAGAATACAGTGGTTACTCGGTTTAAGAGTTTAATCCGTTCCTGGAGACAGCTCGTATTCCGAAAACTCATTTATTTATTTATTTATATACAAGAAGGTACATTGGGTTTGAGAGAATACAATGAATAGTACAGTATTTACAATCTTGTAAAGCCACTGTTTCGGGCAGGTCCTTAATCTAACAGATAATTTTAAATAGGTAATTTCTATCAGAATTAATAAATGATAACAAATACATTGCAAGAAAAAAAATGAGATGTGAGAGTTTAGTAAGTATATTAAAGCACATTGCTATATTAAAGCTCTGATTGATTACATTGACAGCTAGATTGGTAATTTTAACAAGATTAATAGACACCATACAGCAGATTGACAGCACATATAAGAAGACAGCAATGATCACAATGATAAAGATGTTCAGATTGGGTACATAAAGATTGGGTAGCAATAGATACAGTGCAATTTTAAAGCAAAAGGAAAAAAAACTATGAAGATGAAATTAGGTACTTTTTAGTATTGTTTTTGAATGACGCAAAAGTTGGACAGCTTTTCAATTCAATAGGGAGTGAGTTCCATAGACTGCGTCCCTTTATTTGCATAGTGTTTACACAGATTAAGTGTAATAATCAAAATCATAATCCGAAGCTAATTTCCCCGTAAGAAATAATGGGAAATTAATTAATCCGTTCCTGACTATCCCAAAAATCTCACTTCAAACTAAATTTTATACCTAATTCATCTAAATAAACCTACAAAGCTATGTTCAAGTTATTACTTACCCTTGCTGATGAATGCTGTAGGCGTATGGAAGATGGTGAGGAGGGGGGAGGAGGAGAGGTGTTACTGTTTGGAAGGGGAGTCCCCTTCCATTATAACATCAGGCAGTTTTTTTTTATTATTATTATTTTCTACCACAGACATGGCCACACATTTACAATGCTAACCAGCATATATACATTTTCTTCTGTACTCTATGGACAGGGTTAGAGATCAGTTAAACATATAGTTCAGGGATTTATTGAACAATCAACCACAGAAGGTGATTCGGTACATTTAAAATGCTAAACTAACCTACATACGGAAATACATAGATACACAGATTTACATATGCCCTACATAAAGTGTTCGAAGTGTCATTAATGTGCATTTACAAAGGTGAAATGCAATTCTGATCAGCTTCTATAAGTACTTTATTCAAATACATATACATACACACACACTACCAATCCACAAGAAGTTGACATAATAGCACTAGAGATCTGCCATGAGGATGATAAACTAGTGATCATAAATGCATATAGTCCACCGCTAAGCAGCACATGATCAAAGGAGGAACTAGATAGTAAACGAGAAGGTCTTATAACGATAATGAGAGAGATCATAGCGAGAGCGGATAACGATAGTTCACGACTGTTGATAGTCGGCGACTTCAACTTGAAATCCATAGACTGGGAAGCATATGAAGCTAAAACAGAAGATTTCTGAACTGTAAATTTGTAGACCTCATCCTGGAAACATTCTTGTATCAACATGTTAAACAAGCTACGAGGATGAGGGAAGGTGACGTTCCCTCCATGCTAGATTTGATATTTACCAGGAAGGAGGAAGAAATATTTGACATTCAGTACCTTCCTCCCTTGGGTAAAAGTGACCATGTCTTTTTGAGGATAAAGTATGCAATGCGTTATAATCTGGAAGAAAATATGATGGTCGATGCAATTGAAAAACCTGACTTTAGGAGAGGACATTATGGCAACCTTAGAAATTTTTTTAGGGAGTATAATTGGACAGACTTGTTGCTAGGCAAGGAAGTGAATGAGATGTATGTCAAGTTTTGTGAAATATATGATAAAGGCACAAAAAAATTAATACCAAAACAGAGAAGCAGAACTAGGAAACAGGATTGGTTCGACAGAAAGTGCGAGAGGGCCAGAGACCAAAAGACACAAAAATGGAATCGATACAGGAAGAGGCCAAACCCCCAATCATACCAGCGATACAAAGATGCGAGAAACAACTACACGGCAGTGAGGAGAGAGGCAGAAAGAAATTTTGAAAAAGGGATTGCAGACAAATGTAAAACAGAACCAGGTCTATTCTATAAATTCATAAACAACAAATTGCAGGTAAAGGATAATATTCAGAGGTTGAAAATGGGAAATAGATTCACGGAAAATGAAAAGGAAATGTGTGAAACATTAAACGAAAAGTTCCAAAGTGTGTTTGTACAAAATGAAATCTTCAGGGAACCAGATACAATAAGAATTCCAGAGAACAACATAGAGCACATAGAGGTGTCTAGAGACGAAGTGGAAAAAATGCTCAAAGAGCTAAATAAGAACAAAGCAGTTGGTCCAGATGGAGTTTCACCATGGGTTCTGAGAGAATGTGCACCTGAGCTCAGCATCCCTCTTCAACTGATCTTTCAGGCATCCCTGTTTACAGGAGTTGTAGCTGATGTGTGGAAAAAGGCTAACATAGTTCCAATTTACAAGAGTGGAAGCAGGGAAGACCCCCTTAATTATAGACCGGTATCATTGACAAGTGTAATAGTCAAAATATTGGAAAAAATAATTAAAACTAAATGGGTAGCACACCTGGAGAGAAATGATATAATATCAGACAGACAGTATGGTTTTCGATCTGGTAGATCCTGTGTATCGAATTTACTCAGTTTTTATGATCGAGCAACAGAGATATTACAGGAAAGAGATGGTTGGGCTGACTGCATCTATCTGGACCTAAAAAAGGCTTTCGACAGAGTTCCACATAAGAGGTTGTTCTGGAAACTGGAAAATATTGGAGGAGTGACAGGTACGCTTCTAACATGGATGAAAAACTTTCTGACTGATAGAAAAATGAGGGCTGTGATCAGAGGCAATGTATCGGACTGGAGAAATGTCACAAGTGGAGTACCACAGGGTTCAGTTCTTGCACCAGTGATGTTTATTGTCTACATAAATGATCTACCAGTTGGTATACAGAATTATATGAACATGTTTGCTGATGATGCTAAGATAATAGGAAGGATAAGAAATTTAGATGATTGTCATGCCCTTCAAGAAGACCTGGATAAAATAAGTATATGGAGCACCACTTGGCAAATGGAATTTAATGTTAATAAATGTCATGTTATGGAATGTGGAATAGGAGAACATAGACCCCACACAACCTATATATTATGTGAGAAATCTTTAAAGAACTCTGATAAAGAAAGAGATCTAGGGGTGGTTCTAGATAGAAAACTATCACCTGAAGACCACATAAAGAATATTGTGCAAGGAGCCTATGCTATGCTTTCTAACTTCAGAATTGCTTTTAAATACATGGATGGGGATATACTAAAGAAATTGTTCATGACTTTTGTTAGGCCAAAGCTAGAATATGCAGCTGTTGTTTGGTGCCCATATCTTAAGAAGCACATCAACAAACTGGAAAAGGTGCAAAGACATGCTACTAAGTGGCTCCCAGAACTGAAGGGTAAGAGCTACGAGGAAAGGTTAGAAGCATTAAATATGCCAAAACTAGAAGACAGAAGAAAAAGAGGTGATATGATCACTACATACAAAATAGTAACAGGAATTGATAAAATCGACAGGAAAGATTTCCTGAGACCTGGAACTTCAAGAACAAGAGGTCATAGATATAAACTGGCTAAACACAGATGCCGAAGAAATATAAGAAAATTCACTTTCGCAAACAGAGTGGTAGACGGTTGGAACAAGTTGGGGAGAAGGTGGTGGAGGCCAAGACCGTCAGTAGTTTCAAAGCGTTATATGACAAAGAGTGCTGGGAAGACGGGACACCACGAGCGTAGCTCTCATCCTGTAACTACACTTAGGTAATTACACTTAGGTAATTACACATATATACTGGTGTATACTGGCAGCAGGTTTTCTTTTAAACATGTCTCATTGAATATGACACATATTCTGTATTTACTGTCTTCTGATTTAGGGCTTCTATCCCTCTAAGTATTTTCTTAGCATCAGGGCTTAGCTGAAATAGGAGTTCTCCAAAACTCATTTTTGTTATTTCAAGGTGAAGAAAAGAAGTGAATTACTATAAGAATGTATTACTTTTTTATACAATTTGCACAACGTTTCGAACCTCCATGGTTCATTCTCAAGTGAAGAGATTTTTCAGGACTGGTTGATTTTATACCCGCACTGGGTCAGGTGACAAGATAATAAAGGTGAAAACATGGGGGGATACATAAGGGATAAATGTGGGGTGAAACATAAGAACATAAGAATAGAGGTAACTGCAGAAGGCCTATTGGCCCATACGAGGCAGCTCCTGTCTACATACAAAGATTAAACAAGTGTAATTGGCCTGTTATGTGGAACATTGTCTTCTGTGTTAGCATCGTTATGTTCTGGTCTTGTCCTTACTCTAATGGTGGGTAGAGTAAATAGTTCTGTGATTTGGTG
>WNGS01164858.1:48402072-48413943 GCA_020271785.1 Procambarus virginalis
GTGTTTAGGGTCCGTTGGCGATTATTTGAATTTGTAGTACATGGATGAAGCATTTACAGCATTGTGGTTCGAACAAAATTCGTCAGTGAAGCACTTGTTCGAGAAGTGTGCGAACGAAATCGGTTGCGAGTCCAACTTGTCCTCTTAAAAAAACGTCGCTTTTGGCCGTTTGCCTGTATGACTGAAAGTGGACGTAATTTGAAAATAAAAAAAATGAAAATAAATTTGAATTTTTTTTTTTCAGCAACAGTTAGTTAACACTTTGGCATGCCCCGCGCGCCACCCCTCAACTGTGCGATTTGGGTCCCAGGGTTTCACGGGAGCGTGCGTTAATTCTGAAAAGTGTATTCTCTCTTCAACTTTGTCACCTTAATTCTCGTCCTACGAGATTAAATTTGGTATCATTGTGTTCGCAATAGAATTCTCTACAGCACTAAATGCATATAATCTCCAAAAGCCCGGCTAATTACCCGCAGCAAACAGAGAAAGTGCGAACAAGTTACCCAGGAGAGCGCAAAAACGATAAAATGTGTTCACTCTTTTTACTCTGGTCACCTCAATTTTCGTCCTAGGTCTTTCATTTTGGTATCAATGGGTTCGCAATAGAATTCTCTAGAGGAACATTAGCATATAAAATAAAAAACCTGGTCACGCTCCACCCACTGACGAGTTGAAGACGGGCCACGCGTTAGCTGCGAGTGAGCGCCCAGACGCCTTCTAGCTACACTCCCAATTCCTGCCCACAAATGTTTAGTATTATTGTGTTGAACATGACATAGGCTCGTAGGGAAGACATAGGCGCACATTTTAAAACCAGTCCCCAAAAAATTGGATAAAAAACGATTTTTAGTGATTATTTTAGTGGATGACGCAATGCTGCGTCATCCCCGAGATTACCGACAGTAAACGGATGACGCAATGCTGCGTCATGCCCGGGCGAAAGTGTTAAGGGTCCTCTGATAGGTTAGGTAGGCAGCAAATTCTCATAAGTTTCAAAACATTATGAAAAACATTAATTGAAAGTTTCCTCTCCTAACCTTTCCAAGTAAGCCAGACGACTCAAACAGAAAACGGGACAGTACGTCACTTTCGTGAGCCGATTTCATTTCAAATTACGTCCACTTTTGGCCATAGCTCGCACACAAGCCAAAAGCGACAATTTTAAAAGGACGGGTTGGCGAGCTGTGTGTAAACTATTTTTCATTCATAAACAGGGGGTTTGGCGTGTGCATAGAATCATTTTGGGTCTTTGTTTGGAGGACGGGCTGCTGCATTATACGACAGTACTGAGAAGACAGGAAAACACGAGCGTAGCTCTCATCCTGTAACTACACTTAGGTAATTACTGTAACAAACCCTGACTAACATAAGCCGTTTCTTTTCATTGCCAAACATAAGCCTTAAAGAATCAAACTGACATATAAAGGCATTCTTTAGACATTGCACAAATGCAGCATAGGAATTTATTTTTGCGAAAACTCTAAGGTACCTCTGACCTTACATTACCTTAAGGTGATCAGCAAGTTAAGCTCCACACATTTAGAGGAAGGGGGTCAGGTCTTTGACCCTTAACCCTCATACTGCTCTCATCGCCCTTTAGTAATTGGGCGCATGGCTCCAGTTACCTGAAGGCAATTTTCAGTTTGAAGACGTTGAACACGACCCTCTAATATTTTCCATAAATTATGGAGTATCTTTCTCACTTGAACTTCAAGGAGTATAGTTCAAAGAGTTTTAAACGGTCCCAATAACTTAGACATTTTATTACAAACATTCGAGCAGTACAAGTTCTCTGCATGTTCTCCAGGTCAGTAACTTCTCCAGTTTTACATGGGGCTTTGGAATTTGATATGCCACAATATTATGAACATAACCGTTTGTGCAGAAAAGGAATCAAATCTAACCTTTATTAGATGAATTCATATCACCGCCAGATCTGTTGCCTCCATGGTTCCTGTCACCAGGTCTGTTGCTTTCATGGTTCCTATCACCAGGTCTGTTGCCACCAAAGTTTCTATCATTACCAGGTCTGTTGCCTCCAAGGTTCCTGCTACTCATAGTGGCCAACACCGCTCCCACACCACGATGGATGGCTCCAATGTTCTCAGGGATGGCTGCAACTTTCTCATTCTCAACTGGTAAAAATACAATAAACAATGACAATTCAAAATCTGAAAATGAATGATGTCAATAAAACACATTACAGTAGGTATAAAATTTAAATGCCAAATTGTTAAATTTTAACAAGTGCAGTATTTAACACTTCTGTTGCACAAGGAATACAGTGATGATTTAAAGTACTGCATAAGATTTAAAAGTCCTGCACATACACAGAGCTCACATTTGCTTCCTCAGGCCTCCAGCAAACAAACACCATCTTGGAAAAGTTGTGAGCACCCCCTCCTGGATGTGAGCACCCCCCTCCTGAATGTGAGCACCCCCCTCCTGAATGTGAGCACCCCTCCTGGATGTGAGCACCCCTCCTGGATGTGAGCACCCCTCCTGGATGTGAGCACCCCTCCTGGATGTGAGCACCCCTCCTGGATGTGAGCACCCCTCCTGGATGTGAGCACCCCTCCTGAATGTGAGCACCCCTCCTGAATGTGAGCACCCCTCCTGGATGTGAGCACCCCTCCTGGATGTGAGCACCCCTCCTGGATGTGAGCACCCCTCCTGGATGTGAGCACCCCTCCTGGATGTGAGCACCCCTCCTGGATGTGAGCACCCCTCCTGGATGTGAGCACCCCTCCTGGATGTGAGCACCCCTCCTGGATGTGAGCACCCCTCCTGGATGTGAGCACCCCTCCTGGATGTGAGCACCCCTCCTGGATGTGAGCACCCCTCCTGGATGTGAGCACCCCTCCTGGATGTGAGCACCCCTCCTGGATGTGAGCACCCCTCCTGGATGTGAGCACCCCCTCCTGGATGTGAGCACCCCTCCTGGATGTGAGCACCCCTCCTGGATGTGAGCACCCCTCCTGGATGTGAGCACCCCTCCTGGATGTGAGCACCCCTCCTGGATGTGAGCACCCCTCCTGGATGTGAGCACCCCTCCTGGATGTGAGCACCCCTCCTGGATGTGAGCACCCCTCCTGGATGTGAGCACCCCTCCTGGATGTGAGCACCCCTCCTGGATGTGAGCACCCCTCCTGGATGTGAGCACCCCCTCCTGGATGTGAGCACCCCTCCTGGATGTGAGCACCCCTCCTGGATGTGAGCACCCCTCCTGGATGTGAGCACCCCTCCTGGATGTGAGCACCCCTCCTGGATGTGAGCACCCCTCCTGGATGTGAGCACCCGTCCTGGATGTGAGCACCCCTCCTGGATGTGAGCACCCCTCCTGGATGTGAGCACCCCTCCTGGATGTGAGCACCCCTCCTGGATGTGAGCACCCCTCCTGGATGTGAGCACCCCTCCTGGATGTGAGCACCCCTCCTGGATGTGAGCACCCCTCCTGGATGTGAGCACCCCTCCTGGATGTGAGCACCCCTCCTGGATGTGAGCACCCCTCCTGGATGTGAGCACCCCTCCTGGATGTGAGCACCCCTCCTGGATGTGAGCACCCCTCCTGGATGTGAGCACCCCTCCTGGATGTGAGCACCCCTCCTGGATGTGAGCACCCCTCCTGGATGTGAGCACCCCCTCCTGGATGTGAGCACCCCTCCTGGATGTGAGCACCCCTCCTGGATGTGAGCACCCCTCCTGGATGTGAGCACCCCTCCTGGATGTGAGCACCCCTCCTGGATGTGAGCACCCCTCCTGGATGTGAGCACCCCTCCTGGATGTGAGCACCCCTCCTGGATGTGAGCACCCCTCCTGGATGTGAGCACCCCTCCTGGATGTGAGCACCCCTCCTGGATGTGAGCACCCCTCCTGGATGTGAGCACCCCTCCTGGATGTGAGCACCCCTCCTGGATGTGAGCACCCCTCCTGGATGTGAGCACCCCTCCTGGATGTGAGCACCCCTCCTGGATGTGAGCACCCCTCCTGGATGTGAGCACCCCTCCTGGATGTGAGCACCCCTCCTGGATGTGAGCACCCCTCCTGGATGTGAGCACCCCTCCTGGATGTGAGCACCCCTCCTGGATGTGAGCACCCCTCCTGGATGTGAGCACCCCTCCTGGATGTGAGCACCCCTCCTGGATGTGAGCACCCCTCCTGGATGTGAGCACCCCTCCTGGATGTGAGCACCCCTCCTGGATGTGAGCACCCCTCCTGGATGTGAGCACCCCTCCTGGATGTGAGCACCCCTCCTGGATGTGAGCACCCCTCCTGGATGTGAGCACCCCTCCTGGATGTGAGCACCCCTCCTGGATGTGAGCACCCCTCCTGGATGTGAGCACCCCTCCTGGATGTGAGCACCCCTCCTGGATGTGAGCACCCCTCCTGGATGTGAGCACCCCTCCTGGATGTGAGCACCCCTCCTGGATGTGAGCACCCCTCCTGGATGTGAGCACCCCTCCTGGATGTGAGCACCCCTCCTGGATGTGAGCACCCCTCCTGGATGTGAGCACCCCTCCTGGATGTGAGCACCCCTCCTGGATGTGAGCACCCCTCCTGGATGTGAGCACCCCTCCTGGATGTGAGGGCCTCGGTACTGAATCGGCAACTGTGGGAAATGCATCCTACAGTAGCTCACAGCATCACCTGCAGCTTGATCCCACAGCCTCACTAGATTATGAATAAATAATTAAACGATTCTTTTGCTATGATAGTGTCATAGAAGATCCTAACTGTAATAAAGACTATGTACAAGGTTCAGTTATCACTAAACACAATGCTGGTGCTTACTGATACGAGGCAGACATTCACAGCACTCGGCCACAGTCTCGGGAATTTACACTTCATGAAACGTCATCATATGCTCATTTAAAAAAGAAACTTGCAGAAATGATTCATATTCATGATTTAGTGTCCAGGAATCTGATGATAATAGTGTATACTAGCATCTAGTTGTGCTGCAGGGTTGACATTCTGGTCTGATGTACATTGTATATAATGATGCAATTTGATGATGCTGCATCAGGTTACGTCGTCTGCTGGCATCGTTTGCCAGTAGTGCGTGTGGAGTTATGCTGTACTTGGATTTCATTACCACACCCACCAGAACGCCTTATTGGTTCATTATGGTGCATAAAAATGTAGATAGTATATAAAACATGTTTATAGTGTATATAACAGCAAAAACTGTATGCTTTATGTCCAAAAAATATGGCACACATATTAGTGACACAAAATATATATATGCATACCTATGATGTATATACACGTTCTGTAAAACAAATAACAATAGTGACAGCCAATTGTATCATTGCACTTGAAAAAACCATGGTAAAACATTAGAAGTATAACAGTGGAACCTCGGTTTACAAATGCCCTGGAGTACAAATTTTTTGGTGTACGAAGTCAAATGCATCGTAAAATTTGACCTGGTGTACGATGTTAATCAACAAACGAGTACAACTCGTTTGTTGATACATGTATGGGTCAGGAGCGTGGGTTCATTGTTTTTCAGCTTTTTTGGTTTCTGAACAGAAACGTTCTTATTATATCACACCATGGGTCCCAAGAAAATCAGTAGTAAAGTTCAGCCTAAGAAATAGTTGTGAGGATGACACTAGGGAAAAAAAAAAAAAGATAATTCATGAACATGAAACACGGTTTGCGTGGGGTTGATCTGGCTAGGAAAATGTGTTCAGTATGAGAAGAATTCCAAAGTGTTGCTGAAAAGACTCACCCAAATAAAGCTGTAGCAGGCCATTGCATAACCTTTTTAATGACAATGTGATGTCTCGATCGACAAAGTGTTAAAACGTCGAGAAAAACAAGTGTCGCTAGACAGGTTTTTAGTGAGAAAAACAAGCAGTGAGCCACAAGTAGGTCCTAGTGGTATGCAGGCAAAATATAGGATAGAGAGTACCCCAGAAAAGTCATCACTGCCTGATGTTATAATGGAAGGGGATTCGCCTTCCAAACAGTAACACCTCTCCTCCTCCGCCCTCTCTCACCATCTTCCATATGCCAACAAGAGTCCTCAATAAAGGTATGGTACAGTAAAAAAAATGAGTATTATTTTGAATAGAATATATTTTTACAGTAATATTTTTGGGTGTGTGTAATGAAGTAATTAAATTTACATTATTTCTTGTGAGAAAATTTGTTTTGTGTACAAATTTTCAGTGTACGATCCATTTCTTGGGAAGGCTCAAATTCGTAGACTGAGGTTCCACTGTACAAAGGAAATATTATATATTCAATGCATGAACTTACAATTTTGTGTAAAACATGCAGAGCTAGGCTCTGCATGTTTTACAACATGCAACATGCAACAACATGCAACAGGTCGTATAACTCTGACCACATGTTATACGAAATTACCACACCCAATTACTGCAAATGTATATACAGTAGATATATGTAGAATGTATGCAGAGTAACAACAGCAAAAACAACATGTTCTATGTTGTAAGCATATAAATAGGTAGAAAACCAGCACTGAATGTAATGAAATGCCAGTTTCTGGGTGAGCCCTGGAGGCTCCCTGAATCTTACTGATCAAGTACCATATTACTAGAGTCATCAGTCGCAGAGTTCTTTGTTGCCTACTGGAGACCAGAGCCAGAATCTGGCCTCCTCAGAGGTGAAGGGAGCAATGGCCTGTGAACACTTTACATTGAAAATGTCATACTTGCCACTGACCAGGAAAGGCACCCATAGAGATAGGCGAAACAAAACAGCCCACTGTCTGGTTGAAAATTGCGACCTACGTCCACAAAAGAGCAAAAGAACTCGTCCATAGAGCAAACAAACAAGCAAAACTCCGTCCAACTGACTCCCGCTCATGGCAGTGCCACCCCCTCCAGCAGGGTGGAGGGGGAAGCCATCCTGGATATGCCGAGCCGCCCCCAGTCAATTCTTTGAATGATGAAAATCGTCAACCAGAGGGAGGGTGTCAGGGAGCTTCGGGGCTTACCCAGAAACTGTTTTTTCAATACATTCAACGCTGGATTTCTGTGGAGCCGACAGGGCTCCTCGACGCTAACTACCCACAAAGAAGAAAAAAACGGGAAATAACCAGGAAGGCAGCAGCTCCACACTTCTCAAGCCAACTAAGAGACAGCCATCAGTAACAGAAGCCCAAAAGTGACAAGACCGCAGAGGGCCCAGAACACTCATGAGAGCAAGCTGGCCGGAACCTTGACCGACCCCCAAAACCCCCGTGCCCGAATGCCGTTTAAAGACATATTCCCGAAGACAGCCAAAAGAGCTGCCGATACCCCTAACAGCACGGGCACAAGGGTAGACCGCAGAGTGGCTAGACATAAGGACGCTGTAGATGACCCGAGACACACGAGCCCTGGAACAGGGAACCAGGGAAAACCGGAGAAACCAGAAGTGGCCACAGACAGAACCGGGGCCCCGCAGGGAGCAGCTCAACGCAAATACCAGACATTGCAACTTCAGCTGCACCAACCATCCACGACTAATGGACATCTCCGAAAGCCCACCATCTCTATTTTCGCCAGAAAAGGAGTTGGCAGAAAATGAACAAAATGACCACTAGGATCAAAAGAACGATAATACTTACCAAAAAATATCACAAACAAGAAGGCTCTGGCAGTGCATGAGCAGTTCGGAGATGAAAAAAAGCACAAAAAAGTTTGCGAAACAAGCCAGAAGCGACATCCACCCCAAATGCATGAAGTAGCGGCTCCTCCAATGCCTCACAAGAAGAAGAAATAATAATCGGCAAATTATGCCAAGCCAGAAAAAGCCAGAGAGAGAGAGGGGGGGTCGGAACTTGTCCAACCCAGATGAAAAATGGTGGAAAGCCTGCCAAGAAAACAATACTGCTGCCGAGAAGAAAACCACAGACGAAACTATCAATTTAATCACCTGATTATCATACAATTGGCAACACACACGCATCAGAAGGATCAGAGGCATATTGCAGAGAAGTTTGACCCAGCTAGAACTTCACTTGGCCAACCTGCAGAAAGGAGCCCTGGAAAAACACCTGGGATCAACTGAAACCAAGGCTAGACCGTCCACAGTGGGGCCATGGGGCCAGGAGAGCAACCCTCCCTTGAGAGTATCCGAGATCCGAGCTGAGCCAGAACCCGGAGCAACAGCCAGACCTGGGGGAAGAGGTACAAGAACAAGACCCATCCCAACAAGTCCTGCCGAAAAGTATCTACCACAAGAGCTTCGCAGACAAGAAAAGGCATTGACCACACCGGTACAAAGATCGCCACCTAAGGGCATACGGATGTCCAACAAAACCAACGGAAGGAGCTGGCGTTGACCATCCACACCGAGAAATGAAGCGAGACAGCCTGTCTGCCAGGACGTTGGACACTCACTGAATGTGAACAAATGTGAAGTTCTCCGTTCCTCAAATTGCAGAACAGGAACTTGAGGCTGGAGGTGACCGAGTGACCGCCAGCACATCAGGTTGAGAACCGAGGTGGTGGACAGCCGGCTCACCCTCCCCCATCGTTAGGAGGGAGGGTTATGCTAACGAGAGGGAGTACAGTACTAATTTTGTGTCGAGATGCCAGTTTCTACTATTTTCTGTTACTTTCTTTTGGCTAGAATTTCTTAGCTTTTCTGGCTTTAGATAGCAATTTTATCGGCTAATTGTTTGTTTTGGTTCGCCTATCTTACTGGGTGCCCACCCTGGTTGATGGCAGAATATGACATACTGGTACAGTGGTACCTCGGAATACGAGTGTCCCTGTATACGAGTTTTTCGGAATACGAGCAGGATTTCCTCGGAAAATGTGTCTCGGAAGGCGAGGGTTACCTCGGGACACGAGTTTGTTGATACGCGTACAGGCTGACCTAGCGCGTGGTGGCTGGGCGATCGTCGCCCCTCCGCCCGTCCGCCCCTCAGTTTACCATTGTCTCGCGCTCAGTGACTACCTCTCATCAATTCTTCTCGTGGATTTTCAGTGTATTGTTGGATTTTTGGTGATTTGACTATACAATTTGTTATTATATATCTCACCATGAGTCCCAAGAAAGCCAGTGGTAAGGATAAAGGCCAGAAAGCCCATGTGAGGATGACAATAGAGGAGAGCCTCAGCCAGGACCTAGTGGCACTCAGATAAAACGTCCCAGGGAGTGCACACCTGAAAGGTCCTCATTGCCTGATGTGATAATGGAAGGGGACTCCCCTTCCAAACAGTAACTCCTCTCCTCCTCCCCCCTCCTCACCATCTTCCATACGCCTACAGCATTCATCAGCAAGGTAAGTAATAACTTGAACATAGTTTTGTAGGTTTATTTAGATGAATTAGGTATAAAAATTTAGTTTGATATGGGGTTTCTGGGGTAGTCAGGAACGGATTAATTCATTTCCCATTATTTCTTATGGGGAAATTCGCTTCAGAATACGAGTTTTCGGAATACGAGGCGTCTCCAGGAACCAATTAAACTCTTAAACCGAGGTACCACTGTACTTTAAAGGTAAAATGCTCCGACATCATTCCTCCCTGCGCCTCTCTGAGGGAACCAGGTTCTGGCTCATTGTTCCCGGTAGGCTGAGAACTCCGGCGAGTGATGACCCCAAACTAACACAGTACTATATAGCACATTAGTTCGAATAGCGTCAGGGAGCAGACGGAGCTCCCCCAGAAAAGATGAGGTGCTAGAGAGAAACCAGCACCAATCATATAAATAGAACACAGCAGGCAGGTGTTTTCTCTTAATTTACTTCTAACATTTACACACGTAATTCTCATGGACTAACACGTATTCTCCCATGGACTAATTCTCTCATGGACTAACACCTGTTCTTTTATGAACTAACACCTGTTCTCTCAGACTAACACCTATTCGCCCATGGCCTAAAAATCAAGAAAACACTCTTACTATAATGTTTGTTAAAAAATAAAACACTATTTAAAAATAAATAATAGAATGAAATACCTTCTTTTATGTCATTGTTGTCCTTCCTTTGACTGTTTGTATTTTTGTTGTTGACATCAGAGGTATTCTCTTCCTTAGAGTCATCCCATTCTGCGAACTCTTCTGGTGATTTTTCCTCGGGTTCCTCATCTACTTCTGGGTTTGGCTTGGGGGTATCCACTGTAAACATTTGTTGAAAATTAAGGTGTCCTATTGTCCAAATGAATGTTACAATTGTAGGTACATAAAATATACATTTACAGGAAAATGTGGGAGGGGAAGAGGTTGCCAAGGGCTTGATAGTTCAAACAAAATCCCTTATGCAACGAATTGGCCTCACTCCATATACAGTACAATTGTTTGTTCAAGCAAGTTCACTGTATATGGACATTGAGTGTATCAGCTTTCAGGAGTCCATGAAATAATGGATTTTTGTTATTTTGTTGACAAAGGTCAAAGCTGAAAGTTACCACCTAGAATGATGCAACTTATCAAGATGTTGATTAATACCTAGACAAATTTGACAAAAAAGGTACAAACTAGAGGTAGTCTGGTATGAATATAAAATCAAGTACTGCATGGAACTTGAAAAAGGTTAGCAAAGATGATCACTGATATCTCTCTAGCATGACAGTCTCACCTTTTGGAGGAGTAGCAGGAGGCTTCTTCTCGGGAGGTTTACCAGCTCCAGGCCCAATTTTCCCAGCACCCATGTTGGCCAAAACAGCCCCCAGCCCACGCTGGACCAGCATTTCCCGAGCTAAAAGAATAAATAAATATTTTGTTTCAAAAATGTTTTTATAAATGTCATTAAATTCCATAGTGAACAGTCCACTCCAACCCATCCACCTGTTTAAGTACTGTAGTTCTTTCTGTGGAGAGCCCCTTCGGCTTCCCGGAGCAATATTGGGCTGATGTGCATATATTAGACTGAGGCAACAGTAAATCGATGGAGCTCTAGGCCTACTGGGGACCACAAGCCAGAACCTGCCCCCCCCTCAGAGAGGCACGAGAAGCAATGGCCTATAGACACCCCTCATGTAATTGGAAGCAGTCTATATCTGCCATCTACCAGGTCAGGCACCCAGAAAGGAATGAATTCCAAAACATACTAGAGCTGGTTAAAAATTGCAAACCGAAAGCTGAACTAGCAAACAGAACTTCCACCACAGCCACCACGCCGCTATCTGTGCAACTCCCCCCTTCCCAGGAGGGGGACGGGGGGGGGGGGTTCCAGACCTCTTGCGCTGGCTACTTAACCCCAGTTCACATGTTGTGATGGTGGCGGCGGTCGATCGACTCTGGCTCCATCCTTTGAGCAGTGCTGCAGTGCGGTGTTGTTGATGTGCGAGCCAGGAGTAACACCAGAGTACTGGGGCTGCATGCACCTAGGACCACCTTCCCTAGGTGCCCTGTAAGTACTGCCCTTGAGGCTTAGGGTTAACTTCCATGAGGTGTTCGGGAGAGGCTACCTCTGCGAGGTTCTGTTGCTGCTCGGTGATTGCCCGCCCTTGGGGTTCAGCTGGGGTGGTTCTTACTCCTATTTGGCCATGGGTAGGAGGCAGTATCATCGCTCGCTGGGGTGCGAGATACTGTGCAGCTGTCAGATATACACATAGCGGCCAGTTCTGTTCACCTGGAGATAATGTGCTTTTGCGGGGGGGTTTCTTTTTTTGTTTTGCAGGTAGAGGTCTGCCTGGTGTGGCGGTAGGACCACTTGTATGATTTTGGTGGTCCTCTGCTAGGTCCCCGTGCTTGCACACATTGCAGGGGTTCAGCTTTTAGTTTTTGCTTGGTAGCTCTGGGATAACCGGTTAGCAGTACCTTGCCTGGGCTTCCCTTAGCAGCCAGCCTAAGGGCCTTGGGAATCCCCATTGGGGCTCATTGGTCCGATGGAAGAGACCTCAGAATCCCCCCTCGCTTCGTGCGAGTTTGAAGGTTGCTCTGTCCCCTGTCTCA
>WNGS01164858.1:48425017-48436085 GCA_020271785.1 Procambarus virginalis
GGACATTTTTTTTATCTATTAGAGATAAGAATGAGAAATAGC
This sequence comes from Procambarus virginalis, assembly GCA_020271785.1. Lineage (NCBI taxonomy): Eukaryota > Metazoa > Arthropoda > Malacostraca > Decapoda > Cambaridae > Procambarus > Procambarus virginalis. The sequence continues at coordinate 48,425,060 of WNGS01164858.1, forward strand.
AGCGGTGCAAGGACTGTGGCCTGGAGTACAGAACTTTTCACTGCACTTGGACTTGATCTTATTTGAATGACTGTTATTCTTTGCATTCTGTATGACAAAGTTGAAATGCAATGACCCACTTTACCCATTATTCCTACTGATCTCATTTTATGGGCTATCACTATGATCGCACTTCTCGAATGCCTTTGCAAAGTGTGTGTATACAACATAGCATTTGTTTATCTACTAATTAATGCTTCTGTGATTATGTCATTTGTGGATGAGTAACTGTGACAGACAGGATCTTCCTGCTCTAAATCCATGTTGTCCTGGGTGTGAAGTTTATTGTTTTCCATAAAACTGGATTTTTGATTCCTATCACTTTTTCAAAAACTTGTGTGTGTGATGTTAGTGCAAAGGGTCTATAGTTTTTTGCCAAAGCTTTACTACCTCCTTGGAGGGAGCTATATCTGCTGATTTAAGTGCCGCTTGTATCTCCCCTAAATCCAGGCTTTTTCTCCACATTACACAGAGCACTTGCGCTACTACATTTCTTAATATTGAATTTCACAAGTCAAGAAATGAGGGTGAGTGCTTGGGCATACTGTCAATCTCTCTTTCAAAGTCTTCTGTGTTCATGTTAATATCAGTTATATTATCTGGAGTCTGGATGTCATTCATGAAGCTGTCATCTGAATTTTCAACTTTCATGTTGTTTATTGGGGTGCTAAACAGTTTCATTCTGGTCTTTTAGGATTTCACTAATTTCTGTCATTTTTTGTGTACAAACCTTCAGTTGCAAGTAAAAATTCAATATTGATGGAGGCTTTGGATTTTGAATGTGATAAAATGTTTTAGATTTTCCTGTATTTCTTGCATAGCTTTCTGTTCCAAGTCCATTTCCTCAAGGTCAGAGGGGGTGGGGGGGAAGAGGGGCCAGGAAAGAGAGGTTAAGGAAGAAGGATCCAAGGTCAGGGAGGAAAGGAGGGGGGGGGGGGGTGTCATGGGGAAAATGGGTTGGAGTGGGTAGAAGGGTCAGAGAGGGAAGGGAGGTCAGAGAAGAAGGTCGAGGAGGGGGAGGTTGAGTGAGGGAGAGGTCCGTGGGAGGGAGGTCCATGGCACAGCTGGGTACCCCGTCTTGCTTAGCGTTCCGAGGACGCAACGTATCACCCATAATCCAACAGTGAACATTCCCGATGAAGCTAATGTGTCATCCATTTGCTATTCATAAACATTTGTATATTCATTGCTGTTGTTCATAATACATTTATAAATGCACTTATTTTTGCATCTATTCTCTAAAGAATTAATTTGTGAACATTTTGACACCACCTTTATTGTTACAACCCAACAAATAACTTGGAAAACTTAAAATGATTTTAAACATTTTAAGCATGGTTACACGTGACCAACCAAGCCCGCTACAGTATATGTATGGTTATAAACATGCACAGCATAATCTATTACAAATGCCTTTATTTTTGCATCTATTCTCTGGAAATTCGTTTGAAAAACATTCCGACACCAAAAGTAACTTAGAAAACGTAAAATGACCATACATTTTTCGCATTGCTGAACGTCCCCGTGATAGCCCAGAACGTTTACGGTTAGGAATGCCCACAGAGGCAGGATCACCAGTCTTAATATAAAAATTAAGCTATGAATGCAATTGCAAGGCAATTTTCTAAGCCATACACTTGGTAGCTCACTTACGTAAATTCCTACTGACTTCTGGTTAAGATCTAGGTCGGTGATGGCAGATCAACATTCACTACTGGGAAGCACTACTAGGAACCATGCTTGTTGCTGCTAGAGTGACACTGGACAACACTCAAGTCCCCAGGGTGTAGTTAGAAAAGTGCTTAACATAAAATTAAAAGCCTTTCCAAGATCAACTCTGCAGCCCAAGTTATGCCAAACAATACACTAGGTGTCTACCCAACAACTCCCACCTACTGGCAGCACTATCACTACAACATTGCTTTCTTGCCCAACCGTACTGTATTCAACCTGCACTCTTGGTAAGAAAAAACAACACCAAGCAAAAAAGAAGACATGGAAAGCATGGCTGGAACATTGTAATGCTCAGAAAACTGCTTAACTTATGCACTCAATGATTGCCTTATAAGCTAACCCACTCTGTTCCTTCATAAGGACTTGAATCACCAGGCTGAAGAGCAAATTAGGTCAATTGTTTTACCCAAGTAGGCAAATCACTACCAGAAACACACCATGCACCAACACACAAGACAGAGTAAAGTGCTACAAGAACAAACCACATAGAAGTTAACTATGGAAAACCAGCCTTCTAAAATTTAGTGACTTGTGACGTTCAACCCACACACCAGAAGATAAGACGACGACGACGTTTCGGTCCATCCTGGACCATTACCAAGTCGATAATTGACCGTTATCACAATCAACTTGATAATGGTCCAGGACGGACCGAAACGTCGTCGTCTCCTAATTTTCTGGTGTTTGGTTGGGTCATCATATCTTCAGTCACATCTCATCATCTCCACTTACTACATATATATGTTAGAACTAGAAACATTATTCGCAACAACTTATACAAATCATTACAATTATGACTGATGGCAATGGCTAGGTTAACTTGAACATCTTTAAACTAAAAACGAAGACAGACAAGGGAAGCCTGAAACCAGAAAAAAGAACACAAACTAAATACAGGCCCAAGAACTCTGCCATAGTTATTTACAATCACTTGTACAGCACTCTCTCTCCCTATCAGACACAAAGCCAATAGAAAAAGTAGCCCAAAACTGAAAATAAGAAAATCAGACTGTCAGTGAACTCAAGCTTAACACACACTTATGTCTTGGATGGGAAGGATGGATAGAATATATTCATCTAGACTGCCAAAAAGCTTTTCCTCAGGAAAAAACTAATACAAAAGATAAAGAGAAGTGAGGATAACAAGAAGTGCACTGGACTGGGTATGGAAGTACCTGATGGACTGGAAACAAAGGGTTTTATTCAGAGAGAATATGTCAAGCTGGAAAGGAGTGGAAAGAGGTGTTCAAAAAGGCTTTGTCTTAGGATCATTGCTCTTAATCATTTATGTAAATAACCTTCCAGAGGGAGTGAGCTCATACAAGGCAATATTTGCAGATGAGTTCAAGTTAATGAAGGTTCAGAACTAAAGAGGACTGTAGGTTGCAACAAGAAGACCTTGACAAACTTCAGGAAGAGACCAATAATGGCTGCTGGAATTTAACCCAAATCATTGTAGTGAAAATGGGTAAGGGAGATAGGAGACCTGTAACTACACAATAAATGGAAGGTAATTACAAGAAACAATACAAGAAAATGACATGGGAGTAGACATAAACCCAACACTAACACCAGAAGTTCATGTGAACAAGAAAGCATCAGCAGCATAAGAGAAGATAGCAATCATAAGATGATCATTCAAGAATCTAAACAAGGAGGTTTTGAAGCCCATACACACTGCCTATGTGAAACCATGCAGCTCCAGCATGGAACGCACTCCTTGTGAACCACAGAAAGAAGCTTGAGAAAGTTCAAATGTTTGCAACTAGATTAGTACCAAATTAAGTGGCCTTGTCTATGAATACAGATTGAAAGAACTCACCCAAGAAGAAACAAGGATATGATCACTACATACAAGATCCTCAAGAGAAAACTTGGAGCATACCTGGAGAATGTTTCAGGAGTTCTTCTACTCCCAGGGACAGGCTCGACCAGAATAGGCAAAGTGGACAGATGAATACTAAAGGAAATCACACTAAAGTGATATATTGACAAGAAAACCAATTGGAGCCGTGCAGGGAGTCTAAAGCATTCAGCTGGGAGAACCCTATGTTGCTACTTGGATTCCCACATTGCTCCATTTGATTTCCTCATGGAAAGGAAGCCTCTTTATATTAAAAAGAGGTAGGAAGAGGGAACATCAGTGGAAGCTGGACATGCAATCAATTCACATAGATGTAAGGAAGTTCTCGTTCCCTGTACAGGTGATTGACAAGTGGAATGCATTGAAGGAAGAGGGTGTTGAAGCCAATTTCATCCACAACTTAACAAATATGAAGAAATTCTAAGTATTAGCAGATGAGGTACATCTAGGAGGTGGGGCATACAGAACCAGAACTCACTACCCAGTTGTCACTGATAGGTAAGCACTTAGAAATAGTGAATCCTACAGATACGAGCAAACTGATCTGATGCAAAAATGAACTCTGCTCACTGGTTAGTTCAAGTCTAGGCTTACCTACAAGAAACATTCATTATTGCAGCCCACTACCCAAATAATACAAAAATCCAATATAAAATTGAAGTCAATTAAAATATTGGAACCAGCCTACTCACAAAACCTGCAACACAGACCAAATAGGATGGAGTATTAAGTTGGGCTGAATGGCTTTGTTGTAGAGTTGGTGCTGCTAGCTTGTCACAGCAACCTAATGGGTTTGTTTGGTTGTAAGCTAGGGTACAGCTTGAAGATTTCCCTATTGCCAAGCACTTTTCTGTATAAATTTGAGCTGAACTGAGTATTCCCGAGCACCAGTTTAACCTAGTAGGTAAGTTTGAGAAGGTCCAAGCTGCACACTGAGGAATGATGACTTGCCATGCCTGTCGATGATTCTGAGGATTATCGTCCCTACAGCAGGCTCTCTGCCATGATTACAGAATCTTAACCAGAGATCAGTAAGATCTTGCCTTGGGGAGAACCAAGTGCAACAGTTCAGAAAATAACATTTGTACATTTTCTGTTACAACAATTGCACTCTAGAAGGAATTTCGAATTGTCTCGACATTGTTTCCACGGCACCCAATCACTTCCTGGATTTTCAGTGCTTCCATTGCGTATGATAATCTCTTGGACCGGGTTCAGATTGAGCGGGTTTCCACTATATTATTACTGCCATAATACATATACTTACATTCCCCTTTATTGTAATTGCCCATCCTTTGGTTGTTTGAAGAGCGTCCACTCACAGGTTCCGAGTTGGCTCCTGACCCAGAGTGCATATCCCATCCAGCAAATTCTCTTGACGAATTCATGTTAAAGCCCTGATTTCTTTGTTGCTGTCTCTGAGGCATATTGCCTGTAAAAAGAATTGCAAGTTACTTCCATAAGTTTCCGATCTGAAACTATAATAGCAAGTCTTTATTTCAAAGAAGAAAATTACACACACATACATACGTACATGAAAATAAGATTTCAGAGAACCAGACACAATGCTAATTCCAGAAAACACCATAGAGTACACAGGGAATTTTACTGAGACATAGTGGGAAAAATGACTCAAGAGGCAAGGAAGAAATAAAGCTGTCAAACAAGATGAAGTTTCACCTTGGGTACTAGGAGAATGTGCAACCAAGCTGAACATTCCACTTCAACTGATATTCCAGACACCTTTGTCCACAGGAATCTAGGCAGATATTTGGAAAAAAGGCAAATATAGTTCCAATCTACAAAAATGGAAGCAGAGATGACCCTCTAAATTATAGACCCATATGATGACCACACCACACACCAGAAGATGAGACGACGACGTTTCGACTTGATAATGGTCCAGTACGGACTTATCCGTGGCTCTTTGGAGCTCGTCGCTTTGGGTAGTTTTTCTCCTGAACATCCCGTCCATCATCCGTCGTCATCTAACATCCTGACAAATAGCCTGTCTCGCTTTATTGCACTCTCCACAGAATGGACAGTCGACACCGATTCCTTCATCTGGCTTTCACAGATGTATGGGTGCCTAGAGGTGGAGCTCTTTACGTTGGAGTGGTCTAGGTGTCTTCCTGTGTACGTGGCACTATTCCCTGACTGCGAGGCCTTTGCGGTAGATGCTTTTTGGCAAGACTTGTCAAGGTGGGGATTCCTGTATCTCTTTCACCCGGTCCAGCTGTTGCTCCAGGTTCTGGCTCAGCTGGAATCCTATCGAGGTGAGTGTTTCTAGCCCCATTGTGCCAGGCCCAGCCTTGATGTCAGGCGCTGCTTGCTCCATGTCCGAACCCAGGCATTTTTCTGTGGCCACACACAAATGTGGCCGCAGAAAAATCCCTGGTCAATAGCCCATTGCTGCAGCAGGTAGGGCAGGTGCAGTACCTCGCTAGTTCAACTTTCTACTCCGCAATTTACATCTGCTCTTTTTTTAACTCTTGTATTACAGAGAACCTGGGGAAGGTGGCCCTAGGCGCATGCTGCTCCAGTACTCGAAAAACTCCTGGCTACTCGCGCACACCAGTTTATAACACCACCTCAAAGGCAAAAACACCAAAAAAAATGGGAACACGGAGACAGAGCAACAGCAACCATTCAGCATGGCATCAGTCAATGAACTGACTGGGGGCAGCCCGACTTACCCAGGATGCTAGTGCCATTCCCCAGGTGGGAATGGGGGTTGGAGCTAAAGAGCAGGGGGTTATTTAGACTAAGTTTTGCTCGTTTGTTTGCTTTCTGGAGAGAGTTCTTTTGCACTTTTGAGGACTTAGGTCGCCTTTTTAACTAGGCAGTAGTCTGTTTTGATTTGCCTACTTTTCTGGGTGCCTTCCCTGGTCGATGGCAAGATGACATGCTTTAAATGTAAAGTGTTCATGGGCCATTGCTCCCTTCACCTCTCTGAGGAGGGCCAGGTTCTGGCTTATAGTTCCTGGAAGGCTTGCAAAGAACTCTGCGACTGATGACTCGAGTAATATGGCACTTGAGCAGCAAGATAGCTTCAGGGAGCCTTAGGGGTTAACCCAGAAACTGACATTTTATTACATTCAATGCTTTTATTTTTTAAGCTTGTGTACAGTTTCGAGTTATTACTGACTGATAATACTTGTATAACACTTTGTCGTATTTTAGTATTTTTTTTAAGTTTCTTCATATTTTATTAATATTTGAACTTTTAAATTAATTTTGGAATGATGAACTTCATCAAATTTTGGCAGCTTAATACTATTTACTTTTGCTGTTGTGTTTATTTTTTTTTTTTAAATATTAGTATTTTATAATAAATTTGCAAAATATTATGTTATATTTAAGTTCGATTACAAATATTTTAGCATTGTATGATAGTTTACGCTTTGATTGGGTGGATCATGATTGATGATAACGCCACTTCCCGACGCTCGTCCTCGTTGATGTCTTGGATGAACATTCCTCGCTTAATCTATAATTTGTATGTTCCACTGAACAATTTGAACCCAATACAATATCTTCAGACCATTCAGGAATTGTTTAGTGGGGTTTGTTAACACTTTCGAACACTGATGTCGCGAGCGCAGTCATCCGTTTTTCTCCGTATTGTGAACGGATGACAATCATCGCATCATCAATCAAAATATTTGTTAAAAATTTAAATTTTAACTGATCAATCTGGGAGTGGTTTCAAAATGAGCGCCTTTAGATTGCACACAATTTAATACCAAAATAAAAGACATAACATGAAAATTGATGTCAGAACACTGGAAAGGTATAAATAATTTTGTGGTAATGAGCGTCAAAGTGTCCAAAAGTTAAAATATTTGTTAAAATTCTATTTATTGTTCTATTATTATGGGACTAATTTTAAAATATCCGCCTTTTTACTGCGGACAATTTGATACCAAAATGAAGGATGTAGCACGAAAATTTATGTTATCAAACAGAACGAGTATGTACATTAGTCTGCAGGTGTGCCAATTGGTGCTCATTCACGGGCACGACTTTAGGTTTTGCTGTGGGGAGTCACTCCGGGCTTTGGGGTTTTAGACCTTATATGCATATACCCCTATAGAGAATTCTATTGCGAACACAATGATACCAAAGCGAGTGATGTAGCACGAGAAATAAGGTGAGAAATCTGAAACGAGTATAAACATTTTACTGATTTTGCTCGCTCACGGGTAACTTTGCCGACTTTAGTCTTTATACTTTGTTATTGGTGTTGCTTATATATATTGTGGTTGTTATTGCTTATATTGGTCTTTCTAGTTAGAGCATTTTATTGTGAATATTTTGATACCACAATGAACAATGTTGCACAAAAACTCCTGTTAGCAAACTGTATGTGTTTATCTGGTGTATTGGGTGTAGCGGGTGTGGCAATGAGTGTGCTCTAGCGGGTAAGGCTTTGGCGACTTTAGGGGGTCGTTGCGGGTTATGCGCCCCCCAAGTTGTCTAATTTATATGCATATGTCTGTGTAGGAAATTTTATTGCGATCAAAGTGATACAAAAAAGAACAATATCGAACAAGTTTGGACATGATAAACCTGAAAAGAGTAGCAACATGTTCGTGCTGTTTGGCGTGCACGGCTAACAAACAACAAACGTTTTTTATTTGGTGCCGGCATCACGTTAGCTTTGATGACATGTTATACATGTGTTCCTCTAGAAAATTTCATTGAGAACCCATACCAAAATGAAACACGTACATCAAAAATTACAGTCAAAAACATGAAAAGTGTATAAACTTTTCAGTAAGGGTGTAGCCGAGGTGAAGATGGGAGTGAGGTAGGGGGTAACCCTTGGGCAACTTCCCATGGTCTTGCGGGTGGGGCGCGCCCATGTTTTGTACTTTATATTCATATGGCTATGTACGGAATTTTATTGTGATCACAGTGATACCAAAATTAACGACAGAACAATTCTGGGGTTAACAAACCTGAAAAAAGCATAAACATTTTATCGATGTTTGGTGGTCACGGTTAACGATTGCCATAGTTTTTTATTTGGTGTGGGTCTCACGTCCACTTTGGTGAAATTTTATATATATATTGCTCTAGAACATTCTATTGCGAACAAATTAATAGCAAAATTAAATACAAAATTAAAAAGAGTACAGTATAAACATTTCAGTGTCGCCGCGCGGTTGCCCGAAATGCTCTTCGCACAAGGGGAAAGTTAAAGAGCCTTCTGCCGGGAACACGATAGTGTTAAGAGTAATGATGACTATCTGCTGGCATCAGGACATGCAAGTACAAGATTTGGATCAGCTGTTCATTTGACTTACCAGCCCCCCAAATCCACCATTTTAAAACTGATATTAAACTCTGTTTTAAAGGGTATGCATTTTTGAGTTATTACACAAACACAGCAAAATAAGAATTAGTCATCTCTTCAGCGGAATTATTTTGTAAAGTTTACATATGCAACAATGTTATGAATTAGGAACTGAGTACTGTATGTTGTAAGAAATCAATCTTACCTTTATTAGATGAATTCATATCACCGCCGGATCTGTTGCCGCCAAGGTTTCTATCACTAGATCTGTTGCCTCCGTGATTTCTATCACCAGATCTGTTGCCACCAAGGTTCCTATCATCACCAGATCTGTTGCCACCAAGGTTCCTATCATCACCAGATCTGTTGCCACCAAGGTTCCTATCATCACCAGATCTGTTGCCACCAAAGTTTCTATCATCACCAGGTCTGTTGCCTCCAAAATTCCTGCTATTCATGCTGGCCAAAGCAGCCCCCACACCACGATGAATGGCTCCAATGTTCTCAGGGATGGCTGCACCTTTCTCGTTCTCACCTGGCAAGAGTGGGGGGGATTAATTATAATAAACAAAAATATTAAAAGCTGAAAAAGTCATACACCTTACTTTAAATAACTCTGAGTAGAGGCAAGCCACACTTCCTGTCAGATTCTCCAGCCTGGGTATCTTCACAGTCATTCACATTGCTGCACCAGCCTTATCTTCCTTCTCAGTGTCAGACCACCTGCTCAAGAAAATTATTCCACATAACCTAGGTGACTCGGCAGGGTTATGTGATCCCATCTTTATAAAATACCCCCACACAGCTGGATTTCCTTGAAATCTTAGCATACAGAGCAGTCCCATCAAAAGACAAAAAGATATTCCGGTGGGATAGCCCACTGAAGAGAAAGAAACTTACAGCATTGTTCAGAGCAGCAACATCTGGCCGTAATGTTGCTTACCTCATGGACTGAGGTGTTCTGCATGCAACAGATTGCATGTGAATGTAACTGACACAACATAATGGGTTAAGGCCGTCCCACTGGTTTTCATCTGGTACCGTCTCTCTTCTTAGCATGAAGAATGTTATACATGAGTAACATGTTTAACACTGGGCGAGACAAAATTAAATTTTTGATGTTTGTGTAATAAAAATTTTAATTAAACTCACAGCCAACATGTTTACATACAGTAATGTTCAACTACATATATTTTAGCTCTTCTTGTAGTATCAATCTACTTTAAAATCAATTAAAAAAAGAATATGCAGATGATAGCTACCAATGAGTGAACATTCCTAACTACAACTCAGAGTCACCACCAGATTGATGGCCACAAGTCTTGACCCACTATCTGCCTCCCTCAGAAGGTGCCTTTAACAATTACACAAAACTACACAGGAATGAGAGGGGCGCACTGGAGCTACTGAGGGCCAACCAAAGAGGAGCATTTAGCCAATGGTTCATTTCTCTAGGTTGCCACTTTTGGCTACCTGAAGGCAACTAACTATGGTCCCTCAGAGAGGACGGCCCAGGCTGAGTAGATAGACTGAAGAGGGCTTTCACGTGGGAGGTGGCAGAATACCAGGACATGAGAAGAAGAGAGCCCTCAAGTACAGAGTAAAGCAGAAAAATGGCCAAAACCAGACAGGCTGCTCTGAGGAAGGAATAAAAAAAAAAAAAAAAACATGGGGTGCCACCCAGCATGGCCGACAACATCCACAGTCAGCAGATTCTGCTGCCTAAAAAGAAAAGTCGTACCAACCAGGAACTGCCAGTCAAGAGCCCAGTGGCAGAAGGCAGAATCACACAACGAAACAAAAGGCTGTAGTATACAATAGAAGTGGAACATAAAGACTGCCACAAATATGCAGCATAACCAAGGAAGGACAAGAACTGAAAGGAAATCAAACTTAGGGAACATCCAGGAATACCTGAATGAAACAAATGAGGGAAACCTGCAGAGGAGCACGCAAGAGCACACATTGCATTCAAACCCGTCCTCGACCTCAAGTCCATTACATTCAGCAGTCGACCCCACAGACGCATTCATACATTTTATGTGCTGTTCTTCAAAATGGGAATTTTCTCAAATATAAATTAATAT
>WNGS01164858.1:48436110-48459994 GCA_020271785.1 Procambarus virginalis
AATATCTATATGATAGTATATATATATTATATATATTATATATATATATATATATATATATATATATATATATACTTCTATATATTATATATATATATGCACAATATGCTAATATATTATAAAAATTTGTTTTGTGTACAAATTTTCAGTGTACGATCCATTTCTTGGGAAGGCCAAATTCGTAGACTGAGGTTCCACTGTACAAAGGAAATATTATATATTCAATGCATGAACTTACAATTTTGTGTAAAAACATGCAGAGCTAGGCTAAACTCTGACCACATGTTATACGAAATTACCACACCCAATTACTGCAAATGTATATACAGTAGATATATGTAGAATGTATGCAGAGTAACAACAGCAAAAACATGTTCTATGTTGTAAGCATATAAATAGGTAGAAAACCAGCACTGAATGTAATGAAATGCCAGTTTCTGGGTGAGCCCTGGAGGCTCCCTGAATCTTACTGATCAAGTACCATATTACTAGAGTCATCAGTCGCAGAGTTCTTTGTTGCCTACTGGAGACCAGAGCCAGAATCTGGCCTCCTCAGAGGTGAAGGGAGCAATGGCCTGTGAACACTTTACATTGAAAATGTCATACTTGCCACTGACCAGGAAAGGCACCCATAGAGATAGGCGAAACAAAACAGCCCACTGTCTGGTTGAAAATTGCGACCTACGTCCACAAAAGAGCAAAAGAACTCGCCCATAGAGCAAACAAACAAGCAAAACTCCGTCCAACTGACTCCCGCTCATGGCAGTGCCACCCCCTCCAGCAGGGTGGAGGGGGAAGCCATCCTGGATATGCCGAGCCGCCCCCAGTCATTCTTTGAATGATGAAAATCGTCAACCAGAGGGAGGGTGTCAGGGAGCTTCGGGGCTTACCCAGAAACTGTTTTTTCAATACATTCAACGCTGGATTTCTGTGGAGCCGACAGGGCTCCTCGACGCTAACTACCCACAAAGAAGAAAAAAAACGGGAAATAACCAGGAAGGCAGCAGCTCCACACTTCTCAAGCCAACTAAGAGACAGCCGTCAGTAACAGAAGCCCAAAAGTGACAAGACCGCAGAGGGCCCAGAACACTCATGAGAGCAAGCTGGCCGGAACCTTGACCGACCCCCAAAACCCCCGTGCCCGAATGCCGTTTAAAGACATATTCCCGAAGACAGCCAAAAGAGCTGCCGATACCCCTAACAGCACGGGCACAAGGGTAGACCGCAGAGTGGCTAGACATAAGGACGCTGTAGATGACCCGAGACACACGAGCCCTGGAACAGGGACCAGGGAAAACCGGGAGAAACCAGAAGTGGCCACAGACAGAACCGGGGCCCCGCAGGGAGCAGCTCAACGCAAATACCAGACATTGCAACTTCAGCTGCACCAACCATCCACGACTAATGGACATCTCCGGAAGCCCACCATCTCTATTTTCGCCAGAAAAGGAGTTGGCAGAAAATGAACAAAATGACCACTAGGATCAAAAGAACGATAATACTTACCAAAAAATATCACAAACAAGAAGGCTCTGGCGGTGCATGAGCAGTTCGGAGATGAAAAAAAGCACAAAAAGTTTGCGAAACAAGCCAGAAGCGACATCCACCCCAAATGCATGAAGTAGCGGCTCCTCCAATGCCTCACAAGAAGAAGAAATAATAATCGGCAAATTATGCCAAGCAGAAAAAGCCAGAGAGAGAGAGAGGGGGGTCGGAACTTGTCCAACCCAGAGATGAAAAATGGTGGAAAGCCTGCCAAGAAAACAATACTGCTGCCGAGAAGAAAAACCACCACAGACGAAACTATCAATTTAATCACCTGATTATCATACAATTGGCAACACACACGCATCATCAGAAGGATCAGAGGCATATTGCAGAGAAGGTTGAACCAGCTAGAACTTCACTTGGCCAACCTGCAGAAAGGAGCCCTGGAAAAACACCTGGGATCAACTGAAACCAAGGCTAGACCGTCCACAGTGGGGCCATGGGGCCAGGAGAGCAACCCTCCCTTGAGAGTATCCGAGATCCGAGCTGAGCCAGAACCCGGAGCAACAGCCAGACCTGGGGGAAGAGGTACAAGAACAAGACCCATCCCAACAAGTCCTGCCGAAAAGTATCTACCACAAGAGCTTCGCAGACAAGAAAAGGCATTGACCACACCGGTACAAAGATCGCCACCTAAGGGCATACGGATGTCCAACAAAACCAACGGAAGGAGCTGGCGTTGACCATCCACACCGAGAAATGAAGCGAGACAGCCTGTCTGCCAGGACGTTGGACACTCACTGAATGTGAACAAATGTGAAGTTCTCCGTTCCTCAAATTGCAGAACAGGAACTTGAGGCTGGAGGTGACCGAGTGACCGCCAGCACATCAGGTTGAGAACCGAGGTGGTGGACAGCCGGCTCACCCTCCCCCATCGTTAGGAGGGAGGGTTATGCTAACGAGAGGGAGTACAGTACTAATTTTGTGTCGAGATGCCAGTTTCTACTATTTTCTGTTACTTTCTTTTGGCTAGAATTTCTTAGCTTTTCTGGCTTTAGATAGCAATTTTATCGGCTAATTGTTTGTTTTGGTTCGCCTATCTTACTGGGTGCCCACCCTGGTTGATGGCAGAATATGACATACTGGTACTTTAAAGGTAAAATGCTCCGACGTCATTCCTCCCTGCGCCTCTCTGAGGGAACCAGGTTCTGGCTCATTGTTCCCGGTAGGCTGAGAACTCCGGCGAGTGATGACCCCAAACTAACACAGTACTATATAGCACATTAGTTCGAATAGCGTCAGGGAGCAGACGGAGCTCCCCCAGAAAAGATGAGGTGCTAGAGAGAAACCAGCACCAATCATATAAACAGAACACAGCAGGCAGGTGTTTCTCTTAATTTACTTCTAACATTTACACACGTAATTCTCATGGACTAACACGTATTCTCCCATGGACTAATTCTCTCATGGACTAACACCTGTTCTTTTATGAACTAACACCTGTTCTCTCAGACTAACACCTATTCTCCCATGGCCTAAAAATCAAGAAAACTCTTACTATAATGTTTGTTAAAAAATAAAACACTATTTAAAAATAAATAAATAGAATGAAATACCTTCTTTTATGTCATTGTTGTCCTTCCTTTGACTGTTTGTATTTTTGTTGTTTGACATCAGAGGTATTCTCTTCCTTAGAGTCATCCCATTCTGCGAACTCTTCTGGTGATTTTTCCTCGGGTTCCTCATCTACTTCTGGGTTTGGCTTGGGGGTATCCACTGTAAACATTTGTTGAAAATTAAGGTGTCCTATTGTCCAAATGAATGTTACAATTGTAGGTACATAAAATATACATTTACAGGAAAATGTGGGAGGGGAAGAGGTTGCCAAGGGCTTGATAGTTCAAACAAAATCCCTTATGCAACGAATTGGCCTCACTCCATATACAGTACAATTGTTTGTTCAAGCAAGTTCACTGTATATGGACATTGAGTGTATCAGCTTTCAGGAGTCCATGAAATAATGGATTTTTGTTATTTTGTTGACAAAGGTCAATGCTGAAAGTTACCACCTAGAATGATGCAACTTATCAAGATGTTGATTAATACCTAGACAAATTTGACAAAAAGGTACAAACTAGAGGTAGTCTGGTATGAATATAAAATCAAGTACTGCATGGAACTTGAAAAAGGTTAGCAAAGATGATCACTGATATCTCTCTAGCATGACAGTCTCACCTTTTGGAGGAGTAGCAGGAGGCTTCTTCTCGGGAGGTTTACCAGCTCCAGGCCCAATTTTCCCAGCACCCATGTTGGCCAAAACAGCCCCCAGCCCACGCTGGACCAGCATTCCCGAGCTAAAAGAATAAATAAATATTTTGTTTCAAAAATGTTTTTATAAATGTCATTAAATTCCATAGTGAACAGTCCACTCCAACCCATCCACCTGTTTAAGTACTGTAGTTCTTTCTGTGGAGAGCCCCTTCGGCTTCCCGGAGCAATATTGGCTGATGTGCATATATTAGACTGAGGCAACAGTAAATCGATGGAGCTCTAGGCCTACTGGGGACCACAAGCCAGAACCTGGCCCCCCCTCAGAGAGGCACGAGAAGCAATGGCCTATAGACACCCCTCATGTAATTGGAAGCAGTCTATATCTGCCATCTACCAGGTCAGGCACCCAGAAAGGAATGAATTCCAAAACATACTAGAGCTGGTTAAAAATTGCAAACCGAAAGCTGAACTAGCAAACAGAACTTCCACCACAGCCACCACGCCGCTATCTGTGCAACTCCCCCCTTCCCGGGAGGGGGACGGGGGGGGGGGGGTTCCAGACCTCCCGCGCTGGCTACTTAACCCCAGTTCACATGTTGTGATGGTGGCGGCGGTCGATCGACTCTGGCTCCATCCTTTGAGCAGTGCTGCAGTGCGGTGTTGTTGATGTGCGAGCCAGGAGTAACACCAGAGTACTGGGGCTGCATGCACCTAGGACCACCTTCCCTAGGTGCCCTGTAAGTACTGCCCTTGAGGCTTAGGGTTAACTTCCATGAGGTGTTCGGGAGAGGCTACCTCTGCGAGGTTCTGTTGCTGCTCGGTGATTGCCCGCCCTTGGGGTTCAGCTGGGGTGGTTCTTACTCCTATTTGGCCATGGGTAGGAGGCAGTATCATCGCTCGCTGGGGTGCGAGATACTGTGCAGCTGTCAGATATACACATAGCGGCCAGTTCTGTTCACCTGGAGATAATGTGCTTTTGCGGGGGGGTTTCTTTTTTGTTTTGCAGGTAGAGGTCTGCCTGGTGTGGCGGTAGGACCACTTGTATGATTTTGGTGGTCCTCTGCTAGGTCCCCGTGCTTGCACACATTGCAGGGGTTCAGCTTTTAGTTTGTTTGCTTGGTAGCTCTGGGATAACCGGTTAGCAGTACCTTGCCTGGGCTTCCCTTAGCAGCCAGCCTAAGGGCCTTGGGAATCCCCATTGGGGCTCATTGGTCCGATGGAAGAGACCTCAGAATCCCCCCTCGCTTCGTACGAGTTTGAAGGTTGCTCTGTCCCCTTGTCTCAAGGGACTTGATGTCTTTGCCTCCGCCATGCTGCCTGTTGGATCAATGACACCTTTGACCCGGAGTCTCGAGAGTTGTGTTCCTTGCTTGTACTCCAATTCATCCAGTCCACTGAAATTGATATTTGGGTGCAGGCTGCTTCAGCATTGCATGTGCAGTTTAGGTTGCTGCAACAAGCTAGGTTGGTTGCCTTTCCAGATGCCCTGCAGCAGTCCCATTTTGGTTATAGAGACCCAGATTTGGGGTGTTAGTTGCGTCGACTTTGGTTTTCTCCATGCCCCCTTATCCTTCCCCTGCTGTGGTTCATCCTGCCCCCCCCCCCAAAGTCTGAGGGTTTCATAGTCAGGGGCAGGGTTTTCTTGGTGGCGAGACTTGGGCGGCATCAGGAACTGCCACTTCCGGTTTGGCACCAGAAGCATTCGAGTCTGTTCTTTATGTCGGGGCTTTTGGATTGTGCCAGCGGGCGCCCTTCATCCCTGCTTTTCCAGTGGACTCTTGCCTTCTCTCCAAAGGCAGAGGGTTTGGAGGACGGCTCGGCCCCAGGTCCTGAGGTAGAGGATCCCGAGGCTGGAAGGAGTTGAGTCGACTTGGAGGCTTGAGCCCCATCTGACCCCACTTGGGTGTTGGTATCCTTGGTACAGGGCTTGTTGTTCCAGGGAGAGGGACTTTCCTATACCTCCTCCTTGTACTAGTTTGATATGAGTTCGACTCCTCACCGGGGGACAGATTCACGAAACAGTTACGCAAGGACTTACAAACCTGTCCATCTTTTCTCAATCTTTGGGGCTTTATTTAAAATTATTAAACAGTTAATGAGCTCTGACACACCAGGAGGCTGTTTATAACAATAACAACAGTTGATTGGGAAGTTTTCATGCTTGTAAACTGTATAAATGTAACCAAAGTTGTCAAAGATTGAGGAAAGATGAACACGTTCGTAAGTACTTGCGTAACCGCTTCGTGAATTTGGCCCCGGGTTCCCTTGGGTTCCTCGATTCCCTCCATCCAGAGATTTTCGGCCTCGCGCATCCCACCAAGGAAGGTGTGGGCGGCCCTTGCGGCTTACGTCCTGCAAGACCCGGATTACACCGCGATAATGGATCCTTTTTTTTTGAGTTTGGCTCCACTTTTTCCTCACTGGGTGTGTTACAACGGGCTGGAGTCTTCCTGGCTGGCAACCTACCCTTTCTTTTCATTGGAGGCATGGCACGCGCTTTGTCGGACTCGCACACTTAAGTGGCGGGAGTCGACTACAGTCGTTCAGGTTTACCTGGGGGGAGGGAGGGGTTGAGCCAAGTTTAGAGCACCTCAATGCATGCTTGTTCGCCCCATGCTTCCTCGTGATATCGTTCAGGTACAGCTTTACATGGAGGCTCCCTCCCTTTGGTGTCTCTTGTGGCTGAGGATTTTCACGCCCGTAAGCATATGGCTTTGGTCTTGTGCTTCTTTTCCCTGCTGGAGCTGTCTTCAGACTGGCTCGAGGAGGATGTGGAGGAGTTAAGATACCAAGCCTGTGTCCGGTGTGCTTGCCTTGGCGGCTCGGGAGTCGGCTACCTTGTTTGAATTGTTTGCGCCGATTCTGAAGGCAACAGTGTGTCTGTTCTTTGCTTCCCACCTCGCGTGCTGACATGGAGTGCTCATCCACTCTTTGGAATCCGCTCGAGCCCTGGTTTTTACATTTTCGTCCCCTTTTTATCCATTGCTGTTTGCAGTCTGCAGTGGTGCATTTTCTGCAGGCAGCTTCGTCTAGTTGCTGGCCTACGTCAGATTTGTTGGTTCTCCTGGGGAGGGAGGAGGAAGTTCCTGCCCGGAAGGGTTGTGCCAGGGCTCGGGGTTCCTTTCGTCCTAAGCCAGTAATAATTAATTACCTAAGTGTAATTACCTAAGTGTAGTTACAGGATGAGAGCTACGCTCGTGGTGTCCCGTCTTCCCAGCACTCTTTGTCATATAACGCTTTGAAACTACTGACGGTCTTGGCCTCCACCACCTTCTCCCCTAACTTGTTCCAACCGTCTACCACTCTGTTTGCGAAAGTGAATTTTCTTATATTTCTTCGGCATCTGTGTTTAGCTAGTTTATATCTATGACCTCTTGTTCTTAAAGCTCCAGGTCTCAGGAAATCTTCCCTATCGATTTTATCAATTCCTGTTACTATTTTGTATGCAGTGATCATATCACCTCTTTTTCTTCCGTCTTCTAGTTTTGGCATATTTAATGCCTCTAACCTCTCCTCGTAGCTCTTGCCCTTCAGTTCTGGGAGCCACTTAGTAGCATGTCTTTGCATCTTTTCCAGTTTGCTGATGTGCTTCTTAAGATATGGGCACCACACAACCGCTGCATATTCTAGCTTTGGCCTAACAAAAGTCGTGAACAATTTCTTTAGTATATCGCTATCCATGTATTTAAAAGCAATTCTGAAGTTAGAAAGCGTGGCATAGGCTCCTCGCACAATATTCTTTATGTGGTCCTCAGGTGTTAGCTTTCTATCTAGAACCACCCCTAGAGCTCTTTCTTTATCAGAATTCTTTAAAGATTTCTCACAGAATATATAGGTTGTGTGGGGTCTATGTTCTCCTATTCCACATTCCATAACATGGCATTTATTAACCATGTTATATTTATTTATTTAAGTTGTGCCATCTTCGGGATCGGCCCCTCATGCGGAGCCGTCAGGGTCTGAACGGGGCAGTGATCGTTCCAAGCGTCAGTCGGGCTCTCGTCATGGTCGTCGGCTTTTTCGTGGTTCGCCCCATTGATAGGGCGATGGGGAGGGAGGCTCACGCTGTTTGCTCTCACCTGGTCCCACGTTTCGTGGGCATTTCGGGTCGTTTCCTCTGGCCTGCAGTGGCATTGGGTGGCTCCTCCTTCGGGGGTTTTGGGGCTGGCAGGGCAGGCCTCTTCTGCACTCTTTCGGGTCATCCTGGAGTGGGTTCGCTTAGGCGTGGCTGAAATGGTGGGTTTCTCACGTAGGTCTCCTGCCTGTTTCTAGTTCAGAAACGGGACTGTGCAGGATTGCGGTTCATTCTGGACTTGTTCCAACTGAGCCCCTGAGTTTTTTGCCTCTCCTTTCGGATGACCACTCTGTCCAAGGTCCGGCTGCTTTTGGAGCCGGGTGCTTGGATGGTATCCCTGGACCTCTGGGACGCATATTGGCACATCCCGATTCATCCGGGGTTCAGGGACTGTCTCGGTTTTGTCGTGTGGCGACAGGCTTACCGTTTTCGTTGCTTATCTTTTGGCTTAAATCTGGCACCTCGTGTGTTCACATGCCTAACCCAGGTCGTGGTGACCCGTTTGCATCTTTTAGGTGCTCAGGTTCTGGCTTACCTCGATGACTGGCTGGTTTGGGCTCCCAGCCAGTCCGTGTCTGCTCGCCAGGGATTTGGTTCTTTCCCAGGTCGCCGGGTTCGTGTTCTTGTTGAACTGGATGAAGTTCCATTTGGTTCCCTCTCAGGTTTGGAATAGGCTGAGTCTTGTGTGGGACGCTTGGACCACTTCCTTGTCTCTCCCTCCCACGGCATTGCTGCGGCTGCTGTCCCACCTTTGGAAGGCACCCGAGTTACGTGTCGGTTGTTCGAGCAGCTGTGTGAGAGTCTGAACTTCGCTAAGCTGATCTACCCGTCAGGTCAGATCTGCCTTTGGTGGCTGTTCTGGTTCCTTCAGGGACATCCCTTCCGCTGTTCTCGCGATTGCTGGGTTCGGACCCCGAGGGCCTCACATCGGCTGCTGCATCACCGGCTTCCTCTTCGAGTTTTTCAGGGTTCTGTGCCGTGGCGCCTTCCCGAGCCCTCGCTCGGTGTGTTCACAGATGCCTAGTCTCTCTCTGCTGGGGCTTTGTGATCAGCATCCACCAGGCCGGCTAGGGTCGGTGGGGTCTGTCCTCCCGTCGGGCTCACAGCACGGCATGGGAGTTCGCAGCGGTGAGGCATTCCCTTCAAAGGGTTCTAGTCGCTCGTGGATCAATGATCCGTCTCCATTCGGACTGCTCCCCTGTGGGTTACTGTCTGAACCACCGGAGTTCGATGCAGTCCTTGGCTCTTTGGGGCTGGTCTCTTCAGGTGACTTTTGCCGAGTTCTCGGGGTTTGGCTCTCTTGGCGACTCATGTCCCAGAAGTGTTCAAGGTACTGGCAGATGTTCTGTCCCATTTCGTTCCCCTGTCCACTAAATAGCCAGTCGACGGCAACTCGTTCCATTGGCTCTGCCGGATGTTCGGGTGCCCAGACGTGGACCTCTTCGCGTCAGCTTGGTCCAGGCGTTTTCCGGTATATGCGGTGCCCTTCCCTAACCGCGAGGTCGTGGGGGTTGATGCCTTTCGACTGGACTGGTCGAGGTCGAGTCCTGGTGGCCCCTTGGTGCTGGCATAGATGTGGTTCCAGTTGCTACTTGCTTGGTTTCCGAACCCGATGGATTTCCCATGACACAGTCTCTTTCAGCAGATTGGTCCAGTCCTGTACGTGGCTGGTTCGATCTTCTCCTCCACTCTTCAGGTCTGGTCTTTTTGACGAGGGTTTATCAGCACTTGTATAGTAATCAGGTGGCTTCGTTTCATCATTCTTCTTCAATAGCACCAAGACATTCAATAGACATTCTGGTACTTCAATAGTACCAAGACACCATCACCTTCGTCTCGGCAGCAGTATGAATTTTCCTGGCGGTCCTTCCGGCACCTTTTGTCTCTTCATAGGTTGTCTTCTATCTCTAGGTTGTCTTCTATCTCTTATCGGGTGGTTTTGTCCTTTCTCTCTTGGTTGTTTCATAACCGTCATCTTATACCAAATACTGTTGCTTCAAATTGTACGGTGCTGGTGGAGCCGCTCTTGTTTGAATTCAGGGTGGATGTCACTTCTGCTTCGTTCTGCAAGCTTTCTCAGGCATTGTTTTACCTCGAGCCTGCTCACGCACCGCCTGAGCCATTCTGGTCTTTCTTTTCTTTCTGAGCACCATCCGGGTGCTCTCTTTTCTCTCTTCGTCTCAGTTTCTGATGGCCCCTTCGGTTCTAGACTTTTTCTAAGGCTCTTTTTCTTATTGGCATTGGCCTCTGGAGGTCGGGTTGGGGAGCTTCATGCTCTCCTCTGATGCAGGGGTTTCTGCTCTTTCAGGCCTGGTGGATGGTCGCTCTGTTCCAGGGCACAGGTCTCCCAGATGGTCCGCAAGATTATTTGGTTCACCCAGTCTGCGGTCTATCCCCGTGCTTACGACGTTCGTAAGTTTGTGGTTTTGGCTGCTGTTTTTAGTAATACAGTATGTCCTTGTCTGACATTCGGGCACGGGGCTTTTGGAGGTCGAACAGGGTCCTGGCCGCATAGTACCTCGTTCATGTTCCTGACCCTTCTCGGGTGTGTGTAGCCTTGGGTCGCAGGTTGCAGCCAGTTGTCTCGACTTCAAGTTGAGGAGCGAGTGGCAGTCACCTCCCGGGTAAGAGCCGAAGGGTCTCTCCACAGCTAACCAGCGTTGAATGTAATGAAACGGCATTTTCTGGGCGAGATCTGGAGGCTCCCCGGCATCCCTCCCTCTCTCCCTCTCTACCTTCGGTCTGCTTTTTTTTTTCCAGCCTCTGAACCGAGGTCGAGTAGCCGGCGCATGATTTCTGGAAACCCTCCCCCCTTTTCCCTCCCAGAGAGGGGATAGTTGTACAAATAGCAGCATGGTGACTGTGGTGACGTCATGTTTGCTTATTTTCAATTGGGGACTTCCGTTTGCTAGTTCGGCTTTCAGTTTGCAGATTGTTTTGGAATTTCAACCTTTCTGGGTGCCTGACTTGGTAGATGGCATAGACTGCTTCCAATTACATAGGGGTGTCTATAGGTCATTGCTCCTTGTGCCTCACCTGAGGGGGCCAGGTTCTGGCGCTGGTCCCCGGTAGGCCTAGAACTCCATCGGCTGACTGTTGCCACGGTCTAATATATGCACATCAACCCACTACAGCTCCGAAGGAGCCTCCGAATCTCACCCAGAAAATGGTGTTTCACATTACATTGGACCACTGAACATACATAGATGTATGGGACAATTAGTAGAAATTTGAATCAGTATCATTTTAATTAGTAGATTTCACTTTATCGAGTCAAAAAAACAAAGCTAAAACCAGACTTAAATATTCCTAGTCTTAGTATAGCCTAGGAATATTATAATGCATTACCTAGAATGCCTAGAATATAGTGCATTTGAAGATGCACTTTATTAGGTCTCAGAGCGTGTATTAAGCCCAGGAAGTTTAAGTTACGTTAAGTTTTATTTGCAACGTCAGTACAAAAACTTTTCCGATTTGTCCAAATTCAGTAGTACCGTCTTATTACTGTTAAATTTCTACATTCTAATTGTCATTAACATCAATATATATATACGATGGTCCTCATTGTTACTATAAGTACTATCTAAACAGGAGGATGGGCTGGGCTGGGTTAGGTTAGGTTTTGTTTGCAACACAGGTACAAAAAATTTTTCCGTTTGTCCAAATTCAATAAAGTAGTACCAAATTCTAAATTCTAATTGCCTTTTACGCCAATATATGTACAGTACTATGGTCCACATCGTTTCTGTAAGTACAGGATGGGCTGTCCAATCCCTCAATATACAACTAAGATCAGACTGAAAAGATCTTACTGCTCTAAAAGAAGAAACATGAACTGAAAACATTTTTATGCCCACCATGCCCAACCCATCCTTCTGTTTATATAGTACCTATTGTGATGATCGTCAATGGTCATAATTCGCACGTTCTTAACACTATCGCTCTCTTTGGACATGTCCATTTTTTTTCTCTCGAGTCCTTGCCGTGAACAGGACTCGCATCCACCACAAAAATATTTGTATAAAATTCATTTTTTATACGATCGACCACGGTTTCAAAATAATTAATAGTTTCAAAATAAGCGCCTTTAGAATGCGCACAATTTGATACCAAAATGAAAGATGTAACACGAAACTTCATAGATTATAAATACGTTTTGGGTCAAAATTTAAAATATTTGTTAAAATTCTATTTATTGTGCTATTATGGGACTAGTTTTAAAATGCGCGCCTTTATATTTCTAACAATTTGATACCAAAACGAGCGATGTAACATGAAAATTTATGTTATCAAACTGAACGGGTATACACATTAGGTTGTGTGCAAATTGGTGCTCGTTCACAGGTAATTTTAGGCTTTGCTGCGGGGAGTCTCGCCAGGCTTTTGGACATTATATGCATATACATCTGCTGGGAATTTAATTGCGAACACAATGATACCAAAACAAATGACGTAGCATGAGAATTAAGGTGAGAAAACTGGAACGTGTACACACATTTAGGCGACGCCGCACCCACGCCCACACCATTAGCCCCATGACGCCAAAGTCTGCGGTGCTCACGTGGCGCGCGCGAGTGTTAACTTTTCGATGGTAGTATACCGACTAGTAAGGAATCCTCTTCAAATAAATAAGCTAAAACAAACAAATATTCCTAGGCCTAGTATAGCACACATGTACTATATTAGACCTCAGATATCATATACTAGGCCTAGGAAGGTTATGTTGATTTAGTTTGTCAAAGCAACACAAGTAAAAAATAATTGTCCCGGTTTTTCCAACTCAATACAGTACATGTACTGTAGTTCAGATTTTTACACTCTAATTTCGTTCTACTCTGGTATATATATTATGGTCCTCATCGTTACTATAAATACAGTAGTACAGTACTGTACTACCAAAACAGGAGGATGGGCTGAAAATGCCATGGAGATATTCTGAAAGTTCAATAATGATAGCAATTTCAGTAATGACCTTGAAGTCTACTACATATCACCATAAAAGTAAAAACTGTAATAATTACAGTTTTTGAGTTTTAGTTTACAGTCTTGAGTACTGCTCAGTACTCGCTTCCCCTTCAGAGCAGGAGATTGCGAAAATGGAGGAAATACAGAGAACATATATGGCATACACAGATGCGACAAAGCACCTAAATTGTTGGGAGCATCTCAAAGCTCTCCAAATGTACTCACTGGAAAGGGAGACGAGATATTAAATAATATACATGTGGAAAATACTGGAGGGCCAGGTCCCAAATCTACACAGAAAAATATAACGTACTGGAGTAAACGATATGGAAGAAAATGCAAAATAGAACCAGTGAAGAGCAGGGGTGCCATAGGCACAATCAGAGAACACTGTATAAACATCAGAGGTCCGCGGTTGTTCAACATCCTCCCAGCGAGTATAAGAAATATTGCCGGAACAACTGTGGACAACTTAAAGAGAAAACTAGATAATGTTCTCCAAGGAGTGGCAAACCAACCAGGCTGTGCTGGACATGTGGGCCTGCGGGCCGCTCCAAGCAACAGCCTGGTGGACTAAGCTCTCACAAGTCAAGCCTGGCCTTGGGCCGGGCTTGAGTAGAACTCCCAAAACCCCATCAAGCAGGTATCAAGCAGGTAATTACTAAAGTGTAGTTACTAAGTTACTGCCTTACTCTTTAAATTTATTTCCTCTATCTAATATGGTACACAAGAAGGTATTTACTTTATGACAACTATGCTTCCATTTTCCTTACCAAAGTCCTTTTGTTCTCAATGTTGAGGGTTCAAGAATTCCTTATAAATTTTATCAATCCCATCATGATTTTATGAAGTTACCGTATTTGCTGACGTAAAAGGATGCACTTTTTACCTCTCGCATAGGACACATCCTTATTTTACAGGGATATTTTGTGGGAAAAAACTCTTTCTTTTAGTGTTTCATCATACATACAGTATTGAAAGATATTTTAAAGTGGGTTTTGTACACCAATCTTACCTCTAAGATCAACTGTATAGTTGTTTACATTGTGTGCAAGATAATTATTTAACAGTTAACAGGTATTTCTTGTACCTTCTTGTTATTTGTATTTCTTCTTGTTATTTAACAGAAATACAAATCACTTGTATTTCTAAAAGTGATGTTTTGTGTTGGTGCATCAGGCCACCAGGGCGGTGCACCCAGCCGTGGCGCACCACCATGGTGCTCTGGTGGTGTTGTCATTTACTCATCGCAAATACCTGACAGGCAGATGAAAGTTGAACATTCCTTTCAAATTTCTAGAAACATTTTTTTATTTAGATAATGAATAAATGTTTCTTAAAGGTAACAAAGTCGTTAAATAATGATGATGTATCGGGCGCGAGTTATGTATGCTGGGTAAGGTGGCGAGATGATGTATGCTGTGTAAGGTGGCGAGATGATGTATGCTGGGTAAGGTGGCGAGATGATGTATGCTGGGTAAGGTGGCGATATGATGTATGCTGTGTAAGGTGGCGAGATGGTGTATGCTGGGTAAGGTGGCGAGATGATGTATGCTGTGTAAGGTGGCGAGATGGTGTATGCTGGGTAAGGTGGCGAGATGATGTATGCTGGGTAAGGTGGCGAGATGGTGTATGCTGGGTAAGGTGGCGAGATGATGTATGCTGGTGTAAGGTGGCGAGATGGTGTATGCTGGGTAAGGTGGCGAGATGGTGTATGCTGGGTAAGGTGGCGAGATGATGTATGCTGGGTAAGGTGGCGAGATGGTGTATGCTGGGTAAGGTGGCGAGATGATGTATGCTGTGTAAGGTGGCGAGATGATGTATGCTGGGTAAGGTGGCGAGATGGTGTATGTTGGGTAAGGTGGCGAGATGATGTATGCTGGGTAAGGTGGCGAGATGGTGTATGCTGGGTAAGGTGGCGAGATGATGTATGCTGTGTAAGGTGGCGAGATGATGTATGCTGGGTAAGGTGGCGAGATGGTGTATGTTGGGTAAGGTGGCGAGATGATGTATGCTGTGTAAGGTGGCGAGATGATGTATGCTGGGTAAGGTGGCGAGATGTTGTGAGCTTCCTTCATAACTGCAAACGTATAGTATGCAATTTTTCGTAACTTTGTGATAACAGGCTGTAATAACTCAACTTGTTTTCAACATTTCATTATTAGTAACACAATTTACGAAAAAAAATTGGCTCATTTTCAATATTTTGTTATTGTGACAATTTTTTGTGCCTAGCGAACTTTCCCAGTACCTGTATGCCCATTCGGCTCCCTAGCCTATGGCGCTCAGTCTCACATCCGTAATACGGCTGCATTAGACGCAGGGTAATTTGTCCATACATTTAACAATTTTAAAAACTTGTCTTATATGTCAGCAAATACAATAAGTACTTTATGTTCCATATTTATATTGGATCTTTCTGCTGACAGTTTATTGTTCAATATCACCGCTTTTCTCCATATTACCAAGCTGAATTTACAAGGTGGAATTACTAGCTGGAATTACAAGGTGGAATTACTAGCTGGAATTACAAGGTGGAATTACTAGCTGAAATACAAGGTGGAATTACTAGCTGGAATTACAAGGTGGAATTACAAGGTGGAATTACAAGGTGGAATTACTAGCTGGAATTACAAGGTGGAATTACAAGCTGGAATTACAAGGTGGAATTACTAGCTGGAATTACAAGGTGGAATTACTAGCTGGAATTACAAGGTGGAATTACAAGCTGGAATTACAAGGTGGAATTACTAGCTGGAATTACAAGGTGGAATTACTAGCTGGAATTACAAGGTGGAATTACAAGCTGGAATTACAAGGTGGAATTACTAGCTGGAATTACAAGGTGGAATTACTAGCTGGAATTACAAGGTGGAATTACTAGCTGGAATTCTGTAAATCACAGAATTTACAAGCTGAAAATGCTTTTGTTCCTTACATGAAAATTTGTCCAAATTAAATGCGATACATTTACTACTCCACATGTTTCCCGTGTAAATTGTTTGGAAGGATAACGGTCACCGACATCCTTTAAACCTCTCGGAAACTTGGCATCGTCTTCACCATGCTCACATGTATAACTGAGAAGGCGGCACATAATTTGCGTTGCATTACATTTTGCAAATTGTTACGGAGGTAAGCATACCTAGACGAAATCTTACAAATTAACATATACATTTAAAGATTTGATTTTTTAAGTCTTTAAAAGATTTAAAACTCTCTAAAAGATTTTTAAAGAGTGCTTATGCAGGGTTGTACTAACCCTTGGGTAAAAGTGATTCAATAAGACAATATATTGCATGACAAGACCCTTTACACTCAAGGGAGAACCGTTCTCTGCCCTTCTTGTAAGTCCTACACAGTACATGGTGTCGAGGGCCCTCAGCTCACCTAGGTGAGGTATGGGGTCATTGTAGCACCAAACACAAACATTAGGAGAGATTTGTTAGATTTATCTAGGTTTGGTTTATGGATAGGTTTAGCAAGGTTAGGTTTGGGTTTAGCAGACTGTGGGTAGCTGACTCGCGACTATTTGACTGTCTAAATAGTAAACAAAGATTAGTAAATGTTTAAGACAGCGGTGGAATAACCGTTTAGCACTTATCGACTTTGGACCCGTATAATAAACCAAATGATACCCTTAACTTGTAATAAACCAATACTACTCTGACCACCATACACGCACACAATACCTATGGTGGCATAGTCTTCTTGTTGACCTAATGCAAGGTCAATTGTTTATACAAGTGTAGATATTGGTGGAGGCGGAGGCGACACGCGGGTTATGGCGGGCAGTGGGCGGCCTCAGTGGCGTCTAGCCTTCACACACAAACACCTACCTTTATCTTCAGACATTGTTGCTTGTTGTGCCGCGGGTGTGTGGAGTGTGCCTTGTAGTGTGATGGAGGAGGAGATGAGAGTGAGGAGAGGCGGAGGAGGTCAGCTGGAGGTGATACACAAGAGCCCCGGCCACCTCGCTGTTGACACAACAACTCCACCATCAACAACTGCCGCCTCCACTACACACATCTTTATAAACACTCTCACTCATCGTTGCCTTTTGCTTCATTATCAATATGCGAGTGCTGGTGTGTTCATATGTTATGGCACGCTATATTTGAATTATATTTTGGAATATAAGTACCTCAATTCATCACATAACTTGATAATAATTTATGAAAAATCAATCTATCCGAATTGAGAAATAACTTAATTGTCTTTTTAAGTTTTACTGTTTTAGGATTTTATGGTTGGATATAATTTATATATTAAAACTACAAAAGCATTTATGTATACAAGAATCCTGTATAAATAATATATTTTGAGAAGTGTGAAAGATATGTGGCCTTGGCGGCCATAGTGGCGGAGGGAGCCGGACGGTACTATAATATGGCCTCCTCCAACCTCTCCTCTCCCGTCACACTCACTCACTCATGTTTAATTATTTCTTTATGTGCTGTCTTCTATCATGTACTTAAACATTTCATTTTATATGCTGTTTGATGTTCCGGCCGGGATAAATGGTTGGGCGCGTTTCCTGTCACCTAATGCACCTATTCACCCAGAAGTAAATAGGCACCAAAAGAACATAAGAACAATGGTAACTGCAGAAGGCCTATTGGCCCATACGAGGCAGCTCCTATTTATAACCACCCAATCCCACTCATATACATGTCCAACCCGCGCTTGAAACAATCGAGGAACCCCACCACCACGTTACGCGGTAATTGGTTCCACAAATCAACAACCCTGGGATGAAATATCTAGAGCATCTAGATCTAACAGTATTTATGTCATGGGGGACTTTAATTTTAGTGGAATAAACTGGGTGAACAAAACAGGGAATAATGAAGCAGAAGATTTTGTAGAATTAATTGATGATTGCTCTCTCACGCAACACATTAAGGAACCAAACGTGGGGAAATAATATTTTAGATTTAGTGTTAACTAACAGGGAAACACAAATTAAGGACATCGAAATAGGGAGTGAGCTATGGAACAGTGAACATAAAGAAATCAGATTTAGCATAGAATGGAATAGATCTGTAGGAGAAAATTCTGTTAAAGTGCCTGATTTTCGAAAAGCTGATTTCAATAGCCTAAGAAATTTTTTGGGTCAAATAGCTTGGAATGTCTTGGGGATGGGGTGTGGGCTAGACGTGAACCCAGCGACAGGTGACGGAAAAGGGGATTTCGATGTGGATTCAAAATATATCCTATTTTAAAATTGTGGGGGTTCAGTCCCTGAGCCCATTATGTGCCTCTGTAACCCTTTCCACTACCGCCCACGGGATGGGTATGGGGTGCATAATAAATGAACTAAACTACTAACTAATGATCCAAAGGGATAACAAAGGATCTGAAGAACCTTATAGGTAAAAAGAGAGCGTGGTACAAAAGGATTAAGAATGGGGAAGTCAGTTTAGAACAGGAATTCGTACAACTGGTTAGAAATGTTAAAAAAAGAGATGAGGAAAGCAAAAAGAAACTACGAAGTTCGTATAGCAGGGCAAGCAAAGACAAATCCTAAAGTTTTTTTTCAGTTATATTATATCGAACTAAGACTAGGGAAAGGATAGGTCCATTAAAAACTGAGACAGGTCAAATAACGGATAATGACGAGGAGATGAGTAGTATTTTAAATAAATATTTTGTATCTGTATTTACTAAAGAGGAACCTAACAATATGCCTTCAGCCGAACAAGTCTATGTGGGTGGGGACGAGGACAGGTTGACTAGTTTAGCAGTTACCAGGGAGGACGTAATTAAACAAATAGTAAAACTAAAACCAAACAAATCCCCAGGGCCGGATGAAGTGTTTGCCAGGGTGCTTAAAGAATGCAAAGAGGAGCTTTGTGACCCACTGTCTACCATATTTAATAAATAGAGTTAGGCAGAGTTCCAGAGTCATGGAAGGTAGCTAATGTGGTACCAATTTTTAAGAAAGGAGATAGATCACTTGCGTCAAACTATCGGCCAATTAGCCTAACGTCTATTGTGGGAAAGTTACTTGAATCTATAATTGCCAATACAATTCGTCTTCATCTTGAAAAACATAAATTAATAAATGAGTCGCAACATGGTTTTACAAATGGCCGTTCATGTTTAACAAATTTGCTATCTTTTTATTCTAGCATAGTTGAGGCAGTTGATAGTGGTAAGGATTGTGATGTTGTGTACCTTGACTTTGGCAAAGCTTTTGATACAGTGCCACATGAAAGACTAATTAAAAAAAATAGAGGCTCATGGTATTGGGGGTGCTATATTAAGTTGCATTTGGGCATGGCTATTCCAAAGGAAACAGAGAGTTAGTATAAATGGGGTTAAGTCAGAGTGGGATTATGGTGTTAGTGGAGTGCCTCAAGGCACTCCAAGTACCTGCACACACGCTTTGCTCGACTTCTAGATCCTACTTGTGAAAAGGCCTAACCGGTGGGCCCCTGTGGGCGAGAAGGAACGATAGGCTGAGTGAGGGCGTGCAACCTCCGGAACAGCTCATGTCCAGGGTTGTTATTGTTGTTGTTGTTTTAGATTTAGCTACTCAGAACGAAATGCCCATGTAGCACGGGCTATGGTGAGCCCGTAATGAGATACGGGGTCCCCGCTGTTTTATGATCGATGTCCATCTGGAGGGCCTAAAGATATACAGGGCAACTCTTGGACGTAACCTTGTGAATGGCCATGGCATAAAAGGCAGCGAGGTGCAGCAGAGCACCCATCGTTATCTTTGTCTGTATGACCTGTTTTGCCGCAGTTTGCACAGCGGGAAAACAGTGTTGCATTACGGCAGGTGAGGCGACTGTGGCCCAATAGATTACAAGCATAGGTTCGTAACACAGGAAAGCTGTAGAGCTGAACCTGATATGAGGTCCAGCCCTACAACTTTCCTGTGTTACGAATCTATGCTTGTAATCCCTGGCCACAGTCGCCTCACCTGCCGTAATGCAACACAGAGGGTCGCAACACTGTTTTGCCGCTGTGCAAACTGCGGCAAAACAGGTCGATTGATTGATGATTGATAAAGATTAAGCCACCCAAGAGGTGGCACGGGCATGAATAGCCCGTAAGTGGTACATTTTTTTTCTGTAATTCTTTTCATTATTCTGAGGTTGCATTTAATCATCAAGCTGTTATCGCGGGGGAGGATACTGCTTCACAGTCTTTATGAGGGTGTCCAGCTGCTGGACACCTTTGTTGACCAGGAGAGTGGCTCTGTTGATGGCTTCAGGGTGGCCACTGCAAGATTCAGGAACTCTTAAAGCTCTTCTAAGGTCGTTGGTTGCTTCACATTCCAGAAGATAGTGAAGTAATGGCTTTTCTGTGACAGTTTGGCAGAAGATGCACTCTCTCTGTCGGGGTTCACCAATCTCCCAGTTGCATCTGTAACCTAGACGTAGTCTATATAACCTAACTGCTATTTCCCTGTGGATTCCTTTTGGGATATTTAACCTTTCTAATTTGGTTGCCTGAAGATACCATGTTGCAGAGGGCGAACCTTCAGCTATTCTCTGGTGTAGGTAGGCTTTGTTGAGGTGTGAGAGTTTTTGGTGATGATGTTTTTAATGTTCTCTAGGCTGGGTTGAATTGTTTTATCTATCACTGGATGACGAGTTGCCAGTTTAGCAATTTCATCAGCTTTCTCATTTAATGGGATTCCAATATGGGATGGGATCCAGTTCAAGGTTATGTTGAGTCCTTTGCCTTTAGCGACTGCTCCAAGATACAAAATGGTGGTAATTATTTCCACGTTATCTTTCCACTGTTTTTGTCCTAGTATTTGAAGTGCAGCTTTTGAGTCTGTGTGTATGATTGCATTTTGAGTGTTTTGTGCAATCACATATGCGAATGCCTGTTGTATGGCAAACAGCTCAGTTTGGGTTGATGATACTAGTCCTCCCAGTCTCCAATATGCCTGTATGCTGGCCGTGCAAAGAGCAGCGCCAGCACTCTCATATTCTGTGTCCACCGATCCGTCTGTGAAGATGTGGGTGGCTCCTGCTACTGCTATGCTATACATTTGCTCTTCTATTATGCGCCTTAGGATTGTCGGATCATAGGCAGCCTTTTTCATTGGGAGACTTTCTATTACTATTTTGAAAGTAGGCTCTTCCCACGGTGCAGAAGGAGTGTAATTTGGGTGTGGATGATCACCCTCTCTATCGAGAATCATGCTTTTTAAATGTAGTCTGTTTAGGACTTTTCCTGCTCTTGCAGCCCAAGAGTTTCCATTGTTTTGGCCTAGTCCAACCACCAAGGCCTGCCGTACTGGGATTGGATCAGAAGAAATAATTATCTTACTGATAATTGTAGCTGTCCTTTGAGATATTCTTTCCTGTAGAGAGGGCAAACCCGTCTCCAGTCTAAGTGTTTCAAGCCTGGTCCACATGGGGGCTCCCAGTGCGGCTCTCATAGCATTGTTTTGGGCAACTTCAAGCTTTTTCCACTGTTGGTGTGATAGATTTGTGAGTGCAGGTGCGGCATAATCGATCACTGATCTGACTGCCTGTACATAGTATGTGCGAAGGACTTGCAGATTGGCTCCTCCAGAGAGGGAGGTTAGCGACCTGAGGATTGCCGTCCTGGCCGCAGTTCGCTCTCTCAAGTAAGTGACCTCAGCATTAAAATTCATGTGTGTGTCCAGGATTATTCCTAGGTACTGATAGGTGTCCACCCATTCGATTGGTTGACCCTGTACTGTGAGTTGGATGTTGGGCTTCGCTATTTTTATGGGCATGGCTTTTGACTTTGAGGGGTTGAGTTTGATCCCAATCTGTTTTGCCTCTTTACTGATGCAGTCTAAGCATTTGGGTGCAAGGCGCGCCGCATCCCTTCCTTTTATGATGATGACAAAGTCGTCCGCGTAGTTTAGCAGCCTGCAGTGATGTGGAAGTTTCAACCTCATTATTCTTTCCATTAAACAGTTGAAGAGAAGAGGGCTGAGAATACCTCCTTGCGGTGTACCATTTTCATGTCTTTTGTACTCAGAAACTGTGCCATGAAGTTTTACTCTTGCTTCTCTGTTTATGAGACAGTTTTTGGTCCAGGAGAGCAGGTTGCCTCTGACCTCTTTGTCAATGAGGCAGCAGAGAATAGCTGGGGCGCTAGCCAGTTCAAAGGCTTTTTCGAGGTCCAGGAATATCAGCATTCCTGGTCTGTCATTCAAGTGGGCTAACAGAGTTGTAATACATTCCACTGTGCCAACCCCTTTTCTATAGGCATACATATCATGGTGCAGTTTAGGCATTTTCCACTCCAGTCTGTTGAGTGCCATTCTGTCAGCCGTCTTGGCTGCACAGCTTTGGAGAGAGATGGGCCTGGGATTAGCTGGATCTTTGGGTTTTGGGATCGGTACTATGTCTGCTCTATTCCAAGCTGAAGGTCTAGTTTGAGAAGTCCAGGCTAAATTAATTAACCTTAGGTATGCAGCGTCTCCCTCTGGGCCGAGGTTTCTAATCATTTTATAGGTTATTTTGTCGGCTCCAGGGGATGTATCCTTGGAGTTTTTCTTAGCCCGATTGAGCTCATCCAGTGTGAAGGGGGCATTAGTGTCAGAGACTTCTTCACATGCTGTAAGGATTCTGTGCCACCTTTCTTCCTCTAGTCCGGTCTGTACTGCTAATACATCTGGTGGAAGTTGATTGCTGGCTGCTCTCTCTGCAAACCTGGTTGCCAGTACTTCGGCTTCCTGTTGAGGATCCTTGGGGTGTGGGGCTTTAGGTGTTTTATTCCCTTTGGCCCGGTGGATTTGCTGCCACATCTCTCCGAGAGAGGTGTGTTCATTCAGGTGTGAACACCATTCCAGCCACTTTTGTTCTTTTATTAGTCTGGTCTCTCGATGTACATGTTCCTTGACCTCACAAAGTAAGGACCTGTTGCGGTCACTTGGATGCTTTTTGTATAGCTTTCTTGTTCTGTTGAGTCTATGGTTGAGTTCTTTGACACGTTCGCAATAGTACCAATGATCTTTATGGTGTCCGGTGGACTGTTTTTTCAGTGGGATTGAGTGGTTGGCTGCACTTTGAATCGCTTTGACAAATTCTTGTTCTGCCTGATTAATGTCTCCGGGAAGATCATAGTTTCTATGCCACTCTGAAATGAGGTTTTGAAATCGGTCCCAGTTTGCTAAAGCAAAGTTCCAGGCTTCAGATGGAGGCGGAGGTGGAGTGGGTAGGTCTAACTTAAGATCAATTTGGACCCCATAGTGGTCGCTTGTGAGTGTGGGCTCAACTGACCATGTCGCTACATCTCTTAGGGAGGCTGAAACGAAGGTTAGGTCTAATCTGCCTCCTTGGATGTGGGTAGGTTCATTCTTGTTTAGGATTTGTATTTCTGGAAGCTGGTCTAGTAGGTGTGCAATGTGAATGCCGGCTTCGTTTGTTGTGTTCGAGCCCAGTGCCAATCGATGATGGGCATTAAAATCTCCACAAATGATTGTGTTTGTTGTTGTCGCGTGTCCAAATAACACAGAGAGATCCATTTCGGCATGTGGAGACCTGTACACATTAAACACTTCAAGTGTGTCGTGTCTTAGCTCAATGGTTACTCCCATTACCTCTGTCCCTGCTCCACAATCAGGTGGGCTGGTTATGGACTTGGAGATCAGGTCACATTTTACATAGATTGCACATCCCCTGGATTGCCCATTGATCCATGGAAGGAAGAAGCCTCGATAGCCTGAGATTTTAGGTTCTAATCCGGCTCGAAGCAAGCTCTCCTGTAGTATCAGGATGTCTATGCCCTTGGTTACTGCTATGCATTGCAAGTGTTGCAATTTAGTGCGCAGTCCTTGCGCATTCCATTGCAGGATCTTTAGACCTCTAGGTTCTTGGAATTTGCTGATAATTCCGTGGTATCCATGGAGTCTGATGAACACGCCATGGAAGTTGCAATTGGTGTATAGGTTCTTAGTGGACCTGAAATTGACTCATCAATGTCGCTTTCCGACGATCTAGACGCTATCTGTTTTTTAGAGGGGTGTCTCCTGCCCTGCTGTCTTGAAGGTGAAGATTACATTTTCGAATCTCTTGAGTTTGTGCTCAATTGTCTTCCGAGTCTCTGTGGTTTGCTTGATTCCATGTGATGACA
>WNGS01164858.1:48468542-48484774 GCA_020271785.1 Procambarus virginalis
TATATACATTAATCATTAGTCACTCCAAGCATTTCTCCTTTTACCATAAGTGAATGTTGGTGTTTTGACTCACGTCAACGGGCAATGTCAACTCTGTCAACTCTGTGCACATGCGGCTTGGGTACAAATATTACTGGGAATATGGGATAGGTGTTCATGATAATGACACCACCTTGAGGTTACCTTGAGGTGCTTCCGGGGCTCAGCGTCCCCGCGGCCCGGTCATCGACCAGGCCTCCTGGTTGCTGGACTGATCAACCAGGCTGTTGGACGCGGCTGCTCGCAGCCTGACGTATGAGTCACAGCCTGGTTGATCAGGTATCCTTTGGAGGATACACCAAGTGTAAACTAATAAATAAATAAATTAATATGTTTATTCAGGTAAGGTACATACATACAAGTGATTTTACATAAATAATAAATAAATAAATAAATAAATATGTTTATTCAGGAAAGGTACATACATAGAGAGATTTTACATAAGTGGATCGATTTATAGATAGAGCTAGTACATACAATGCCTAAAGCCACTATTACGCAATGCGTTTCGGGCAAGAAAACATTAATATCTAAAACTTAATGCTAATTGAACAAAAAGAATAAAATGTTTTGAGAACAGATACAAATAAAGGTACAAAACAAGGGGGGAACATGACTGAAAAGCAGCACAAATACAATATGTAGACAAACAGCGTTGAATAAAAAAAAAAAAAATAAGACATGGGTTAACAATAGAGGGGTAAGGTAGGTTACAGGGAGTTTATCAGGTAGTGTTTAGTTTTAATCTTAAACTGGTTGAGAGAGGTACAGTCTTTAACATGGTTGGGAAGGTCATTCCACATTCTGGGTCCCTTGATTTGTAGAGTATTTCTAGTTTGGTTAAGTCGTACTCTTGGAATATCAAAACTGTATTTATTTCTGGTGTGGTGCTCATGGGTTCTGTTTGAACTGAAATTGATCGAACTATGTGGTATGCTGAGGTCTCACACCTTTACCCATTATGTTCTTGATTGCCCGTTGATTATGTGTGTGTGAGTCGATAAAACACCTCTTTTCCTGAATAAAAAAAATGTATTTATAGAGTGTTGCATGGTTTCGCTTCCCTCATACATTATACCTCTCCTCGCCACTTCTGCCTGTGCCTGAATATTTCTGATTGTGCTTCTTATTTGTCTCATTGTGAAAACTCATTCAATGTCAACTTGTGGTTTTGATGTGGCACGTTTGACCAAGTCATCCACCACCTCGTTGAACACTATTCCAACATGAGATGGAATCAACATGAATTTCACTGTGTGACCTTTCAGCTGTATCTCATTTATCATTTTTTTTTACAATCCTCAACTATGGACATGAAGACTGGATTTCGACTGTTTAAGGAATGAAGTGCTCCTCGGCTATTGACAAATACAAAATCATCTTTTCTGCGGTTGGAACGCGGGGCTCAAGAACTCCACCACACGCGCGCTCCACCTCTCCTCCATCTTGTAAATATAAAGTATGTTATTATTACTAAAAAAAAAAGAATACATATAAACAGCTTATATATATAAAACACGCTTATGAAATTATAAACTTATTTAAATGTGAAATATGAATTAAATTTTGTAATATTATAGTGTTAATAAGATTGTTATAAGGTGTATCCCCAGCGACCGCTGTGTTGTGATGGTCGGCGTCGTCGACTCCAGCAAGTGACCACAGCACAACGTAACAAACACCTTGGTAGCTCCGATCATCCTCAACATAAACGCGTCCACCAACATCAGTACTGGTGCAGTCATCGGGAGGACAAACCCTTCATGCAAACTGCACCTACTATCAAGAAGAAGAAGAAGTGACCTCTCATCTGCAGGACCCCTGTGTCTCCTGCACCACTACTGCCTCCTGCAGGACCCTGTGTCTCCTGCACCACTACTGCCTCCTGCAGGACCCTGTGTCTCCTGCACCACTACTGCCTCCTGCAGGACCCTGTGTCTCCTGCACCACTACTGCCTCCTGCAGGACCCTGTGTCTCCTGCACCACTACTGCCTCCTGCAGGACCCTGTGTCTCCTGCACCACTACTGCCTCCTGCAGGACCCTGTGTCTCCTGCACCACTACTGCCTCCTGCAGGACCCCTGTGTCTCCTGCACCACTACTGCCTCCTGCAGGACCCTGTGTCTCCTGCACCACTACTGCCTCCTGCAGGACCCTGTGTCTCCTGCACCACTACTGCCTCCTGCAGGACCCTGTGTCTCTTGCACCACTACTGCCTCCTGCAGGACCCCGTGTATTGTACCATCATCACCACAATCATGAGCTGTGAGTACCTTTTTAACTTTCACTCTCCTCTGGGTGACTAAACAAGTGAACCCAGCGGGTTTTACATCCTGTGGGAGGTGTTGTATATGCTGCTATAGCAGTGTGTTCACTCATAGGATGAGTGACGCTGCCCAATACTGTCACTATGGCGGTGTGTCCACTCACAGGATGAGTGGCGCTGCCCAATAAACTCTCTCCTCGGGGAAAAACTTAAACTTAAAAAAAATTCAACTCTTCACAGCTTTTTTTTTTTTTTATAAGTTCTGCACCAACCACTTGGGCTGGACGGTAGAGCGACGGTCTCGCTTCATGCAGATCGGCGTTCAATCCCCGACCGTCCAAGTGGTTGGGGCACCATTCCTTCCCCCTGTCCCATCCCTTACCCTTATCCTGACCCCTTCCCAGTGCTATACAGTCGTAATGACTTGGCGCTTTCCGTTGATAATTCCTTCCTTCCTTTATATGTTCTGCAGTATTTGTCTCCCGATATTGTGGTAGCATTACCTGTCAGTGACTACAGGGAATTGAGGTCTAGGGTTTTGTCTAATGGTCCAAAGCTACCCAACGCTTCCAAGCATTACGTAAGTAATGAAGACATGTGATATATTTACTCACTATAATGTTGGTGCTTATGCAGAACACGAAAACACTTATTTTTACTCTGAAATAGTATAATTTTATGACTAAATTAGTCGCAACAATGTATCTTGGACAAGTCGCTCCACAACATTGTCGTTTGGATCGTAGACATTCTATGGTGTCACCTGCCACTGAGTTTCATTTACTTTTGTTATAAAGTTAGATTATCTCGGAATATTTTTTTTTTTTCGTGTTCTTCATTCTGTACCAACATTATAGTGAATAAATACATCATATTTCTTCATGACTTATGTAATGCTAGGAAGCTTTGTGTAACACTGGGTAATTACAGTGTGTTTCTTGCTCTTTATGCTAGATGCTTTAGGCCCTGCTTTAGGCCCTTACTAACCCGATACCTGCTACAGTTTGACTATTCTAACGTTTTATCATTGATTATCTTTACTACATTTTATAAACATCTCTCGTGTGTTAGTTTACTTCTCATTTAGTATAGTTTGTCCTATTATACCTATAAATAAAGCAGTTAATTTTTTTTTTAAGTTTTGCCCAAAGTGCCTTGCATATTATTTGCTTTATTTAATGTGCAACCCTTGTACTTTCATATGTACCTCTATTCTCCTCTTATGTATGCATGTTTTATAAATAAAATATTAGTAGTGTTATATGAATTCTTTGTTGAATTTGACTTTAACGATGTGGATGGAGGTGGCTTTCACAACTCCTTTTCAGTGCTTTCCACTTGCTGGCCATCCTTATTGGGTATGAGTATTTCCTTACATTTCTTTAGTTCATTTGTATTTCCAGCTTCTATCTGTGTTCTTTCATTCTACTTTCAATATACAGTACGTGTACTTGTTTACTTGTAGTTTTTGGCCTTCCTTCAAGATGATATCTTCTTAGACAGCCCACAATATTTATGTTTCAAGTCACACAAAGTGTAAATGAGTATCCATTCTTAATGTCTGCACAAGTGGTCTATCTGTTCACATGGAACTCGTCAATAATTGTCATGTCCCTTGTGGGAAAATCCGACTCCAATATTTTGTAATTCAAATAAAATAATTCGATTGTGAAGGACCACTAGTTTTTGAGAAAAAGTGGAAAACAAAATGAGACAATGGATTAAACTGATACCAAGAATGAGTGTTCTATGGATCTTGGTGAAACTGTGTTTCTTATGTAAAGGGAGTCAAATTAACCTGCACAAAAATGGGGGGGTTACATGCTAAAAGATTAATGCATCCCTAACATTATTCTGGCGCTGATTCTTTGCCAGAGTAAATAAAATATGAAAGTAAATAAAGTTGATTGTATAATAATAATTAGAGGTAAATGCACCTCAATATACTACTGTAATATTCAATAGTACAGTGTATGTTAAATCAAAGGGTTAGTAAAATTGATCTCGTCAGATTACTAATATAACTACAGAGTTATTACTACGGATAAACATGACCAGCTTAGCTGTAAAAATAGAGAGGTGTAATCGGTTGTCACGATCCACCGATGGCATGTTGCTTCAAGTAAATTGCTGCACCTGCAAGTAGAGAAGCCTAGTACCTTGGTTGTCGTGGACCCGGAGCTGGAAGGCAATTACATTGTAGAATTCCACTAATGGTAACTATAAGTACATCCTGAATTACGAAATATATTCCTACAGAATGTTATTATTACTGCAGAGATCTTAAGTAAATAATTTTGCAATTTATATTCCAATAAAGCGGAATAAATTTGGAAATTAAACGTACGGGATTTTGTTGATAAGTTCACAGCCTAACGACAACTAATCTAAATAAAAATGTTCACAATACTGTCTCCACTCTATCATCCGGACTATATGGGAAGGACCCTCAGCCGGATTATCACGTTTTTCGGATAATGGTACTTTTTCACCTACGAGTCCAAAACTAACCATTTCCAACTATTTTTATACTACAAACAACATAATTTGAATTCCCATGCCACATAATTATTAAATATTCAACTAGAAACCTCAACTTACCTTGTTGTTCGTCTTCTTGATTGATGACACACATCTTGAAGTTAAAAATTCTTGACAATTTACGTAACTTATAGTAACACAACACTAAAATTAACACTTAAAATTACTGTACAGTTCATTAGGCAAGTTAGTTTTCACTGTCAGCTGAGGAAGCCTCACTAGTTGAAGGCGCTTGGGTTGCGTGTGCCGCCTCACTTGTTGAAGGCGCTTGGGTTGCGTGTGCCGCCTCACTTGTTGAAGGCGCTTGGGTTGTGTGCCGCCTCACTTGTTGAAGGCACTTGGTTTGATTTTTTTCGTACCATTAAGAATCAAGTGTTGCTTGCCTTCTGTGTTCACTGGCCAGTTGTATGATCAGCTCTTTTGTTCGCCTCAGGTACTGATACACGTTTCCAACTTCTGGATGAGCACAATTAGATGAAAAATTAATTAATCCGTCAACATTGGTCATGAGTACACTGTATTTCGTGGTCATTGGTGTTGGTTCTTCACTGTCTTCTTCATCCTCTTCGTCGGCCTCACCAGTAACAGACTGGAGAATCTCGTCTTCACTCATCACACCATATCCTGGGTCATTGGCATCTTGTTCAAGCCAATCAACCACATCCTGTCTTTCTAAGTTTTCACCGGCATTTCTAAACATTCCATGGATTTCATCTGTAAATCCTTCAAAATCCATTTCTGCATCCTCCTCATTTCTGATCGTAGACGTGAGGAATTTTTTCCAGGAATTTTTCAAAGTCGATTCCTTTAATTCACTCCACACCTTGGCCCAGTTATAGATGGCTTCCTTGATTGTATAGTTCTTCAAATTCTGAAGTTTTTTTTAGCCCTGTTATCCACACGAGTTCAATATCTTCCGGAAGAGGCAAAACCACCAAAACTTCGTTTAGCATCTTTTTTGTGTACAACCTCTTTGTGGCACAGATAACTCCCTGATCCATAGGCTGAATGAGAGAGGTTGTGTTAGGAGGTAGTGCCATACACGTTATCTTGCCATCATGTGAGGTTAACGTGTCAATTCTGGGGTGGGCAGGCGCATTATCAAGCAACAGTAAAGCCCGAACTTCGCTTGGCTTTATTTTGAGTTTCTTAACACTTTCACATGCCAAGGACTCAATAGGTCCAAACACAAACTTGATAGGCACAAACTTCCCTGCAGAACACGTCATGAAACCAGGAAAGAATGATCTGTGTAAACCATGCATTTTTTGAGTTATAATATTTCACTGGCAGTCTGTCCATGCAATGTTGCAAGGCTCTTGGTTTCTTAGATTTGCCAACAATTGCACACGTGATTCTGTCTGTGCCGTCGGCATTCGCACACATCATGGCTGAGAGCCTGTCCTTGCAAACCTTACGCCCTGGCACACAACCCTCACTCCTCATTGCAAGAGTTTTTTCTGGTAAACTCCTCCAATACAACCCAGTTTCATCTGCATTATAAATTTGATACGAATATATATTATTTGCCACAATATATTCTCGTAATTTATGTTTAAATGGTTCTACACTGCTTTCATCTGCACTCAATTTTTCACCGACAATTTTCCTCTTCACAATATTGTGCCTGCCCTTGAACCTTGCAACCCACCCTTCACTCGCTTCAAAATTCTTTATTCCAAGGCTTGCAGCAAACCTGCTTGCAGCATTTTGTATTTCTGGGCCGCGAATTGTCATGCCAGCTGTGCGGTGCTGAGCAAACCACTTGTACACAGCCTCATCCAACTGCACATGCGTCGAAGTTTTCATAGTTTTTCTAACACAACCTCTGCTAGTGCTCGCACCTTCACTTTCACAGGTTGAAATGAATTGCATAAGTTTCTCTTTTTGTTTCCTTATATCACAAACAGTACTAGTGCCTATATTAAATTCCTTGGCAACACTTGAGGTCGACCGGCCATGTTCACAAAGTTGTATAACACGTAGCTTGTCCTTAAGTGTTAGGACAACCTTCTTCCTCTTACCACCTCCAGAACGATTCATGCTGCTAGCAGACATAGTCTTGGCCAAAAATGTTCAAAGTTACTATGAAAATAAAAAAGTTATTTAAAAAAATATTTCACTAATGGCGCGGCACTGTGGAGTAACACGAGGGTAGAGAGCACATGGGTTGACCAGGCCTGGACGGGTCCAGTCGGGGCAGGGAGGAGGCACGTTACGTAGGCCGCCAGGAGGAAAAAAAATAAATATTTTTGAAGGAAACCAGCTTGTGCAAATTGTTTTTAGGAAACTTGTATGGAATTTTTTATTACATAATTACTAGTATTTCTTTTGATTTTGGCTATGATGAATTGTACTAAAATTGATAGTAATTACTGTACTGTAGTGTATAGGCCACTCCCCATCCCCCCCCTTATCCCCCCAGGTGGTCCCTCCCAACGCTCCCCTCTCTCCCGACACCACCCACCCACCCCACCCCCTCCTACACCATGCGCCTCGAGTCACGGGCAGACGGGATTAATACCGTATGGCCCGCCTCATGTTTTCATATACGGACAAAGCCTCGATCATCCGGGCGACTGACCGGATAGTGTAATTTCGGCAGGACATTAACCGGGCCCCAAAATTTTATCCGTCCAAACTATCGTTAATCCGGTTCCTGTGGCTATTTTGGCCGGATATTGTGATAACTTTATCCAATTGCGATTTTGGCCGTATAAAGGCGTTTTTCGGATGTTCGAATCTCGGTTAATCGCGGGGTTACAGTATTATAGTTTAGAAATGGTTAGTTGCCGGGCCGTG
This sequence comes from Procambarus virginalis, assembly GCA_020271785.1. NCBI lineage: Eukaryota > Metazoa > Arthropoda > Malacostraca > Decapoda > Cambaridae > Procambarus > Procambarus virginalis. Next base: position 48,476,191 of record WNGS01164858.1, read on the forward strand.
TGTCCATTGATGTAGGAACGATTCCAGATCCCTCGTCCTCAGCTGCCGTGATAAGACGTTACTTGTGGGTTGGAGTAAATATTGGTTCCTGGGACACTGCCTAGATGTGCCAAGTGCCGTGGCACCGCTCTGTTAGTTGTGGGAGCGAAATACAAACTGTTAGCAAGATCGAAATGTAGATCTCTGTTGCTTGTTGCTAATGGCGTCCGAGTCGCGTGGTGGATGGCAACGTTCTCTCCGTCTTCTTCCTCTTCCCGATTGTGCATGCGCGGCTCTCGATAGACATCTCGAGCGTAAATGGATTTATATATACTGTATCGGAATTAACTAAGGAAAGAAGAGATGGTGACGAGTATTGATGTCACATTTAATTGTTCTATGTTAAAATATAATTTCGCGTAACATAAATTGGGTTTATTAAAGTCACACAGCTAATAGAGGAAATTAAAGTGAAATCATTTACATTAAAATAATTTCCTCTAGAATATTTAATATCAACTAAATAAAGATTTTCAGTAAGCAGTAGTATGCTACGAAATTAAACTTATTAGTAACTAGATTTAGTAAAAGAAATGATAAACTGGACTCTGTTATAAATCCAACTAAATATGGAAAGAATTCATGTTTCTGCCAGTCGTTCCTCACATCATCACTGACTAGGAAGAATCTGGCAATATGTTTAATATAAATCATGATGATGATTAAATCTACACGTTAGTGATTTTAGTAACTACTTGTGGTTAATATAAAGGTTGTATAAAATACAAAGATGTATGAAACTGTTGGTTATTTCCAACATCCATAATGTTAACAGATTCTGATCACAAACGGCTTTGATTTCTTTTTGAAAGTGGTCACAGTTTCAGCATGTTTGATATCATTCAGAAGCCTGTTATTTAATCTAGGAGCATGACTGTCCTTGTGCACTGTATCAATTTCCCTAAGTATCTTGTATGTTGTGGCCATGTCCCAAGTGTATTTTGTTTTCCTCCATCATTATGAGGTCTAGTGTGGTAGTCCTTGGTGGTGAAAGTGAGGAGAGCAGTGCCTTCCCTAGGACAGTGCTTTGAGGGAGGGCCAGCCCTCTACTGACTTGCAGTCCGTCATAAAGACAGGCTGAATTTGTTATTTGTGTGCTTGGGAGGAAACTGGTTTGTTGTGGACAGATTTATTATCATTATTTTACAAGTAACTTATAGCTTTGTTAATTTATATCTATCTAGAAATCCAATATTCTTCTTATAACTCATTTTGTATGTATATTTCCCTAAATGAACATTAATTATTATAATTATTATTATTGTTGTACTGTCGAGAAGGTCGTGACCCATGCTTACTACTCGTGTACCGGTTGCACGTGCGCAAGTGCAACCTGGCTCAGGCCGATAATCACTCGTTTCCCTCCTACAGAAACTTTCTTATTTTGTCAAGCAGAATTATATCCAGCTGCCAAACCCTCTATGTATGAATGGCAAATGCTTTATATATAACTCACAACTGTTTTAAATTTACATTTTTTCTCAAACGGAGCTTTGCTCCTGTCCTCTGTTCAAATCACACCTTTGTAACTGCTCATGTTTACTGCAAATGTAAGAAATTATCAGCACAACCTATACACTTGATATCCTCCCTTCTATACACCTTGGACCCAATTGTGATTGGATATGTAGACACGTTTGGATAAGTAGTCGTTCCCCCCCCCCCCTTCCAGGTATGAAAAATAATTTCATGTACAAAAGTACATAACAGTACATTATTGTGTCACTAGATACTTTAAACAAAACACCACAGAATACTGGTAATACAGCAACAATAAATATGGGTACTCGCCAAGTGTGCAGATGTTTCTCCACATATGATCGTGGAATGATCATATGGGGGAGAGGACCATGTCTATGTTACAGTTCAAAAGAAATGAAACTTACAGACCCTAACCTAACCTGACACAGGCTTGGAGTGCGACCTGCGTGGAAGCGGAGTATGCAGAGTGGTTAGGCGGGGCCTACAAGTACAAGGAGTATGGTGGTGTTAACTGTGGGATGAGCACTAGATGTTGAGGGGTTTCGTTAGGTTAGGTTTGGTTGGGTAGGGTTTGATTAGGTTAGGTTAGATTTGGTTTAGTTTTGATTAGTTAGGTTAGCTTTGGTTTGGTTAAGTTTTTGTTAGGTTTCTTTAAGTTGGGCTTGGTTGAGTTAGGCTATCTTGAGATGATTTTGGGTCTTAGCGTCCCTGTGGCCCGGTCCTCCTCTTTGTTACACACACTCAGGAAGCAGCTGCCTAATGTTCTCCTGGGGACGTTGTGCTTTCACAGTTTTTTTTTTTTTTTTTTTTTTTTTTTTTATTTTGCCGGGTGGGGGTTGGGGGTTGTGGTCTGCCCCTTTGGTTTATCCACCCTTCTCTTATATTGGTGGTCCTCCGCTAGACCCCCGTATGTGTATGTGTCAGCAGGGGTTGGTTTTTTTTTTTTTTAGCATTTCTTTTGGTAGTTTGGGACCAACCGGTTAGCAATACCTTGTTGAAGTTAAAGTATGTTTATTGAGACAAGAAAAAAATACATCTCAAAGGGATAAAGTAGCTTAGGCTATTTCTACCCCCCTCTACTTCAAGTCCCTCAAGAGGCGCACAAATTCGGTGAGTACAAATACACAAATCACAATACAAGAATCCCATTTAACATTGCAGGTTAATATAGTAAGCACAGCATATAAGTGTTACACTCTTGGGGCAAAATTCTTGTAGCTCCTAAGTATTCTGTCTATCATACCATTATCACACATACAAACAATTTGATGTGGTACACTACTTACTTCCTTATTTCTATAGTTACTAATAAATTGACAATCTAATATATAATGTTTTAAGGTGTGGGCGTGCGGCATACTACATAATTTACACTCCTTATCTTTTTCACTGGCATCAACACCGTATTGCCACATATATTTGTATCCTAATCTTAATCTCGTGTAAATTGAATCCTTCCAAGTAGACTTTCCTTTACCATAGGTGAAGAACGAATTTGTATTTATTATTGCATCATTTTTAAGTGTTACTACTGTCCACTATTGCCATTCTCTTAACCTTTTCTTCATCCTCTTTGATCATCTTGATTCTTATTTTTATTTGTTTCAAAGTTGTCTGATATACAACATCGACGAGTTCTTTCCGTGGCTCTCTTTGCTATCTCAACTGCCTCATTCAACAGTATTCCCACATGTGAAGGGATTCACATGTGCAAAGAAAAGGAAAGGAGATAACATCTAGGTCAGAAAGAGCTGTAGAAGAAGCAAAAGTAGTAGATAAAATTGTTGGCCTCGTGGAAGGTCTTACAACCATAGAGAATGTGAGCGACTACAGGAGAATAGGCCGATATGTAAAAGGGAAAGATCGACCCGTGAGGATCACCCTAAATGGTGCCAAACAGATGGAAGAAGTACTAAGGAATGCTAAAAAATTACGTAATGATGAGGATGGGAAAGTGTGGTTGTTAAGACGAGATCTTTCAAAAGAAGATAGAGAGAAGCTGAAACTGAACCTCGCCGAGGCAAAATGTTTAAATGAGAGCAGGAATGAAGAAGATATCAATTCTTTTTTCTACAAAGTGATAGGAGTAGGCAGACCAGTGAAGTGGTACATAAAGGCAAACCAACAAAATCATTAGAGAAAGGGGGAGTGAAAAATAAGAAGAGGGGGGAACAAGTTCCTGAAGATTGCATACACCAACATAGATGGAGTAAGGTCAAAGATACTGGAGTTAAGTGATATAATACAGCTGCAGACACCAGACATTGTTGCACTCACAGAGACAAAACTTGAAGATGTTATTTTAAATGAGGTCATATTCCCAAGGGGCTACTCAATTTGGAGACGGGACAGAAAAATCAGGAAAGGCGGTGGCGTTGCTGTGCTGGTGAAAGAACACCTAAAGGTGAACGAAATAATGACTGCCAATCCACAAGAAGTTGATATAATAGCACTAGAGATCTGCCATGAGGATGATAAACTAATGATCATAAATGCATATAGTCCACTGCTAAGCAGCACATGGTCAAAAGAGGAGCTAGATAGTAAACGAGAAGGTCTTATAACAATAATGAGAGAGATCATAGCAAGAGCGGATAACGATAGTTCACGGCTGTTGATAGTCGGCGACTTCAACTTGAAATCCATAGACTGGGAGGCATATGAAGCTAAAACAGAAGATTTCTGGACCTGTAAATTTGTAGACCTCATCCTGGAAGCATTCTTGTATCAACATGTTAAAGAAGCTACGAGGATGAGGGAAGGGGATGTTCCCTCCATGCTAGATTTGATATTTACCAGGAAGGAGGAAGAAATATTTGACATTCAGTACCTTCCTCCCTTGGGTAAAAGTGACCATGTCTTTTTGGGAATAAAGTATGCAATGCGATATAATCTGGAAGAAAATATGACAGTCGATGCAATTGAAAAACCTGATTTTAGGTGAGGACATTATGGCAACCTTAGAAAATTTGTTAGTGAGTATAATTGGACAGACTTGTTGCTAGGCAAGGAAGTGAATGAGATGTATGTCAAGTTTTGTGAAATATATGATAAAGGAACAAAAAAATTTATACCAAAACAGAGAAGCAGAACTAGGAAACAGGATTGGTTCAACAGAAAGTGCGAGAGGGCCAGAGACCAAAAGTCACAAAAATGGAATCAATACAGGAAGAGGCCAAACCCCCAAACATACCAGCGATACAAAGATGCGAGAAACAACTACACGGCAGTGAGGAGAGAGGCAGAAAGAAATTTTGAAAAAGGGATTGCAGACAAATGTAAAACAGAACCAGGTCTATTCTATAAATTCATAAACAACAAATTGCAGGTAAAGGATAATATTCAGAGGTTGAAAATGGGAAATAGATTCACGGAAAATGAAAAGGAAATGTGTGAAACATTAAACGAAAAGTTCCAAAGTGTGTTTGTACAAAATGAAATCTTCAGGGAACCAGTTACAATAAGAATTCCAGAGAACAACATAGAGCACATAGAGGTGTCTAGAGACGAAGTGGAAAAAATGCTCAAGGAGCTAAATAAGAATGTTATGAAAATAGTGGGCTTGCTATGGGGGAACTGGTACTATTAAGGGGTAAGGGTAAGTAGAATACAGAGGTATCAAATATGGGAGAACTAAAAGGCCCGGCCCCCAAAATAAAATATCCACAGTAATAAATGACACTTGCTACTACACCCGGTAAGTCTAGAGATAGATCATTGTACTCCCACACAGGAAAAAGGGATACTCTGTTCAAACTTACTTATTTATTAACCCCTCAACAACCCCCCCCATACACAATCACACCAATAACAATATAATATTAACTTTACCACACAATCTTATGTTAAAAGCCTTGGTCCACATAGGCAGGATACAAGGTTTTACACTGAAAACAAGCTAGGGTAAAGCTCTACTATAAAACCCTTAAAGTTAGAGTCAGCTTAGGGTAGGGGACCACGTGTTTACACTGGGACCCCCGTTAGCATAACAGGTGAGATAAACACTTAAAAACACTTACTACACCCCAGGTATACTACTCTACACATAGAACGATGGGTATGCCAGACTATAACCATAAAAAATAGCAAAGATGACTTAACCAGACGAAGACACAGAAATAAATAAATAAGAGGAAGGAGAGGCACTTCCTTCCACCACAGCCAGCCAGCAGAGAAGGGCGCGCGAGTCTCTCGTCTCCCTCTCCGAAAGCTATGCTGCCGGCAGACTGTTCAACTAATCATACCGGTGCCCGATACTAAGTTTACTCAGGTTTACTTTACAATTGATTAGACAGTATTAGTAAACCTAGTTGGTGCCTATTTTATTATTTAATAATCAACCCCAAGCTCAATCTTTAAATACTCTTTGAGAAAGAATAGTCTTACGACTGGCAGGGAAAATACGACATATGCAGCTCGCGGAGCGTGTTTACTATATGGTAGCTCAATAAGCTCAAGTTTTGACCTCTGATTTCCATCTAAAGAACCCAGAGTCGTAACACTCCTCCCCCTTCAGAGAAAAAAAAATGTGACTACTAGAATAGTAGTCATATTTTTTTGTAAGAGTATACAGAGAATAAAAAGGAAATCCATGACATAATAGAAAATCAATCAAAACAACAATTTCTCTGCAAAAAAAAATATAAGGGAATTCTCTGAAAGAAAAAACATACACAAAAACAAAAAAAAAACAAAGGGAAGTAAATAATTGGACATGGGATATTTAATGTCACAGGAGAACCTAAAAAAAAAATAACTAAAGCATGACATTTGGTATGGCTTCCTGCGGCTCAGATGAATGTTACTCAGGCAAGCGGGACAGAGCGTCGGCTATCACGTTGAGCCGGCCCGGTAGGTGGATAATAGATAGATTAAAGGCCTGTAGGTACAATGCCCACCTGAGGATGCGTTTATTTTTCTGCTTCATCTGATTCATGAAAACTAATGGGTTATGGTCCGTGTACACTTCCACTATATTACCTGTGAGGTAAACTTCGAACTTTTTGCATGTTAGCACTAGCGCCAACGCCTCTTTTTCTATCACCGAATAATTGCGCTGCGCCTTGTCAAATTTCACAGAGTAATAATATACTGGGTGTTCCACTTTATCATCCCCAGTTTGCAACAACACTGCACCAGCCCGAGTCAGACGCGTCAACTTGAATTTTAAACGGACGGTCGAACCTTGGACTAGCAAGCACTGGGGCGGAAGCTAAGATCAATTTCAAATTTTTAAATGCCTCTGCACAGTCCGATGACCACTTAAATTTAACGGCCTTCCGCAACAAATCTGTGAGAGGAGTGGCCACACTGGAAAAGTTCTGACAAAAGCGTCGGTAGTACGCACACATACCGATAAATCGTTGAATGTCCTTTTAGACCTGAGCACTGGATAGTCCAGAATGGCACTGATTTTATCTTGCCGAGGTAACACTTTCCTTGGCCCACTTCATAACCGAGGTACGTCACTGTGCCTTGGCCAAAATGACACTTTTTAGCATTTAAGGTTAGATTTGCATGTTTCAACACTGTGAACAACTGGCGTACTCTAGCTATGTGGTCAGCCCAATTAATATCAAAGAGCACAATATCATCTAAATACGCCCGACAATTTGGCACATTAGCGAGCAAAGAGTTCATTAGCCTCTGGAACGTGGCAGGGGCATTACGCAAGCCGAATGGTAACACTTGATACTCAACACACCCTCGGGTGTCACAAACGCCGTTAGTTGTTTAGCACGTTCAGTGAGCGGGATTTGATAGTACCCCTCGAGAGATCGAATTTCGAGACATATGTGGCGTTCCCGATTTCGTCGATACAGTCCTCGAGACGTGGCAACGGATAGGCGTCCACTATGGTCACCTTGTTGAGCTGCCGATAATCGGTGCATATCGCCAGGAGCCATCTGGTTTGGGGACCAAAAGGCACGGCGAGCACCAAGAGCCCTGGCTCGGCCTGATGAGGCCGTGCTGGAGCAAGAAGTCGACCTCCTTCCGTACGATGGCCTTCTTTTCCGGACTCATCCGATAAGTTGAAGGCGAATGGGGGTGTAGTCCGTCAACTCGACATCATGGTAAATGGCATCAGTCTGGGTCAGGACCTCCCCGAACAGACTGGAGAATTCGTCAAGCAACGACTGCACCTCGTCACGTTGGACATCTGCAAATGGGACAGTCCCTCCTCCACAGCATTCACAGAACTAGAATTATTGAGAATGAGATTAGTTGGGTCCCCAGAACAATCATCCCCTCCCTCACTGGAAATGGAAACATTGGTTAGTGCAATGGGCCTGGGGCCCTGGAACTTCTTCAGCCGATTCACGTGTACGAGCATTACCTGGTTACGCTTATCAGAGTGTCTCACTTTGTACGTGAGGTCCCCAGTCTTTTCTGTCACAATGTAGGGGCCCTCGTACTTGTGGGACATAGTGCTCCCTAGTCGAGGCTTTAGTACCAGGACAGGGTCACTGGGCTGAAATACCCGCAACTTAGCCTTAGCGTCGTTCCATTCTTTCATGTTCTCTTGGGCCTTCCCAAGTATACTTTAGATACTTTAGCCTTGCAGTCCTTGAGTCTCTGGTGGTGTTGTGCAAAGAAAGCCGAACCTTCGGTTAACGTTACGTTCCCTTACAGATTCTCCTGTAACATTTGCAAGGGTCCACGAACTTTATGGCCAAAGACTAACTCAAAAGGAGAACAACCCAGTGAACTTTGCAACCCCTCCCTAGCAGCAAACAAAACATACGGCAAGTTCTCGTCCCAGAAGGTATGGGAACTCTGGCACGATGTCTTCAACATCTGCTTCAGAGTTAGATGGAACCGTTCAATGACCCCCTGACTCTGTGGATGGTATGGGCTGGAAACCTTATGAGTTATTCCATGGTCCTTACAAAATTGTTAAAAAAATATCAGACTTAAAGTTAGTACCATTGTCAGTCTGCACAACCCGAGGCAGTCCAAAAGTGGAAAAAAATTGCAACATACGAGCAACAAACAGTATTGCTGGATGTCCTTACAGCAAAAGGCCTCTGGGTAACGAGTATGATACACATCATCGTAATTA
>WNGS01164858.1:48485774-48497922 GCA_020271785.1 Procambarus virginalis
TGGTCCGTGTACACTTCCAATATATTACCTGTAGGTAAACTTCGAACTTTTTGCAAGTTAGCACTAGCGCCAACGCCTCTTTTTCTATCACCGAATAATTGCGCTGCGCCTTGTCAATTTCACAGAGTAATAATATACTGGGTGTTCCACTTTATCATCCCCATTTTGCAACAACACTGCACCAGCACCCGAGTCAGACGCGTCAACTTGAATTTTAAACGGACGGTCGAACCTTGGACTAGCAAGCACTGGGGCGGAAGCTAAGATCAATTTCAAGTTTTTAAATGCCTCTGCACAGTCCGATGACCACTTAAATTTAACGGCCTTCCGCAACAAATCTGTGAGAGGAGTGGCCACACTGGAAAAGTTCTGACAAAAGCGTCGGTAGTACGCACACATACCGATAATCGTTGAATGTCCTTTTTAGACCTGAGCACTGGATAGTCCAGAATAGCACTATTTTGTCTTGCCGAGGTAACACTTTTCCTTGGCCCACTTCATAACCGAGGTACGTCACTGTGCCTTGGCCAAAATGACACTTTTTAGCATTTAAGGTTAGATTTGCATGTTTCAACACTGTGAACAACTGGCGTAACCTAGCTATGTGGTCAGCCCAATTAATATCAAAGAGCACAATATCATCTAAATACGCCCGACAATTTGGCACATTAGCGAGCAAAGAGTTCATTAGCCTCTGGAACGTGGCAGGGGCATTACGCAAGCCGAATGGTAACACTTGATACTCAAACACACCCTCGGGTGTCACAAACGCCGTTAGTTGTTTAGCACGTTCAGTGAGCGGGATTTGATAGTACCCCCTCGAGAGATCGAATTTCGAGACATACGTGGCGTTCCCGATTTCGTCGATACAGTCCTCGAGACGTGGCAACGGATAGGCGTCCACTATGGTCACCTTGTTGAGCTGCCGATAATCGGTGCATAATCGCCAGGAGCCATCTGGTTTGGGGACCAAAAGGCAGGGCGAGCACCAAGAGCCCTGGCTCGGCCTGATGAGGCCGTGCTGGAGCAAGAAGTCGACCTCCTTACGGACGATGGCCTTCTTTTCCGGACTCATCCGATAAGGTTGAAGGCGAATGGGGGTGTAGTCCGTCAACTCGACATCATGGTAAATGGCATCAGTCTGGGTCGGGACCTCCCCGAACAGACTGGAGAATTCGTCAAGCAACGACTGCACCTCGTCACGTTTGGACATCTGCAAATGGGACAGTCCCTCCTCCACAGCATTCACAGAACTAGAATTATTGAGAATGAGATTAGTTGGGTCCCCAGAACAATCATCCCCTCCCTCACTGGAAATGGAAACATTGGTTAGTGCAATGGGCCTGGGGCCCTGGAACTTCTTCAGCCGATTCACGTGTACGAGCATTACCTGTTTACGCTTATCAGAGTGTCTCACTTTGTACGTGAGGTCCCCAGTCTTCTCTGTCACAATGTAGGGCCCCTCGTACTTGTGGGACATAGTGCTCCCCAGTCGAGGCTTTAGTACCAGGACAGGGTCACCGGGCTGAAATACCCGCAACTTAGCCTTAGCATCGTTCCGTTCTTTCATATTCTCTTGGGCCTTCCCAAGATACTTTAGTGCCGCAGCCTTGCAGTCCTTGAGTCTCTGGTGGTGTTGCGCAAAGAAAGCCGAACCTTCGGTTAACGTTACGTTCCCTAACAGATTCTCCTGTAACATTTGCAAGGGTCCACGAACTTTATGGCCAAAGACTAACTCAAAAGGAGAACAACCCAGTGAACTTTGCAACCCCTCCCTAGCAGCAAACAAAACATACGGCAAGTTCTCGTCCCAGAAGGTATGGGAACTCTCGCACGATGTCTTCAACATCTGCTTCAGAGTTAGATGGAACCTTTCAATGACCCCCTGACTCTGTGGATGGTATGGGCTGGAAACCTTATGAGTTATTCCATGGTCCTTACAAAATTGTTCAAAAATATCAGACTTAAAGTTAGTACCATTGTCAGTCTGCACAACCCGAGGCAGTCCAAAAGTGGAAAAAAATTGCAACATACGAGCAACAACAGTCTTTGCTCGGATGTTCCTTACAGCAAAAGCCTCTGGGTAACGAGTCGTGATACACATCATCGTAATTAGGTAAATATTACCAGACTTAGTTCTAGGTAATGGACCAACACAGTCCATTACCACATGAGAAAATGGTTCCTCCGGCACGACAATAGGCTTAGAGGAGCTTTAGGGGAGTCTGGTTTGGTTTCCCAACAAGTTGACAAGCAATACATGCATTACAAAATTTTGCCACATCGCTTTTCAGCTTGGGCCAGAAAAAGTACTTGCAGATTTTGTGATACGTAATATTAATGCCTTGATGTCCCCCCATAGGATCATCATGGGCAGCTGACAAAACTCTCTCTCTATAGCAGGTCGGCAACATAACCTGGTGGACTACCTCCCACTCATTTGACAAGGGAGCACTCTGAGGTCTCCATTTTCTCATCAAAATCCGATCATTGTAGTAGTACCCAGTTGCTGCGTCTACAATTTCCTCCCAGAGACGGCTGTCTCGTGACAATCTGCAAGACTGGGGTCAGCTTTCTGTAACTCACTCAAGGAGGCGTCCAGGCCTTGGTCAGATGTCATTGGCCGAGGCTCAACAGTGTTCTCCTCCACCTCCCCACTACTCTCGGTAGGCGGTGGTGGCAGGCTCTCCACAATGTCCTCGGCCCCGTCATCGAGTCGGGCCATGAATGTGTCCGCAAGGTCCACTGGGCTTTCACCACTCGGAAGGTCCCTCGTGTCCTTGGGATTTACCACCTTGGCAAGCACAGGGCTGCCCTTACATTTAAGTCCCATAGACCTAGTCACCACGCACGCAGGGTACACAACATTATCCTCTGCGGTGGGTGAATCCAGGCAAACCTTTGGGGTAGGCAACATAACAGGCAGTCTGGAGTCCCCTACCTTATCCCCGGCTAAATCATTACCCAATATTACATCAACATTAGGGAAAGGTAGGTACGAAGTGACTCCGACTGTACAAATACCCTTGTGGAAATCAGATTCCAGGGTAACCTTACGGAGGGGTACTGCTCGAGTATCACTAGTGACACCCTCGACCAGTACCACCTCTCCAGTGTCGAGAGTATTGGCACCTTGCAAAGCACTCTCTAAAATTAAAGTCTGGATGGCACCGGTGTCTCGGAAGATCACCACGTCCCTCCAGGAAGAACCCTCAGACAAAAGTAGTCTCCCTTTCGATAAGAATGGGGTAAGCAGGTCCAACCACTGTGGGTTGGAGGTCTTACTCCCTAACCCTTCAGAAGGCCTCAAGCCCTGTGTCACAACGAGAGCATTGGGTCTTTTTTCCGGGTACAGTTGCCAACAACGGCTAATATTGTGGGTTGAACTTTTACAATGACCACAGAAACGTCGGGGAGAAGAGACATTACTAACCGAATTACCCTTCGGTTCACTCTTTAGTGTCGTGGGGCTAGACAATTTAACAGGGTTAGTTATGTCTGAAACAGAAGGTGCATTAGGTAAAGGTTTAGAATGAGCTGGTCTGGACTGGCTGTGGGTATAAGTTTTGTTACTCTGTGGGGTAAAATTATTTTTATTGGGCCTTTTGCCCGCCAACTGGTAGTTTTCTGCCATCTTGGCCAAATCCCCTATTTTAGAATTTAACTCTACCCTTCCTCTAAGTATTGCGCAACGTATTCTGGCATACTATCTATAAAGTGTTCGACTAAGACTAAATTCCTGAGTGCCTCGTATGTTTCGGCTTTAGCCGAGCGAATCCATTTATCAAACAATCTAACTTTGCTCATTAGCAAATTCAGTGAACGGTTGGTTGTGAGTGGGCCTAAGGTTGCGATAAGTTTGGCGGTGAGCTTCAGGAGTAATTTCGTACGCCCTCAAAATTCTTTCCCTGACTTCATCATATACAAAACACTCGTCGTCAGGCATATTAATAAAAATATCTTGTGCTTTACCCCTAAGCCGCCCCTGCAAGATTTTCACCCACTCTTCCCTTGGCCAGTTCATGGACATGGCTAGTCTCTGAAAATGGTTGAAAAATCTTTCAGGGTCTGACTCTGAAAATTCAGGCAAGTTGTGTTTTTTATCAGAATGTCTGGAGTTCGAGTCCCCAGTAGGTGGTGGTACCATTCTTGCCGCCTCATTTTTGAGCCTTTGCTCTTCCACTTTAGCATTTTGTTCTGCTACTCTGGCCTCTTGCTCTGCCAGTCTTAACTTGGCTAGTGTTAATTCTAATTCTATATTTCTACTAGCTACACTTTCCCTGAATTGGGCTCGCATAAAATTGTATCACTTGGCACTAGTTCTTGGTCTATACAATGCCGTAAAATTTCATTCATCAAAGTCCACTTTCTATCTGCGTCATTTAATTCTAGGCCAAATTCCTTGCCTAACAATATTAAATTTGCTTTGTTGAGCTTCTTTATCTCTCTCACTGAAGGGTTCATTGCCAGTCTCTGCATTTCAGATGACATCACTAAAAATTTTAGCTCCTAGCCACAGAAAAAATTAAAAAATAAAAAATTGGAAAAAACAAAAATTTGCACGGCCCCTAACACAAGGCCACACTAACCTTAATCGTGAAGGGATCCAGCTGGGTGTCCAGTCAGTGCAAAGAATGTCCTACGCCAGATGAGCTGGACCCTAGGCTAGCCCACAACCGTTCTGCGGAAACAAGAATTTTTAGTTTTGGCACTCAAAAATCTAATTTTTTACAATAATAACGTTCCTCCCGGACAGGCCAACCACTTGTTATGAAAATAGTGGGCTTGCTATGGGGAACTGGTACTATTAAGGGGTAAGGGTAAGTAGAATACAGAGGTATCAAATATGGGAGAACTAAAAGGCCCGGCCCCAAAATAAAATATCCACAGTAATAAATACTTGCTACTACACCCGGTAAGTCTAGAGATAGATCATTGTACTCCCACACAGGAAAAAGGGATACTCTGTTCAAACTTACTTATTTATTAACCCCTCAACAACCCCCCCATACACAATCACACCAATAACAATATAATACTAACTTTACCACACAATCTTACGTTAAAAGCCTTGGTCCACATAGGCAGGATACAAGGTTTTACACTGAAAACAAGCTAGGGTAAAGCTCTACTATAAAACCCTTAAGTTAGTCAGCTTAGGGTAGGGGACCACGTGTTTTACACTGGGACCCCCGTTAGCATAACAGGTGAGATAAACACTTAAAAACACTTACTACACCCCAGGTATACTACTCTACACATAGAACGATGGGTATGCCAGACTATAACCATAAAAAATAGCAAAGATGACTTAACCAGACGAAGATACAGAAATAAATAAATAAGAGGAAGGAGAGGCACTTCCTTCCACCACAGCCAGCCAGCAGAGAAGGGCGCGCGAGTCTCTCGTCTCCCTCTCCGAAAGCTATGCTGCCGGCAGACTGTTCAACTAATCATACCGGTGCCCGATACTAAGTTTACTCAGGTGTACTTTACAATTGATTAGACAGTATTAGTAAACCTAGTTGGTGCCTATTTTATTATTTAATAATCAACCCCAAGCTCAATCTTTAAATACTCTTTGAGAAACAAGAATAGTCTTACGACTGGCAGGGAAAATACGACATATGCTGCTCGCGAAGCGTGTTTACTATATGGTAGCTCAATAAGCTCAAGTTTTGACCTCTGGTTTCCATCTAAAGAACCCAGAGTCATAACAAAGAACAAAGCAGTTGGTCCAGATGGAGTTTCGCCGTGGGTTCTGAGAGAATGTGCACCTGAGCTCAGCATTCCTCTTCAACTGATTTTTCAGGCATCCCTGTTTACAGGAGTTGTAGCTGATGTGTGGAAAAAGGCTAACATAGTTCCAATCTACAAAAGTGGAAGCAAGGAAGACCCCCTTAACTATAGACCGGTATCATTGACAAGTGTAATAGTCAAAATATTGGAAAAAATAATTAAAACTAAATGGGTAGAACACCTGGAGAGAAATGATATAATATCAGACAGACAGTATGGTTTTCGATCTGGAAGATCCTGTGTATCGAATTTACTCAGTTTCTATGACCGAGCAACAGAGATATTACAGGAAAGAGATGGTTGGGTTGACTGCATCTATCTGGACCTAAAAAAGGCTTTCGACAGAGTTCCACATAAGAGGTTGTTCTGGAAACTGGAAAATATTGGAGGGGTGACAGGTAAGCTTCTAACATGGATGAAAAATTTTCTGACTGATAGAAAAATGAGGGCAGTGATCAGAGGCAATGTATCGGACTGGAGAAATGTCACAAGCGGAGTACCACAGGGTTCAGTTCTTGCACCAGTGATGTTTATTCTCTACATAAATGATCTACCAGTTGGTATACAGAATTATATGAACATGTTTGCTGATGACACTAAGATAATAGGAAGGATAAGAAACTTAGATGATTGTCATGCCCTTCAAGATGACCTGGACAAAATAAGTACATGGAGCGCCACTTGGCAAATGGAATTTAATGTTAATAAATGCCATGTTATGGAATGTGGAATAGGAGAACATAGACCCCACACAACCTATATATTATGTGAGAAATCTTTAAAGAATTCTGATAAAGAAAGAGATCTAGGGGTGGTTCTAGATAGAAAACTATCACCTGAGGACCACATAAAGAATATTGTGCGAGGAGCCTATGCCACGCTTTCCAACTTCAGAATTGCGTTTAAATACATGGATGGCGATGTACTAAAGAAATTGTTCACGACTTTTGTTAGGCGAAAGCTAGAATATACAGCGGTTGTGTGGTGCCCATATCTTAAGAAGCACATCAACAAACTGGAAAAGGTGCATAGACATGCTACTAAGTGGCTCCCAGAACTGAAGGGCAAGAGCTACGAGGAGAGGTTAGAGGCATTAAATATGCCAAAACTAGAAGACAGAAGAAAGAGGTGATATGATCACTACATACAAAATAGTAACAGGAATTGATAAAATCGATAGGGAAGATTTCCTGAGACCTGGAACTTTAAGAACAAGAGGTCATAGATATAAACTAGCTAAACACAGATGCCGAAGAAATATAAGAAAATTCACTTTCGCAAACAGAGTGGTAGACGGTTGGAACAAGTTAGGGGAGAAGGTGGTGGAGGCCAAGACCGTCAGTAGTTTCAAAGCGTTATATGACAAAGAGTGCTGGGAAGACGGGACACCACGAGCGTAGCTCTCATCCTGTAACTACACTTAGGTAATTACACTTAGGTAATTACATGAATCCTACTTTATACCCAGTTTCTGTGGGAAGCCCCTACTGCTCCCTGGAGCTTATCTGGCTAATGTATGTTATATTAGACCGGGACATTAGCTATTGAGTTCAGACTTACCAGGGACCAGCGCCAGAATCTGGCCCCTTCAGAGAGATTTCAGGGAGTAATGGCCCTGGAAAATCCCCTTGTGGTTGGGGGTTTTCCCTTATCTGCCATCGACCAGGGTTAGGCACCCAGAAAGGTAGGCATAACGAAACAAACCCCGCATGGTAAGAAACTAAAACAAAAAACCGAACAGAGAGGTAGAAACTCTCAACAACACCAAGGAAACAAGCAAACATCACGCTTTACTGCCGCACTGATTGTCCGTGCAGCCCTACCCGCCCCAAGAGGGGGAGGGGGGGCCCCGGACCTCACCGTGCCGGCTGCCTAGAATCAGTTCGTAAGCCAATGTCAATCGGGACAGATGCTTCTCTGGCCTCAGTTTCCTAGGCGGTGTTTGCCTTCATGACGTTCACTGCCGTATGTTGTGTTGTGCGGTGGCCAGGTGTTCCTCATCAGTACCGGGGCCGCATGCACTTAGGGGCTTCCTTCCCTAAGCGCCCTGTGAGTACTGCCCCTGCGTGACAAGTTATCTTCCCTGGGGCGTTCGGGAACCATTCTCGTAGAGGCTCTTGTTGCTCAGCTTTTGCCTCGCCCTTGGGGCCAGCTGGGGCTTGGGGCCCTTGTTTGGCCCTCCCGGTAAGCTCCATGGAGCCTCCGGGGTTCACCCAGAAAATGGTGTTTCATTACATTCAGCGTTTTTTTTTCCAGTAAGTCAAAGACTCATTTGACTTTTCTTAGGGTCTGGTTTGGTTTGTTGTACAGTACTGTAGTTCCCTCTTGTTAAGCAACTCTCAGAGAAACTCTGAGAAATTGGTGGATTCTGACTCCAAGGCCCTTTTCTTCATCAATCTACTACAAGGTAATGTTGCTGATTTGGTAGTTGTGATGTGCATTGTGTTATGCCCCACATTTAAGGTCTTACATTTTCGATACTAAAAAGCATTTTAAAGCCTTCCAACCATTTGTGGAGTTTATGTAGATGTCTATATATGGCCTCACTATAATTTTCTCTTCTTCTTTACTTTAAACTTTCGTGTCACCTTCAAATTTGATAATGTGTTTTGTAATATTCTTATGTCATTGATGTATATATCAAAAAAAGGTTGTCCCCCTGAGGTAAAACAAATGCTCTGCCAGACTTGTGGCTTTATTGATCAAACAATTACAGTAGTTACATCCTACAACAAAAAACGAACCATGTAATAAACAACACACACATATGGTCCAAGCACTGTATATTCACTATAACATCAAACAGCATATGACTAAAGCTAAGGCAACAGAAATTAGGGGAGCACACATCCATGGACCTTAACTCGTGTAAAACACAGCCAATCTGCCGGCCCCCAAACAATAACAATCAAGTGAGCATCCATTCGGCACAAATACAGCTCCATGCCTATACAATAGACACATTTTTACTACATCCACAAAATGAAACTTTGTGGTAGCCCACTTGCCACATTTCTTCAGTCAGATTCATTTCTGCTTAGGATGACCCTGTGCTCTTTGTTTTAACCATTGTTTTATAGTATGTAGATGATTTGATTTCATTTAGCCATTGCTTGGACTAATGCATATTTTTTTCTAGCAGATCCAAGGGAATATTCCAGAGAATATTCAGGGGGAGGACTTTCTGGTTGGGATGACTTCGGCTCTAGGGACCCAAGAAATGATGCTTTTGAAAGAGGTACTGTGGTTTTCAATGATCTTTTCTGTGGGGAGCCCCTTCGGCTCCCTGGAGCTATCGGGCTAATGTGTGATATATTACACAGAACCTGGCCGCCTCAGAGAGGTTTCAGGGAGCAATGACCCTGAAAAATTTCCCTGTGGTTGGGGGGTTTCCTTAAATCTGCCATTGACCAGGGTTAGGCATTCAGAAAGGTAGGCATAACAAAACAAACCCCACATGGTAAGAAAAGTACAAAGAAAAAACAAACAGAGAGGTAGAACTCCCTCCAATCCCAAGGAAACAAGCAAACGTCACACTCCACTGCATCCCGCTCGTCTGCTCAGCCCTTCCCTCCCCCGAGAGCGGGAGTGAAGGGGAAGGCTGCCAACTACCCAGCACTCCAGTTCATTAGCTAATGTGGTCCGGGGCGGATGTCTTCTCTAGCCTAGATTTCCATAGGCGGGGTTTTGCGTTTGTGGTGATCTCTGCAGTGTTGTTGTGTGTGGTGGCCAGGTGTCCTCATCTGTACCGGGGCTGCATGCACTTAAGAGCATCTTTCCCTAGGTGCCCTGTGAGTACTCCCCTTGCGTGTTAGGGTTCCCAGCCCTGGTGCGTTCGGGTAACCATTTCCGTAGAGGTTTTTGCTGCTCTGCATTTACCTCGCCCTTGGGGGCAGCTGGGGTTTCATGGCCCTTCTTTGGCCTTGGGTAGGGAATGGTATTGTGCTGGTTGAGGCATCATCCCAACCTAAATAAAAGTTACTCTTGTACAGAAAAATCTGCTCTATCCAACGGTGTCATTCAAAACTAAATTGGGAATGACGCATATTGAGATATTTTGCCTTGAAAGTTAGCTAGTTTTGCACATAAATTTTTTTTGGCCAACTTTCAAGTGGGCCACCTCTGGACATATGGATACAACAGAGTTGCTATTGCATTACTGCATAATATTGTGCTTGTTATACATCGTTGCAAAAGATCATGGCGTTTAGACCTTTTGCTGATGAGTAAGTGGTCTCCAAATTGGGGTCCAAATTTCTCGCAACAAAATTTGGCAGTGATTTTAGCATGGATGGATAGCTGAATGGCCACCCATACTGCTTTATCGATTACACTACGTTATTCTACACCAAAAGTTGTCTGGTATGCCAAATTTCACACTCTTACAGGCAATAGAAGTGATTTAATAAGGGTTAAAGTTGGCCATTTTTGTGGTACTTACACATTAACGGGACGAGAGCCCATTGAATATGGACCTGTTATTTAAGAACCAAGGCAGATGGAGCTCTAATATTTTGCAAAGAGTCATTTAGGGTCTAAGGCTATCTTACTACAAAATTTCATGGCATTTGGAGAGGGTCGAGTGGGAGCCATAGGTGACTTTTTGGTGATTTGAGATGGAATGACCCTGGTGTGTCTGGCCCTCCAGGACACAAGTTGGCATCCCGGTTTATCCGGGGTTTGGAGACTGGTTAGATTTCGTGATGGGGTGGTGTGCTTCTCATTTTCATTGCCTTCCAATTGACTGGCTTCTGGCACCTCACGTTTTCATGAGTTTTGCCCGATTTGTGGTGGCCCGTTTACGTCTGCTAGATGTTCGAGTGTTGGCCTACCTTGGCGACTGGTTGGTGTGGGCTCCCAGCCAGTCTGTCTGCTCGCCAGAGTGGTCGTTCTTTCTGGACTCACCGGGTTTGGGTTCCTGGTGATCTGGGGAAAGTTCCATCTGGTTCCGTCCAAGGTTCAGACCTGGCTGGGCCTCATTTGGAACTCTCGGACTGTTTCCGTGTCTTCCCCCCACCCCCCCTGTTGAATTGCAGCGATTAGTCCTGCCTCCAGCTGTTCTTGAGGGGAGTCCTGGGTCAAATGGCTGTTACTCGAGTGGTTGTGCAGGAGTCTGAACTTCGCCGTGCTGGATTACCCGCCAGGTCGGGTCTGGCTTCGGCATCCATTCTGGTTCCTTTGGGGATGTCCCTTCCACCTCACTTGCGACCGCTGGGTTTGGCCTCCGTGGGCCTTGCATTGGCTACTGTGTCGCCAGCATCCTCTTTGAATTTTTGGGGTTCAGTGCCCTGGCGCCTCCCCGTTCTCTCGCTCGATGTGTTCATGGACGCCTCGTCTCTCAGCTGGGGCTTTGTAACCAGCGCTCACCAGGCCGGCCTGAGGGTGGTGGGCTCCATCCTTCCGTCGGGCTCACAGCACGGTGCGGGAGATTGCAGTGGTTTGGGTCGCACAGGGCTCTACAATCCAGCTCCATTCAGACAACACTAGTGGTTCCTTGTCTGAACCATGGGGGTTCTCTTCGGTCTTAGGCTCTTTGGGGCTGGTTGCTTCGGGTAACTTGTCTGCTGGATTCTTGGTTTATCTCTCCGTGTGCGTCACATTGGGGGAGTGTCCAACGTCCTGGTGAATGACCTGTCACGGTTCAATCCCTTTTCAGCGGAATGGACCGTTGACGCCGACGCCTTCAGTTAGCTCTATCGGATGTACCTCTTCGCATCGGCGAGGTCACGGCGTCTCCCCATATGTGGCTCCCTTCCCTGACTGCAAGGCTGTCCGGGTCGATGCCTTTCGGCAGGACTGGTTGAGGTGGGATTTCCTTTACCACTTCTCCCCGGTTCAGCTGATGCTTCGGGTTCTGGCTCGATTGGAGACTTACCAGGGGAGACTAGTCCTTTTGGCCCCTTGATGGCCGGGCCAACCTTGGTTTTTGGCGCTGCTTGCTCGGTGTCCAAACCCGGGGACTTTTCTGTGTCTCCGCCTCTTCTGGTAGATCTTTCCGGTCCGGTACATGGATGGTTCGATCCACACCTCCGATCTTCACGTCTGGTCTTTCTGACGCGGGTCTATCACCACTTATATGGTGATCAGGTGGCTTTGTTGATGGTGTCCCACCTGCGTGTTTCGTCTCCCAATCAGGCAGTATTTAGTTTCCTGGCTGTCCTTTTGTCATTTTTTGTTTCTTCGTAGATTGTCTTCTGTTTCGGATCTGATTGTTTTGTCCTTTCTTGGCTGTTTTAGGACCATCATCCTATGCCATATACTGTTGCCTTGTATTGTGTGGTGCTGACAGAACCACTTCAGCTTGCTCGCGGTGTGGATGTTACTTGCACTTCGTTTCGCAAGCTGTCTC
>WNGS01164858.1:48497932-48509798 GCA_020271785.1 Procambarus virginalis
TTTTTTTTTTTCTTGCTGGCATTGGCCTCTGGGGGGTCGGGTTGGTGAGCTTCATGCTCTCCTCCGGCGCAGGGGTTTCTGCTCTTTCGGTCCTTATGGTAGGTTTGTTCGTTTGCAGCCGTCTCCTTCTTTTCTGGTGAAGAATGTGTCGGTGACTTTCCGGAGGGATCCTTGGGTGGTTTATACTTGGTTGGTTCGGCCGGGTGGTGCATCATGTGTTTTGTCCACTTGCAGCTCTTTGCCGTTATTTGCGTGCCACGGGTTTGGGTTGACCCTGTTTCCCTTCTTCCCTGTTTCAGGGCTTGGTTCTCCCAGGTCATCCGCAGGGTTATTTTGGTCCAGTCAGCCTTTGGTCTATCCTTGTGCCCATGACGTTCGCAAATTTGCTGCTTTAGCTGCCATTTCTGGTAATATGTCTTTGCTGACATTCAGGCGCGAGGTTTTTGGAGGTCGAACGGAATCCTGGCCGCCCGTTACCTTGTTAATGTTCTTGGCGTGTTTCGCTTTAGGTTGCAGCCCGTTGTCTTGACTTCGATTTTAGGTGTGAGTGGTGGCTTCCTTTCGGGTAAGTCCTTTTCTTTTCTGTGGTTAGGTAGCTCCGAGGAGCCAGAGCGGGGCTCTACAGAAAACCAGCGTTGAATGTAATGAATGCCATTTGCTGGGTGAGTCCCGGCAATCCTCCCTCCCTCCCTCCCTCCAGTCAGCGGTATTCGAATTTTTGACATTCAGCCTCTGAACTGGGATTAGAGGGCTGGTGCTGAGGTCTGGGGCTCTCCCTTCCCCCTCCCGGGAGAGGGGAGCTACACAGACAGCGGCATGGCGGCTTTGTGACATACTGCTCGTTTGCTTGTTTTCGGATTGGGGAGTTCTGCGATAGTTCGACTTTCAGTAACAATTTTGACCCAGGTGGATTTTTTTGGGGGGGGGGAGGGGATGCCTCCATTTCTGGGTTCCTAACCTGGTCAAAGGCAGACATGGAATACTTTCAACCACATGGCGGTTTCTATAAGCCATTGCTCCTCGTGCCTCTCTGAGTGAGCCAGGTTCTGGAATCTGACTCGTGGTCCCTGGTAGGCAAGAACACCAATCAAAATTGACTGATGCCACAGTCTAATAAATACATATCAGCCTGGTAATCTCTGGGAAGCCTCCGGGACTCTTCCACAAATTGGAGTTTTATTACAGTCAACACTTTTTTTGTATATATTTATTTATTTAAGAAACATAATAATTTGCTCATTAAAAACATTTTCATATATACCTAAAGCCTAATTTTTTGTCCTGACAGCCCCTTATCAAGATGAGCGGTTAAACTTTAGTGGAAGATTGGGACCATCACGCTGGGACAACCCAGGCTCTGGGAACCAAAACATTGTCTTAACTGGAAAAGGTAATTCTGTGACTTTGTGCTGAAGCAGGGATGGGTACTGTAATATCCGTTCATGCATATTAATAATAATGGGGTTTATCTCCATTAACCAAACATGCTCTTGTTAACAGTGATGGAGAACGGGAAATTTCTGTCTGGATGATCCAAGACGCCAAGAAGTGGCAATGTGGGTAATGAGAGTTGCGATGAACATTGACCCCATAGGCTACTCATTATACTATCCTGTACTATTACTCTTCCTGTTGCTACTTCACCTGTACCTGTTACATATGAACCTGGCACCCGTTCGCTGGTGGTGACAGACTGACCCAGGGAGTGAAGTCAATTGGTACCCGCCAGGCTGCTTTAACATGTACAGTGTACACTGGAACATGCAGCTAGGTAGTGTGCGAGATAAAGAGAACACACAAATTGATCTTACATATTGAATGTTGTAACACTACACAATTGCAAAATTAGATAACAAGTAAATTAGATAAAATTAGATAACAAGCTTGGCATTCATGCAAAATATAGCACACTGGCAACAGTGGGGGTAGCTCCATTCCAAGCGTACAGACAAACAACAGCAAACTAGGCAAATTGGGCATAAACAAACTAACTTGTGTTAGTTTGCAACAAAAACGGGGATTAAATGTTATATATACGTAAGAATAGGTTTCGCCTGGCTTATACAGAGGTGAACAACACCATGGGCCTGAAAATACCACCATTTACCTCAGGTATGCAACAAAGATTTATCAACTTGGAAAATATTAAAACAACTTTTAGACGTTATGACTTGTGACTAAAGATTTAAGTCATTGAAAGCCTACCAGCTATTCAGAAAAAGTGGGAAACTAATAATAATAATGGAACAGGAGCCGAGGCTATAGACAGGGAAGAAACTGAAATAGAGATTCGGGAAGATATAAATTCTGATTCAGTATGCCCGGATAACGATGACAGTAGATTAGAAAATGTAACGGACAGCACTGACAGTTCAATAAGTACAGACACTACAACAGTCCTAGATAGAGACAGACCAGAAGGACAAATATTTACAAATTCTAGGCAAAAGGCATTTCCAGATACCTGTATAAATATTCTGCAAATAGAAAGGGATTAGAATACAGCTTCCATCATCCTAGAAAATGTCTAAATATACTTGGGAAATGAAAATGTTGATTTGGATAAACGTGTCGGTTTTTCCATCCTGACATGTGCAAAACATCACTCGAGGGTAGAAAATGCTATGATCTCAGTTGCCCATACAGTATTTTAACGTGAAAGATGTGAAATGCTACACAAAGAGTGACAAACAAGGAAATGGCTTTGGAGGAAAGTCGAATCATTTCTATAACCAGACGAAAAAGGTTTCAAAAAGGTGAAGAGAGAGAATGTATGGAACAGAGCAACAGCAACACAGAGCTACAATTTTGACAGACAACAACACTACAACAATCGGTATGTCCGTGCATAATGGACCTGCCAGAAAAGTCTCCCAGTCAAACTACCCCAATTAGAGTAACCTCATTCATCTTGCCAACATACAAGGACTAAAAACAACAGCAAAAAACAAATTATCATTCATAAAGGGCCTCCTTACGGAGTCAAATGCAGTATTTGGAGCTTTCACAGAAATCCATGCAGGAGAATTCTTGGACGGTGAGGTCTGGATACTAGGATATAATCTATACTGATGTGATAGGGTAAATAGGTCACATGGAGGAGTGTGTCTGTATATTAGAGAAGACCTTGTATGCTCGGACCTCCTTAACTATACAAATGAAGTGGTAGAAGTGCTGGGAGTAAAAATAAGAGAAAATAAACTTGGTTATTATTCTAATACTCAAACTGCCAGATGCAACGGCCGAGGAATTCTCAGAACAGATAAACAAAATAGAGAATAGCCTTGATAATTTGACAAACCCAATGTCTGATATTATCTTCCTAGATGACTTCATCCTGCCTAGTCCAAGATGGAGAATAGCAAACAATAATATTATACCGGAAAATCTACCTGGACATAACCAACCACAGATTAGAGAACTACTTGGATTCTGGGACAAATTTTCACTCAACCAGCAGATAAGAGACAACTAGGAATGAAAATATTCTAGATCTGGTCTTCACAAACAATGAAGATATAATCAGGGACATTACGATCTCAGATACCACATGCAGTACTCGGATCACAAGCTCATTGAAGTGCAAACTACCGTCAGTACTCATAATACAGGTAGACTTAAAACAATGATCGTGCGAGAGAGGCTATTTAACAAATTCAATTTTAATAATTAAAGGATTGGCTGGGAAAAAATAAACAGGGAACTTGCAAAACTTTCAATGCAACATTGTTCTAAGTAATAAAAACTCCCATACCAGGAATAGAACAATGACTTCCAAAGCATATAAAGTCTGAAACATGTTCCTTTGCGGAAATCCAGAAAGAGGTGCAATGTAGAACTCATACGATACTACAAAAGTAAAAAAAATAATGAAAATGCTTAAGCAGACACAACTTTCCCTATCTAGAATGAATAATTTAAACAGGGAGATTGAAGAAATCAAGCAGAGACTAAAGCATTCATATTAAATTGAAGAAATGGAACTAGAACAGAAAGCAATGCAAGAGATAAAGAAAAACACAAAATATTTGTGCACATATGAGAAATCACTAGCAGTAACCACTGGCAGTATTGGACCTATTCATACCAGTTAAGGTTCATACACTGGGGATGACAAAGAAATTAGTGAAATCCTAAAAAAAAAAAAAATACATATGAGGACATGTTTAGCACCCCAAAAAACAGCATGAAAGTGGAAGATGCTGACAACTTCTTTGAGTTCCAAACCCCTGAAAATATTACTGATATCAACCTGAGTATGGCAGACTTTGAAAGAGAAATTGACAACATGCCCATGAACTCGGCCCCGGGTCCAGTCTCATGGAATTTAATATTTATAAAGAAATGCAAAGTGCTAGTAGCACACACACTGTATAGTGTGGAGGAAGAGCTTGGACACGGGTGATACCAGATGCGCTTAAATCAGCAGACATAGCCCCTCTACACAAGGGAGGGAGCAAAGCATTGGCTAAGAATTATAGACCAGTTGCACTAACATCTCACATAAAAGTATTTGAGAGTGAGATCAGGAGTCCGGTCACCAGTTTCATGGAGACCAATTACCTTCAAAGTACTTTTCAATTTACGTACAAAGTATGCTTTTCACAGCTACTTGACCATTACGACAAAATCACTGAGGTGTTAGAAGAAGAAAAAATGCATATGTGGTATACACTGACTCACAAAGGTATTCGATAAGTGTGACCATGGAGTGATAGCACACAAAATAAGGTGAATGGGAATAACAGATAAAGTAGGATAATGGATATTCAATTTTCTGTCAAACATGACACATGAGTAACAGTCAACCAAATGAAATAGTGCAAGTGCAGTTAAAAGCTCTGTACCTTAGTCTCATATCAGATACAGGGGTACAGTATAGACAAAAATACAAGTCACAGCTGCGTATCATCCTTTGCAGATGACGCAAAAATCAGCATGAAAATTACCTCTGTTGAAGACATTGAAAAACTTTAAGCAGATATTAATAAGGATTTCAACTTGGCAGCAGAAAATAACATGTTTAACAGTGATAAATTCCAGGTACTAAGTGTATGGTAAAAATGAGGACCTTAAACAAAGTACTGGGTACAAAACAATCAAATCTGCCCATAGTAGGAAAGCAGCAGGTAAAGGATTTGGGAATAATGATGTGTGACGACCTAAAGTTTAGGGAACGTAACCAAGCAAATATTGCGTCGGCCAGAAAAATGATAGGATGGATTATGAGAAACTTCAAATCCAGGGATCCCATCACAATAGTTGTACTATTCTAATCACTTGTGCTGTCCCGTCTTGAGTACTGCTCAGTACTCACTACCCCCCTTCAGAGTGGGAGATATTGCTGAAATAGTGAATACAGAGAACTTATACGGCATACATAGACATGATAAAGCACTTAATTCTTGGGATCGTCTCAAAGCTCTCTAAATGTTCTCCCTAGAAAGAAGACTAGAGATATCAAATAATATACACGTGGAAAATACTGGAGGGCCGGGTCCCAAATCTACAAAGTAAAATAACAACATACTGGAATGAACGATATGGAAGAAAATGCAGAATAGAACCAGTGAAGAGCAGAGGTGCCATGGGCACAGAGAACACTGTATGAACACCAGAGGTCCACGGTTGTTCAACATACTCCCAGCGAGCATAAGAAATATTTCCAGAACAAACGTAGACATCAAGAGAAAACTAGATAGTTTTCTTCAAGAAGTGCCAGACCAACCGGGCTGTGGTGATACGTGGGCCTGCGGGCCGCTCCAAGCAACAGCCTGTTGGACCAAACTCTCGCAAGTCGAGCCTGGCCCCGGGCTGGTCTTGGAGTAGAAGAACTTCCAGGTCGTACCTATTTCACCCTCTGCTGTTTGTCATGTGATATGCTCGGATTTATTTTATGACCATAACACCTCTAGTTTGTATATGTGAGCATAGTGCTGAGCTTTATTATTGCTGATGTCAAGGGTGTGTGTGTATCTGGAGACAGTTATTTTAGTGGATTGGCCAATTGCAAAGGATTCCAAGCCAATATTTTAGTGAAGTCATTCCACCATGTTATAAACACTGTAACGCTAGACTAAGATAAAGGAACCACACAGTATAGTGTCACAGTAACATGCATAGTCGTCTACTGTACTACAAAATAAATCTGTGTTGGTAAATATACCTCCTTATGTGTTCCTATTTAATGCTACAGAAACAATAATCTGATAAAAATCCACATAACTGACAGTTTCCATAGTCAGATGTCTTAAAAAAATTTTACCAATTGTTATATTTACTATATTTATAGAATTGCAAAAGGTGTGCCATGGAAAAAGCAACTGTGCTTTTATATATTGTCAGAATTGCTAATTGTAAACCTTTGAGTGAGGAGAGATGCTAGATATTTATTTAATTACATTGTACTGTAAACTCCTAGCTTGTTCCATAATTCTTACCTTGTGGATTCACATTCTACCTTAAAAATGGTAAATATTTCCCAGTGATGACCAATAACAGTATAGACTTCTTGCAAGATTTGCTTATATTTTGCTCAAATCTTATCTCATTAGAGTTTTATGAATATTGTGTACATATTTAGTAACAAGCTGGGAAGTTCAAACATGCCTTTGTCCTGCTTCTCCATGTATCTTTAATCTCTGTACAAAGAAAGTTTATGGCTTATATTTGTTCAGAAGCAAGCAATGAGCATGATTTCTTGTGATTCCTCAAATTAGCTTATTTGCTTGCCAAATCATTCAAGCCTTTCACTGACTGTGAAATGGCAATATTTTATAATGTGAGGCGCTGTTGGTGCTTCAGTCTTGACCCGGCAGGATGGACGTCGTCTATTACAAGCCTCTGTTACAGAGTGTTTTTCTTGCCGTCTGCAATCAAAGGCTTGTTCTTCAATACACTTGTCATCAGCTCCTGCCTTGTGTTCAGTCATCCATTATATTTTTGGTAAAGGTAGATTATCTCCAACATTTTTGACCAAACACTTATGGAATGTGAAATAAGATACTGTACAGTACAGTATATAGAAGCGAGCTCGGGTCGAACGCTTAGAAGTGTAGAATGATAACTTATTTAATGGATTGAAGACTTAAGAGTCCTGTAGCACAGCACTTTAGAAGTGAGCTCTCGAGTGTGATATTTGTTAAAGCTTTAAACTATTAAGTTGTGTTTTTACTCTTCCAGAAGTACAAAGACAGGTTTAAAATTTTTGTATATATTTGTTTGTAATATTTATCATACCATGGCTTATTTGTATGAATTATATATCTCATTCACACTCATTTATATCTTTAATAATCAATGAGTAAAAGTAATAGTCATGAGAAAGTATCGACTTTCCCTAGACTGTGAACCCTTAGATTTTGTCTCGGAGGCCCTGAGCAATTAAATATGCATTTTAAGGTTTTCTATGTGTGCTCGCTAGTTGTGCTTGCGGGGGTTGAGCTTTGGCTCTTTGGTCCCGCCTCTCAACTGTCAATCAAGTGAACTTGATGTGTGCTGAGCTTTAACTTCATATGCAAGTGAGGGTTAACTGAAATTTTATTTTATGGTTATTTGGATAATCTTCTTTACTGTCACAACTTGGGATATTTTAAGTGTTTGCCCAACCTGTCTTCTTTATAGAACTTTGCATTTTGATGTATACAATACCCAAGGTCAAAAACTGTCGTACTGTACTAGAAAATACAAGCGGCTCGCGGAATTGACATAATGTCCCGTTTTTTGTTCATGGGTCCTCTAGTAGGTTAGGATAGGGCACTTTAGTACAACAGTTTCTTGATGTTGGGAACGCTCTCATAAACGGGCTGGTTTACTAATTGTTAGTTAAAAAATCGGTTAATTATGTATCAGATATTTAATTGATCAGTTAAAAATGTTATTGTCTAGCTCAGCCTTGGGCCAGGCTTCTCCAGTGACTGCCTTATAGGCCAGGCAATTTCTGCTCCTGGCCCACAGAACCAAGAGTGGGGCAAATGTGACACACCCTTCAACAACCTTTGACATTCCCTCCTGAAGTAACCATTCCTCAAACGTAATGCACCACAATTTGGATACTATTGATATTAGCATCCAAACTGAGGTGCTTTAAGCGACTGGGTTTGTGCACATTGGTGGACTAGTGTGAATTAACCTATATAGGTTAGGTGTGTGTATTTGGGTTTGTACACTTTGGGAGGACTTCACCACATAATGACCCTTTAAAGCAGGACAACGACATGGGAGTTTGAATCTCGGGAATGGATCAGGACAAGGCTCAGGTGATGAAAATGGCACCAACTCGCACACATCTTCATAAGAACATGATCCCAAACCATCCAGACAAGGAATCTTCAACCATAGCCATCCAATGCGACGTTCCACTTCAACAACTGCCTTAATTGGTGACATCAAGTTCTCTGTTAATACAGAATTCAGATCCAAAGTTATGTTGCCATCTAGGAGAACAGGATCTGGATTCACTTTTAATAGCTTCAGCTGAACAGGGTCTGAAGATTCCCCACAGTTAGACCAGGAAAAATGCACATGATGCAACTTTCCTAGAGAATCTTTGTAAACTATATGACCAGCTGGAGTATAAAAGGATCTCCTAATCTTCAACAAGTAAAGAATAAGCCATGTTTTGGGAGAAAATCACTATGCTCACTAACAATACTAGCGATAGCCACGAGCCTCCACAGCACTTGTTTCGTAAACTCTGTAACAATTTTCTTGTACAGTTTTCTTGCTGGTATGCCTGCTCTCGGTGCCACTGTTCATTTTCAAGTGCCTCCAGCAGTACTTCCCCTGATATTTCCCCCTTTCTCTCTAAACTGTATCTTCATTGTCCCGCCTTATCATGAAGACTGTCTCAAACCTCTCCCTTTGTCATACCTTTATGATCTGTTGTGTATGAACACTTTTGTCTTATGACGCAGTGTGCCTGAAGGTAATGATAATAATGTGTATAACTTGTGACGTTGTTATAGGTAAAGGGCAGCTACAGCACAGTTTCTTTAACTTTGGTGTTGTTGAAGTGTGGGCGAGGACGACCCATGGATGAGACCCATGGGGGGTTATGGGGGAGTGTTGCCCCAGTAACAGTCTGTGGTCTCAGCTGTGACCATGGCCAACTGTATCTGCCTAAATAATGTGAAATGACTAGTTGGTATCGCCTGGCAGCAGTAGTTGTCAGAGTTGTTGGTAGTTGTCAGAATAAATGGGCAGAGTTTCTTTCACCCTATGCCCCTGTTACCTAGCAGTAAAATAGGTACTTGGGTGTTAGTCAGCTGTCAAGGGCTGCTTCCTGGGGGTGGAGGCCTGGCCAAAGACCGGGCCGCGGGGACACTAAAAAGCCCCGAAATCATCTCGAGATAACCTCGAGGACAGGATCACTTCAGATTAAATCCTTGTCAAATTGTGAGTACATGTTTGAAGACTTTGCCTTCCTAATAGTACAGTGGTACCATTGTTTACGATTGTAATCCTTTCCCAGAGATGCGTTGTCAACCAAAGATTCATCAACCAAAACGAATTTTCCCATAAAAAATAGCAATTTCATTTGCGTAAACAATATGACATGGCAAACCTCCAATCTGATTTATAGGGGCATCCTTGGGTGTTTCAATGGGCCACAAATAATATGATTAATGAAAATATGTTCCAACTCCTGTGCTATGGAAAAAAGGAAAATGAAATAACGGAAACCACATATAAAACGGAATCAAATCGCACTATAAAACGAAAAAGTAATGTAAAGGATCTAGTCGTAATCATGTCGGTAGACCTTACCTTTAAAGAACACAATAAAGTAGCTGTCATGGCTGCTAAAAAGAATGACAGGTTGGATAAGAAGGACCTTCCAAACTAGGGATGCCACTCCAGTGATGATACTTTTTATCACACTAGTGCTCTCTAGGGTTGAATATTGTTACACTAACAGCCATCAGTGGTCCCCTAATTTATATCAGAGACCCCTGATGAAAATAATAATAAACTTACACTAATTCTTACTACTACAGTAACACCACCACCAATGGAGCATGCACTGGAGAGTCACCCTTTAATGATCTTAATTATGGAGGAAGGGGCTCATCGTCATACTGTTTGGGCAATGGGCTCGGAACTGGACTATTATCATGAGTACACACCCCACGGAGCCAATATGACTTGTGCTCTCTCTCCTGGCTTTGTGATGGCCTCCACCTAGTTTCCCTTTATGACAGTATGCCTGCTGTTGACTGTCCTGCAATAATTATTTTTTTTTTAGAAATTCCCACCATGACAAGTGCTAAACAAGTTGTCTACAGACAATTATTACAAAAATACAAAGAATGAACAATAACAGCATAGTATCATCAGGTCCAACATACTAGCATTACGCCTATATAATATCAGTGCTCCAAAAAATAAACTACGCTAGGCTGCTGCTTAATCTTTGCCAGCAACCTCCTGTCTCTTGCAGGAGGCAACTTGCATAACTTAACTCAAACAAGAAAATATTAGTGTTCTCACCTTACATTGTCATTTATAACATGAATTCATGCACTCCCTCAAACAATAATGGTGTCTGTATAACTCTGTATTATGTCTTGAGGCCCACCACTAGGACCATCCATCAATGGGTCCTCAAATTAGGTAGGTACTCCTGCAGCCTCTTCAATATTACTGCTGCTTCTCACAACAATGAAACACCTCTGCCAAGTACCACTGCTACTTGAAATTCCACCATATACATGAAGTTCCTCTACACAGGATTTACTATCTTGAGATGGCGGCCCAGTCCTCGACCAGGTCTCCATCCCCAGGAAGCAGCTTGTGACAGCTGACTAACACCCAGGTACTTATTTTACTGCTAGGTAACAGGGGCATAAGGTGAAAGAAACTCTGCCCATTGTTTCTCGCCGGCGCCCGGGATCGAACCCAGGACCACAGGACCACAAGTCCAGCATGTTGTCTGCTCGGCTGACCGGCTCCCTATATACTACTATACCCGTGTAGTTCCACTACATACTTGAAGCTTCACCATTCAAACTTTTATTACACTCAAACCTCCTAAGCGAAGTTCCCCATTCACGAACTTCACCAAACACGAACTTCACCAAACACGAACTTCACCAAACGCGAACTTCACCAAACGCGAACTTCACCAAACGCGAACTTCACCAAACGCGAACTTCACCAAACGCGAACTTCACCAAACGCGAACTTCACCAAACGCGAACTTCACCAAACGCGAACTTCACCAAACGCGAACCTCGCCAGACACGAACCTGTAATTTCATTTCATACCATAATAGCATATATTCCTATCAAACATAACAATATTTATAAACTAAATTTCACCCTACAATGTCCTACTCTGCGTGGCGTCTGCACTGAAAGTGTACTTCCCCACAATGGACAAGTCCACCCAGTAAATCCCCTGTCCTCTGGGGGCTCCCTCAGTTGTATACGGCACATGTCTGTGTGAGCATATGTTGATCCCTCCTCCATAATGTCAAATTATCTCCAACTCATTATGTTGTCTCATTATTTTCACCAACTTTCTAACCTACATTTACATACGTCCTATAAGATTGCTGGGCACACGATCAAACTAATACGCTATACATGACAATACTGGTCTCTTACCACAAAAAGATGTGACGACACCTGTCCAACGTCGCCCAAATTTGGTGCTCTTCCCGGTCATCAACGAATTTCTCTTGGATGTGCCACTATTGGCACCTATTTGTTCTGACTTGAGCATGAGAAGTTGCCTAACAGGCATCACACAGGAACATCTGGCCAATTTATCCACTTAAACGATTTACACACAGTAGGGTCCACAAAGGCACGACCACTCGATAAGCTTCAGGCCGCCCCTATATTGTTACCACAATAACAG
>WNGS01164858.1:48509823-48525154 GCA_020271785.1 Procambarus virginalis
AAGAACCCTGAGGAGCCTGGGGTAATACCCCTGTGTAGCCACCAACCCATCATCCGAATTGACAGTACGATTTAAAACTAAGTGTAATAAGTTCACTTTCTTACTGTCATAAAGACCCCCCCCCACCCCACCCCCCACCACACACATGCATAATTTGCACTTATGGGCTGTTACATTACCCAGCTCCCTCCCCCTATTTAATTCTGTTTTCTGTTTAGACACTCATAATTTTAGGGTGAAGTTCTCAATTTCAATTTGCAATACACAAGTTTTAAATATCAGGAATTTCTTTTTCAGGTTTATTAAACAATATAGAATTTATACAAAATTGTAAAATATCCTGAGTTACTTTACAATTTATTGATATATTTTAGTTTTGTTTTATTAATTTTATAAAACTGTAATATTAATATAGCTATAGGTTAAGTACTAATTGTAATTAAGAAGCAATAAAATTATTATCTTCAAAAACTAAGACGGTTAGGTGAGGTTGTGGTTTTTTATTCAGTTTTTCAGGTAGACTCAAATATTCACAATATATTTGACAGTACGATTTAATACTAAGTGAAAAAGGTACAATTCCTAACTGCTACGAATAGTACATAATTGCACTTATTTGTCTTCTTACATTTACCACCCCAATTTTGGAGAACGGGCTGGTAGCTGCAAAACTTTTAAATCTTGTGCAGTACTCCAACACATCAATAGCTGTGGTGCACAATTCCGCGACAGTTACTCACCGCAGCTATTGACGTGTTGTGCAGTTTAACCCTCAAACCGCGCATATCTATATAAATGATATCAGTGACAAAACCGAAACCGCGCACATCATTTATAAATGATTTCGTGTCTAGCGGTATAATTTAAACGCCCCGCCTGGGATAGGGGCAGCTATAGTACAGCCACGACTGATAGTTGCCAGATGCCACCTAGAAAAAAAATCCAGCCCAACATTCTTGGGTGTGAGAGCGTCAGTATTCAGCCAGCCACCAAGGCTGGCGCACGCAGCACGAGCTCACAGCACCGCTGTTCAGCTTGTGACCACAGCATCGCCTACAAATGCCATAATATAAATGATACTGCTATTATTTAGCAGTGATAGTATTACTGAAGACCCCTGTCTGATAAAACTGACCAGGATTCTGATAACAGCTTGATTGTGGTGATATTTATCGCTGTGCTCGATGGAGGGAGGAGTACGGCTGTAGAGGGAGGGTTGTGGGCGTCGTCTTCTGACTGTGTGTGGCCACCATTTATTGACTGCACTCACCATACCAGCTTAGTGGTTCGCTATGGTGAACACAAATGTAGATACTTATATATAACGTGTGTATAGTGTGAGATAACAGCGAGAGGAGTAGGTTGGGAGCCGCCATTTTGGTGAAGGAGGAGCGTTGTCTGCACGACTTGGCACGTTGTTATCTGATGGCTACTATGGTCTTTGGGCACCATACCAGCTTATTTGTACAAGTATGGTGAATAAATCAGGTAGATACTTATATATAATGTGTGTATATAGCGTAATAACACCACAACCAATATTGTTGGAGGAGAAATATTAGTGCGTCTGGCCTTGAGGGCGGCCGCCGATCAGCTGACTGTGTGAGTAGCTACGTCTTTGTGGCTTTACTCACCATACAAGCTTAGATGTACAGTTATGGTGAACAAAACATGTAAATGCGTATATATAACGTCTGTGTATAGTGAATAAATGCAAAAACAGTATTGTGGGAGGTAAATGAGGGTGAGTGAGCTGGTGTTGAGGGAGGGCGTGGCAGTGAGTGGCGCGCTGATGTTTGGCGGCCACTCCTCGTTGCTTTTTGACTCACAAGACCAACTTAGTAGTTCGTTATGGTGAACAAAACATGCAGATACTTATATATAACCTGTGTATATAGTGTAACAACAGCAAAACTATTTGTTTATTGTTTTATGAACATAATAATAGAATCACTTATATGCACACCATAATTTTGAGTACAGCGATGGTTCACACATTTTATAATATAAATATACCACAATTCACTGTATGGAATAATATTACTGCAAAAAAACTAAGAAAAAATCAGAGACATCGAAATAATTAGGTAATAATATATTTGTGGCAACTGCCGTCTGACAGCTCGGGCGGAGCAGACCTCGTCTGGCGAAAGCTCTGCCAACGTCCCTTTTTTGCCACACTTCCCTACCCTATTGCGGCTAAAATATTCCACCTACGATTTTTTTGTTATTTTTTCCGTGATCAGGAAACAAAAATAAACACTTCTATAAGACGAAGAATTTTTTGGATTTTTTTTTGTTGTGCCTGTGGGTGTGAATTCCATTTGGGCCCCTAGCGGTTTGAGGGTTAAGGGTTAAATCTATGGAAAACGACCGCCAATATTTCAGACTATGAAAATCACGAATGTGTAAGGGGGGGGGTAAGGTTATATGCCGATGTTAAAGTGTGGCACTGGATCTGACCCTGACTGGCCTATGACATTCCCATACACCACATGCTTCATTCATGAAAGTTGGGTGAGGTTATCCTCAAGTGTCTTGCCACCAACCTTAGACAGACATTCTCTCCTATATATATATATATATATATATATATATATATATATATATATATATATATATATATATATATATAATATATATATATATATATATATATATATATATATATAATATATATATATATTATATATATATATATAATATATATATATATATATACTATATATATATATATATATAATATATATATATATATATATATATATATATATATATATATATATATATATATATATATATATATATATATATATATATATATATATTAGTATATTTTGGTAGCAGTCTTTCCTGTAGACATATGTTATTAAATATGACCGAAAAAGTAAGATTAATAATTCTAACACGAATTTTCTCAATTTTCCTTATGTTTGTTTTTACTGATGACGGTAAATGAAAAATCAATTCTCCAAAATTCATTCTTTATTTCTTAGTCTGACGCGACACTTGAGCGCGTTTCGTAAAACTTATTACATTTTCAAAGACTTTAGTTACACACACTGAACAGAGTTTAAACAGCTTTTCTTTTTTATACCTGCATTTGGGTGAGGTGACATGTTACAATGGTTTGGGGTGAGGTGAGAACAACACAGAACACGAAACAATGGGTATAGCTAAAGGGAAGAATAGATCTGTAACTGCAGAAGGCCTATTGGCCCATATTTCTTGATGTTTCTATATTGGAGCGGAGTCTTGAAGTGGGTAGAATATAGTTGTGCGTTAATTGGCTGGCCAATTAACGCACAACTATATTCTACTCACTTCAAGACTCCGCTCCATATAGAAACATCAAGAAATATGGGCCAATAGGCCTTCTGCAGTTACAGATCTATTCTTCCCTTTAGCTTATACCCATTGTTTCGTGTTCTGTGTTTGTTCTCACCTCACCCCAAACCATTGTAACATGTCACCTCACCCAAATGCAGGTATAAAAAAGAAAAGCTGTTTAAACTCTGTTCAGTGTGTGTAACTAAAGTCTTTGAAAATGTAATAAGTTTTACGAAACGCGCTCAAGTGTCGTGTCAGACTAAGAAATAAAGAATGAATTTGGAGAATTGATTTTTCATTTACCGTCATCAGTAAAAACAAACATAAGGAAAATTGAGAAAATTCGTGTTAGAATTATTAATCTTACTTTTTCGGTCATATTTAATAACATATATATATGTATATATATATATATATATATATATATATATATATATATATATATATATATATATATATATATATATATATATATATATATATATATATACTGTATATATATACTGTATATATATAATATCTATTTATATATATATATATTTTTTTTTAAGGTTGAGGGTCTATTCTCATGTTAATAAAGCTGTTTTGAACACAAAGTGTTTCCAAATAATTTTGAAAACACACTGTGTTCATACTTGAAAACTGAAAATTATGAACACCAGAGTTGGCAGTTGTCGACGGTTGAGCAACACTGGATTTTTATTTTTGGAAAAATTGAACGGTGGAGCACAATTGACAAAACAAAGTTAAAAGAAAAACCTTCATAAGGAAAATTTTGATACCTTATGAAAGCTTTTCAAGCTCTGTTGGTACTGAATTTAAAGAAATTATTGCACTTGGATATTAACCTCAAGTTGGTGTTACATTAGGAAAGAGAAGAGAAGGACCTCCGGTAGGAATGAAGCGCGAAGCACCCGGAGGCGACGGTGACAGCAAAAGACTGAAGCCAGGAGACAGATGGGTGCACAACCAAGATGAAGATGTGTACGGTCCCAGAGAGCTAAGTAATTGGAATGACATTGTGGATCATAGTGAAGATACCTCTTGGTATGTTGAGGAAACCAAGAGATTAGGTGAGTAACACATTAGCTTTATTATATTTTGTGTGTTGTATATTGGTGTTGAACACTCATAGCCATCACAGAGCCTCTTTACATAGATAAAGTTTAGGATGGAGAGTGGTACACATGGGTGGAGAGTGGTACACATGGGTGGAGAGTGGTACACATGGGTGGAGAGTGGTACACATGGGTGGAGAGTGGTACACATGGGTGGAGAGTGGTACACATGGGTGGAGAGTGGTACACATGGGTGGAGAGTGGTACACATGGGTGGAGAGTGGTACACATGGATGGAGAGTGGTACACATGGGTGGAGAGTGGTACACATGGGTTGATAGTGATCTTTATATAGGATGGAGAGTGGTACATGCTATGCCACTTTATTTACACAGGTATTTGTCATGAGGCAGCTGGGCAGCTCCTGTGCCCCGCTCCTGTGCCAGGTACGTCCACTACGGGCTCGCCATAGTCCGTGCTACTTGGAACTTTTATTCCGTGTAGCTGAATCTACAACATCAGTAGCAGTAGCTTGGCAACTGATGTACCTTTAGTTAAGCCTTGACCTTAGATTTGATGCTGGTTGTTCAGTGGTCATACTCTCAAGACAAATCTTCATGGTACTGCCTGCCAAGTGTGTCTTGGATCTGTTGTTTGAATTAACCAGGAAATCCTTGCTAGACATTTTGTCCTTTAAAATGTAATAAGTTGTTTAGGGAGCTTGTTCCAAGTCTTTTCATTCATAAGTCATCTTTAACACAAACTCTTGTACTGGGCCACTGCTCTGTCTCTTCAGGTAGAAAACCGGTTACCAGTCTCTGTGGTGAAGTGGTAAGACACTCGCCTGGCGTTCCGCGAGCGCTCTGTCCTGGGTTTGTATCCTGGCCGGGGAGGATATACTGGGCGCAAATCCTTTACTGTAGCCTCTGTTTAGCTCGACAGTAAAATGTGTTCTTGGTTGTAACAACGATTCTTCGTGGCGAGGATCGTATACCAGGGACCTGCCCGAAACGCTACGCGTACTAGTGGCTGTACAAGAATGTATCAACTCTTGTATATATCCCCCCCCTCAAAAAAAAATATATATATATATATATATATATATATATATATATATATATATATATATATATATATATATATATATTTATATATATATATATATATATATATATATAGTTTGTAGACTTTAACAATTTAAAAAATTTCTTTGTTCAAAATAAAATCATTTTATGTTTGAATATTGTCCTAGGTTTTTATGTAACTTCTAATCCAGTTTGTCATTTGAGTTTCTCAATAAATGTGAAAATTCATTGTTCTTCTTGGAACAGTTCAAGTAAATTAAGCCAAGCGATGCGGTGGCAATTAATTTAATTAATTAATAATGAACCAAGTGATGGCCCTTGTGCTCAAGTTTTTTTTATGCCAAATTTATTTATGAAGAACATTTTAGTGTCTTAACACCTAGGCATAAAACGTTGTAAAGAGCT
Source organism: Procambarus virginalis (assembly GCA_020271785.1). Lineage (NCBI taxonomy): Eukaryota > Metazoa > Arthropoda > Malacostraca > Decapoda > Cambaridae > Procambarus > Procambarus virginalis. The sequence goes on from WNGS01164858.1 coordinate 48,515,702, forward strand.
TGATTACAAAAGTCAAGAAGAGACTGAGATAGAATAGCAATACAGTGGTTATTGTAGAAAATTTTGTTCACTTGATGGTCCATAGCAGTTTGGAGATAAAAAAAAGTGCGGAAAAACAGTAGTCCATCTCACTTTATCACTGTCAAATTTAAAATTGGGATGCATTTAACTCTTAAATTTGAAAAAAGTACACATTAAGTGTGAGACGCTCGAATACAAGTATTGCATTACTCTGAAAGAGGTTACACGATATGAAATTTCTTGGAAGTGATGGGTCATTAAGGTAATTTTTGAAGAGGTAGAGAGCAATTTTGTAGGAGAGCAGTGATTTAAGTATTGATGTGTGGTCAGGTAGACTTGGTAGACTGATCAAACAAACACCTCAGTTGTGTACACAAATTTGGTTAGGGGAAGCTTGCCCAGAAGTGAGAGCAGTATTCAAGGCAAGAGTGTGCATGGCATGAAAGTAAGCGAGAAGTTAAGCACGATTTTAACTTGGAGGCTGCCCATTTTTTTGTAAAGTATTGACAATTACAATTAAATTTTTTTAAATGATATTAATATTTGATTTTTACAATATGTATTAATGAAAAGTTTATATTCCTAGTTGAGCAGTTTGGGAATTTCGTGGTAGTAAAACCTGTCAAAGACCATCCAGAAAGAGTGGAATACTATTGTGAGGTAAGGCGGCAGCAGTTGTTCACACAACTGCTCTACTTAGTACATTCTTGCTTGGTAACAAGATAACACACACACATAAATATGTGAAATTGCTAGCTATATGAGAGGTTTATTATTATGACGTTATATACTCAACTTTTAGCAACTAATGAAGTAAAATTAGGAATTTTAGCTAGATCACTGATGCCTGTATGACAGGTAATGTTTTATATAGCCCTAGAACAATCAACGTAGGACAACACACAGATCACTAACTTTGTTAATAATTATTGTGCTGGTGTTAACAGAGCCTATTGAGATAGAGAAGACAATTTTATCATCAGTTGCATTCATAAAGGTTTAACCACTGCACTGCTCCGCATTATAATATGACACCCCCGTGGTGCGCCAAAAAAATTCTTTCCAAAAAATAATTTTTTCTTATACTGTTGAAATGCAGTCTCTGATCACGGGAAGCTAAAAAAATATTGTATGTGATTTACTTTAGCCATGGTAGAGCTGAGAAGTTGAGTAAATTATGGGCGCTGAGTGATGCAACGGCAGTTGCTGCGAATATAACGTTACACAATTATTTTGATGTTTATCATTCGTTTCTCTGATTATTTGCTGTAATATTATTCAAAGTATGGCATTTATATAGGTCAATGTGTGGAACATCTATATGCAAAAAATATATATATGTTATCTTGAGAGGTTATCTTGAGATAATTTCGGGGCTTTAGTGTCCCCGCGGCCCGGTCCTCGACCAGGCCTCCACCCCCAGGAAGCAGCCTGTGACAGCTGACTAACACCCAGGTACCTATTTTACTGCTAGGTAACAGGGGCATAGGGTGAAAGAAACTCTGCCCATTGTTTCTCGCCGGCGCCTGGGATCGAACCCAGAACCACAGGATCACGAGTTCAGTGTGCTGTCCGCTCGGCCTACCGGCTCCCCTGTGTTCGTATGTGTGACATATATTATGTTTTACGATCAATCAAACGGTGGTTTTGCCGTTATTACACTATATACAGTGGAACCTCGAGTTACGAGCATTTCGAGTAACGAGCAAACCACTCGCAGAAAATGTGTCTTGATTGATGAGTTTTCGCTCGATTAATGAGCAAACCATGTGGTGCTTCCTAGCGTTCTCGCTTGTTCTCGGACGCCGCTGACGAGTGTTGTTTCGCAAGATGAGCACTTCACATGACGAGCTCGGTGCCGAAATGGATTAAATTCATTAATCGAGGTGCCACTGTACACACTTTTCATTAAATATACCTATCTGCATATGTGTTTACCATAACAAACCACAACGTTGGTATGGTGAGGCCAAAAAAGAGTGAGCTGCCACACACTCGGCCAGCCCTCTCTCACTCCTTCAACACCTAACTCGCCAACATTACTCCTCCCACAATACTGTTTGTGTATTTATTACACTATTTACACATGTTATATACAAGTATCTACAAGTTTTATTCACCATAACTATAAAACTCCAGCTCTGGCCAGCCGAGCGGACAGCACCCTGGACACGTGATCCTGAGGTCCTGGGTCCGATCCCGGGCGCCGGCGAGAAACGATGGGCAGAGTTTCTTTCACCCTATGCCCCTGTTACCTAGCAGTAAATAGGTACCTGGGATTTAGTCAGCTGTCACGGGCTGCTTCCTGGGGGTGGAGGCCTGGTCGAGGACTGGGCCGCGAGGACACTAAAGCCCCAAAATCAACTCGAGATAACCTCAAGATAACTAAGCTAGTATGGTGTCCAAACAGCATAGTGACCACCATACACTGCATGACAGTCACAAACCAGCCAACAGATGACGCTAGGAGACAATGCTACTTTTATCGCTAGAATGGCTCCTCCCAACATTCTTCTTTTACTGATATTACACTATACACACGTTACATATAAGTATCTACATGTTTTATTCACCATAACTGTACAACTAAGCTGGTATGGTGTCCTAATAACATAGTGGCAACAAAAAACTGCATGACAAATCACACAGCAGCCAGCAGACGACATTAGGAGACGTCGCCCCCTCTCCCTCCCTCACCAAGATTACTCCTCCCACCATACTATGGTGATTCTCACCACAATCCTGCTATTATCAAAATCCTGGCCACTAAATTTGTGTAAATGAATAAGTTTCCACAAGTTTATTTTGTAAAGGAACATGAGAAGTCGTTTGAATATTCTTAGATGGACGAAATAATAGCAGTGTGCTGTGGCTAGCGCTGTGAACATCTTGAACAGCATTAATTCAATGATATCTGAACACTGCACACAGTCTTTATCACAGTCAGGCTGTTCTGTAATATTATCATTGCTAAATAATACCAATTACATATATATTTTGAGATTTTTGGCAATGCTGTGGTCACAAATTGAACAGCAGTGCTGTTAGCTCATGCTGCGTGTGCCAGCCTTGGTTGCTCACTCATTGCTGAGGCTTTCACACTCAGGATTGTTGCCCATGATTTTGTTTTAAATGGGGTCTGTTTATGAGAGCCCTGAGGAAGCTGATATGAACCCCGTGTCGCCGTGGGAGTTTTGAATGCTACACTATTCTTACAAGCGCCCTGAAGCGCATTGTACACTAGCGCCTGAAGACACGTTGCGCAGTGCAGTGGTTAAGGCTATAGTATGAAACTAATATTTGTATTAAGTTTAGGATGTGACACATCATATAGAGTACTCACGAATTCTCCTGGTTATACCTTCAACTCTATATTTCAACCCCTTTTTCATTATTTTTTAAATATGTTTAGTAACCAATGTTTGACAAATTTTGTTATCTAATTATTGTGAATAAAAGACCTTGCTTTCATTGTTTTCAGCTTTGCTTTGCAATAATGAATGCGAAGAAATCCCTGGAGATTCACTGCAGTGGTATGAAGCATTTAAAGGTAACAAAACACAACTTATTGGCCAACAGTACTTTGTTTTTATGATACAGACATGCTGTACTTTGAACAGCCATTTGTATAGACTTTGTAATAAATTACAGTTTGAGAATTGGTGTATTATCAAGGTAGATATCTTTTTGGGCTCAAAAAGTGTTAATTCTAGAAAAATGTAAACATTATGAAAGGAGTAGGAGAAAAATGATAAATGTACAACCATTTATGAATCATATCGATTTGATTTGATTTACTATGACTTGAGATGTTTGAAATTATAGTGGTGTAAATACTTGAGTACTTACATGTTACATTGAGAAGTGAGAGTGTAGCAGCAAGGCTGTGATTATGTGCTACCACCAACTTCTTGCCTTATGACATTCAGTAAATGTTGCATATTTATAAATATGATTATAAACATGCATGCATTTACTGAAAATGTAATATTATTGCCATAGAAATTTTCAGCAGGGATTTGTACGTTGTGAAAGCTTCTCCAGAACAACGCTGTCTCTGGTTAGCACTGGATGTGAGAGTTTGTGGAAATATAATTCATATAGCAAATGCAGTCAAAAGGCAAACGTGGAATAGGAAAGAGAAAAATAAAATAAAGCTGAGAGTTTGATAATAATGCAAATACAGTATTTAATATTCACTAAAACAATAACAACTAATTGACTTAGTATGAAAAAATGTGAGGAAGATATGCTAAATGATGGCATTATGTATTTGTTGGTTCCCTTGAATTGGTTATGAGATGTACAATTCCTTGTTACATTTAGGAGGTCATTCCACAATTTGAGGCTCTTTATTTACATGGCATTTCTCTTGTGGTCGAGTCATGCTCTTGTAACATGAGTTAGATCTTTGTTACCTGGGTGGTATCCACGGGTTGTGTTGCAGCCCTCCAAGATGTGAGATCAGGATTGGCAATACACTCCCAGTGTTTTATAGATACAGAGTATACTTGAATGTGTGTATCAAGTGCTTTTATATTTATATTTACTATTTTATTATGTTGTACATTTACTAAAGACAATAGACAAGCTGCATTTGGGGAGCCTCTTTAAACTGACGGAAATTGGAACATGGACGTAGGTGGAAGCTAAAAATGCAAACGAGTCTAATAAATATAAGGAAATACAATGGGGCCTCGATTTACGATGCTAATCCGTTCCCAGAGACGGATCGTATGTCGAAGTATCGGAAGTCGAAGCGAATTTTCCCATAAGAAATAAAGGGATTTGAATTAATCCGTTCCCCACCCTCCAAAATATTAACATAAAAATACATTTTATACTGAATACAATGTTTTTTTCTAACTACAATACAGTACCAAAACTTCACTTACCTTTATGGAGAGATTGCGATGGCGTATGGAAGATGGTGATGAGGGGGGAGGAGAAGAGTTGTTACTGTTTGGAAGGGGAGTACCCTTCCATTATCACATCAGGCAGTGATGTTTTCTCTGGGGTACTCTCTCCTACGTTTTGCCTGAATACCACTAGGACCTGGTTGTGGTTCAGTGCTTGTTTGTCTCACTACAAATTTGTCAAGAGGCATTTGTTTTTCCATTCGATTTAATATTTGTCTGTAATGATGCATCACTTTAGCACCCATAATGTCCTTTTTCTTAACCAGTATGGTGGATATCGTTGACTGAGATTTGTTGTACTGCCTAGCCAGTTCACCGACCCGCACACCGTCTTCATATTTACGAATGATCTCTTGTTTCTGCTCTATGGTCATTCTTACATGGCATCTCATATGTTGAGCCTTACCACTGACTTTCTTGGGACTCATGGCACGATAGAAAATAATTACTTTAATGTTCAAAATGCAAAAAATCACCACAAAAGCAGAATTTCTTATAGGCGCGATCGTCACTAAGCGGGTAGCTGTAGTAAACTGAGGCAGGTCGGACCGCGTGACTGGGAACCACGCGCTCGGCCGACCCGAACGTGTACCAACAAATATCGGATGTCGACGACACCATCGGATGTCGAGTCGCATTTTTTGATGAAATTTATATCGGAACTCGAATTTATCGTAAGTAGGGGCAATCGTATGTCGAGGTGCCACTGTACTCTTACCCTTTGTGGGTGCTCAGCAAGTTGATATGACAAAAAACTGGAAATGCCATAAAGTTTATGTAAAAAGTACTTGGTACAACAAGGCAAATAGTTGTTTAAAGACCAAGATCTAACTTCATAGTTAGACAAGTATTGTTAGGAAATCATGGTGAGTATCATCGCCATTGCACGGCGAGTGGGACCGTGGCCACCTGCACGGCGAGTGGGACTGTGGCCACCTGCACGGCGAGTGGGACTGTGGCCACCTGCACGGCGAGTGGGACTGTGGCCACCTGCACGGCGAGTGGGACTGTGGCCACCTGCACGGCGAGTGGGACTGTGGCCACCTGCACGGCGAGTGGGACTGTGGCCACCTGCACGGCGAGTGGGACTGTGGCCACCTGCACGGCGAGTGGGACTGTGGCCACCTGCACGGCGAGTGGGACTGTGGCCACCTGCACGGCGAGTGGGACTGTGGCCACCTGCACGGCGAGTGGGACTGTGGCCACCTGCACGGCGAGTGGGACTGTGGCCACCTGCACGGCGAGTGGGACTGTGGCCACCTGCACGGCGAGTGGGACTGTGGCCACCTGCACGGCGAGTGGGACCGTGGCCACCTGCACGGCGAGTGGGACCGTGGCCACCTGCACGGCGAGTGGGACCGTGGCCACCTGCACGGCGAGTGGGACCGTGGCCACCTGCACGGCGAGTGGGACCGTGGCCACCTGCACGGCGAGTGGGACCGTGGCCATCTGCACGGCGAGTGGGACCGTGGCCATCTGCACGGCGAGTGGGACCGTGGTCACCTGCACGGCGAGTGGGACTGTGGCCACCTGCACGGCGAGTGGGACCGTGGCCACCTGCACGGCGAGTGGGACTGTGGCCACCTGCATTGGATCTTCCCAATGTGGTATGGGAAATGGCATCAAAAGATGAATTATTGAATTTGGAAACTAGTGGAAGGCTGTATGCAGGCGATGAGTCACAATAACGTGGCTAAAGTATGTTGACCAGACCACACACTAGAAGGTGAAGGAACGACGACGTTTCTGTCCGTCCTGGACCATTCACGTCGTCGTCCCTTCACCTTCTAGTGTGTGGTCTGGTCAGTAAGGAAGGCTGTAAGTTAATTAAGGTTAAGGTTTGATAAAGATAAGATTGCCAGTACAGTATTGGAAGTATTGTACTGTACTTGTGACAGGCAGGCTAATGGCCCTAATGTAACTTGTGTGACGTTTTAATTGTTCTTAAGATATCCTCTCATTTTCTCTGAATATAATATGTTGAGACAGTTAAATTCTTCCTTATTCCATTAAAATGCAATAAGAAAAAATTTAATTAAATTTCTGATCAATACAAATTAAGTTACCTTGATGGCATGTACAGTGTAATTTTACAAAATTTTAAAAATTTTACAGTAATTTTTGTGTAAAAATTACTGTAAAATTTGTAGTTTCAATGGATAGTAAAATTTTTTACTATGGATGGTAGTACCTATAGTTACAATGGATGGTAGTACAAAATGCACATGGACTATTGCATGAGCAAACACAACCCACAAACTAGGGGCACTGGTGGCGAAGTGGACAGCACGCTTGATACGTAGTCCTGTGGACCGGATTCGATTCCCAGTGGAGGCGGAAACAAATGGGCAGTTTCTTTCAATCTGATGCTCCTGTTACCTAGCAGTAAAGAGGTACCTGGGAGTTAGGCAGCTGTTACAGGCTGCTTTCTGGGGGGTCTATGGGGGGGGGGAAATTGGTTAGTAGTTAGTAACAGTTGAGAGGCGGACCAAAAGAGCAGAGCTCAACCCCCGCAAGCACAACTAGGTGAATACATTTTATTGGATTTTTGTTGAAGGGCTGAGGAAGAAGGCAACAACCAATTTAACTTGTCCTAGACATAGTATAGTATATAGTATTAAATTAAGTCTAAGATTGCACATGTTTTGCCTAGAATTGTATATTTATCCTAGGTTAGGTTCATGGTCACCTTGTTCCATTTTAGTGCCATTTAATGTTTCATTAGTAAAAAAATGTGAAAATTTTAGAGGGTACAACAGTCAATTTGTTTACATCCCATTCATAGTAGTTATCTAGGGTCTATTTTTGGAGGGATGGGGGTTTTCCTTATCTACCATCGACTGGGGTTAGGTACCCAGAAAAGTAGGCATAACAAGACAAACCCCCACATGGTAATAAAAGTACAAAGATAAACCGAACCGAGAGGCAGAACGCCCTCCAATCCCAAGGAAACCAGCATATGTCACGCTCCACTGCCGCACCGCTTGTCCATGCCACCCTCCCCTCCCCTTCCCTTCCTGTGCCGGCTACCCAGCACTCCAGTTCGTTAGCTAATGCGTCCGGGGTGGATGTCTTCTCTGGCCTCGATTTCCATAGGCGGTGTTTTGCCTTCGTGGTGACCTCTCCAGTGTTGTGTGAGGTGGCCAGGGCTGCATGCGCTTAGGGGCTTCCTTCCCTTGGCGCCCTGTGAGTACTGCCCTTACGTGTTAGGGTTCCCTTCCCTGGTGCGTTAGGGGAAACCATTTTCGTAGGGGTTTTTGCTGCTCGGCATTTACCCCGCCCTTGGAGCATGCTGAGGTTTCGTGGCCCTTGTTTGGTTTTGGGTAGGGAATGGTACTTTATCCTGCTGGTTGGGGCATCAGGGTGTTGTGCAGCCTGCCCACCTATGCAGTGGCTGGTTCCTGTTTCCTCTGGGAAAGTTTTTTTTTTTTCTCTCCTGGTGGGGGGTCTCCATGGTGTGGCTATAGTTCCACTAATATTGTTTTGATGGCGCTCTGCTAGGCCCATGTGATTGTACACATCGCAGGGGTTTCAGTGTTTTGATCTCCCCTTTGTTTGCATTGGGTCTTAAACAGTTAGCAACATCTTGCCTGAGCTTCCTGTAGCAGTCAGCCTATGAGCCCTGGAAAACCCTATCGGGACTCGGTGGACCTATGGATGTGTCTTCAGAGTTCCAGCTCGCCTCTTGCAGGTTTGGAGGTTGCTGTGTGCCATTCTCAGAATGACAGTCACCACTTTTGCCTCTTGTCATGCTGCCTGTTGGGTCAACGACACCTTTGACCTAGAGTCTTCCGAGTTGTGTTCTCTGCTTGTTCCCTAGTACGGTTCTGATGACATTTCGGTTAGAGTGCAGGCAGCATCCGTGTTGCATGCTAGGTTTAGGTTGCTGCAATGCGCTAGGTTGGTTTTCCACCTGTATGCCCTGGGGCTGCCCGATTTTGTTAGGGACTGTTCGCCCCTATCCCTGTTCCCGGCTCCGAACACCTGCGGGTTTCGGGGTTGGTGTAATTACCTAAGTGTAATTACCTAAGTGTAGTTACAGGATGAGAGCTACGCTCGTGGTGTCCCGTCTTCCCAGCACTCTTTGTCATATAACGCTTTGAAACTACTGACGGTCTTGGCCTCCACCACCTTCTCCCCCAACTTGTTCCAACCGTCTACCACTCTGTTTGCGAAAGTGAATTTTCTTATATTTCTTCGGCATCTGTGTTTAGCCAGTTTATATCTATGACCTCTTGTTCTTGAAGCTCCAGGTCTCAGGAAATCTTTCCTGTCGATTTTATCAATTCCTGTTACTATTTGTATGTAGTGATCATATCACCTCTTTTCTTCTGTCTTCTAGTTTTGGCATATTTAATGCTTCTAACCTTTCCTCGTAGCTCTTACCCTTCAGTTCTGGGAGCCACTTAGTAGCATGTCTTTGCACCTTTTCCAGTTTGTTGATGTGCTTCTTAGATATGGGCACCAAACAACAGCTGCATATTCTAGCTTTGGCCTAACAAAGTCATGACCA
>WNGS01164858.1:48576394-48595167 GCA_020271785.1 Procambarus virginalis
TTGTGGTGAGAATTAGTGATGTGTAATTATCAGAATGCTGGTCACTAAAATCCTGTAAATGAGTAATTTCCACATGTTTATTATGTAAAGGAACATGAAGTCATTTCAAGATCTTAGATGGACCAAACAATGGCAGTGTGGTGTGGCTAGCACTGTGAACATTTTGAACAGCTGTGTGTTCACTGATATCTGAACATTGTACACAGTCTTTATCACAGTCAGGCTCCTCTGTAATACTATCATAGCTAAATAATACCAGTTACATATTTTGACATTTTTAGGTGATGCTGTGGTCACAATCTGAACAGCAGTGCTGTTAGCTCATGCCACGTGCACCAGCCTTGGTTGCTCATTCGGTACTGAGGCTTTCACACCCAGGAATGTTGCCCACGATTTTTTTTAAATGGCGTCTGTTCACTAGAGCCCTGAGGAAGCCGATGTGAACCGTGTAGCAGTGGAACTTTTAAATTTTGTGCAGTATTTTAATATGTATGTACTGTACATGATGTGCGCCGTTCAGCAAGTTAGACCAAAATTGTATATATAAAATTTGTTCTGTTAAAGGGTTAAAATGATCCTTCAACATTTATTAAAAAAAAAATGAATTTTTTGTCTAGGGTAATAATTAAAATTGTTTAAATAATGATCATTAAGAGTGAAGCATATACTGTACACACCAAAAGGAAATGTAATGCAAACAGAAACATGAAAGATGCTGATGTTTTTACATCACAGTTCTAGAGTTGTGGGTTTCAAATATAAAAACTAATGTCTTCTTCACTTGTACTTACATTATGTAGGGTAAAGATTGCTTTTTCATTATAAATCAAAAATGTATTTTTAATTAACTACTGTACTATTACAATGTATTTGAAAAAAAATTAACAATGTTATTGTAAATTGTATATAACATGTGTGTCGGATAATGGAATGTTGGCAACATTTCTTGTGTTGTTGTGTTTTTGAAGATTAGGGATTGCTTTACGAGTGATGGGAATTAGCTAGGCTTTAATTGAGCTAGTGTTGCAATATTAACTTCATTTGAAATAAGATTCCAAATTGTATTTATTGTATAGTATACAGTTAAAGCATGTATACCCAATTGTATAATGCAATGTTTTACTTTTCAGGTTTCTTTCATAAGATTAAGCTTGATTCACTAATTATTTTCTGCTCATAAATTAATTACATATAATATTAATACATTTACCATGCTTATGTGTGTGGCATTAATTTGTCCAAACTCGAGTACAAAATTTTCAGAAAGACAAGTATCCAACTATATTTTTGAAAAGAATCAATCGTATCAAAATAGTTAGAAATTTTAGTATCATCGCATCACCATCCATACAGGGTATGAGAACTTTCTTGCATCTCTACAACTTGATTGCGAATCCAGTTTTCACCAATATCCCCATGTCGTATCTCTTCTCAACTTAAAAACTGCCCTTGTTTACCTTGTCTACCTTGTCTGTTTCTCTTAAGTATCTTGTATGTAGTCATTGTATTCCCTCTGTTTCTTCTAAGTTGAGAAGATTCCATTAAGCTATCCTCAGTCAAGTTCTCCTAAATTCTGGTGCTAGTATAGTTGTACATGTTGCCTGCAGGCACTTGGTGCTGGGACAGTTTCGAGTGCCTGTTTGGAATATCTCCTCATTAGTCTCTGCCTCTTCCCAGATAATGAGCTGCAGTAAGTGTTGGGTGATAACTTGATTGTTCTTCCAGCTGCTACATCAGTTGGTTGGGCCGGAGCCTGCTCCACCTTCAATCCATGGGAGGGGAGTACATGACATTCCTCTCTGGGCCCTTGTGCAGATTACAAGTCCTGGTGTGCTATTTCCATGAGCAAGTGTGATGTTTGTTCATGCTGTCCTGCTCAGTTCCAGTGGACAGGCCAAGCATGCCTTTTGGCTAGCTTATCTCGGCCTCGAGTATTTTCCCTCTGCCTATTGGCCCATTGAAGGTGCAAGGCAAGTTCAGCTTTCCAATCAATGAGCAAAAGTTCCAGCTCCTGTTTGTGACATGTGATGAGGTTGGATCTTGTTTGGGTTTACCAGGGCAGCCTTTTTTGTCCCATCTGGAGAATGCCATCATTCAGTTTTTCCATCATTAAGTTACCTTCGTTAAGTGCCGCCCCTCTTGTCACAAGTTAGAAATTCTATTTGGTCTAATTTAGTTTGTGTGATGTTCAGGGATTTCTTTTTGCCCCCTTTGCCTTTGAGGAATAAGTTTCTTTGGTAGTTTATTGTGGAAACAACATGACTGCTTATTTCAAGCAAGAAATATGAGAGGAAGGAACTTTGCTTTTAATCTCATGGAGGCCTCTAGCTCCACCTCTTACTTGACAGATGCATCAAATGTGGTCTGCGACTACAATACTGTAGTTATAAACAAAATTATTGGCAACAAAATTACTGGAGAGGGAAGGAATTATCAGGGGAAAACATTAAGCTATTACAAACATACAGTGGCACCTCGACATACAACTGTCCCACTTACGAATTTTTCGAGTTACGACTCCAATATTGTCGATAAATGTGACTCGACTTACAACCTTTGCCTCGACTAGCGACATTGTTGATACACATACGGGTCAACCAAGCACACGAATCCCGGTGGCGTGGGCGACCCCGCCTCAGTTTACCAGAGCCGCCTGCTTAGTGACTCGTGCTTGTAAAGAATTTCATTGTGTTTGTTCTTTTTTGATTTTTGAACATAAAGTAATTATATATCATGCCATGTGTATCAAGAAAGTCAGTGGTAAGGTTCAACCCAAGATAATATTTGTGAGTAGAGGATGTCCCTTCCTTATTAAGATGATGTGTGAAGTATGGGAAGAACTGCAAAGTTTTGTTGAAAAAACTCGCCCTGATAAAGCTGTAGCAGGCTGTTGCATTGACCTTTTAAATGACAATGTGAGTCTCACTACAGACAAGTGTTACAATGTAGGGAAAAAACAAATGTCTTTAGACAGATTCATAATAAGACAAGCAAGCAGTGAGCCACAACCAGGTCCTAGTGGTATGCCGGCAAAATGTAGGAGAGTACCCCAGAGAAGTCATCACTGCCTGATGTTATAATGGAAGGGGACTCCCCTTCCAACACTAACACCCCTCCTCCTCACTGTCTTCCATATGCCTACAAGAGTCCTCTATAAAGGCAAGATATACATACTGTATTGTAGCTAGTACAAAAAAAGTGGTATTTGGTATAAAATGTATTTTTAAGTTAATATGTTTATGGGTGTGTGGAACGCATTAATTCGATTTACATTATTTCTTTCGAGTTACGAATTTTTGAGTTACGACCTGTCTCTGGGAACAAGTTAAATTCATAAGTGGAGGTACCACTGTATAGCAGAATTTAAAAAAAACACTAAATTTCTGGAGTGTGTGATTCTCTTTTGTGATGTCTTTGTGTTCACTATAAATGGAAACTTTTTACTGCATTTAAAACAACAAACCCTATTAAATAAAATGGCTTGCTTCTAAATGCCCATCCCTCTTTAGTAGTCAAATAGAAAATCAGTTTTACTACTATTCATAAAGTCTGTGACACTATGAGCTATTGAGTAAAGGTGCCCTCAGCTACACAAGACATTTTTATTCATTGTTGTCTATAATTGTTCCTGATTCATTTGGCTACTTATCCTAAATCTGAGGTAACAAAAGTAGAGCACCAACAGTTTGATAGACCAAGTCATCAACCAGGAGGCCTGGTCAGACTGCCATAGGAGCAATTATCTCCAGAACAATAAGTAATATGTAAATAAGATTGAACTGGCTATATTACATCATGTACAATACTGTTTGGCACAGCATTGCAATTTTTGTATACTGTTGCTAATCATATTGTTGTTCATGGTTTCAGTCTACAGTTCTAAACCTTTCCAGGATGGTATTATGTTCTTTAATAATTAATGTTTTATGTAGAAATTCTTGACTTGTTTATTTACCAAAACATGTTGAATTAGACAATATATATTATCATTTCTGTTTAATCTTAAAAAATATTGACCTTGACTTGACAACTGTGTATTTGTTGTAGGTGGCTGGTCATTGCTGTCATGGGTGAACATGTTACTGTTGCTGACTTTACTGGGTCTGTCTGGAGCTGGGCTCTATATTTACACTGACGGTGATCTCACTCCTGATGGCATCACTGCTGCCTTACCACACATTATTGAAAATGCCAACATTCTTGCAAATCTCACCGTTGAAGCTTTCCAACCAGAAAACTTATCACGAACTGGACAAGCAGTGGTAGAAGCTGTATCCGATTCATGGGCTACACTTCAGGAAGTCACTGGAGACATGAGTATTTACACAAAGCCTGTTATTGAGAATGTGAAACAGGGATGGGTGTGGTTGACAGAAGTCACCTTGTTGATTTACAACTGGATCATCAATAACATAGACTGGGAGTCTGTATTTGCAGCAATTACATCTGCTGGGACTTTCATGTATGAGCAGTGGTTGGTGGTATGTGAAGAATTGAGGAAAAATGAGGCGCTAATGTCGGTTATAGCAACAATTCGGACTTACACTGCAGGTGCGGAGGAGTTCCTAGGTGTTATGTGGGGTCTCCTGTGGGAGAGAATGTGCTTTATTGTTGACTATGTAGAGGAGGAAGGTCCTGGTGTAGTGGCAACGGTGAAGGAACAAGCTGCTGCGGCACTACACTCTGCTAAGCAGTCCATTGAAGGACTTGTCATGTAAGCCACACTCTCACCTCCCTATTGAAAACATTGCCATTTTGTTTATTAACATCTATCAATGTTGAATATGGGCAAAAATTACCACCAATTTATTTATACCAACTGTGCAAGATTTATTTTCTGGCTTATACCAGAGTGGTTAATGTCCTTTTATGTACAGTATTGTTCACAATTAGAACAGCTTTAATATTTGGTGTGCGGCTGATCTAACCACATTTATCTTTACCATGTTAAACTTTTTCCATTTTGGATAACATGCATATTAAGACTTAGTGCCTCCCAAAACTCTCGATGAGAGCAGACTCCCGACAATTCGGAGATTGTTACCGTCTGATTAATGAAAGTATTGAAGCATTGGTTTTTCTCTCTACATCGTAATTTTACAAAGTTATTCAATATTTCATTTGTACATTTCTAAGCTCATTTGAAAGCAGCCTGTGATTAAGGTGCTCAGTAAAGAGTAAGATTTGATTTTGTACTGCGGCCTTGACATCTTCTTTGACTTCTCGACTTGTGCTCGAGATCTTGTTTACAAAGAAGAAGGTTTTATCTTATTTTTGTTTATTTTGTCTTTGTATCTGTATATTAAGCAGGGATTAAGTATTGTAATTTTGTTAATGCCATGAACCTGCTGCCCATGATTTAAAAAGATGAAGTTGGTTGTATCTTAGAAAGTTGTAAACAGTGAATCTTGTATACAAGAAATTATTTTATATTTACCTTTTGCATACACATTTTTGCAGATGCTCTAAATTTTGTAATTCTTGGTAAATGTTGAGAATTCTTTAGTTGTTTTGAAAATTGCAGAGCTACATTAAATATTTAATGTAGGAAGGGTAAATATTCAGTAAGAGTACTGATGCCTCGGATCTTGACACTGGCAGATTGAGGGCGTCAGCTTGTATAGTATGTTACTTGTTTCACATTTAATAAATTACATTTCTGTATAGGTTTGTTTTATTCTAACTGTGTACATAGAAACAAAGGAAAAATGATTACCAAATTTTTCGGGTCTTGAAATCACTTACGCATTTCCACACTTCTCTTTCTTCTACAAATATATCTGTAATAAGAGCAGATGCTACAACGTCGAACATAAGTGTTGACCAAACACCACACTAGAAAGTGAAGGGGCGACGACATTTCGGTCTGTCCCGGACCATTCTCAAGTCGATTATGTGGATGAACTTATGTTCATAAGTTTGTTGGATGTATGAATTACCATCTTATCCTAAAAGTAAAGAGGAGCATCCAATATGTGTCAGGAAAGTATTATATTAGTGATCTTTATTACACACAAAACACAAGTAGATGCTGGTAATAAGGAGGGATGTTTAGGAACGTTCTCATTCTTTCCCTTTTTATTTAGTAGTGTAGCAAGTGACTCCTGTTACACATTTATAATGGCAGAATCTTTATAGAATTCTTGGGCACTTGAATTGGCACAGAAAACATTTATCAAGCACATGATGGCATCTCAAATATTAAGAGGTGGGAGGGGGGGGGGGGGTATTCTACTTGTGCAGGACTAAGTTTGTTGTAGATGGCAGATAGTGAAACTAGTGATAAAGAAGAGTTTTATTATATAATAGGAATTTAAATAGAATTCCTCAATCTCTGAAATTTCAAGTATTATACATTAAAATTGCTTGCCAATTACCATAAATACTTTAGCAAATTATGCATTTACAATCTGTACATTTATGCACTAATATAATGTTGGTAAATTGTGCAGAAAAGCAAGTACAGTAATTTATAACGGCCAAGATTAATTCTATGTAGGAAGTGTTTCAATTAAGGCTAATTACCAGGGTATAATGTGATCCTCGCCAACTATTAAATTTCCAACTAGTTTAAAGTGTCTAGCTAAATTAGGAATATGACTCCAGAGCCTGGACTAGCCAGTCTCACTCATGGGACCATGCAAGTGGATAATTTTGCCTTTGTAGGGGGGCATAATACATAAATAAATGTCTATTTCAATTGGTATACAATAAAAAGGGATAAATATTCACAACTTTGAAAATATTTAATTTTAAAGTTTGTACATTGTTCTTTTTTCATTTTGTAAAAATACTGTTATTTGTCTTACATTATTCAATTGCAGTCTTTAATTAAGAAAAAAACATTATTATTGAATATTGTTTTCAAGTATCTAGAGTCAATTAGACTAAAGACTGGCCCATGTGTGTTAACATGAAGCACTGGATTTCTAAACGGAGGCAGTTTTACTCTTGATGACCGCCATCATCCACTTACACAAGTTTAGGTTGCAGTTTCTCAGGCTTTTATTTCGCTGGTGGTGTAACAAGATGTACAGTACTTCAGTTTTGGTGGTAGTAGTTCCACAAGACTTATAGTTAAAGTGCTTTAGAAAATGTTTGAGCATTCTGTTCCACACCTGTCAAGCTCTAGAACTGCTGTATTGTAAATTGTGTTGATATTTACATCAAGAATGATTAGCCCTTGCCAAGTATACTTATGGACATTCCTTTTTCTGAATTGACATATTAGATCATGAGTTTTAACTACTCTTGGCTTTCAGTAGTCTAAAAGAATCAAGACTTGGGTAAACAGTCAAGACCCTAGAGGTGACAAGCAATGCTTATGATCTCTCATTTTCCAGTAACAGTGACAAGTAAGTAATTATCAAAAGAAGGCACCAAGCTGGGAAGGCTATGTAGCACCATCAAATGTGTGGGATAATCATAGAGCGCTAAATATCACTAAGGATGCCAATATGAGAACAGAAACCCACAAGGCGAATGACATCAAATGTATCCAATTCACCAAGAATTCTATCAAGAGACAAGTGACCGCAAGGGACGGTTGGGAAACAAAGACGTGTAACAGTGCCAAGATCACTATTAAAAAGTACTCTTGCATATACATAGTTTGGCTGAGCGCAATTACCAAAGTGTAGTTACAGGTCATAGTGTCCCGTCTCCCCAGCACTGTCATATAATGCTTTGTAATCACTGATGGGTTTGGCTTTCACCACCACCACCGTTTAACTTGTTCCATCTAGCACTGCAAAGGTGAACTTTGTTTTTTTGGCTATTTCATTTAGAACAAGATGACAGATTCTATCAAGTTGTAGGTTTAACAAATTCTTGTCAATTTTTATAAATTCCTATTACTATTCTGTAAGTAGTTATCATATCACTGTTTTCTTCTATCTTTTAGCTTTGGTATATTTAATGCCTCTAACCTTTCTTTGTAATTCTTATATTTAAGTTCCAGAACCCATTTAGTTGCATATCATTGCACGTTTTATAGTTCAGTGATGTACGTCTTAAAATATGGGCACCATACAACTGCAACATATTCCAACTTTAGTCTCACAAAGGTCACGAATAATTTAATATTTTGCCATCCATGTATTTAAAAGTGATTGTAAAGTTGGAAAGCGTAGCATGTGCTCCTCGCACAATGTTCTTTGTGGTCCTCGGGTGGCAGTTTTTTTTTTTTTATTGATGACCAACCCTAGATATCTTTTTTTTTTTAATCGGAATAAATTTATCTTATTTAGTGTCTTGGCATCATCAGCAAACATGTTCATATAATTCTGTATTCCTTTGGCAGATCATTTATATAATGAACATTACTGGTGCAAGAACTGAACCCTGTGGTATACTCACAGCTAGTAACACTCCTCCAGTCAGATATATTGCCTCTGACTACTGCCCTCATTTTTGTCAGAACATTTTTCATCCATATCAGAAGCCTTCCTGTCACCCCTCCAGTATGCTCATTTCCAGAACAACCTCTTACGTGGGACTGTTAAAAGCCTTTGTAGGGAGCCCCATTGGCCCCCTGAAATTATCCAAACTGATATGTGTACTGTATATTATTTTGGGGTCATCAGTCACAGGAGTCTCTTTGCCTACCGGGGACCACGAGCCAGAACCTGGCCCCCCACTCAGGGGCCAGGCCATTACACAGGGAACAATGGCCTATGAGCATTTTACATTTGAAGTACAGTATGTCTTAACTGTCATTGAACGGGAAAGGCACCCAGAAAGATAGGCGAAACAAAACAGACCACAATCTGGTGAAAATTGTGACCTACGTCCAAAAATAGCAAACGAATTCTCACAGAAAGAAAACAAGCAACACTTCATCCAACTAGCACTCCTCATTAGTGCTAACCCCCCCCCCCTTTTCTCTGAAGGGGGAAAGGGGGAGCCAGCAACCCCCCGTCCCTTAGTTCTTGAACTGGTGTGCTGTCGGTCAGATCAGTCACTTCTGGCCTCAAGTTCCTGTTCTGGATTTTTGCCCTGTGTGGCTGTTCCTGTGTGTGGTGTGGTGGCCAGGTGTCTTAGTGCACAGGAACCGCACGAGCCTACGGGTGACCTTCCCTAGGTGCTCCGTGAGTACTGCCCTTGTGTGTCAGGGTTATCTTCCCTGGGGCATTCGGGAATCACTCCCCATTTGAGGACTTCGTTGCTTGACGTTGTCTTAGCCCTTGGGGTACGTCGGGGGTCTTAGGCTTTCCGTCTTGCCCCGGGTAGGGGAGTGTTATTGGCTGGGTGGGGACCACTGCAGCAGGCACAGGCTGCTTTACTTCAATGCAGTGGCCAATGTTTTGCTCTGACTGCCAGTTTGTTTGTAGTGTGTATCTTTGGGGTTATCTTTTTCTTTTCTGACATTTTTGCCTTTTGTGGATGGAGGTGGTTTGCCTAGCTTCTTATTAGGGTAGCCTAGGTGGTGTTGGAGGTCCTCCTCTATTGCCCCCGAGGTCTCATCTCTGCTACAGGTACTAGAGGTAAGTTCCCCTGCTATCTGACAGAGTTTTTCTGGCTTAGCTGGCGCCAATGCCTGGGCTTCCCGTAGGGCTCATTCACCCTATAAGCCCTGGCAAACTCCATGGGCTTGGTCGTTCCATGGATACTTCTTCCAAGCCCACTCTCTCCTTATGCAAAGTTGAAGGTTGTCCGTCTCCCTTGCCTCAGGGAGATGATCATCCATACTGCCTCCGTCAAGTTGCCTGTTGGGTCGGGAACACCTACGACCCAGGACTTGTTGCCCGCTTGTACTTCAATTTCCTCATTCCTTGTCTGTTGATCTCAGGGATCAGGCAGCGGCTGTGTTGCATGCTCGATTCTCCTTAATGCAAAGAGCCAGGTTGGTTGCCCAGTTGGAGGCCCCGGAGCTGCCTCGCTTGGGTTTTAGGGACCAGGATTTGAGGGCATTGATCGCTTCGACCTTGGTTCGTTCCGCACCCATGCTTCCTTACCAGGTGGGCGTGGTTTGCCCTGCTCCTTTCCCCTGCTTCCAGCTCCCAATTGTCTGAGGGTTTCAGAGTCAGGGCAGGGTTTAGTTCGGGATGAGGCTCGGGTGGCTTCGGGGGCTGCACTTTCTGATTCGGGCACTAAGGTGGTTGAGCATGTTTTTCCACTGGGGCTTCTGAGTTGACCCAGCAGACTCCCTTCTTGCAAGACTTTCCCTGGACTCCGCCTTTTCTTCAGGGGTGATGGGCGTGGATGAGATCTCTGTCTCGAGGCGTTTGTTGTGGGTTCCCAGGACTCGGGGAAGGGTGGGGGTTCCTTGGGCTCCTTTTTGATCCTGCTTGGGTCCTAGTTCTATTTGAGCAGAGGTTGTTGCAGCAGGGGGAGGGGGGGGTTTTGTCCCCTCCTTTCCTTTATGTCTTCGTTTTTACCATATTTGCTGGCGTGATTTATGCACCCTCGCATCGGACACATCCATCTTTACTTGGATGTTTTGTACTGAAAAAATAAACTTTTTCATCATACGTTTATTGCACGTTATTTTAATGTGGTTTTGGTAACCCAGTTCTTAATGTTCCTATCAGATCAGTGGTTTTGTTGTTTATAATTTTGGCAAAAGTATTGCTATACAGGTTGTGAAACTTGTGTTTTCTTGTGAAACTTGTGTGGGTGATGATTTTTTTGCCCTGACTGGCTGCCAAGACAGCACCCTCAGTCGTTGCATCCCATCCTACAGCTGTAGTTTGTCGACATCCACACCTTGCACATGGCTGCCGGGCAGTTGAAAGTTCCTTAACCAAATTTTTGGTGTATTTTCACTTCGTTAATAATCATTTTTCTTACCGGTATCTCAGTGGGGAGATACCGGTAGATGGTAGATGGGAGATGTCTGCCTTATGTCAGACATGTCTCGGGTGTGGGTTATGTCTGCTTTGAAATGGGTGTGAAATCCAGAAATGGTAAGTTTGTACTTCCCTTGTTATACTCATCTCATTGTTCTTGTGGGGGTTGGGCTTCAGCTCTTTGGGACCACCTCTCACCCCGTCCTCCTGGTATTCGCACTCCTGAGCTTCTTGGGCACTTTCATTTCTACATTTGATCTTGTGTATGGTGTCAGCCGCCACCACATCACTGCCTTCTGCATTCCATTTCCTTACAACTCTGCCACTGATCACGTTCTTTCTAATGTAATTACCTATGTGATGTTACAGAATGAGAGCTACACTCGTGGTGTCCCGTCTTCCCAGCACTCTTTGTCATATGACGCTTTGAAACTACTGACGGTTCTCACCACCTTCTCACCTAACTTGTTCCAACCGTCTACCACTCTGTTTGCGAAAGTGAAATTTCTTATATTTCTTCAGCATCTTTGTTCGTTTAAATCTATGACCTCTTGTTCTTGAAGTTCCAGGTCTCAGGAAATCTTCCCTATCAATTTTATCAATTCCCGTTACTATTTTGTATGTAGTGATCATATCACCTCTTTTTTTGTCTGTCTTCTAGTTTTGGCATATTTAATGTCTCTAACCTCTCCTCGTAGCTCTTATCCTTCAGTTTGGCATCTTTGCACCTTTTCCAGTTTGTTGATGTGCTTCTTAAGATATGGGCACCACACAACTCCTGCATATTCCAGCTTTGGTGTAACAAAAGTTGTGAACAATTTCTTTAGTATTTTGCCATCCATGTATTTAAAAGCAATTCTGAAGTTAGAAAGTGTAGCATAGGCTCCTCGCACAACTTTCTTTATGTGGTCCTCAGGTAATTGTTTTCTATCTAGAACCATGCCTAGATCTCTTTCTTTATCAGAAGTCTTTAAAGATTTTTCCACATAATTTATAGGTTGTGTGGGGTCTATGTTCTCCTATTCCACATTCCATAACATGGCATTTATTTACATTAAATTCCATTTGCCAAGTGGTGCTCCATATACTTATTTTGTCCAGATCTTCTTGAAGGGTATGACAATCATCTAAGTTACTTATGTTCCCTATTATCTTAGCATCATCAGCAAACATGTTCATATAATTCTGAATTCCATATGGTAGATCATTTATTTAGACAATGAACGTTACCGGTGCAAGAACTGAACCCTGTGGTACTCTGCTTGTGACATTTCTCCAGTCCGATTATCTTCCTCTTATTACTGCCCTCATTTTTCTATCAGAAAATTTTTCATCCATGTTAGGAGCTTACCTGTCACCGAGTAAATTTGTTACACAGGATCTTCCAGATCGAAAACCATACTGACAATCTGATATTATATCGTTTGTCTCCAGGTGTTCTACCCATTTAGTTTTAATTATTTTGTTCAATATTTTGACTATTGCACTTGTCAATGATACAGGTCTATAATTGAGGGGTCTTCTCTGCTGCCACTTTCGTAGATTGGAACTATGTTAGCCTTTTTCCACACATCTGCTATGACTCCTGTACAGATGGATGTCTGAAAAATCAGCTGAAGTGGTATGCTGAGTTCAGGTGCACATTTTCTCAGAACCCATGGTGAAACTCCATCTGGGCCAACTGCTTTGTTCTTACCTAGCTCCAAGAGCATTTTTTTTACTTCGTCTCTAGACACCTCTATGTGCTCTATGTTATTCTCTGGAATTCTTATTGTGTCTGGTTCCCTGAAGATCTCATTTTGTACAAACACACTTTGGAACTTTTCGTTTAATGTTTCACACATTTCCTTTTCATTTTCCGTGTATCTGTCCCCCATTTTCAACCTCTGAATATTAATCTTTACCTGCAGCTTGCCTTTAATGAATTTATAGAAAAGGCCTGGATCTGATTTACATTTGTCTGCTATACCATTCTCAAAGTTCCTCTCTGCCTCTCTCCTTACTGACGTGTAGTTGTTTCTTGCATCTTTGTATCGCTGGTATGTTAGGGGGTTTGGCCTCTTTCTATAATGATTCCATGCTTGTGTCTTTTGATCTCTGGCCCTCTCGCAATTTCTGTTGAACCAACCCTGTTGGTTCAACTGCATCTCTGTCTGTATCTCTGCCTCTGTTTAATGTGTCTGACTAATTGGGTACTTGGCATCCTGGGTCCCCTTCTGCATGTACCACCCGTGTTGATTCATCCATCCTTTTCTACCTGGTTCATTTCCCTTAAGGAATTGTGGGTGGTGGTCATGTCTCCTGGTCATGTGTTCCCGGGGGGCAGTCTTGTCTTGTGTACGAGACTGGTACTTCTGTATATTATTACCTCACTCTTGTGTTCACAGACTGTGGTTATTCAGCTTGTTTTCAATATTTTATTCTTCGTAACGCTGTTTTCGGTAATAATTTGGCTTGTTTTCAGTACTGGAATGTATTTCATTATTAGCACCCATTTTGTGCCTAGTGCCCTTGCCCTGTTTGTTCCTCCAGCTCCCTAGCTTACGGTACTCTGTTCCTGTCTGTATTATGACAGTTTTGAATGTTGGGCACTTTTTATACTTAAAAATAATAATAATAATAAAAACCACTAATGTGTGTCTTATCCACAGGCAAATGCGGAAGGCAAAGCTCCCTCCCCCTTAGGTTCGTTTCTGGGTGCCCTTGGGTTCCTTGGATTCATCTATTCTGAGGTTTTCCTCTCGGCATACCCCTGCGATGGTTCAGGAGGCCTTTGGTACATACCTCCTGCTAGACCAGGTTTATGTGTCTCTGGTTTCGATTGAGTTCAGCTCCTCTTCTGCTTGGGTGCGTTCCGAGGTTCCAGTGTCTTCATGGCTTGCAGCATGCCTCGACGACTGGATGGTGTGGTCTCCCTGTTGGTCTGCTTGTCTTAGCCGGGGTTCTGGGTTTTTCCCAGCCTGCTAGATTCAGGTTCCTGGTAACTTGGCGGAAGTCCCAGTTGATTCTGTGGCGGGTTCGGCCTTGGCTGGTCTTAGTGTGGGGGTTTTCGGACTGCGTTCGTTTCTCTTCTGCGGCTTTGCTCAGGTTGCAGTCCCGCCTTCAGCTGTTTTTGAGGGGCACACAGGTCACTCCACGGTTGCTCATGCAGTTGTGCGGGTGCCTGAACTTTGCTCTGCTAGTTTTCCATTGGGCAGAGTTTGGCTTCGGAGGCTGTTCTGGTATCTTTAGAGCAGCCTCTTTCGCCGCTCTCACACTCGCTGGATTCGTTCCCCGGTGTCCATGTACTGGTTGCTGCATCACCAGCTTCCTCTTCGGGGTTTTTGGGGTTTGGTGCCATGGTGCCTTTCTCTTTCCTTGCTTGGTGTGTCCGGATGCCTCGTCTCTTAGTCAAGGCTTTGTGACCAGTCCTCACCAATCCGGCCTGGGGCGTTGTCGGCTCTCCTCGTGTTGGGCTCACAGCACGGTGTGAGAGTTGAGGTGGTGTGGCAGGTGCTGTGGCAGATTTGGCTTTCTTGGGGCTGATGTTCTGGCTCCTTTGGACTGCTCCCCCATGGTTCCAATTTTCCACTGAGTGGGGGGAAGGGGTGTCTCTTTGTTCTGTGGCCTTTTAGGGCTGGTTGCTTTGGGTAGACAGAATGGACAGTCATTGCCGATTCCCTCCTTTGGTATTTCCTGGACATACTGCTGCCCGAAGGTGGACCTTTTCATGTTGGTCTGATCTTGGCGTCTCCTATTGTACGTGGCAGTGTTCTCTGCCTGCGAGGCTCGCGGTGATCTCTGTCTGCGAGGCTCGCGGTGATCTCTGCCTGCGAGGCTCGCGGTGATCTCTGTCTGCGAGGCTCGCGGTGATCTCTGCCTGCGAGGCTCGCTGTGATCTCTGCTGTGAGGCTCGCGTGATCTCTGTCTGCGAGGCTCGCGGTGATCTCTGCCTGCGAGGCTCGCTGTGATCTCTGCCTGTGAGGCTCGCGGTGATCTCTGTCTGCGAGGCTCGCGGTGATCTCTGTCTGCGAGGCTCGCGGTGATCTCTGTCTGCGAGGCTCACAGTGATCTCTGCCTGCGAGGCTCACGGTGATCTCTGCTGTGAGGCTCGCGGTGATCTCTGTCTGCGAGGCTCGCGTGATCTCTGTCTGCGAGGCTCGCGTGATCTCTGTCTGCGAGGCTCACAGTGATCTCTGCCTGCGAGGCTCACGGTGATCTCTGCCTGCGAGGCTCGTGGTTATCTCTGCCTGCGAGGCTCGTGGTGATCTCTGCCTGCGAGGCTCACGGTGATCTCTGCCTGCGAGGCTCGTGGTGATCTCTGCCTGCGAGGCTCGCTGTGATCTCTGCCTGCGAGGCTCGCTGTGATCTCTGCCTGCGAGGCTCGTGGTGATCTCTGCCTGCGAGGCTCGCGGTGATCTCTGCCTGCGAGGCTCGCTGTGATCTCTGCCTGCGAGGCTCGTGGTGATCTCTGCCTGCGAGGCTTGAGGTGATCTCTGCCTGCGAGGCTCATGGTGATCTCTGCCTGCGAGGCTCGCGTGATCTCTGCCTGCGAGGCTCATGGTGATCTCTGCCTGCGAGGCTCGTGTGATCTCTGCCTGCGAGGCTCATGGTGATCTCTGCCTGCGGCTCATGGTGATCTCTGCCTGCGAGGCTCATGGTGATCTCTGCCTGCGAGGCTCATGGTGATCTCTGCCTGCGAGGCTCGCGGTGGATGCTGGATACTTTTCTGCATGACTGGTCGAGGTGGGGTTTCCTGTACTTCTTTTCCCCCTGGTCCGGCTGTTGCTCCGAGCTCTAGCTCAGCTGGAATCCTATCGGGGGAGTGTGTTTCTCGTGGTTCTATGGTGGCCGGCCAAGCCTTGGTTTCAAGTGCTACTTGCTCGATGTCTGAACCCAGGCATTTTTCCGTGGCTCCGCCTGTTTTGGCAGGTCAGGCCGATGAGATACCGTGCTGGTTCGACATACCATTGGTTTTTTCGATGTGTGTGTATCGCCATTTGTATGAGGTTCAGGTGGCTTCTTTGATGGTGTCCCACCTGTGGTCTTCTTCACTGCATTGTATGAAGTTGCTTTAAAACTTTCCTTTTTAAAAGGAAAGTTTCCAGAAGCAGCATCCTGCTGCCAAGCTGGAATTTTTGAAACCATTTCATTTTGAATTTTTGAATTTTTTGAAACATTTCATTCACCAAAATGGTGAATGGTACTTTTATTTTCCATGGAGTGTGGATGACAATTTATATGACGTGAGTGTGGGTCAGTAATTCTTCTGTGCTTCAGTAGTAGTCAGGGAAAGTAAAAACTTCCATTATGCAGCAGGATGTTACTTCTAGAAAGTTTCCTTTTTTAAGACTACTCATAGCACAGTCGATAGAGCGTCGGCATCACACACGTGGGGTCCATGGTTTGAGACCCATACAGCCCAGCTGAATGAAATCTTTCCAATCAAATTCATTAAAATACTTGCTAAGTTCCCTCATAATGTCCTCTCCTGAATAAAGCATTTCAACTGCTTTTTCCTTATTCTTTTCTAGATTATAACGCACTGCATATTTTGCTTCCAGAAGGATATGGTCGTTTTTACTCAAGGAAGAAAGGTATTGAATATCAAATATCTTTTCTTCTTTCCTGGTGAATATCAAATCTAGCATCAATGGAACATCTTCCCTCATTCTTGTGGCTTGTTTAGCACATTAGTACATAAATGTCTTTAAGATGAGGTTCACAAATCTGCCAGTCCAAATGTCATTCGTTCTTGCTTCATAGACATCCCAGTCTATTGATTCATTTTGAAGTCACCAAGTAGCAACAATCATGATTTATCTTTCTCTGCTCTTACTGCAATCTCTCTTATTATCATTATGCGGCCCTCTCGCTTGTCATCCAGCTCCTCCTCTGTCCATGAGTTGCTTGCTGGTGGACTGTAGGCATTCATAATAATTATCCTCATTACAAATCTTAAGAGCCATTATGTTCACTTTCTTGTGGGTTGTCATTATTAATTCTCTTACCTTCAGTGTTCTTCACCAGCATGGTATATTCTCTTTTTGTTTCTTGTAATTGTCTTCCCATTATGATATAGTTGATATGTGTCTCCTATCTCCTTTATCTAGTTTCCTTACTTTGCACTTACAGTATTTGGATTGAATTCCAGCAGTTTCACCTGAATCTACCACTCATCGCAGTTGTCCTTCTTGCAGCACCCTANTTGGCCGTTTGCCCGTATGGCCGAATATGGACGTAATTTGAAAATGGGAAAAAAAAAATAAAATGGTTTTTTTTTTTTCAACAACAGTAAGTTAAGGTCCTCTGATAGGTAGGTTGGCAGGAAATTCTCATAAAGTTTCAAAACGGTATGAAAAACGGTAATGAAAAGTTTCCTTTTCTAAGCTTGCCGAGTAAGCCGGACGACTCAAACAGAACAGTACGTCATTTTTGTGAGTCGATTTCATTTCAAATTACGTCCAAATTTGGCCATGGTGCACATACGAGAGAAAAGTGACGTTATTTTTAAGAGGACAGGTCGACATATCAGCCTGGATAGCTCTGGGGATCCTCTGGGTCTCGCCCAGAAAATGTCGTTTCATTACATTCAATGCTGGTTTTTATACACGGGATCTTCCTGTTTAAAAACCATTCTGTTTGTCCGTTATTTTGTCACTACACTCTAGGTGTTCAACCAATTTGGCTTTAACTATTGTTTATAGTGTTTTGACTACCACGCTTGTTAATGATACAGGTCTATAATTTAGAGGTTCATCTCGATTACCATTTTTATAGATTGGTACCATGTTTGCCTTTCCATATATCTGCTAAGATTCCTGTGCTCAAGGATGTCTGGAATATTAATTGGAGTAGAATGCTCAGCTCGGTTGCACATTCTTGCAGCACCCAAGGTGAAACTCCATCAGGTCCAACTGCTTTATTTCTTCCTAGCCCCTTGAGTAACTTTTCCATTTCATCTTGAGATGCCTCTATTTATTCTATGGTGTGCTCTGGAATTTGTATTGGGTCTGGTTCTATGAAATCCTCATTTTGTACAAACTCACTTTGGAGCCGTTCATTTAGTGTTTCACACATTTCTTTTTAATAATTCTCAGTACGTGTAGTCCTGTTTCCCATTCTCAATCTCTGGATTTTATCCTTTACATGTAACTTGCTTTTAATGAATTTATAGAAAAGGCCTGGATCTGTTTTATATTTGTCTGGTATACCTTTCTCAGTTTCGTTCTGCCTCTCTCCTCACATCTGTGTAATTGTTTCTTGCTTGCTTGTAGAGCTGGTATGTTTGTGGGTTAGGCCTCTTCCTATATTGAACCCATTTTCTTGCCTTTTCCTCTCTGGCCCTCTCACAATTTCTGTTGGATAAATCCTGTTTTCTGGTCCTGCATCTCTGTTGTGGTATGAATGTTTGTGTTCCTTCATTACATACTGTATTTCGCAAAATTTGGCATACATCTCATTTACGTCCTTCCCTAGCAACAAGTCTGTCCAATTACTCATTAATTTTGTTAGTTTACATGTCGACGAGTTTGTTGACGTGTATCAACAAACTCGAGCACCGAGGTAAACTTCAAGTACAGTACCGAGTTAAATATTTAGAAGAATTGAGCTTGAGAACCAAAAAATTTGAAAACGAGGTTCCAATGTGTTTAAATAATAAAACTTAGGAACTGTCACTATATTCAAAAGTATGGTGTGCATATTAGCGATTCAGTTATGTTCTTGAAACAATAAAAAATATTTTTGCCGTTTATATGTAACGTGTGTGCATAGTGTATTAAGTATCTGCATGTTTTGTTCACCATAACGAACCACTAAGCTGGTATGGTTCATTGAAACAGCATAGTAGTCGCCAACACCCTACCATTCAGCTGACGATGCTACCGCCCTCGCCAACATTTCTCCTCCCACCATACTGTTTGTGCTGTTATTACACTATATCCACACATTATATATACCGGTAAGTATCTACATGTTTTCACCATAACTGTACAACTAGGC
>WNGS01164858.1:48596167-48613581 GCA_020271785.1 Procambarus virginalis
TGAAACAAGAGAAATGTCATAAAGGATTGTTTTGTGTATGTCAGGTAGGCTGCTCCAATATTAATAAAAATATGAAAAATACAAAACAAATTGAACAAATTTGAGAACATGGAAAAATGTCATAATGGAGCATCCTACTAACAAACACTGAACGAACCTTAATGACATTTCTCCTTTTTTTCAAATTAGTTAAATAATTTTTTTTTTCATTTAACAAAATTGGAGTAGGCTACCTGACGTAACTGAACAACCTTTTTCTATAACAAAAATGAAAAAAAAAAATTGTACGAATCTGAAAAAAGACAATGTCATAAAGGTTGTTCAGTGTATGTCAGGTGGGCTGCTCCATTATTTAAAAACTCGAATATCATATTGATGTTTTTCAGTGGTAGAACAGATTAATTTTATTTCCATTATTTTAAATGGGAAATTCGTCTTGAAAGACGAGCGTTTCACATGACGAGCTAGGTGCTGGAATGGATTAAATTCGTTAATCGAGGTTACACTCTATTTAGTGTTGGCTTTTTATTGAAGAAATAGTGGATAAAAATTACTAAATCTTTAGAACATAACCATTTTTATACCCAAATACATAATGTACATTTACAGTATTTAATTTTTTAAGATTGCCACAAATTTCATGACTTATTTCACTACTCCCATTAAATTCAAATTCAAATGTTTATTCCGGTAAAGTACATACATACAAGAGGTGATACAAAAGTTGGTAGATTTATAGATAGAGCTAGTACATACAATGCCTAAAGCCACTATTACGCACTATTAAGTGTGTCACTAGATGTCCCTTGGGAAATAGCTAGAGTAATGCTGGTTATTAAAGTAAACTATTATAACAATGCTTTACAATATTCTCCATTACAGGCTTTGCTGCCAAGAGCCACAAAGATAGACTTGTCCAACAACCAACTTACGTCTTTGCCGTCCAACTTTGCCCAGTTGTTGGGCAACATCACCCATTGGAGTTGGGATCCAATAAATTAAAGGAAATACCAGCAAATTTCTACAAGTTGCATAACTTGAAACACCTTGATCTCTACAACAACCAGGTATGTGCATCAAATTATTCTCTTCTCAGAAAAGTTACTGTACCGATGAATAACATGCTATAAATAATAAATCAATAAAATAAGTTTTTATTCAGGAAAAGTACATACATAGTTGATTTTACAAACATAATGTTGGATATATATATAGAGCTAGTACATACAATACCTAAAACCACTAATACGAATAGCGTTTCTGGCAATGGTACTGTGGTCAAGGTACTGTGTACATTTGGGGTGATCCCAAATCCACACAACTCGGGTACATATGTGACCATGGGGTGATAGCACACAAAATGAGGTCAATGGGAATACAGAGCACCACTTGGTTCCCGAACTTTAGTTATCCGAAACTTCCAGTTTCCCGATTGGTGTTGGGGAGTCATGCTACACGAACTAAGTTCGGGTAGGAAGTAGTCCGCCAAGCTTCACGCCGGCCGGGGTTGGGGTTACCCTACACGAACCAAGTTCGGGTGAGGAAGCGGTCAGCCAAGCGTCGTGCCGGCCCGTGGTGGTGGGTGGGGGGTGGGAGGGAGATGGTTTAGTTTGCTCACTGACCGTGACGGGCGCCACCTGCTACCCTGTGACATCACAGACTCACGGCCTATTGTTCCCATTGTTTGAATTTGTCACGAGACTGGAGTGTTCATTCCGTGAATTTGTTTTACATATCAGCACAATCTAGGAACATCCATGCACTATGTCGACTCCAAATGCACGCAATGTGTCAGTGAAAGCATCTACAAGCGGGTTACGTAAAAGAAAGAGGTCAGTGATGATATTTGAAAAGAAAGTTGAAATAATTAAGAAGGTGGAGAGTGGTGTCCCGAGAAGTGTCGTGTGCGCTGAATATGGCATTAGTAAAAGTACTGTTTTTGATCTTCTTAAGGCTAAACCTATCATTTTTTACTATTTCTCTAGAAGTAAAAGTGATAAAGCAATACGAAATAGAAAAATAGTAAGTAAAGCAAAGGTGGAGATTGTTAACGCAGTGTGGGAGTGGTACAAACAGAGACGTGAGGTGACGAAGAAGCCAGTGGCAGGCAGGCTGGCAGGATGTTTCTGCAGGCTGGCAGGCAGGCTGGCAGGCAGGCTGGCAGGCAGGCTGGCAGGCAAGCTGGCAGGCAAGCTGGCAGGCAAGCTGGCAGGCAAGCTGGCAGGCAAGCTGGCAGGCAAGCGAGCAGGCTGGCTGGCAGGCAAGCTGGCAGGCAAGCGAGCAGGCTGGCTGGCAGGCAAGCTGGCAGGCAAGCGAGCAGGCTAGCAGGCAGGCAAGCTGGCAGGCAGGCTGGCAGGCAAGCTGGCAGGCAGGCTGGCAGGCAGGCTGGCAGGATGTTCCTGCAGGCTGGCAGAAAACATCCAGAGGATGTTTGCCAGACGTCTTAATAATCAGCTAGGAACAATTAAGGACGTTTATAAAGCGGATCAGGACTTCACTTATTGGTGAGTACAAACAAAATACGATCGCATTTACGCTATGAAGCTGTCGATTTTTTCCCCTAGAGTTTTTTCGTAAATTTTTCGGAAAAATTTCTTTTTACATTTCTAGTTTATTTTTTCCCCTCTATTTCTCGTATACGAACTTACATGTTAACCGACGGGTCTCGTCCCCAAGGGGTTCGGAAACCAAGTGGTGCTCTGTAACTGGAAAAGTAGGACGCTGGATACTCGATTTCCTGTCGAACAGAACACAAACAGTAACAGTCGATCAAATAAAATGACACACAAATCAGCATGAAAATTACCTCTGTTGAAGACATTGAAAAATTACAAGCAGATGTCAACAAAGTTTTCGATTGGGCAGCAGAAAATAACATGATGATTAACAGTGATAAATTTCAGGTACAATACTCAGCTATGGCAAAAATGAGGATCTGAAACATAATACAGGGTTCAAAACACAATCGAATTTTCCCATAGTCGAAAAACGGCATGTCAAGGATTTAGGAATAATGATGTCCGACGATCTTACGTTTAGGGAGCATAACCAAGCAAATATTGCGACACCCAGAAAAATGATAGGATGGATTACGAGAAGTTTCAAATCCAGGGATCCCATCATAATGGTTGTACTCTTCAAGTCACTTGTGTTGTCCCGTCTCAAGTACTGCTCAGTACTCACTTCCCCCTTCAGAGCAGGAGAGATTGCTGAAATAGAGGGAATACAGAGAACATATACGGCACGCGTAGATGACATAAAGCACCTAAATTATTGGGATCGTCTCACAGCTCTCCAAATGCACTCTCTAGAAAGGAGACGATAGAGATACCAAATAATATACACATGGAAAGTACTGGAAGACCAGGTCCCAAATCTACACAGTAAAATAACAACGTACTGGAGTGAACGATATGGAAGAAAATGCAAGATTGAACCAGTGAAGAGCAGAGGTGCCATAGGCACAATTAGAGAACACTGTATAAACATCAGAGGTCCGCGGTTGTTCAACGTCCTCCCAGCGACTATAAGAAATATTGCCGAAACAACCGTGGACATCTTCAAGAGAAAACTGGACTGTTTTCTAAGAGAAATTCCGGATCAGCCGGGCTGTGGTGGGTATGTGGGCCTGCGGGCCGCTCCAAGCAACAGCCTGGTGGACCAAGCTCTCACAAGTTGACCCTGGCCTCGGGCCGGGCTTGGGGAGTAGAAGAACTCCCAGAACCCCATCAAGCAGGTATCCTGGAACTTGTGGGCTCAAATCCTGGCTGGGTTAACAGAATTCTTAGTGAATTACAGCTTGCACATTTAATGCAGCCTTTGTCTTGTATGTACATACAAGACAATGTATAACACACACACACACACACACACACACACAACACACACACACACACACACACACACTACACATACACATACACATTCAACAATCCTAAGTATTGTAGTACAGGTTGATGATAGTGAGTGGTGTCCGAGAGAACATAAAGGTATAGTGCTCTTGAAAAATAGGTGAGATAACAGGAATGTGCTAAGGGAAGTGAAAAATCGGATGAGAAAAAGTTGCCCCTAGTGTTTACAGTGCAGAGAACAACATTCAAGATGGCCACTGACAAGTGGAAAAACAAAACAGAGCTTGATTTTGAGGGATTCAATGAAGAAAGCATTGATATTAGCAGTCTACATAACAAGTTGGTAAATTTAGATAGTATAGTGATCTCTCGTGTAGAAATAATTCGTAAATTGAAAGAAAGTAATGACCATTTGAATAGCAAAGTTTTATGTCTTTAGGATATAGTGAAAGACTTGCGCAAGGATAAGAATCAATTGGAAACAAATTGCAAAGCCATGGAAGAAGAAAATAAACTCTTAAAAATAGCTTTGGAAGAAGTTAAAGTAAATTTAAGCATAAATGACTACAATAGGTTAGGCAAGGAAATTCAAGAGGAGAAACAGCTTTTGTCAGCACAGATGGAGGAAGTTACACAGGGAATAGAACAGTGCAAGAAAGATATGCAACTCGCCTATGCACAAGTGGCCAAGGAGAAGGAAAGAATTGAAGAAGCTGTAAAGGAAGCCCAACACTGCAGCAACCAAGATAAAACAAACATTAGGCTAGAAGTGAGAAAAGAGTTGGCATCTAACCCGAAGTTGGAGCAAAACACAGTTGACCGGAGTAAGTCCCTGATCATTTTTGGTTGCAAAGAAAAGGAGATAACATGTAGGTCAGAAAGAGCTGTCGAAGAAGCTAAAGTAGTAGATAAAATTGTTGGCCTCGTGGAAGGTCTCGCTACCATAGAGAATGTGTGCGACTACAGGAGAATAGGCAGGTACGTAAAAGGGAAAGATCGACCTTTGAGGATCACTCTAAACGGTGCCAAACAGATGGAAGAAGTACTAAGGAATTACGGAAATGGGTTTCTGTCTTGACTTTCATCTATGTATTTTAGGCTTCAGTTGACGTATGCGTTTTTTATACACATTTGTAAGGCGAAAAAGTGAAAGTGTCAGATTATCGTTGATGATGGTATGGCAGGTGGGTCGTGTGTGTGTGCTGATATGGAGGAACTTTGATGTGCACCTTATCTTAAGATAAGAGACGGCGAGTATCGACGCAAACTAGTGGAGTCATAGTTTCTAAGCTTCTAAGACTAATATATACGCTTTTCCTCGCTTGATTCAGTATTTATTAATACACAAATTTCGCATTTACGTATAATTTTATATTTTTCTCGTTGTTTAGTAATAAATTTCTTAATTTCTAGGAAGTTTTCTGACGTGAGAAGTATTTTTCTTATTATTCACCAGTTTGAACCAAATTAAACGTATCAGGAACACGCTAAATATATCTAATATGTCGCAAGGGGTGAACAATTAAGAAATAAATTTAGCTTCTCAATGGATGTGGTGTATGGGGGTCTAAAACCAGGATAATAACCTGCTCTCCCTTGTGGGGAACGTGTTCAAGTGCTTCTTAATTGAACAACTCGAAGGTACTGTACCTCAAAGCTCGTCAGCCTCCCCATTAAAGTTTAATTGATATTTGAGAGGTTTTTTCTTGCATGATATTTTTACTCTTGTATTTCGTGTAACGATGCTGTGAGCATTCCAACAGAGCACTCAGTAGGTGGATGATGGCAGGCGCTGAAAAATCTGGTACATTGTCTTGTCTGCGTGGCTGAGATGGTTGTGGCGGGAAAAACAAGAGAAGTGTGAGTCTCGGTGCGTGACCTCCGTCAGCTGAAGGCATCACGAGCTCACAATTACACCCACAACTTGTGTCGTTGCTGCCGTAATGAATGTTATTAACCAGTTCCCCCTAACAGGTAATTGGGCGTCATTTTGGCAATTTTCAGCTCCAGAATCTCGGGGAGGGTTAAGTGGTGGGGTGAAGGGTATATACAGCTTAACTCGCGAGTTTAATCCTGAAAGAAACGGTGAATGTTACGCTGTCCTCGGCTAGGTATAAGAATTAAATTAACTGCAAAAGTTCTATTAGCCTATACGAGGCAGCTCCTATTTATATCCACCCAGGCTCATTTGTATATATGAGTGTCTAACCTACGCTTGACACAATCAAGTGATCCCACGCTTATTATGTTACGCGGTAATTTGTTCCATAGATCAGCCACCCTATTTCCAACCCAGTATTTACTCTGGTCTTTCCCGCGTCTAAACTAAATATAATATGTCTGGATAAAGTGGATTAAAGGCGAGGCTTCGCGAGCTGTGGGGAGAAAAGAGGAATTTCAGATAAAGTGGCAGTCTGCGTGTTGGGTGAAGGGTGAAGTTAGATGGAGACCCCGGGAGAGGAAGGGATGGTTATGGAAGTGTGCGGCGGATGTCATCCAGTTGGAACTTTGTGGGTTTTTTTTAGCGGACTAAGTTCAATTAAACATTAATTTAACTTCAGGGGAAATAAGTGGATGAAAAAGCACGCCGAGACAGTCGCATGATGTTGGACGTAACAGGCGCAGTTAGATTACACAAGGGAAAGATCTCTGTTTAGCGCCAATTTTGAAAACGAATTTCAATTCGTTTTCAAACGCCAATTTCAAAATTGGCGCATATTCGTGCAATCACTTGTGGCGCTCATGTTGAATAACCCTCCTTCCAGCGTCTGAACACAGTTCCGAATATTTTTTTACTTTTATTACTCAAGTTGCTTATCTGAATTTACATCTAGCCAGTGACAGTGTATTCAACATTACCAGACACAATACAAGCAGGCAAGGATTGTAGAGTGCCTGAAATACACCACACATGGTGCAGGGATACTGTGCCGGTCACATTGGTGTTGCTTTCCTCCAAATGACCTCCACTCCAGTCACAGAATGTGATTAAAGTGCCTTTACAATGGCAAATTACAATTTTAACCATCATATATATATTCGTCTTTCCTACATTGGCAGGGGAAGAGAGCTGCTACATTATATGGTGAATTACTGAGCAGGTGCTTTAACAAGTTCATAATTACTTTACTACACATTAAGACATAATTCATGCATTTATCATAGTAAATGTTGGATACAGGTATAATATATCAAGTGTTGCAGTGTACATATAATACTTAGAGTTCAGCGTATCTCGGTTCAGCAACCCAAGGATGGGGGAGGGGGGGTTGTTGAAAATCAGTCAATATGGTACAATTTACAATATAATGTTCAAGGGAATGCATGTTTTCTCTTGCACAAAGTTGACACTTGGTGTACATGCTAAGTGTGATGTGGCTCAAGTGGTGTTGACGAGAGCATTGTGTTGGATGCATGGGTGGGTAGCAGGCAACGTCAGCATCCCTCTGGGTGTTGTGGCTAGTGTGGGAAAGTCTGGTAGTCATCAGTACTCGGGTAGGTGTTTATATACAGGTAGTGTATAGGTTGCAGGCTTGGTTTTTGCCTTCTGTCGTATTGTACAGCTGACGATACCTACTTGCCCTGGTCGTGTGATTGTTTTATCCCCTCCCTCTTGTATATCTTTACCCTGGCTGAGGTTTGGTTGTTAGAACCCATTGAAAGTGTCGAGCCTTTGACTAGTCCAGTATGTGATAGCTGTAGGATACCTCGCGCTATGTCGGTGTTTGATGTTATCATTGTTTAGGCCTTGTCGCTGCATGGGATTTCAAGGGGTAATACAAGATAATTTCAAGGGATAATATAATAATTCAAAGGAGCACTCAGAATGTTCTCCATTAACATGCTTGTGCTTGATCAGGCGAATGCTCATTTCTCACCAGCAGGAGTTCCTTGGTTAGATGTATTGTTCTTACAACTAACTGTCAGTATAATACATCAAGAAACACAAGAGTTATTTTCTGTGATAAAACGTCTGTCCTTCTAACACTTGAGACCTTGGCCTGCTAGATACAGCAAGCACCTCATAATGACCGTCATAACGAGCCTGCTCGCTGCACGGACATAAGAATCTATTTTGTATGAATGCCATATCACACAAATATAACTCATCGTGATGACTCAAACAACATAGCCAAATTAGCATGCAACAAAGATGAAACTGAACAAGACCTATGTATCCCCATTTCTGTTGTTAAAGCTCTATTGCTCCAAACATTCAGGTCTGACAAGAGAGAAATCACAGACACTTAAAGGCTGGAAAGCATTTTTGTGAAACAAATATAATTTGTTTAGAGCTGATACCGAATATGGGCAGCACAAAACAAGTCACCAGTGTGTCAGTAATTGCAAGGATCAGGTNCAGCTCCTGCTGCTGCTGTGTCAGGCGGCAGCTCCTGCTGCTGCTGTGTCAGGCGGCAGCTCCTGCTGCTGCTGTGTCAGGCGGCAGCTCCTGCTGCTGCTGTGTCAGGCGGCAGCTCCTGCTGCTGCTGTGTCAGGCGGCAGCTCCTGCTGCTGCTGTGTCAGGCGGCAGCTCCTGCTGCTGCTGTGTCAGGCGGCAGCTCCTGCTGCTGCTGTGTCAGGCGGCAGCTCCTGCTGCTGCTGTGTCAGGCGGCAGCTCCTGCTGCTGCTGTGTCAGGCGGCAGCTCCTGCTGCTGCTGTGTCAGGCGGCAGCTCCTGCTGCTGCTGTGTCAGGCGGCAGCTCCTGCTGCTGCTGTGTCAGGCGGCAGCTCCTGCTGCTGCTGTGTCAGGCGGCAGCTCCTGCTGCTGCTGTGTCAGGCGGCAGCTCCTGCTGCTGCTGTGTCAGGCGGCAGCTCCTGCTGCTGCTGTGTCAGGCGGCAGCTCCTGCTGCTGTGTCAGGCGGCAGCTCCTGCTGCTGCTGTGTCAGGCGGCAGCTCCTGCTGCTGCTGTGTCAGGCGGCAGCTCCTGCTGCTGCTGTGTCAGGCGGCAGCTCCTGCTGCTGCTGTGTCAGGCGGCAGCTCCTGCTGCTGCTGTGTCAGGCGGCAGCTCCTGCTGCTGCTGTGTCAGGCGGCAGCTCCTGCTGCTGCTGTGTCAGGCGGCAGCTCCTGCTGCTGCTGTGTCAGGCGGCAGCTCCTGCTGCTGCTGTGTCAGGCGGCAGCTCCTGCTGCTGCTGTGTCAGGTGGCTCCTGCTGCTGCTGTGTCAGGTGGCAGCTCCTGCTGCTGTGTCGGGCGGCTC
The DNA here is from genome assembly GCA_020271785.1 of Procambarus virginalis. Classification (NCBI taxonomy): domain Eukaryota; kingdom Metazoa; phylum Arthropoda; class Malacostraca; order Decapoda; family Cambaridae; genus Procambarus; species Procambarus virginalis. Next base: position 48,605,213 of record WNGS01164858.1, read on the forward strand.
CTGCTGTTGTGTCGGGCGGCGGCTGATGCCACCTGACACTTTACTGTGTCAGGTGGCGAAGACAAACATAAAGCGATGAAGTCCTCAAAAGGAGGAGTGATTCCTGAACGGCTCGGGAGGATAACCCTGACACACCAGGGCAGTACCCTCAGAGCAGCTAGGGAAGGTTACCCTAGGCTCATGCTGCGCCTGTACACTATAACACCTGGCCACCACACCACACACAGCGAAACAGCCACACAGGGCAAGCATCCAGAACAGGAATTTGAGACCAGCGGTGCCTGATCTGACCGACGGCACACTAGTTCAAGAACTGGCGTAGGTGTAGTGGGCTGCCGTCTCCACCTCCCGGGGGTGGTGGGTGGGGTGGGGGGGTAGCTGTTACAAGCGGGAGTGCTAGTTGCATGAAGTGTTGCTTGTTGGGGTTCTTTCTAGGAGAATTATTTTGATCTTTTTGGTGTAGATTGCACAGGTTAACCAGACAGTGGTCTGTTTTGATTCGCCTACCTTTCTGCGTCCTTCTCCGGTTGATAGCAGTTATGACATACTCTAAATGTAAAGTGATCCTTGGCCACTGCTCCTGTGCCCGAGCCAGCTTCTGGCTTGTGGTCCCAGGTAGGCATAAAGACTCTTGTGACTGATGACCCCAAACTAATATAACACGTCAGTTCAGATTGCGTCAGGGAGCCTCCGGGACTTAACCGGAAAATGGCATTTCATTACATTCAATGCTGGCTTTTTCTTCTCGTTTAATTTGGACATCCAATGTTTTCTGCTTTTCATCTTGGCTTACGTTTCTTAGTTATGGAAGTTATTTTCTTGCACGACTTTAAACGCAGGCGATGATTCACATTAACGTGGCTGAAATATGTTGACCAGACCACACACTAGAAAGTGAAGGGACGATGACGTTTCGGTCCATCCTGGACCATTCTCAAGTCGACCACAATCGACTTGAGAATGGTCCAGGATGGACCGAAACGTCATCGTCCCTTCACTTTATAGTGTGTTGTCTGGTCGACTTTAAACGTTTTCCATCTATACTTGTATACCGTATTCCAGTTTTAGTATGACACGAGTAATAAATAAGAGAAATTTGAGCATTACTCCATCCATGTACAGTACAGGCAGTCTCTGCTTGGTATGTTACTAGGCAATGAGGATTTGAAAATACAGCACGTATAGTAAAAGGTGTCCCCCTAATGAATGAACTGCTGACTAATCAACACTCGATCTTGTGCATTATCTATCTTGAGGTTATCTTGAGATGATTCCGGGGCTTTAGTGTCCCCGCGGCCCGGTCCTCGACCAGGCCTCCACCCGCAGGAAGCAGCCCGTGACAGCCGACTAACACCCAGGTACCTATTTTACTGCTAGGTAACAGGGGCATAGGGTGAAAGAAACTCTGCCCATTGTTTCTCGCCGGCGCCCGGGATTGAATCTGGGACCACAGGATCACAAGTCCAGTGTGCTGTCCGCTCGGCCGACCGCATCCCTGAATGGCATACCAAATCCCTTATTTTACATCTGGTTTTGCTACTTGAACCAGCCTGGTTGACCAGACCATCAACTAGAAGACCTAGTCAGAGACCGGCTGCGGGGACGTTGATCCTCGAAATCATCGACAGGTATATGACGGGTAATGAATAGGTGACTGTGGAGTGCTACAAAAACATCCACATAATCCATGTGGCTTGCCTAAACATGCCCAACAATCGGTATTGTTCTTGTGTGAAGCATGTACCTACTGTACATTCTGTGAACTTGCAAATGTTTATGAAGAAAGCCATTACTAATAGCTGGTAAGTAGGTAGTAGTGTTGAAACACCAGGAGCAATGAAGAGGTGACCCATTACTATAGAAAGGAAGCTGTGTATAGATAATCAACGCTGTGGGAAGAAAGATAACACATAGATCATACATGTTCAGACTGGGTGTTATGATTCAGCAGGAAACGAAACGTACAGTACGTGTGCCCGTGCGTGCGTGCGTGTGCCCGTGTGTGTGCCCTGCGTGTGTGCCCGTGCGTGTGTTCGTGCGTGTCCCGTCCGTGCGTGTGTGTGCCCGTGCGTGCGTGCGTGTGCCCGTGCGTGCGTGCGTGTGCCCGTGCGTGCGTGCGTGTGCCCGTGCGTGTGTGCGTGTGTGCGTGTGCCCGTGCGTGCGTGTGCCCGTGCGTGCGTGCTCCACATGGCATTTATTACAACAACCACAAACAATGACATCACCGGGTATAGGTTACATGACTTACTATTTACAATGCTTTTAAAAGGAAAAAGAGCATTTGCTCAAAATATTATGCACCTAACCTATGTAGTACTTAATCCTACAAAATACCTTAATCCTAACACTGGGGTGTAAGAAAAAGTCTTTGAAAATTTGGATCGGATTCGGGTGATAGATATCCACTGTGTGACAGGTTGAACTAGAGATTTCACTCTGCAATCTTTGCCTATAGAGCATGAGAAAAAGGGTATAAATGGTATCTCCGTTAATTTTGCTTGGAAAGAGTTCTGAAATTACCACTCGTATCGAGGACAAGTCTCAAGTTTTAGCATTCTGCGGTAGCCAGTGATCTCTGAAGATGATCCACCAATTTGTGTATGCATCATCTCTTTCTGATGCCTCTTTCTTTACCAATTAGATCCCTTCCTTCTTCCAAACGCATAGTCAGACAAGAGAAGCAGGTCAACCCATCATTCAAGATATAGTAGAAACATTTTATTTTTATTTATCATTTTTCCCGTTCATTTCTGTGGGGAGCCATCATCTTATGGATGGCATACCACATATTTCAGTCGATGGAGTCCTGCCTACTAGTGACCACAGCCAAAACCTGGCCCCCCCTCAAAGATGCACAGGGAGCAATCGCTTAATGAGACCTCCCCCTTGTGTTTGGGGGGTATTCCTTGTCTGCCATTGACTGGGGTTAGGCACCCAGAAAGGTAGGCACCTCAAAACAAACCCCACATGGTAGAAACTTAAAAAAAAAAAAAGACCGAACAAAGAAATAGAACTTCCCAAAAGAAAACAAAGGAAACCAGCAAACAAGCAATTGTCATTCACTGCCACTGCAGCTTGTCCATGCAACCTTTCCCTCCCAGTGAAGGGGAGGGGGAAGCCCCAAACCCACACACAGGCCTTGTGGCTGAAGCACATCTGAGGCGGAAGTCGGTTTCGGCCTCAGAATTTGCTGGATTTTGTGCTCTTGTGGTATTTCCTGCTGTTTGTGGCGCATTGGCCAGGAGTAACATACTGCACTGAAGGCTGCCGTTCCTAGGTTCCTTGTGAACACTACCCTTGGGTTCTGGGGTTATCTTCCCTGGTGCTCTCGGGCTTCACTTCCGTAGGGCTTACTCCTGCTCAGCAGTTGCCTTGCTCTTCGGGCCAACTGGCGTTTAGTGGCCTTTGTTTGGCCTTGGGTAGGAAGTTGTGTTGTTGCTGGTTTGGGGCGCGAGGTGCTGCTCGGCACGCCTACCAACACGGCAGCGTTGTGGTTGTACTTTTGCATGTTTTTTTTTTTTTTTCTTTTTTGCTTGGAGTGCCTGGTTTGTCTATTAGTCCCCTAAGGTATTTTAGTGGCCCTCCTCTAGGCCCCCCTGTCCTTGTATGCCTCTCAGAGGTCCAGTTATAGCCCTATTCCCTCTTGTTGACATACATGGGCTCAACTGGCTTTGCAGCACTGTTGCCTGGGCTTCCCATAGGCTGAACCCACTAAGAGCCCTGGAAAACCTCGTCGGGGGTTGGCGAAGCCATGGATATGTCTTCCAAGTCCCATCTCGCCTTGAGCGAGGTTGAAGGTTGTTCGTTGCCCTTGTCTTAGGGTGACGGTTACCTGTTGTGCTTGTCATGCTGCCTGTTGAGTCGGTGACACCTATGATCCAGAGTCTTGCAAGACGTGTTCCCACCGCATGTTTATTTACCCGTTCTTCTATGGAAGTTCTGGGTCAGGCAGCATCTGCATTGCATTGTTGATTTTGGTTGTTGCAATGCACTAGGTTGGTTGCCAGCTCAAATGCCCCGGGGCTGCCCTGTTTTGGTCATTTTGACGCCGGCGTATCACCATTTGTATGGTGATCAGGTGGTTTTTCCCATGTTGTCCCACCTGCGGTCTTTGTCTCGACGACAGTATGAGGTGCCTTTGCGGTCTTTTCGCCTTTTTTCTCTCTTCGTAGTTTACTTCTATTTCTGTTCAGGTTGTCTTGTCCTTTTTTTTCTTGGCTCTTTCAGGACCATCTTGTGCCGAATACTGTCTCCTCGTTTCATGCGGCGCAGGCGGAGCCTCTCCAGCTTGTGATCCGTAAGCTTTCTCATGCTTTGTTTCACCTCTGGCAAGCTCATGTGCTGCCTGAGCCGTCCTGGTCCTTGGAGTTCCCCCTTGGACAGGGAGGGGGACTCTCTTTTCTCTCTTCTCAGTTTATTGTGGTCCCTTCGGTTCGAAATTGCTTTCAGAAAGATCTGTTTCTGTTGGCTTTGGCCTTTGGGGGTCAGGTCGGTGAACTGCATGCTCTCCTCCATCGCAGAGGTTTTTTTCTCTTTTTGTTCCTGGTTGACATTTTGTTCGGTTGCAGCTGTCTCCTTTTCTGGTGAAGAATGAGATGGTAGGCTTCCAGAGGGATCCATGGTTTATTGATGTTTGGTTGGTCAGGCTAGGGGGTGCATCATGTATTATCCGGTTGCAGGTTCGTGCCGTTACCTGTGCGCCTCGGGCTATGGGGCCATGGATGCACTTTGGGCCGATCCAACTTCTTTCCCTATTCCAGGGCTCGGGTCTCTTAGGTCATCCGCAGGATTATCAAGTCTAGCCAACCTGCGGTGTACCCTCTTGCCCATGACATTCGTAAGTATGCTGCTTTGACTGCAGTTTCTAGCAATTTGTCCTGGGCTAACATTTGGGCACAGTTTTTTTTTTTTCTGTTTTTAAAAGAGGTTGAACAGGGTCCAGGCCGCCCGTTATTTAGTAAATGTTCCTAGTCTCGGGCGTTTGTGTATGGTTTGGCTCCCAGGTTGCAGCCAGTTGGCTCGTCCTAGAATTGATTTATGGAATACAGTGGATCCTCGATTGATGAGTGCCTCAATCTACGAGCATTTTGAATAACGAGCGTGCCACTCGGCAAAAATTTTGTCTCGATTGATGAGCTGTCGTTTGATTAACCTTTAAACTGCGCATGGCATATATATATACGCCATGAGTAACATATCCCACTGTGCGCATGACGTATGTATATACGCCATAGGGTACCAGACACGATTCGAATGTCCCGCGGTGTAAAGGGGTCACCCATATCGTAGCCAGGGCGCTCTTTCTCGGTGACGTCATCGGCAAACTTGTCGGCTCAATTACGTCATTGATAACTACAGTAGAATTTTATTATTATTTTTCCTGTGCTCAGTGAACACAAATTAACATTTTTAGAAGATGAAAACAGTAATTAGAATTTTTTTCTTGCACACAGGAGTGTAAATCTCCTCGGGACCCCTTAGCAGCTTAAGGGTTAACGAGAAAAGTACATGGTGCTTCCTAGCGTTACCGCTGGTTCTCGCAAATTCTCGGACATCTCCGACGATGCAAATAACTTTTTTTTTTTTTTTTTTTTTTGAAAGATGCCAATGATGCTGGGATGCAAAGGGTAACTGCTGTAATGTTGTAATGATTTTAATTTTTTAGACAAAATTAAAAAAAAAAATGAAAAGTTCATAAAAGAACAAATGCTACATTTTGTAAAAAAAAAATTTAAATAAAAAAAATATAGAGGTCATTCAGTGATTGTCAGGTATCAGGTATTGCTCCATCTCCGAAAAAATTGAAAAAAAATATTGAAAGACTTTGAAACAAGAGAAATGTCATAAAGGATTGTTCAGTGTATGTCAGGTAGGCTGCTCCAATATTAATAAAAATATGAAAAATACAAAACAAATTGAACAAATTTGAGAACATGGAAAAATGTCATAATGGAGCATCCTACCTAACAAACACTGAACGAACCTTAATGACATTTCTCCTTTTTTTCAAATTAGTTAAATAATTTTTTTTTTTCATTTTAACAAAATTGGAGTAGGCTACCTGACGTAACCTGAACAAACTTTTTCTATAACAAAAATGAAAAAAAAAATTGTACGAATCTGAAAAAGACAATGTCATAAAGGTTTGTTCAGTGTATGTCAGGTGGGCTGCTCCATTATTTAAAACTCGAATATCATATTGATGTTTTTCAGTGGTAGAACGGATTAATTTTATTTCCATTATTTTAAATGGGAATTCGTCTTGAAAGACGAGCGTTTCACATGACGAGCTAGGTGCTGGAATGGATTAAATTCGTTAATCGAGGTTACACTCTATTTAGTGTTGGCTTTTTTGAAGAAATAGTGGATAAAAAATTACTAAATCTTTAGAACATAACCATTTTTTTACCCAAATACATAATGTACATTTACAGTATTTAATTTTTTTTAAGATTGCCACAAATTTCATGACTTATTTCACTACTCCCATTAAATTCAAATTCAAATGTTTATTCCGGTAAAGTACATACATACAAGAGGTGATACAAAAGTTGGTAGATTTATAGATAGAGCTAGTACATACAATGCCTAAAGCCACTATTACGCACTATTAAGTGTGTCACTAGATGTCCCTTGGGAAATAGCTAGAGTAATGCTGGTTATTAAAGTAAACTATTATAACAATGCCTTTACAATATTCTCCATTACAGGCTTTGCTGCCAAGAGCCACAAAGATAGACTTGTCCAACAACCAACTTACGTCTTTGCCGTCCAACTTTGCCCAGTTGTTGGGCAACATCACCCAATTGGAGTTGGGATCCATAAATTAAAGGAAATACCAGCAAATTTCTACAAGTTGCATAACTTGAAACACCTTGATCTCTACAACAACCAGGTATGTGCATCAAATTATTCTCTTCTCAGAAAAGTTACTGTACCGATGAATAACATGCTATAAATAATAAATCAATAAATAAGTTTTTATTCAGGAAAAGTACATACATAGTTGATTTTACAACATAATGTTGGATATATATATAGAGCTAGTACATACAATACCTAAAACCACTAATACGAATAGCGTTTCTGGCAATGGTACTGTGGTCAAGGTACTGTGTACATTTGGGGTGATCCCAAATCCACACAACTCGGGTACATATGTGACCATGGGGTGATAGCACACAAAATGAGGTCAATGGGAATACAGAGCACCACTTGGTTCCCGAACTTTAGTTATCCGAAACTTCCAGTTTCCCGATTGGTGTTGGGGAGTCATGCTACACGAACTAAGTTCGGGTAGGAAGTAGTCCGCCAAGCTTCACGCCGGCCGGGGTTGGGGTTACCCTACACGAACCAAGTTCGGGTGAGGAAGCGGTCAGCCAAGCGTCGTGCCGGCCCGGGTGGTGGTGGGGGTGGAGGGAGATGGTTTAGTTTGCTCACTGACCGTGACGGGCGCCACCTGCTACCCTGTGACGTCACAGACTCACGGCCTATTGTTCCCATTGTTTGAATTTGTCACGAGACTGGAGTGTTCATTCCGTGACTTTGTTTTACATATCAGCACAATCAAGGAACATCCGTGCACTATGTCGACTCCAAATGCACGCAATGTGTCAGTGAAAGCATCTACAAGCGGGTTACGTAAAAGAAAGAGGTCAGTGATGACATTTGAAAAGAAAGTTGAAATAATTAAGAAGGTGGAGAGTGTGTCCCGAGAAGTGTCGTGTGCGCTGAGTATGGCATTAGTAAAAGTACTGTTTTTATCTTCTTAAGGCTAAACCTATCATTTTTTACTATTTCTCTAGAAGTAAAAGTGATAAAGCAATACGAAATAGAAAAATAGTAAGTAAGCAAAGGTGGAGAGTGTTGATAACGCAGTGTGGGAGTGGTACAAACAGAGACGTGAGGTGACGAAGAAGCCAGTGGCAGGCAGGCTGGCAGGATGTTCCTGCAGGCTGGCAGGCAGGCTGGCAGGCAAGCTGGCAGGCAAGCTGGCAGGCAAGCGAGCAGGCTGGCTGGCAGGCAAGCTGGCAGGCAAGCGAGCATGTAAGCTGGCAGGCAGCTGCAGGCAGGCAAGCAGGCTGGCAGGCAGGCTGGCAGGCAAGCTGGCAGGCAGGCTGGCAGGATGTTCCTGCAGGCTGGCAGAAAACATCCAGAGGATGTTTGCCAGACGTCTTAATAATCAGCTAGGAACAATTAAGGACGTTTATAAAGCGGATCAGGACTTCACTTATTGGTGAGTACAAACAAATACGATCGCATTTACGCTATGAACCTGTCGATTTTTTTCCCTAGAGTTTTTTCGTAAATTTTTCGGAAAATTTCTTTTAACATTTCTAGTTTATTTTTTCCCCTCTATTTCTCGTATA
>WNGS01164858.1:48634854-48645411 GCA_020271785.1 Procambarus virginalis
AGTGCAAGAAGGTTTCTTAAGCATCTTGGTTCCAAGCTCATAACACCATAAGAGACCCTAGAGCGGCAAGATTTCTCTTTAGCGCCTCAGTGTCGCGATCCAGAGGGGGAATAATCGCTGCATCCTCGGTTCCTGCCCACGTCGGAGAGTTCGAGGAAATCTACAGCCTCTAGGAAGCGAACTTTTTTTTTTGTCCTCTTAATGTTCATTTTTTTATATACAATCAGATATGTACTGTATAACCTGCATAATAATGTGTACACCATAAAAAAAAGCGGGGTGTAGGAGAAGCGAACACTCTTATGTATTCAGAATAGAATTTTAAATGGCAAGTTTTTCCCTGAATGCTGTGTTCCCTTCGCTGAGGCTGTGGGTCCCTATAATTGCACCAGAGGGTGGTATCCCCCCATTATATATATATATATATATAATATATATATATATATATATATAGATATATATATATATATCATTATATATTATATATATTAATATACTATATATATCATAGATATATATCTACTATATATATATATATAAGAAGGTACAATGGGTTTATGAGAGTACATAACATTGATGTTTTTTACATTCGTGTAAAGCCCTAACACACAAGCGTTTCGGGCAGGTCCTTAATCTACAGGTGTCCTTAATTAAGACGTAATTTCTAGAAAAATTAACATTTTAACATGTCCATTGTATGAAAATTTGATGATTAGAAGGTACATTATAGAAAATTTGAGGATTGTCAAATAGTGTAATGTACATTGTAGCATAATTTGAGGAATTTAATAGGTGTATTGAAATATTGGTATTGATATATCTTCATAACATATACAGGTAGAGGTCATTACCTATGATATATATATAGCCTATATAGGTTATAACCTATATTAGTATAGGATACCTATAGTTATAGATATAGGATACTTAAAGGTTATAGGTATAGGATACCTATAGATTATAGATATAGGATATCTATAGGGTTTAGGTATAGGATACCTATAGGTATATATAAGTAAATAGGATACTACATATAGGTTATAGGTATATGGGGTATTCTCTATAGCTATAGGTATATTTCATAACCATATATGAAGCAAGTTTAACAAGCAGAGTCTGTTCTCTGTTGAAGGTTTGAGTGTAAACTCGCCCTCGAGACAAAATTAAAACAAAAATGTAAAGTAATGGCATGAGGGAGTTGGTGTGGAGGTGTGTGGTGGCACTTGTGTGGGTGCCAGAGCCGCCAGTATGGCACAGTTGTGTGCTGCACCGGTCTGCTCTCCTGGTCTCTCTTATACACAACCGTGAACATGCAGGTGATATACTACAGGTGAGATTTGGGTTATGAACGTGAAAAGGCGCGAGCAGCCTAGTCTACTGGAGGTGTTTGGGACGTCGTGGGTCAGCGGCCACCATCTTGCTCAACGTACACCCGGTGACAACAGTTTACTCCTGGCCCTATCACTGGTGGCTCCCTGTACACCCATGTTTACCTTCACGGCTGCTGCTGCTGTGCTCACTCTACGTAAGTTTACTTCACTGCCACTGCTGGGGGTTGGTCACTATATGGCAAGTTTACCTTCACTACCAATGCTGTGGTTGGTTATGCTAGTGGAAAGTTACCCTTCACTACCAGATGGGGGTTGGTTCTATGTGAAGTTTACCCACTCCACTGCTGGGGGTTGGCACTATGGCAAGTTTACCTTCACTCACTGATGGGGGTTGGTCACTATGTGGCAAGTTTACCTTCACTCCACTGCTGGGGGTTGGTTACTATATGGCAAGTTTACCTTCACTACCACTGCTGTGGGGGTAGACGACCCTACGGTCAAGTTTACCTCACCCTACCACTGCTGCGGGTTGGTTACTATGGGCAAGTTAACCTTCCACTGACCACTGCTGGGGTGGTGGTCCACTACGGTAAGTTTACTTCACACCACGGCTGCGGGTTGGTCACTACTACTGGTAAGTTTACCTTCACTAGCCCACTGCTGGGGTGGTCACCATATAGCGGTAAGTTTTACCTTCACTGTCCACTGCTGCGCGGTGGTCACTATACGGTAAGTTTACCTTCACTACCACTGCTGAGGGTTGGTCACCTATGCGGCAAGTTTACCTTCACTTGCCACTTGCTGCGGGTTGGTTACTACGGTAAGTTTACCTTCACTGCCACTGCTGCGGGTTGGTACTACTCGGAAGTTACCCTTCACTGCCCACTAGCTGCGGGTTGGTCCACTATCCGGTAAGTTTACCTTCACTCACACTGCTGGTGGTTGGTCATCATAAGGTAAGTTTTACCTTCACTGCCACTTGCTGCGGGTGGTCACTATCGGTAAGTTACCTTCACTACCACTGCTGGTGGTGGCTCTATACGGTTAAGTTTACCTTCACTGATGCTGGTCACTTGCCATCCTCATGCATTTTGGTTAACTGCTGTTGGTCACTATACGGTAAGTTACCTTCACTACCACTGCTAGGGTTGGTCACTATAACGGAAGTTACCTTCACTGCCACTTGCGCGCGGTTGGGCACTTACGGTAAGGTTTACCTTCAACTGCCACTGCTGCGGGCTGTTATACTACCGGTAAGTTACCTTCACTGCCACTGCTGCGGGTTGGTCACTATACGGTAAGTTTACCTTATAAGAAGACTGCAACAGCACATCCCAGCTGACTTTACTTTAAAACTTTACACAAGAGGCGAGGGCCATAGTACTTAACTAGCGCATCCAAGCCGCCCTAGATAATAACTTAAAGGCAGCTAAAGTTAAACAACCAGCTGCAAAGACAGCATAGTAACCTAGACATGCAACATGAGCAATGCACCAAAAGTAGGATGTTTATGAGTAGTTAATAACATAAGAGGCAAAGCTAAAGTTAAACAACCTGACTGTAAAGACAGCAGAAGAACATGGACATGCAACATGGGCAAGGCATCAAATGTAGTAATAAACGTGCTAGGCTAAACGTAAACAGTTAGCCGCGCACTGATAACCACATAAATGTAACCATACTAAGCAACATAACTGTGCAGCCAAGTCCAGGCATAAAGTACTGTAATAAATTAATAAATTTTCGAGGGGCGTCGACGACCTACCCTGTACCTGTGACCCTACCGACAGCCGTAATTACCGTACCCGTGACGGTACTTAGCCGGGCGTGCGCGGCGGGAACAGCGCCGTCCGCGCCTTCAGGTGCTGGATCGTCAGTGGGGACACATCCACCAGGACAACAGCAGCCGGGACAGGTCAGGAGCTGCTGTAGCAATGGGTGAGTCAACTTCATGAACTTGGCTTGACCCCCGGGACTTGTCAGCTGGAACACATTAACCAGCTGTGGCAGCAGGTGCAGGGACATCGGCAGCATAAATAATGGTTAATTGGAACCATAAACAACTAAATAATGCCGGGCAACACCCGCCAGACTTAAGTCTGGAACAAGCATCCTGGGAACATCAGTCAAAACCTCAAGCATCAGTCGGAACATCCAACATCATTCGGGACACGGCCGCGGCCGTACCCATGGCAGCGGGCCATCACCTGCTGGATCGTTGTCTGGGGCACATCACGGGTGGGGCAACAGCAGCATAACATAATGTTAATTATTAACCTGTAAATAACTCAACAACGCCGGGCAACACCGGCCAGACTCAAGTCTGGAACATACATCCTGGGACCACATCAGTCGGAACAGGGCCACTGGGCCGTGCCCCATGGCAACTGGGCCATAAACGATTTTAGTCCGAACAATGATAAACAACATAAATGTGACCAGAGTAAGCAACATAAATGTGCCGCCAATGCCGGGCGTAAAGTACTGTAATAGAATACTGAGGGACGTCGACGATGCATCCTGGACCTGTGGCACTTACCGATAGGTGAAGTTACAGTACCCGTGATGAGTAATTATAAGGGCATGCTCAGCTGGAACACCGCCAGCTGAGCCTTTGGTTGCTGGAGCATCGGCAGCATAACATAATGGGTAATTATTAACCCAAAATAAACTAATGCCGGGCAACACCGGCCAGACTTAAGTCTGGAACAAACGTCCTGGAAACACCAGTCAAAACCTCAAGCATCAGTCGGAACATCCAACATCAGTCGGGACACCGGCGGCTGGGCCGTACCCCATGGCAGCTGGGCCATCACCTGCTGGGTCGTCGTCTGGGGCCACATCAGCGGGTGGGGTTGGGCCCCTGGGTGCATACTCGGCTGGAACACCATCGGCTGTGCTAACAGGTGCTGGGGCAACAGCAGCATAATATAATGTTAATTATTAACCTGTAAATAACTCAACAACGCCGGGCAACACCGGCCAGACTTAAGTCTGGAACATACATCCTGGGAGCACATCAGTCGGAACAGCGGCCATTGGGCCGTGCCCCATGGCAACTGGGCCATCAACTGCTGGTTCATCATATGGGGCCACTTCAGCTGGCGGGGTTGGCCCGCAGGGGGCATGCACAGCTGGAGCACCACCAGCTGGGTCGTCGGCAGCACAACATAATATTCAATTAACAACCATAATTAATGAAATGAAGCCGGGCAAGACCGGCCAGGCTTAAGGTCTGGGACGCACGGCCTGGGACCAACTCAGCCGGGGCAGCAGCCGCTGGGTCGGGCCCCTGGCAGCTGGATCATCATCTGGGGCCACATCCGCCGGGACTTCAGCAGGCGGGGTCGGCCTCCAGGGGACACACACAGCTGGAGCACCACCAGCTGGGCCATCTGCTGCTGGGTCATCGTTAGCAGAACATAATGGGTAATTATGCGCCATAAATAACTGGTTAAAATTAGCGTGCTTTAATACTTGAAGAATGGCTACAGTAATTAATTAATAGGAATATCCAAATAAATAGGAATAATTAAAACCGTTGGATCGTGCCCCATGGCAGCTGGGCCATCTGCTGCTGGGTCGTCATCCGGGGCCACATCAGCTGGGACGTCGCGGGCGGCTGGACCCGTGGGGACACGCTCAGCTGGGACACCACCAGCTGGCCCATCAGCTGCTGGGTCATCGGCAGCATAACATAATGGGTAAATATTAACCATAAATTACTGGTTAAATAGCGGGTTTTGAAAATTGATCAAAAGCCACAAACAAGTAATTGAATTAACAAGCAAATGATAGATGAAGTAATTATAGGCCATGGGTCAACGTCAAGGAACACATCCACTGAGCCAACGGCAGCAGAACTTAATGGGTAAGCAGTAACCATAAACAACTGGTTAAATTAGCGGGTTTGAATAGGTGATTAAAACCCACAAACGAATAATTATATTAACTAGCAAATAATAGATGAATTAAATCCATTAATAAAAAACATGACCTTGAGAAGAAGTATAGGTTAGGAACCGTCTCCAAAGAATTTTCAAAGAATTACTCATCACTGCTATCTAAAATAATTAGAAGAGCCAAAACTAAATACTACGAAGATAAATTTACCCACACAAAGGTCAACACTAAGAAAACATGAAACACAATTTCACAAATATTGGGATCAAAGAAGATTTTAAATAACAAACCAATACTCCTGTCCAATAACAATGGTCAGCTTACAGCCTCTGATACTGCTATTGCGTTCAATAGGTTCTTCTACATTGGGTGATCCCTTGCAAATGATATTCCATCTTCTAGTACTGATGTTCAGGACTATCTTACAGGTAACTATCCACAGTCTCTGTACCTAACGCCTGCAAATGGCCACTGCTTTGATACAAAGCGGAGATTTTTCTGAAAAGGGGGACAAAGAAACATTTGCGCAGCGCCTTCCGCGGACGGCGCGGGAAGTTCTGGGAGCTTATAAATTGGGGTGGAACGAGAGGCTCCGCCTCACTCTTCCCGCCAACGCAGCCAACGCGAAACTCCTCCCCTCCCAACGTCGGACTACGCACGAGATGGACAATACGACGGCTACCCTGGTCCCAGACCTCTCTCTACTGGACGTTTTGGGACCCTCGATCTCTCAGCTTGCTCCGGCAGGAGCCTCCTGCCCCACACTCCTATCACCAAGGTAAAAGTGAAGTCTTCTGTTTTAATCTAGTCAGGACTCCCCAGTGCAGGCGTGTGACCAGCGCCGTCCCCTAGCGGTCCGTGTGTACCGCCTTAGTTAGCTCCCTTGGCCTCCTGCTGTCCCCTGGGGAAGCAGGGGCGCCCTTAGGGTCCGCGCCAGGATCCGCCGTGCGTGCTTTCTGGGTCGCTTTGCCCTTGGCGACGACGCCACGTGGCCAGGCGGTGGCGGCCCTCCGCCCTTGGGCACGGCCCATAGGGCCCACGCCAAGTCGGCGTCGTCACGTGGTCAGGCTCCAGGCCTATGCCCGGGCCTGTTCCCGGGGCCCACGCCCTGGTCGCGACGCCCACGTGGCAAGGCGCTCCTTGGAGCGCACGCCCTGGGCCATGTTCAGCCCATCCTGCCCCCTCTGCCACGGGCCAGCGTGTGCTGGGCCCTGTCCTTAGCGGACAGCATCCGGCATGGATTGTACGTGCGTACGTGCGCACGTGATTACTGTGCGTGCCCTGGGGGGCCTAGCAGCGTCCCGGGCACGGGTGTCGCCCTGCCTGGGCCCTGGGTGCGGCCTGAGCACATGTCCCATGGGGGCCAAGCCCCGGGCTTGGCTCAGCTGATGTCCTGGACGGTCTGGCGGTTGTGAGTCCCGCCGATGACCCATGACCTTAAATTCGATTCTTATCTTATTTACTCGTTGTGGCCATTCAACAAATATTCAATCACGCTATTTTACGTTATTTATGGTTACTACTCCCCATTACGGTATGCAGCCGATGCCCAGCAGCTGATGGCCTGGCTGGGGGTGTACCGGCCGAGCGCGTCCCCTGGGGGCCAAGCCCAGCTACTGACGCTGGCTCAGCTGATGACCCGGTCGGCCTGGTGGAGGTGTTTCACGCCGGTGATTCATGGCCTTATGTTGATTCATTTAATTCGTTTGTTACCTTAATTAATTGCTGCGGCTATTAAACACTTAAACAAATACACTAATTTAACCAGTTATTTGTGGTTACTGCTTACCCGTTACGTTTGGCTGCCATTGACCGAGCAGATGTGATTCCTGATGATGACCCATGGCCTATAATTAATTCATTTATTATTTGCTAGTTAATTTAATTATTCGTTTGTGGCTTTTAATCATCTATTCAAACCTGCTATTTTAACCAGTTATTTGTGGTTACTGCATGCTTACCCATTACGTTATGCTGCCATTGACCCAGCAGATGCGATTCCTGTTGATGTCCCATGGCCTATAATTAAGTATCCCCTTTGTAAGCTAAGGATTGTTTAGCCTTTTATTTGAGACTTGTTTCGTTAGCATAAGACATTGGGTGTTATAAAGGCTGAGAGTTTTTTGAAGAAAAGATTGCACTGCTAAGTTGATGTCCTCTATGTTACCTAACTCGGACTCCCAGTTGACATTAGCAGTAGCAGCTATAAAATTGCCTATAGCAGTTTCATCGTGCAGCCTAAAGCTTATCTCCCTTGTCTCTAGAGGTGGTTTGTTAATGTTGGTTAAGAGAAATGTGGGGTAATGGTCTGTAGTGCTATCGATGATTATCCCTGAAGTAAGCGGAGGGGTTATGTTGGTCCAGATGTGATCTAGAGTCGTGGCAGTACTATCAGTGATTCTAGAAGGTCTAGTGATTAAGGGTATGAGGAAGCAGGAATTCATACAGTTGAGGAAGCTAACAGCAGTAGGGTGTTCAGGCTCGCAGAGGTCAATATTAAAGTCCCCTGCGATAATTAGATGGTTTTTGTTCAGTCTGTTATCGAGTATTAGATTTCTAAGATTAGAGTTGAATTCGGACACGTCAGTGTTAGGAATTCTATAGACTGCAAAAGATCCCGTGCTATTAAACATTGTTTTTTGCGCGATGGTAAAATAATAGCTAGGAAAACTGACTCTGGAAAAACTTATGTCATAACCACTGAGGCTCACCTCACTTCTTTCCTGGATGACTGTGGGATAACAGCTGAATAACCGGAACATAATTTGTAGTCTCACATACAACCAAAGTGTACTTAAGCTCTGCCTTTCCTTTCCAAAGTTTTTTTATTTTTATTTTTATTTTTTGTTTGTCATCTTTGCCTGTTTTACTCTTAATTATTTGGTCTTAGTTAATCCCCTTGTCACTAAACCTAGGGATTTTATTACCCTGTTATATTTAAAGTAACTTGGTATTTGTTTCATGTAATCATTTATTGGAATTAATTAATAGTATAATTGTTTTATAAGCATCTACCTCAGTATCATAGTAAAATCTTCCACATTAATATACTCTCACCCTGTTTATTTTTACACTTAGATTTATATTAGAGTAAATTTCAAGATTTACTTAGATTTACATGTCATCTTTTTTTTTCTCTCTCTCTCTCGGAATTATCTGTTTGAGCTCACTGTTTTCTTAGGTTCATACCAATTATAGGATTTTAATTAACCATTACTAAGCTAATTATCTTCAAGATCATTTACTTTATGATTATTACTTTTCTTAATATTTTTTATTTAACACATATTATTTTTTATTTTACATTTAAATTATCAGTCTCTACTGATTTTTTGTTTTTTTATTTTATCTAACTTCTGTGTCCTTCCTGGCTATCTATTGGATCTTTATTTTACTTCTAAATTGTTACTATTTTATTGTATTTCCTTTTATTCTTGTGTTTTGCTAAATCGTGTATCTTGTATTCTGATCCCTCTGCATCTCTATGCACACTGATATTGATCCTGATCAAAATCTTCTGTCTCATATCTACACCAACCAGCACATTGATCATCATTATTGCAAGTATTTCACAGCACACCAGGCTAAAAACAAACTTCAAAATAACACCTGTTTATCAGTTTACAACCAAAATGTTAGATCACTTGGTAAACATTTTGACGATTTAAAATGCATTACTCACAGCACTAGGTACTAACTTATCGTTCATTATTTTAACAGAAACTTGGCTAAATAAAGACTATACACAACTCTACAACTTAGCTGGTTATAAAGCCATTCATAACTGTAGGCCTAATAAAAAAGGTGGTGGCACAGCTATATATTACCGAGACACATTTATCTGCAACAGTGTTATTAGTGACAGAGATGACTACTGCGAATATACTTTTGCTCAGTTTACAATTAAATCCCTTAAATCCTCTTTGACTATTGGAGCCATCTATAGATTTCCCAATACTAACATAGCTTCTTTCTCAGACAACCTAAGGAATCTTATTATAAACAACAATCTCAACAAAAACCACATCATTCTGGGAGGAGACTTTAATATTGACCTGGGTCAACAAAATTGCTCTCAAGTTGACTATTTCCTCAACAGCATGAACTCCTGTATGCTAATCCCCACAATCACCAAACCTACCCGAGTCACTCAAACATCAGCCACTACCTTGGATCACATATGGACAAACATAACAGCTCCCCTTGTATCTGGTATAATCTACGACAGAACAACTGACCACTATCCTACATTTCTCATAGCGAACATGGACATAACGCCACCAAAAAGCAAGAAACTTTCATTCAGGCTACACAGTGAATCAGCTTTAGGAAATCTTACAGATGCACTTCACAATATTAACTGGGATTCTGAATTCAATAATACCGGGATATAAATTCATTAGCTAACCTCTTCCTCTCCAAAACTCTTAGCCTCTACAACCTTCATTGTCCCCTTCTTACCAAGTATACTGACAAAATTAAACAATCATGGCTCACAAGTGGCATTCTCAACTCAATCAACAAGAAACATGAATATGAAAAGAAACTTAGGATTGGCTAGTTTCAAGGGAAGTAGCTAAAGGTACTCATCAATGCTTCCAGTATCATAGAAAGGCAAACTTGCATATATGTGAATAGATTCATGAAGCAAAAGGCAATATGAAAAGCACTTGGAAAACCATCTCTAGTATCCTAGAAACTAAACAACACTTCACATAACCAAATAAAACTCTACAAGGATGGGATATACCGTCAACTGATTTAGAAATGGCAAATGAATTTAATAGTTTCTTTTCATCGGTTGGTGCTATCTTGCCAGTAAAATCCCCAGACTCAGACACATATTAACACATATCTCTCAGCAGCTATCCAAACTCTCTTCTCCTTTCACCATCAGCCCGGCAGATGTTGCGTCCCATTATACACTCTAAAACCAAAGGCAGGGAACACCAGTGAAATTCCGTCCATTGTATACAAGAGAGCCTCCCATGCCCTTGCCCCACCCATAGCCACTGTTCAACAATCTATAGAGTGTCCACCTTCCCTGATATCCTCAAAAACAAGATAACGCCAGTCCATAGGAGGCAATCCGGCGGACATAAACAATTATAGACCAATATCAAATCTACCCATTCTATCAAAAAGATTGAAAAAATTATTTACAAACAGCTCTATTCCTACCTGTAAAATTCGACATACTCAGCCCCTGTCAGTTTGGCTTCCGGTCCCAAAAGAGCACCAACGATGCAATCATTATCTCCTTGACATAATCTACTCAGCCCTTGACAAAAATGAGTTTCCGATTGACTCTTCATTGACCTAA
>WNGS01164858.1:48675722-48693568 GCA_020271785.1 Procambarus virginalis
GAGCCTATATGCTAAGCAAAAGAATGGAAGATCTCCTAGACTTGAAGATCAGGAATAGTCATGGTTCAGTCAGAGCTCATGGTTCATTGACTGAAAAAAAAAAAAAAACTTGGGACCCATGCAACACCCATGACCTGCTTATCAGGAAAAAGAAGAGAAGGGAAGGAGTTGAATACAATACTGAGAAAGTCTCACACAATTCAAAAAACTGAGCCGACCCTGCATGCTTGCATGCCAAAAGCACATTGAGGGCTTTTGAAGTCACTTAAGTGTACTGAATCAAATTCTCGCTGAGATCATCACATCTTGTTAATAAATGAGGCAGGCTTCCTGATTTTTTCAAGATGACAAATGTTACTGGAGCCCTCAGGCTCCAGTAAAACATTTTACTGATTAGGAGCCCTTGGTATAGAGTACGTATAATATATCCCCAATGTAGGGAAGGATATATTCAAGGATATATCAATCCACAGGAACTGTGATGAGGATTCGAACCTATGTGCTGAGTATTCACAGATACACACACTATACAATGGAATATCCAAGGATATATTATACAATGGAATAATATAACATTGGAGCTCCAAGGATCCCAATTGGGATCCGCGTGCGCCCACTAAAGTTTCACATGTTGTGTGGTACCTTAGAACATCCGAGGTTGGTATGCACACCATGGATAGAACATCTGAGGATGGTATGTGCAGTGGAAGGATTAGAGACTTAACATGAGTTTGGCTAATTACACAGTTTTTCCCCACTGCTAAATCTATATTATATAGTACTGTCTTAATTTTTGCTTTTGCAGTTGCATCAGAGAAATCAGCATCTTCAACATCCCCTGAAAGATCTGCTAGCAAGAAGAACAAAGTAAGCCAAAGTAAATCCTGATAAAAACTTAATTATTAATTGATACAGCATTTTGAAGTTATTACCATCTCACTTGTTTCTCCATGTATACTAATAATTTATTGGTGCTAGTTCTCTTGCAATGTAGGCAATGTTTACTAGTGTACCTAGTTCTCTTGCAATGTAGGCAATGTTTACTAGTGTGTACCTAGTTCTCTTGCAATGTAGGCAATGTTTACTAGTGTGTACCTAGTTCTCTTGCAATGTAGGCAATGTTTACTAGTGTGTACCTAGTTCTCTTGCAATGTAGGCAATGTTTACTAGTGTGTACCTAGTTCTCTTGCAGTGTAGGCAATGTTTACTAGTGTGTACCTAGTTCTCTTGCAATGTAGGCAATGTTTACTAGTGTGTACCTAGTTCTCTTGCAATGTAGGCAATGTTTACTAGTGTGTACCTAGTTCTCTTGCAATGTAGGCAATGTTTACTAGTGTGTACCTAGTTCTCTTGCAATGTAGGCAATGTTTACTAGTGTGTACCTAGTTCTCTTGCAATGTAGGCAATGTTTACTAGTGTGTACCTAGTTCTCTTGCAATGTAGGCAATGTTTACTAGTGTGTACCTAGTTCTCTTGCAATGTAGGCAATGTTTACTAGTGTGTACCTAGTTCTCTTGCAATGTAGGCAATGTTTACTAGTGTGTACCTAGTTCTCTTGCAATGTAGGCAATGTTTACTAGTGTGTACCTAGTTCTCTTGCAGTGTAGGCAATGTTTACTAGTGTGTACCTAGTTCTCTTGCAATGTAGGCAATGTTTACTTGTGTACCTAGTTCTCTTGCAATGCAGGTGATGCGTACTACAGTTTACCTGGCTCTCCTTTCAATACAGGTGATGTTTAGAGTACCTGGCTCTCTTGTGATGTTGATGTTTACTACAGTACCTGGCTCTCTTGTGATGTTTACTACAGTACCTGGCTCTCTTGTGATGTTTACTACAGTACCTGGCTCTCTTGTGATGTTTACTACAGTACCTGGCTCTCTTGTGATGTTTACTACAGTACCTGCCTTTCTTGTGATGTTGATGTTACTACAGTACCTGGCTCTCTTGTGATGTTTACTACAGTACCTGGCTCTCTTGTGATGTTGTTTACTACAGTGCCTGGCGCTCTTGTGATGTTGATGTTACTACAGTACCTGGCTCTCTTGTGATGTTTACTACAGTACCTGGCTCTCTTGTGATGTTGATGTTTACTACAGTACCTGGCGCTCTTGTGATGTTGATGTTACTACAGTACCTGGCTCTCTTGTGATGTTTACTACAGTACCTGGCTCTCTTGTGATGTTTACTACAGTACCTGGCTCTCTTGTGATGTTTACTACAGTACCTGGCTCTCTTGTGATGTTTACTACAGTGCCTGGCTCTCTTGTGATGTTGATGTTACTACAGTACCTGGCTCTCTTGTGATGTTTACTACAGTACCTGGCTCTGTTGTGATGTTGATGTTTACTACAGTACCTGGCTCTCTTGTGATGTTTACTACAGTACCTGGCTCTCTTGTGATGTTGATGTTTACTACAGTACCTGGCTCTCTTGTGATGTTTACTACAGTACCTGGCTCTCTTGTGATGTTGATGTTACTACAGTACCTGGCTCTCTTGTGATGTTGATGTTTACTACAGTACCCGGCTCTCTTGTGATGTTGATGTTTACTACAGTACCCGCCTCTCTTGTGATGTTGATGTTACTACAGTACCTGGCTCTCTTGTGATGTTGATGTTACTACAGTACCCGGCTCTTGTGATGTTGATGTTTACTACAGTACCCGGCTCTCTTGTGATGTTGATGTTTACTACAGTACCCGGCTCTCTTGTGATGTTTACTACAGTACCTGGCTCTCTTGTGATGTTGATGTTACTACAGTACCTGGCTCTCTTGTGATGTTGATGTTACTACAGTACCTGACTCTCTTGTGATGTTGATGTTTACTACAGTACCCGGCTCTCTTGTGATGTTGATGTTACTACAGTACCGGCTCTCTTGTGATGTTGATGTTTACTACAGTACCCGGTCTCTTGTGATGTTTACTACAGTACCTGGCTCTCTTGTGATGTTGATGTTACTACAGTACCTGGCTCTCTTGTGATGTTGATGTTACTACAGTACCTGGCTCTCTTGTGATGTTGATGTTACTACAGTACCTGGCTCTCTTGTGATGTTGATGTTACTACAGTACCTGGCTCTCTTGTGATGTTGATGTTACTACAGTACCTGGCTCTCTTGTGATGTTTACTACAGTACCTGGCGCTCTTGTGATGTTTACTACAGTACCTGGCTCTCTTGTGATGTTGATGTTACTACAGTACCTGGCTCTCTTGTGATGTTTACTACAGTACCTGGCGCTCTTGTGATGTTGATGTTACAACAGTACCTGGCTCTCTTGTGATGTTTACTACATTACCTGGCTCTCTTGTGATGTTGATGTTTACTACAGTACCTGGCTCTCTTGTGATGTTTACTACAGTACCTGGCTCTCTTGTGATGTTGATGTTACTACAGTACCTGGCGCTCTTGTGATGTTGATGTTTACTACAGTACCTGGCTCTCTTGTGATGTTGATGTTTACTACAGTACCTGGCTCTCTTGTAATGTTTACTACAGTACCTGGCTCTCTTGTGATGTTGATGTTTACTACAGTACCTGGCTCTCTTGTGATGTTTACTACAGTACCTGGCGCTCTTGTGATGTGATGTTTACTACAGTACCTGGCTCTCTTGTGATGTTTACTACAGTACCTGGCTCTCTTGTGATGTTTACTACAGTACCTGGCTCTCTTGTGATGTTTACTACAGTACCTGGCTCTCTTGTGATGTTTACTACAGTACCTGGCTCTCTTGTGATGTTGATGTTACTACAGTACCTGGCTCTTGTGATGTTGATGTTTACTACAGTACCTGGCTCTCTTGTGATGTTGATGTTACTACAGTACCTGGCTCTGTGATGTGATGTTTACTACAGTACCTGGCTCTCTTGTGATGTTGATGTTTACTACAGTACCTGGCTCTCTTGTGATGTTGATGTTTACTACAGTACCTGGCTCTCTTGTGATGTTGATGTTTACTACAGTACCTGGCTCTCTTGTGATGTTGATGTTTACTACAGTACCTGGCTCTCTTGTGATGTTGATGTTACTACAGTACCTGGGCTCTTGTGATGTGATGTTTACTACAGTACCTGGCTCTCTTGTGATGTTTACTACAGTACCCGGCTCTCTTGTGATGTTTACTACAGTACCCGGCTCTCTTGTGTTGTTTACTACAGTACCCGGCTCTCTTGTGATGTTTACTATAGTACCCGGCTCTCTTGTGATGTCGTTGTTGATTACTACAGTGTACCTGGCACTCAAGTAATGCTGGTTATTGTTAGGATTAAGATATGTGTAGGATTAAGGTCACTTCAGATTAGGTTCGTTTTGTTAAGATCCGATGCAAATTTGTATTCATGGCACCTATACCTGATGATGTCGTTGTTTGTTGTTGTGGTTGTTGTTGTTGTTGCAATAAACATCATGCGGGGCGCACGTTTGTTTCTATTCCTGCTGAATTATAAGTCATGTTTACTAAAGTGTACCCGGCTCTTGTGATGTTGGTCATGGTTACTCAGTGTACACTGGTCCCTCCATTTATGAATTTAATCCGTTCCCAAAGAACGGTCATAACTCAAAACGAATTTTCCCGTAAGAAATAATGTAAATTGAATTAATCCGTTCCACACTCCCAAAAATATTAACTTCAAAATGCATTTCATACATAATACACATATATATTTTGTACTACAGTATGTATAAGTTTTAGCTTATTTTTATTGACGACTCTTGTTGGCGTATGGAAGACGGTGGGAAGGGGGGAGGAGAGGAGGTGTTTCTGTTTGGAAGGGAAGCCCCCTTTATTATAACATCAGGCAGTGATGACTTCTCTGGGTTATTTTCTCTGTTTTGCCTGCATACCACTAGGACCTGGTTGTGGCTCAATGCTGGTTTTTCTCACTAAGAACTTTTCCATAGAGACTTGTTTTTCCCTATGTCTGAACACTTGTCTGTAGTGAGGCATCACAGTGTCATTAAAAAGGTTAAGGCAATGGCCTACTGCAGCTTGATTTGGGTGAGAACTTTGCATTTCTTCCCATACTGCACACCACTTCTTAAGTGTTGAGAAAGGAATATTCTGTACTGCCTCCTTCCCTGAAGAAATTTCCTCAGCTGCCTCTTGTTGCAGCGCCTTGTGAAAGGCTTGGAGTTCTTCGGTGGTCAGTTCTTCTCCGTGTTCCTCCACCAACTCACAACCCACAACACACAACACTCACAACACTGAATGCCACTTTTTTTTCTAAATTTCTCAGACCATCCCCTGCTCGCCTTAAACTCTTCCGTATCTGTAACACTTGTTCCAGGGGTTTTCTTTATAAGATCTTCATACAATAACCTTGCTTTTTCACAAATAAAATGCTATCACCCACTGATGCCTTGTTGTGTATCCAAATAAATAGCTGTTCAACATCCTCAGATGTTTGTGTTTTGTGTTTCGTGATTATTGATACGTCTTTTGCCACTTTAGCACTCATAATGTCCTTTTTCTCAGCAAGTACGGTGGATATCGTTGACATATATTTGTTGTACTGCCTACCTAGATCAACAACCCGCACACCATCTTCATGTTTACGAATGATCTCTTGTCTTTCCTCTATGGTCATCCTGACATGTGTTTTCTTAGGTTGAACCTTACCACTGACATTCTTGGGACACATGGCATGATATACAGTGGTACCTCGCATAACGAATTTAATCCGTTCCATGTTCGTCATGTGAAACGGACGTCATACAAAACGAGTGTCCACCATGTAACCAGTGTGATGCACTGTGTTTATTGTGAAATTCCCCAGTGTGCATGACATCAAATGTTCCCCAAAATATCATTTTTCTTTGTAAAATGATAAATTACCTTCCCTGAACATGTCTATGTAAACAATAATTACCAAATTCAACTTACTTTGGCTGTGAGGGCGTGGACAAGGTGCGCTGTGACGTCATCAGGGGCTGGTCGCCCGTGTGTGAAGCTCCCAGACACGGTCGTGCAGGCCATTCAAGCACCGCGTGTTGCCACAAATATATTTTCAAATATTTTTTCTATGTATTTCCAATGCGGTTTTATTTGTTTCCTTTATCGTATATGATGCATATTTGTGACCTTTACAATATGTATACAGTAGAATGTTCATAATTTTCCATGGAACTGTGATACATGTGTCAGTAATGTGTCCACAATAAATGTTTATTGTCACAATATTACGTAGAAAAAAATTCACTAATATTACAATATGTACAGTTTCACATACTATTTACACAGTAACACACTGTATTACACACTCAGTACTTTGGAGGTGCGTAATAGTAAACGAAGTAGTCCATGGCACACAGCGCGACTTTGCTCTCCTTGCACCAGCTACAGATAGATTTTCGTTTCCTGTTTCATCGTTCTGTGTGCTTGCAAATAACGCACTCGCGTACACCCTTGGCTTTATTACTTGTAGGTGGTATGTAGCCAAGCTTGTAAAGCATAAGGTAGTATTGAAACGATTATAGGAAAAGCTCAATTTGTAAGGTAGTCTTGAAAAGATCGCTTTGTAAGGTCCCACACAGGAAGAGATTCAGCTAGCATCAAAGAGTGTCCATCAGTCAGGAAGAGATTTAGCTAGCCTCAAAGAGTGTCCATCAGTCAGGAAGAGATTTAGCTAGCCTCAAAGAGTGTCCATCAGTCAGGAAGAGATTCAGGTATTCTTGAAAATATCTATGGACAACACCACACTGTTCATTTATGCTACTTGTATCAGATGCATCATCACTGAACGCAGAAAACGATTCATCTATGTATCATCTATATAAATTGGAGATGGCAAGGGTGGGGCTCAGAGCTACACCTGAATACGCTCGCTGTATCCTCCTCATAGGTGTATCATAGGTGCTGTATCACTGGCATCCGACCGTTGTGTTATGCCCTTATTGTGCCTAGCTTCACCAATGTTATGACCCTTATGTTCTTCAAACAATAGGGTCTGAATTGCATCGACTGAGCGCAGTCTTTCAACACCGTGTCGGACAGGTGTTTGAGAGCCAGAGGCACGTGTGCGACAAATGGTTGCTCACGCAGTACTAACCCAGCCAGCAGCCCTAGTCTTTCATATTCGTTATAGCAAAAGGTTCGTTCAGTGTTTGTTGGGTAGGCTGCTCCATTATGACAATCTTTCTTTGTTTCAAATCTGTTCCATTTGTTTTGTATTTGTCACTTCCGTCTCTATAATGGAGCAGCCTACCCGACAAACACTGAACGAACCTTTATGGCATTTGTTCATTTTTCAAATTGTTTCAACAGTTTTTTATTTTTCGTTTTTTTTTTTTATTTAAACATAAAGCAGCCGACCTGTAGACCACCGAACAAACCTTTTTGACATTTGTACTGGTTTTCGAAATTCTTCATTTTTTTATTATTTACGTTTTTTGTATGTAAGAAACATGGAGCAGCCTACCTGCCGACCACCGAACGAACCTTTCCACAATAAGACAAATGAAAAATAAATATTGAACACATTTGAAGAAATGAAAATATCATAATTGTTTATTGAGTGTATATGTAAGGTAGGCTGCACCATTATTGAGACGTAAATGAGAAATACAAAACAAATGGAACACATTTGAAACAAAGAAAAATAGTTATAATGGAGCAGCCTACCTGCCGAACACCGAACGAACCTTTTTGACATTTGTTGTATATCAGACATTTCATTTCTTTTTTCTTACAAAAACGTCAATGCTTTGTAACATCTCAGCAGTCACCAATTTATATCCCAGCATCATTAGCATCTTTAAACAAGAACAACATAATTTATGTGCATCGTCGGAGGCGTCTAAGAATGTGCAAGAAGCAGCGCGACCCCACCATGTGGTGTTGATGTTACACAAACCAGCGTTCGTCATACGGGACGATTTCACGCCGATCGGGCCGTTCGTTACCCAAAATGTTCGTCTTTTGGGGCGATCGTTATGCAAGGTACCACTGTATAATAATTTTATGTTCAAAAAACAAAGACACAAAAAAATAAAGTTCTTTACAAAGAATTGAAGTGTGATCGTTGTAACACCCACGACCCCCCCCCCCCCTTACAGTTCACACCCAGGGAAGCCTTCTCCAAGAGGTCAGCCAAGATGATCTCCGGATTATCTTGTATGTTGATTGAAAAATTCCTGGGTTAGTCTTAGTCAGCTAGTTTCAAGTATGTAATATTTCATGATACTCTTGTCAAACATTGCATTGGAATTAGACTCCAGATTCTTATGTGTAACATCCATGGATCTCCCCCTTTTAGCCAGGTCAGAGGTCAGCCACACACGTAATTAATAACTCCTCTCTTGAACAGTGTATGGTGAATGTCAAGCAAGTTTAATGCAAATTCTTGAGTGTTTGTGCACGTGTGGCCGACCTCTTATTTCTTGGTGTAGGTAGCAACAGTAAATCTCCCCCTCCCCCTTTTTTGAGGGTATATATATTGGTCCTGTAGAGACTTGGAGGACAGAGTGCGGGACACCGGGGTCGAGAGTGGATCTGTGAAGAACAGCCACAGCCAGACAGAGACAGTGTCCACCGGATGGAGAGACAGAGGTCTTAACCCTCAAACCGCTAGGGACCCAAATGGAATTCACACCCACAGGCGCAACAAAAAAAAAAATCCAAAAAATTCTTTCGTCTTATAGAAGTGTTTATTTTTGTTCCCTGATCACGGAAAAAATAACAAAGAAATCGTAGGTGGCATATTTTAGCCGCAATAGGGTAGGGAAGTGTGGCAAAAAAGGGGCGTTGGCAGAGCCTTCGCCAGACGAGGTCTACTCCGCCCGAGCTGTCAGACGGCAGTTGCCACAAATATATTATTTCCTAATTATTTCAATGTCTCTGATTGATTTTTTCTTAGTTTTTTTGCAGTAATATTATTCCATACAGTGAATTGTGGTATATTTATATTATAAAATGTGTGAACCATCGCTGTACTCAAAATTATGGTGTGCATATAAGTGATTCAATTATTATGTTCATAAAACAATAAACAAATAGTTTTGCTGTTGTTACACTATATACACAGGGTATATATAAGTATCTGCACGTTTTGTTCACCATAACGAACTACTAAGTTGGTCTTGTGAGTCAAAAAGCAACAAGGAGTGGCCGCCACACACCAGCGAGCCACTCACTGCCACTCCCTCCCTCAACACCACCTCACTCACCCTCATTTACCTCCCACAATACTGTTTTTGCATTTATTCACTATACACATACGTTATATATACGTATTTACATGTTTTGTTCACCATAACTGTACATCTAAGCTTGTATGGTGAGTAAAGGCACAAAGACGTAGCTACTCCACAGTCAGCTGATCGGCGGCCGCCCTCAAGGCCAGACGCACTAATATTTCTCCTGCAACAATATTGGTTGTGGTGTTATTACGCTGTATACACACATTATATATAAGTATCTACCTGTTTTATTCACCATACCTGTACAAATAAGCTGGTATGGTGCCCAAAGACCATAGTGGCCATCAGTAAACAACGTGCCAAGTCGTGCAGACGACGCTCCTCTCTCACCAAAATGGCGGCTCCCAACCTACTCCTCTCGCTGTTATCTCACACTATACACACGCTATATGTAAGTATCTACATTTGTGTTCACCATAGCGAACCACTAAGCTGGTATGGTGAGTGCAGTCAATAAATGGTGGCCACACACAGTCAGAAGACGACGCCCACAACCCTCCCTCCACAGCCGTACTCCTCCCTCCATCGAGCACAGCGCTAAATATCTCCACAATCAAGCTGTTATCAGAATCCTGGTCAGTTTTATCAAATTCAGGGGGCTTCAGTAATACTATCACTGCTAAATAATAGCAGTATCACTTATATTTTGGCATTTGTAGGCGATGCTGTGGTCACAAGCTGAACAGCGGTGCTGTGAGCTCGTGCTGCGTGCACCAGCCTTGGTGGCTGGCTCAATACTGACGCTCTCACACCCAAGAATGTTGGGCTGGATTTTTTTTCTAGGTGGCATCTGGCAACTATCAGTCGTGGCTGTACTATAGCTGCCCCTATCCCAGGCGGGGTGTTTAAATTATAGCGCTAGACACGAAATCATATACAAATGATGTGCGCGGTTTCGGTTTTGTCACTGATATCATTTATATATGATATGCGCGGTTTGAGGGTTAAGGTAATGTGTGTGATCTCTGAGGTTTTGTTCCATGTCTAAATTTTCTTAACTCTTGGCCAGTGTTAGAGTAGGATTTATAAGTGGTGATTAGCATAATTTTTGGTTTCAATAAACTTTTGTTAAATTTCCCGTCTGTGTCAATTGTTGAATCCTCTTAGCCTTTTGGATATAGTGGCTGACAACTGTCCCATAATTAATGACAGTTATAGAAAGTACTCTCCAAATCAAGCAATGTTTCTTGCCTCGTTGCTTGTTACAGTCTCAATGGTCAAGGCAGATGGTGGCAGCATATTAATCCTGTGTAGCATTTCCTTGTTTTGCAGTGTACCTTTTGGTTCCGGTGTAACCATCCTATGTCAGCTCATATTACAGTGTTCAATAACAGTGTTACCAAGTGCAACTGATAGGAAGTGTTACTCAGGATAATTAGTAGTGTTTACATTTATTAGTTATAGTGTCAATTATAGTGGTGTTACAATGTTGGCATTTTATGGTAACGTTACATCATCACTAAGAGGGCGGCTCGGGTAAACTAAAGTGGGGTCGCCCGTGCCACCAGGAACCACACGCTTTGTCAACTCACGCGTGTATTAACAAAGTCGCAAGTCGAGGCAAAGGTCGTAAGTCGAGTTGAATTTTCCAACGAAATTGGAGTTGTAACTTCAAAAATTTGTAAGTAGGGGCATTTGTAAGTCGAGGTTCCATTGTGCCTAGTTCTTGTGATGTCTCATGGTTACTACAGTGTACCTGACTCTTGTGATGTTGATCATGGTTACTACAGTGTACCTGGCTCTTGTGATGCGTCCTCTCTCGCGGACGCTGGGTTCGGGCCCCTGATGCCTTCCATCGGCTGCTGTGTTGCCTGCTTCCTCTTCGGGTTTTTCGGGGTTCGGTGCTGTGGCACCTACCCGAGTCCTCACTCGATGTGTTCACGGATGCGTCGTCTCTTGGCTGGGGCTTTGTGACCAGTGCTCACCAGGCTGGCCAGGGTTGGTAGGGTTCCTCCTTCCATTGGGCTCACAGCACGGTGTGGGAGTTCGCAGCTGTGTGGCAGTCGCTTCTGAGGGTTCACAGCGCTCACGAATCGATGATTCGGCTCCATTCGAACTGTTCCCCGGTGGTTCATTGTCTGAAATGCGGGGGCTCGATGCAGTTCGTGCCTCTTTTGAGGATAGAAGGGTGACTCATCTGCTGAGTTCTCGGGGTTTGGCTTTCCTGGCGGTTCATATCCAATGAGTGTACAATCTCCTTGTAGACTGCCTGTCCCGTTTCATTCCCCTGGCCACGGAATGGATGATCGATTCTGACTCATTCCATTGGCTCTGCCAGACGTTTGGGCGCTCAGAAGTGGACCTCTTCGCGTCGGCCTGGTCGAGGCATCGTCAGATATATGTGCCCTTCTCTGATGGCACGGCCGTCGGGGTCGATGTGTTTCGACTGGAATGGTCTAGGTGGGGTTACCTGTACCGTTTTCCCCCAGTTCGGTTGTTGCTCTGGGTTCTGGCTCGTTTGGAGACATAATAGGGAAGAGTAGTCCTGTTGGCCCAGCCTTGGTTTCAGGCTCTGCTTGCTCGGTGTCCGAACCTGAGGGGTCTTCCAGTGGCTCCTCCTCTTTCAGCAGATCGGTCGGGTCCAGTACTTGGCTGGTTCGATCCTCTCCGATCTTCACGTCTGGTCTTTTTGGTGCGGGTTTATCACCACTTGTATGGTGATCAGGTGGCTTCGTTGATGGTGTCCCACCTGGGAGTGTTGTCTAGACGGCAGTATGAAGTTTCCTGGTGGTCCTTTCGGCACTTCTTGACACTGTAGGTTGTCTTCAATTTCTGATCGGGTTGTTTTGTCCTTTCTCTCTGTTGTTTCAGGACCGTTCATCTTGTGCAGAATACTGTCGCCTCGTATCGTGCAGTGCTGGCAGAGCCGGTTCAGCTTGCTTTCGGGATGGATGTCACTTCTGCTTCGTTCAGCAAGCTTTCTCTGGCATTGTTTCACCTCCGGCCTGCTCATGTACCGCCTGAGCCATCCTGGTCATTGGACCAGGTGCTCTTTTCTGTGTTCTCCTCAATTTGTGGTGTCCCCTTCGGTTCAGGACTGTTTTTCTAAGGTTCTTTTCTTGTTGGCATTGGCCTCTGGGGGTCTGGTTGGGGAACTTCATGCTCTCCTCCAGCACAGAAGTTTCTGCTCTTTTGGTCTCCCTTTCCAGTTCCAGGGTTCGGGTCTCCCAGGTTGTCCACAGGGTTATTCGGTCCAGCCAGCCTGTGGTATATCCTCGTGCCCATGATATTCATAAGTTTGCTGTGCTGGCTGCCGTTTTCGGTAACATGTCTTGGGCCAACATTCGGGCATGAGGTTTTTGGAGGTCCGACAGGGTTCTGGCCAATCGCTACCTAGTCAGTATTTCTGGCCCTAATTGGGAGTGTACTCACCTAATTGTGCTTGCGGGAGTTGAACTCTGGCTTTTTTGAGTGTGTCTCATTGCGTCAGCGGTTGCAGTCAGTGTTCTCAACTTCGAGTTGAGAAGCGAGTGGCAACAGCCTCCCGTGTAAGCCCCTCTTGTTTTATCTTTGGTTAAGTAGTTCCCCTTTCGCCCCCCCCCCCCTTCCCTTAAAAAAAAACAGCGTTGAATGTAAGGAAACGCCATTTTCTGGGTGAGACCTGGAGGCTCCCCGGCAACCCTCCCTCCCTCCGGTTTGCAGTTTTTGCAAGTTTTGACATCTAGCCTCAGAACCTGGGGGGTGTGGATAGGCGGCGTGGGGGGTCTGGGGTTCCCCCCTTCCCCCTCCCGGGGAGGGGGAGCTGTGCAGACAGTGGCGTGGTGACAGTGGTGACATTATGCTCGTTTTTCGTTTCGGGAGTTCTGTTCAATAGTTTGGCTTTCATTAGCAATATTTTAGCCAGATAGGGTTTGTTTTGGGGTGCTTACTTTTCTGGATGCCTGACCTGGTCGATGGCAGACATAGAATTCTTCCAACCACACGGGGGTTTCTATAGGCCATTGCTCCTCGTGCTGCTCTGAGGGGGCCAAGTTCTGGCTCCTGGTCCCCGGTAGGCCTAAGAACTCCATTTGCTTTGACTGATGCCAGGGTCTAATACATTCATATCAGCCTGGATAGCTCCAGGGAGCCTCCGGGTCTCATCCAGAAAATGGCTTTTCATTATATTCAATGCTGTTTTTATTTTTTTTTTCAGGGCAACAGAGGTAGCAAGTCCATGATGAACTTAAGCTCTGGTGAGAGTAGTAAGCACCCTAAGGAATTTAGAGGGCGGGGAAGGCGAGGGAATTCACCACAACATCCCGGGCACAGACAGAATGCTGGCCTTTGGGCCCTGCTCCACCTTATCAAGATGGTAGTCAGTTTGGCTTTGGGTTACATCATGGTATGAGGCCTCAGGGTCCACCACCTAACTATTATCCATCACATCAAAGCCCTTCTGGTTATCAAGGGCAGATAAATCCTCCACAGCATGTACCTTACTCTGGCAGTGGAGGATATAATCAACCACCTCCCTCATATGAGGAAGCAAATAGACAAGATCATTATAGTAAATCTATAAACCGTAATACTAGAGGACTAACTCCTGAAGCCTTGGTGAAAGCCATTGTTATGTTTGACGGGCAGTGGAGCACATCTGATACACTGAGTCGTCAGGTTCAAAAGAGTGAGCAGGAAATTGCAATGGTGGTAAAGTCTCGTAAGGATTTATTTTCCTTTGTGGAAAAGGACGGGGGGCTAGTGATTGAACTTGTTCCCAAATTAGTCTTATGCTCACAACACTTGTCTGAAAATGGCTGCTTGTCTCGTGATTCATGCAAAGATCTTCATATGTGTAAAACCTTTGTAACAGCATTTTGTGATGCTGGTGCATCATGCCAGTACGGGCATCGATGGGATACTAATCACAATACTCCCATACTCTCAAAGTTATACTTAGACTTGATTGATAAACGTGTCTTACATCAAGTGATGAGGAAGGTCTGTAAAGGAAATGCTTCCATAATTTGTGCCTTTTATAATAGCAAAAATGGATGCAAGAAGAATGAGAAATGTGGTTTCATCCACATCTGTAAAGATTATGTGATGAATTGCGGAAAATGTTCAATATCAGGTTGCTCCCTTAACCATGATATCCTTACTGATCACTGTAAAAAGCTGCTGAAGAGATTTGGTATTTCCATAAACGAGAGTCCACGTGATATTTTGATAAACCTAATGTCTCAAATTCAGCGTCAGGAAGACCAGTCTTCTACTGGATCATCCGGTACAAAGATTGAAGGAAAAGTAGAGAAGGATAAAAAATGTGTTGAGAAGAAAAGTAAAGACAAAGATAGTGATCAGTCATCAACTGCACCAGAGAAGACAAAAAGTGGAACCAAAAAGAAAGATAAAAAGTCAGATGGAAGAAGCAAGCCAATGGATGACAGTCAGGATGATGAACAGTCTCCTGTGTCTCCAAGGAAGACAAAAACTGGAGGAAAACACAAGGGAAAAAAGAGCAGTGTTAATAAAAGTGAAGATAAAGAAAATAATGGAGACAGTGACCAGGCTGTGTCAGGTAAGACATCTGGGAAGGACAAAAGTGAAAGAAAAAAGAAAAAAGGTAAAAAGGTCAACGATAGCAGTAAAGGTGACGATAGTGAGGACTCCTCTTCTTCAGAAAGTGACGCTCATTCTCGGCATTCTCATGATAGAAGTCAGATAAAGAATAAAAAAGTAGTGGGAGATGACAGCAGTACGAGTAAAGGGAAAGAGAACCACCTACTATTCTTCGATGTTTGTGGTGATGTTCAAGTACTGAGATAGTATTTGCTGTTAATGATAAGTGTATCAATGCCAAGAAGGGTTGCAATATCTACACGCAAAAAGTTTGTTTTCATTGGCAGTTTGAAAGAAATGATAAATGGTATAATTTTCGCATATTTCAATCGAAGGTGCTTGAAAATGCTTACAGAGATGTCTCCAAAGGGAGCGTTCAGATACCTTCACTTGACCCAAGCAAGCTGGAATCTAATGCTAAAGAACTCCTCAATATTTTGGGGACTGAGTTATGGACAGCTAATTTTAAGGACATGACCATGAATGATTCTTCAGGATCAGCGCAGCTTAAAATTCGGCGCATCTCAACTCGTTCTGCAGGAGACTTTGACAATCCAAAATCTACTGTGTATGAATGGTACTTTATTGATGAGCAAGGCAAATGGATCTCTTATGGTCAGGCTGATAGTCTGGGTAATCAAGAACTTGTCTGCAACATCACCTGTGAGGACATTGAAAAGCAATATTTGTCAGATCCTTCCTCGTCAATGGTAATCAGTAATTCTCAATACAAGTATTGCTTGAATTTTGCCCAAATGACCCAGACTAACCTCAAAACAAATAAGGTGAGGGAAATCCGCAGACGCCATCACGACTCTCCTATCAGAAAAAGTCCTCTAGCTCAGACCAGACTTCAGTTCCTAATCATTGGCTTGTGATGGGTGGGAATCAGACTCATGTCCTTGTTCCTTTGGACCCTGGTAATAAGGAGTACCAGGAGGTTGCAAGTCGTTTGCGTCTCACGCTTCCCAATGCTAATGTACAAAAAATGAAAGATTGCAAAATCCATATTTATGGCGCCTTCTGCAGTACAAAAAAGCATCCTTATCAAACAGGTAATTATTTTGTGAGTTCCCCCCCCCCCCCTATACTGTATAATGTAATGTGAAGTAAGAATGTTGTCCTGTTAGTTGAAACTTATTTTCATGTCAGTAGTCTTCCACCATCTATGTTAAAAACCCTATGTTTTCATAATCCAATTTAATTTTTGCTTAAACTAATTATATTAACATCAGACAACTTAAAAATGCATTTTAAAACTCATCAGACACAATGTGGATTTTTATAATGCTAAATGTGTCCTTCCCTGCCAAGAACATTGTATGCAGTATCCAACATATGAATGGCTGTAAATATAGCACTGGAATTATTATTGATTTCTAACAACCAGTATATAATATAAAATGATATAAGTAATGTTTTATATGCTGTTTTATCTTTTGTCAAATTTGTTCTGTACATAAATGCTTTATGTAAAAAGAGGACATGTTTGCAACCACCAATGAGAAACTGAACACCATGGGATCCTCAGAGTCTGTATGGTGCAATATACTAGTAGCTTAAGATGGTAACATACTGACAGTGGGAGTGTGCTACAGGGCTGACACAACAACAGCAGAGGAAGTTACTGATCTGCATAATGTGATCAATGCTGCATCACAAACGCAAACTCTTATAGTGGGTGATTTTAACCATGAGACAATAGATTAGGTAAATCTAACATCACAAGCTGAAGGAGATCAATTTCTAGACCTGGTGTAGGACTCATGTCTCATACAACATGTGGTAAAGGCCACTTGTGGTAATAACATTCTGGACCTTGTGCTAACACCTGAAGAGGGCATGATCGATCATATGCAAGTAGGGGAAACGCTCACCCCATTGTGTGATCACAATATTCTAAGATGGAATACAATTACAGAAACTCGTAGAGATCCAGGATGATGACATAGATTATCATCGAGAAAACTATCAGGGATTGAGAGAGCAATTGTAAAACACCTCCTGGAGGGCGCTGATAGGTGATCAGGGCATGGAAACATCATGAAAAAATTTCAAAAAGGTCATTACTGAACTTGTTCAAAGATATGTGCCAAAAACTTGAAAGAAAAGAAAGCTATCAAGATGGATGACATAAATAGTAAAAAGAGCATTAACTAAACGGAACCTCTGGAGACGGTATAAATCCATGATGAACATCATGGATTATGAGATACTGTATATAAAAGGGCATTAAATTCGGCTACCAGGAAATCAGATAAGCCAAAAGAAACTACAAAAGAAAATTTGCCCAAAACATAAAAGAAGATCCAAAATCATTCTATACATATATATGAAGTGAAACCAAAAAAAGGACTGTAGGACCCCCTAAAAGATGAGACTAACCAAGTTATATTGGATGATAAAAGGGCAGCAAACAATGAATACTTTACATCAGTGTTCGCACTAGAAAGATTGAACGACATCCCATCACCCACACAAATGTTTGAAAGAAGTGAAGAGAATGAATTAAGGGATATACCCATTACATTCAACATCAGGAAGAGCATTGACAAACTAAAAAGCCCCAGGTGTGGATGGATTCCAGTCCAAAGTCGTAAAGGGACTGACAGATGCATTATGCCTACCACTGAAACTCCTTTTTAAAAAATCCCTGGACCAAGAGATAGTTCCTCTGGACTGGAAATATGCAAAAATGTTACCTGTATTTTCAAAAAAAGGCAGAAAGAGCTTGGGCAGAAAACTACCATCCGATCAGCTTGACTTCACACATCTGCAAGTTCACAGAGAGAAACCTAAGGGAGAAAATCATACAACATCTCAGAGAACAATCTCGTAAAATTAACGCAACATGCGTTTGTTAAAAATAGATCCTGCCTCGCTAACCTGCTCACATTTCTGGAAACAGTAACCAGCTATTTAGACAAAGAACTCCTGGTAGATGTAGCTTACATGGACTTTGCTAAAGCTTTTGACAAGGTACCACATGAGAGACTGGCAAGGAAATTACAGGCACGTGGAATAAATGGGAGAATACTGGAATGGATAAAACAATGGTTAAAACATAGAAAACAGAGGGTTGTGCTAAATTGGGAGGAACCTGACTGG
>WNGS01164858.1:48693668-48719940 GCA_020271785.1 Procambarus virginalis
AAATCCTGCTGGAACAAATCATAGAACAAATGACTTTTATCAAGCCGCTGGCTTCTTGTCCTTGTCGAGGCTATTAGTGGTCCTCGGATAAATTATGTTGTACTTGTTCATCCTCATGCATTATGTTGTCCTTGTTCATCCTCATGCATTATGTTGTCCTTGTTCATCCTCATGCATTATGTTGTACTTGTTCATCCTCGTGCATTATGTTGTCTTTGTTCATCCTCATGTCTTAAGTTGTCCTTGTTACTTGCTCTCCACCTCTGATTTACCTTAGTGAATTAAAATAGCTTTTCTTGAGAAGATTCTTTTGAAATTTGCATGTACCTTAAATTATGTTTATTATGAGATTGCCCCTTGTGCAGGTATGATGATAACCAGTTGAACATTCAGAGATTGTTTCATGGGACTGACCCTGACAAGATTGACACCATTTGTAAAGAAAATATTGACTGGCGCCAAGGATCTACCATCCAGCAGAATTTTGGAAAAGGCACATACTTCTCCAATAGGTAAAGTACAAGTTTTTCATACTGTTTATGTATTTGTTTCTTGCACACTAAAATGTAATAATACTGTAACCCCGCGATTATCCGGGATTCAAACATCCGGAAAACGCCCTTATACGGCTAAAATCGTGATTGGATAAAGTTATCACAATATCTGGCCAAAATGGCCACAGGAACCGGATAAAAGCTGGTTTGGTCGGATGAAAATTCGGCCATACCGTATTAATCCCGTCTATGGCTCTAGACGCATGGTAGAGGAGGGGGTGGGGTGGGTGGGTGGGTGGGTGGTGTCGGGAGGGTGGGAG
Source organism: Procambarus virginalis (assembly GCA_020271785.1). NCBI lineage: Eukaryota > Metazoa > Arthropoda > Malacostraca > Decapoda > Cambaridae > Procambarus > Procambarus virginalis. The sequence continues at coordinate 48,694,483 of WNGS01164858.1, forward strand.
GAGAGCGTCGGGAGAGACCACCTGGGTACAGGAATTACCATTAATTTTAGAACAATTAATCATAGCCAAAAGCAAATGAAATAAGTACTAGTAATTATGTAATAACAAATAAATAAGTTTCCTAAAAGCAATGTGCACAGGCTGAAGTTTCCTTAAAAAATATTGAGTTTTTTTCCTCCTGGCGGCCTACATAACATGCTATAGCTGCCCCACCCCAAGTGGACCCGTCCAACACTGGTCAACCCATGTGCGTCCGTCCCTCGTGTTAAACACAGTGCTGCACCATTAGTGAAATATTTTTTTAAATAACTTTTTTATTTTCATAGTAACTTTGAACATTTTTGGCCAAGACTGTCTGGTAGCAGCATCAATTGTTCTGGAGGTGTTAAGAGGAGAAAGTTGTCTTAGCAATTAAAGACAAGTTACTGTTAACCCTTAACTGCGTTGCCTCCAAATATGACACCCCCGCAGTGCGCAGGAAATAAATTCTCTGGAAAAAATTCTTTTTTCTTTTAAAGTGTCAGAAACCCTTCCCTCAGTATGGGTATGTAGAAAAAAAATTGAAATTGTACTTACTTTGGCTGCTATGGGGTCCGTAAGTTGGGGCGTGACGTCATCATTCCCTGTTCGCCTGTGACGTACGCTCCCGGGGCCAGTAGGGCGCCCGGTGCAGGGCGCGCAAGTTGCCGCGAATATATTTTTGTTCATTTTTTTCGCACAGTTCCAAATACATTTTATTTGTTTTTACGTACTAATCCTATGTATAGTGAACACGTACACTATATTATGGCAGTAAAACATCCGTACTGTCCGAAGACACTGTGTTACGTGCATGACACTTGTGTACACATATGCTGCACATATTTACTATGTATCATGCTAATTTATGTATACATACAATCTATTTACACACTACACACTGTCACACACTATATACATTCACCATCAACACACTCAGAACACCTCGAGTGAGAGCAGCCACACCAGCCAGTCTCCCTCACTCCAACATCTTACTCGCCAACATTGCTCCTCCCACCATACTGTTATAGTTCTTATTACACATGTTCTATATACCTATCTACATGTTTTATTTACCAGAACTATGCAAGTAAGCCGGTATTGTGTCCAAACAGTACAGTGGCCACCATACACTGCATGAAAAATCACACAGCAGACAGCAGACGACGCTACGATTACGTCACCTTCCTCACCAAAATAGCTCCTCTCAACATTCTCCTGTTGCTGTTCTTACACTATATACACACACTATATACACATGTACATATGTGTTGCCCATAGCGAACCACTAAGCTATTATGGTGAGCAAAACAAGAGTGGCTGCCACACACACAATGAGGCTACCTCAATTCTCGCCCTCCCTCCCTCACCAAACTTTCCTCCTTCCACAATACTACGCACAACGCTAATTATAACCACAATCCTGCTATTATCACAATCCTGGTCACTAATTCCTGTAAATGAATAATTGACCACACGTTTATTTTGAAAAGGAACCTAAGAAATCATTTGAAGATTCCTAGATGGACGAAATAATGCTGTGGTGCTGTGAACATCGTGAACAGCATTGAATCACTGATATTTGAACATTATACCCAGTCATTATCACACTCAGGCTCTTCTATAACACTATCATGGCTAAATGATACAAGTTATATATATATATATTTTGACATTATTAGGCGATGCTGTGGTCACACGCTGCACAGCAGTGCTGTGCGCTCATGCTGCGAGCGCCAGCCTTGGTTGCTCACACACTACTGAGGCTCCCACACCCGGGAATGTGGACCACGATTTTTTTTAAAGATGGCGTCTGTTTACAAGAGCCCTGAGGAAGCTGATGTGAACCCCATGTAGCCGCGGGAGTTTTGAATGGAACGTGAAAAATACAAATACCCGGAGGCGCGTTGCGCAAACCAGACGCGAGCCTGCAGGCGCGTTGCGCAGTTAAAGGGTTAAATACCTTAACCAGTGAGGCGTCACAGTGCTGCGCCATAAGTGAAATATTTTTTTAAATAACTTTTTTATTTGCATAGTAACTTTAAAAATTTTTGGCCAAGACTCTGTCTGGTAGCAGCATCAATCGTTCTGGAGGTGTTAAGAGGAAGAAGGTTGTCCTAGCAATTAAAGACAAGTTACGTGTTGTTCAACCAGTGAGGCGTCACAGGCAGCCAAATGCCTTCAACAAGTGAGGCGCCACAGGCAAGCCAAGCACCTTCAACAGTGAGGCTTCAGCAGCTGGCAGTCAAAACTAACTTTGCTTAATGAACTGTACAGTAATTTTAAGTGTTAATTTTAGTGTTGTGTTAGTATAGGTTACGTAAATTGTTAACAATTCTTAACTTCAAGATGTGTGGCATCAATCAAGAAGACGAACACCAACAAGGTAAGTTGAGGTTTCTAGTTGAATATCTAATAATTATATGTGGCAAGGCAATTCAAATTATGTTGTTTGTAGTATAAAAATAGTTGGAAATGGTCACTTTTGGACTCGTAGGTGAAAAAGTACCATTATCCGAAAAATGTGATAATCCGGCTGGGGGTCCTTCCCATATAGTCCGGATGATCGAGTGGAGACAGTAATATAATAATTGTGTCAGGGGACAGGAAGCCAGAGTGTATTTACACACGTTAGGCCTACATCGAGGCACCTCTCCCTCCCCAGGTCGAATTATTGACCCTGCCCAGGGACCCCTCAAAAATAATTTTTACATTATCATCATTCTTTATGGTAAATATAGCCTGGAAAGAAGATTATTAAATCCTTGTCTATGATGATGAAAGGAGATACATATTGCAATTTTCCCTATTTGCCTATATGAAAAACTAGTATGGAAGTAACAAAATAGCCCCCCTCCAAGTCGATTACTTCCTGAACAGCATTATGAATTCCTGTATGCTAATCCCCCATGATCACTAAGCCCACACAAGTCACTCAAACATCTGCTATCACCTTGGACCGCATATGGACTAACAGCCCCTCTTGCCTCTGGTATAATCACTGACAGAACACCTGATCACTATCCTACTTTCCTGTGGACATAACACCTTAGGATACCAGGAAACCTACTTTCAGATTACACAGCAAAGCAGCAGTAGGGAATCTCTTAAATGTACAGTACTTCAATACAGTATATAAACTGGGAATCTAAATTCATTAATACAGAAGATATAAATTCATTAGCGGACACCTTCCTCTCCAACACTCCAAGCCTCTAAAACACTGTCCTCTCCTCACCAAGCCTCTACAACACTGTCCTCTCCTCACCAAGCCTCTACAACACTGTCCTCTCCTCACCAAGCCTCTACAACACTGTCCTCTCCTCACCAAGCAAGTAACTGACAAAAGATCAAACAACCCATGGCTCACAAGTGACATACATTAACCAATTAACAAGAAACATGAATATGAAAAAACTTAGGATTGGCCTAGTTACAAAAGAAGTTAAGATACTCATCAATGCTTACTAGTACATGAAGAAGAGCCAAACTTTCCTTTTAATAGAATAGATTTAAAGACGGAAAAGGAAATATGAAAAGTACATGGAAAGCCATCTCTAACATCCTACGATCTAGACAACAATCACATAATAAGCAGATAAAACACTCCAAGGATGGTCACACACCTGCAAAATCATGGATAAATTACCTGAAATCCTTGCACTGTATCCACATTTTGCTTCCAGTAGATGAACTACATATGAGATTCAGAAACAAGTAGTGTATTGTGAGGACTAATAATAAACAGAAGCTCCCCTATGACTGTAATGTCCCCATTAGTCAAACTATTATGTATTAGCGACAAGACCTACCATTAATGTATGATAACTTACTGTAAATATGTAGCTCTTGAAATAGCACTTACTCTGTAACTAGCTGACATTGTAACTATAAGGTGTGAAGGATAGATGAAATTGTTTATGAAATAATCTAAGATGAGGTCTGATAAAGACCTTTTGTACCCTCTGTAATGCTTTTGCACTACCGCTCACAGGATGAGTATGGGGTGCACAATAAACTAGCTGCCTTTGGCAGCAACAATCAAAATCAATCAACAGACTTACACATGGTAACTGAGTTTAATAGCTTCTTTTCATCAGTTGATGCTAACCTTGCCAGAAAAATCCTATAGACCCATGTTACTACCCAGACACAAGTTACTACATACAGTATCTCACAGGCAGCTATCCCAACTCGCTTCTCCTTTTACCAGCCAGCCCGGCAGACATTATATCCATAATTCAATCACTTAAAACCAAATCTGGAAACATTAGTGAAATACCATCTATGATATTTAAGAGTGTTGCCCCTGTCCTTGCACTACCCATAGCTCTGCTATTCAACAAATCTCTAGAGTGTCATACTTTCCTGATAGCCTTAAAAAAACAAGAGTGATTCCAGTTCATAAAGGAGGCGAGACAGCTGACATAAACAATTACAACCATTATTAATTAAGTCTACCAATACTATAAAAAATATTTGAAAAATTATTGACAAACAGCTCTATTCCTACTTTGTAAAATTCAACATATGAATTCCCTGCCAGATTAGCTTTTGTTCCCAAAAGAGTACCAATGATTCCATTAATAGTCTGCTTGATATAATCTACTCAGCCCTTGACAAAAATGAGTTCCCAGTTGGACTCTTCATTGACCTGAGAAAGGCCTTTGATACTGTAAATCATAACTACCTCTTACATAAACATCACCACGATGGAATTTGAGGCCTTGTTCTGATCTATATTCAATTCTATCTTAGTGATAGCCACCAATATGTAGCCATCAATGACATAACCTTCCCCTCTCTACCATTAACTGAAGGAGTGCCACAGGGCAGCATCTTAGGACCTCTCCCATTTCTTATATATATCAATGATTTGCTAAATGTTTCTAACATTCTTAAACCTATACTATTTGCTGATGATTCTACCTTCATCTACTTTGATCCTAACCCACACACACTAAATAATATTGTAAATAATGAATTTAAATAGTCCACTCATGAATGTCAACCAACAAACTCACACTAAACATAGAAAAGATCTACATTTTACTTGGATGTAAATCATGAAACCAAATTCAACTTCAGATAGACAATGTTAACATTAGCAATAACATTTATGGAAAGTTCCTTGACCTATACATAGACAAGAGACTAAACTACAGCAGTCACATACAACACATAGTCAAAAAGTCTCAGAAACAGTCAGTATACTCTTTAAAATTAGATATTATGTTCCCCACTCTGCGCTCCTCTCATTTTACTACTCTCTTATCTATCCCCTATCTTACATTCGGTATCTGTGCATGGGGTTCAACCACTGCAAATTACCTCAAGCCCTTCATCACCCATCAAAAATCTACTTTCAGAACTAACAAACTCTGTTTTCAGACAACACACCACCTCTCTGTTTAAGTCCCTATACATGCTAAACTTACACTAACTCTGCACATTTTCTTGTGCTATTTACACGTACAAAACCTTGTTCCTAAATACTAATCCTAATCTGAAACTCTTCCTTCATAGGTGTAAGATTCCATGAGCACCACACCAGAAATAAATATCTCTGATATCTCCAGAGTCAAGCTAAATCTGTGTAAACATTCTATGGAAATAAGGGACCAAGTCTATGGAACTCACTCCCTAACAAATTAAAAATTTGTCCAACCTATTCCTTATTCAAAAGTAACACAAAAAGTACCTAATTTCATCCTCATAGTTTCCTACCTTGTGCTTCCAACTTGCACTGTGTCTTGTACTACCCACTTCCCCAATATTAGTACTTTTTCTGTGGCGAGCCCCTTTGGCTCCCTGGAGCTATCGGACTGATATACACTATATTAGTCTGGGGGCATCAGTCAATGGAGTCCTGCCTACCGGGGATCACGAGCCAGAACCTGGTCCCCTCAGAGGGGCACAGGGAGCAATGGCCTATAGAAACCCTCATGTGTTTAGGAGCATTCTATGTCTGCCATCGACCGGGGTTAGGCACCAGAAAGGTAGGCATAACAAAACAGGCCCCATCTGGTAAGAAATTACAACCTGAAGACCGAACAGAGACAGAACACCCCCAAAAAACATAAGGAAACAAGCAAACGAGAAAACGTCTGGGGAAGCCCCGGACCCCCTCCATGCCGGCTACTCACACCTTCAGTTCGTATGTTGATGCACTCTAGGGCACTTGTCAACGCTGGCCTCGGTTTCCTGCAGGATTTTGTGCCTTTGTGGTGTTTCCTGCTGTTTGTGGCATGTTGGCCAGGAGTAACTACAGTGTACTGGGGCTGCATGTACTTAGGGTTACTTTTCCTAAGGCTTCTGTAAGTACTACCTTGGGCTCTAGGGTTACCTTCCATAGGGCCTTCGGGACTCCACTTTTGTAGGGGTTCTTGCTGCTTGGCATTTACCCTGCCCTTGGGGCCAGCTGGAGTTTTGTGGCCTTTGGCCTTGTGTAGGAAGTGGTGGTGGTGTTGGTTGGGGCGTGAGGTGCTGTGCTGCTCGCTTACATACATAGCGGCTGTGTTCCTGTTCCTTCTGGTGGCATTGTACTTTTGCAGGGTTTTTTCTTATATTTTTGTTTTCTTGTCAGGAGGGGGGTCTGCCTCGTTTGGCTATTAGTCCACATAGGGTATATTGGTGGCCCTCCTCTAGGTTCCCGTGCTTGTACATGTCACAGGAGTCCAGTTATAGCTCATCCCCCTTTGTTATTTTTTGGGTTAACCGGCTAGCAGTACCTCACCTGGGCTTCCCGTAGGAGACACCCTACGGGCCCTGGAAATTCCCGTCGATGCTCGGTTGACCGATGAATGTGTCCTCTAGGTTCCATCTCGCCTTGTGCAAGTTTGTGTGTTATGTTGTTGGGTAGATTAGATACACAGTGTTTAGTTGGTTTTCATATTTATTTAGTAGTCTTGGTTACAGCAGTTGCTTGTTGGTAGTATTGTAGGCGTTGAGACAAAACTTGCAGCAGAGCAGAGAGCTGAGTGAGGCTGGAGCCACAGAGCTTCATGTGGGAGAGCATGGCGGTTCAATGGGGAATTGTGAGCGTCTAAACTCGATGAGATGGTGAGTGTCTAAACTTGATGAAGTAGTGAGTGTCTAAACTTGATGCTGTCGTAGTCTGCTGTCTGTTCTGTGTCGAAGTTGGAGCGTCTTGGGGTCGATTAGAACTGCATGCACCATATGCTACATTTTTGAGGTTGAAGAGGTGTGGTAACGCCAAAGCATCTGTACTGAAGTTAACTGAATCACTGTGGAAATTATACTGATGGTTACTTGCTTCTCAATTGCTTATATGATTGGATTACACCTCAGCTTCTTCCAATAGGATGGAAGGAATGTTACCTGTAATTAGGGAAAAGATTTGATTGATGTCATTAGTGCTAATGAGAGGTTTGCTTCTCTCATTTAGCTAATGAGTTTGGAGCGAGTAAATTGTTTACATAATTTACTCGCTACAGGTTGTTCTGTACCCTTGTCTCAGGGTGACAATTCACCTGTTTTGCCTTCGTCATGCTGTCTGTTGGGTCAATGACACCTTTGACCCAGAGTCTTGCAAGACGTGTTCTCCGCTTGTTCTCCAGTTTACCCATTCTATTGTTACTGTGGTTTGGGTTCAGGTGGCATCCACGTTGCATGCCCGGTTTATGTTGTTGCAATGCACTAGGTTAGTTTACCACTCGGATGCCCCAGGACTGCCCCATTTTGGTTATTGGGTCCCGGACTTAGGGGCTCTCATCACTTCGACTTTGGTTCTGTCCAAACCCGCGAGCCCTTTCCCTGTTGTTTGCCCTTGTTCCTTTTCCCCACCCCTCCCTGCTCCCGGCTCCCGGCTCCCAACCATCTGAGGGTTTCGGAATCAGGGCAAAGTTTAGTTAGTGATGAGGCTCGAGCGGCTTCGGGGGCTGCCCCATTCAAGTTGGGGACGGAGGCATTCAAGCCTGCTTTTCCTGCTGAGGCTTCTGGGTCCTACCAGCAGACCCCCTTCGTTGCTGCCTTTTCCTTGGATTCTTGTCTTTTCTTAAGGGGTAGAGTGCATGGAGGACGGCTCTGCCCCGGGGCCTGTGGTTTAGAGGTATCCAGGGCTGGGGAGGTGTTGACCTAAGGGGGGGCTTGGGCCCCCTTTGATTCCGCTTGGGTTTTGGTGCCCTCTTCACGGGCCTTGTTGTTGCAGGGAGAGGGTTCCCCCCCCCCCCCTTTACTGTACGAGTATGATTTTGGGTCAGCTCCTCCCTGGGTTGGTTCCAAGTCCCCTTGGGTTCCTCAGCTCCTCCTTACCAGAGATTTTCTGCCTCTTGCTTCCCGTCTAAGGAGGTTCAGGAGGCTATTGTGACTTGCCTCCTGCATAACCTGGATTTTGCCTCTGTGGTGGATCTGTCCTCGTTTGAGTACGGTTCTTCTTTCCCACACTGGGTGCGCTCTGATGTTCTGGAGTCATCCTGGCTTGCAGCCTGCCCTTTTCACGGGGAACACGGCATGGGTTTTGTTGGACTTGCACGCTCGAATGGCGGGAAGCTGCTACCAATCTGCAGGTTTACCTGGGGGGATGAGTTTGAGTACCTTAATGTGTGCTTGTTTGTCCCAGTGCTTCCTCGGGATGTTGGCCTTGAACAGTTGCACGTGCAGGTTTCCTCCCTTTTGGCATCCTTGGTAGCTGAGGACTTGTGCGCTCGTGAGCATTTGGCCTCAGTCTTGCGCTTCTTTTCCTTCTCGAGTTGTCCTCGGACTGGCTTGGGGAAGATGTGGAGGTGTTGAGTGCCGGGCCTTCATCTGGGGCGCTAGCCTTAGCAGCTAGGACGTTGGCCACACTGTTGAAGCTGTTTGTGCCGATTCACAAGGAGACAGCGTCTCTGTTCTTTACCTCTTGCCTTGCGTGTCGCCAGGCCGTGCTTGCTCTCTCCTTGGAATCTGCTTGGGCCCTGGCTCTTAGGTTTTCATCCCATATTTGTCTGCTGCTGTTTGCAGAGTCTACTATCACTCAGTTTCTGCAGGCAGCCTCGTCTAGTTGTTGTCCTATTTTGGATTTGTTGCTTCTCTGGGGTGGCCATTCTCGGGCATCTCGGATGGATCATGCCAGAGCTAGGGGTTCTTCTAATCGGGGTGGGCCCTTGGTGCCAGTTTCTGAGCCGACGTCATCTGGTCGGCACAGTGCTCACACTGCTCATTGGCTGGCTTCTTGTACGGGGTGTCGCCCCTTTCACAAACAGCTCGTGCTGTTTGCTCACGCTTGGTCCTGCGATTTGTGGGCATTTCAGGTTGTGTCCTATGGCTCTTCCTCCTTCAAGGAATTAGGGGCTGACCGGGCAGGCTTCTTCCCCTTCACTGTCGGGTCATCTTGGAGTGGGTACGCTTAGGTGTAGTCAAAACGTTGACATCCCTCAGGTGGCTTTCTCACCTATTTCCAATCCCGAGACAGGACTGTACGGATCTGCAGTTCATTCTGGATTTAATTCATCTGAACCTCTGGATTTCTTACCCCTCCTTTCGGATGACCACTCTGTCCCAGGTCCGGCTTCTCTTGGAGCCGTGTTCTTGGATGGTGTCTCTGGACCTCTGGGACGCGTATTGGCACGTCCTGATTCATCCGGGGTTCAGGGACTGGTTAGGTTTCATTGTGGGGCGGCAGGCTTCTCACATTCATTGTTTTCCTTTTGGTTTGAATTTGGCACCTCGCATATTCATGAGTCTTACCAGTGTCGTGGTGACCTGTCTGGGTCTGCTTGTCTGCTCGCCAGGGGTGTGGTTCTTTCCTGGTTCGCTAGGATTCGGGTTCCTGGTGGACTGGAGGAAGTCCCATCTGGTTCCGTCTCAGGTTCGGACCTGGCTGGGTCTCGTATGGGACTCTCGGACTGCTCCCATATCTCTCCCTCCGGCAGCGTTGCTGCAGCTGCGGTCCCGCCATCAGCTGTTTCTTGGGAGGTCGGGGTCCCGGGTCACTCATCGGTTGCTCAAGCAGCTGTGTGGGAGTCAGAACTTTGCCATTCTGGTTTACTCGCCAGGTCATGTCGTGCTTCGGCATCTGTTCTGGTTCCTTCGGGGATGTCCTTTCCGCCTCTCAAGATTGCTGGGTTCAACCTCTGGGGGCCTTGCGTTGGTTGCTGCATCGCTGACTTCCTCTTCTGCTTTTTCAGGGTCCAGTGCTTTGGTGCCTGCCTTACTCGATGTGTTCACAGATGCCTCTTCTCTCGGCTGGGGTTTTGTAACCAATGCTCACCAGGCCAGCCTGGGGCGGTGGGCTCCGTCCTTCCGCCGAGCTCACAGCACAGTGCAGGAGTTCGTGGCAGTTTGGCTGTCGCTTCAGAGGGTTTAGGTTGCTCAGGAATCTACAATCCGGCTCCATTTGGACAGCTCTCCGGTGGTTCATTGTCTGAACTGTGGGGGCTCTCTTCAGTCCTTGGCTTTGGAGCTGGTCTCTTCAGTCCTTGGCTTTGGAGCTGGTCTCTTCGAGTGACTCGTTTGCTGGATTCTTGAGGATTGGCTCTCCATGCAGTTTGTATCTGGGCTGTCTAACAACTTTTCTCAGTTCAGACTGAGAAAGGACCCTTTCCCCAGGTCCAGCTATTGCTTTGGGTTCTGGCTCTTTTGGACCTATGTAGCATCTGTATGTATAGGGAGCAAGGCTGGTTCATGCAGGAACCACACTGCACCGCTGTGCAGCTAGGGGCCACAGCACCACTTAGTACAGTAATGATAAATAAAATAGGTAACTGAAATTATTTTCCATTGATAATTTTATAGGTGATCCTGACTGTGATAAGACTTTGTACAATGTTCAGATATCAGTGAACACAATGTTAGTTATGATATTTACAGCATGAGGCAGAGACACAGCATCCAGCCATTGTTTCTTGTATCTATGCATCATGAAACGACCTTATGTTCCGTCATCAGTGTTCATTTTGTTATGAAAATGGATTCATATTTGGGATTTTGTGACAGGAATGTGATAATAACAGCAGTTTTGTAGCTAGTCATAGCGAGATGAATAGAATATTGGGGGCATTGTCATGCATCATGTGACTGCTGGCGTCGTCTGCTTGTTGCTCCATGCTGTATTTGGATTTCATCACCATACCTACCAGAACTGCTTATTAGTTTGTTATGGTGCATATAAATGTTGATAGTGATGTATAACATGTGTGTATATAACGTAATAACAACTGGAACACTGTTTTGTTGATCTAAGAATATATGTGTCACCATATATGAGCTCCATATCTTTCAGAATAGTGAAGTTCCACACATTTAACTATATACATTCCGTATATTGCACACTATTGAATAATATTACTACAAAAAATAGATATAAAACCATTCACGGACACTGAAATAATTAAGTAAAAATGTATTTGGGGCAGCCCGTGCCACACTCAGCTGTCAGCCGCTAGGCTCACCTTGGATTCTTGTTCTGTGTATATAAACTCTCAACACACGATTCATTATGTGGTTCATTATGGTACACAAACATCTAGATAGTTATATGAAACGTGTGTGCATATATAATGTAATAACAGCAAAAACACTGTTTGATTGATTGTAAAATATACATGTCACATATACGAGCCCCATAATTTTGAGTACTGTATAGCGATGTTCCATACATTGAATTACAGTACTGTATATGCATTCCACAAATTACACACTTTTGAATAATATTACAGCAAAAAGACAGAAACGAAACGAATGAGAAACATCAAAATAATTGTGAAATTTATATTTGTGGCAACTGCCGCCCCACGGGGTGACGGGGTCGAGTGACCCCGAGAGCTTCTTCACTCAGCGCCCATATTTGATCAACTTCTCGGTTCCAACATGGCCAAAGTATGTCACATCCAATATTTTATTTTAGTTCCCATGATCAGTGACTGCATTTTAACAAATAAGAAGAGAAAATAAATTGTTTGAAATAATTTATTTTCAGCGCACCACAGGGGTGTCATATTTTAATGCAGCACAGCACGATGGTTAAGTGCCGGGGGACTGCTTGAGACACATCCTTACCAGTATAATCACCTCTGTCAATTAAATGGTAGTTATATGTTGAAGTCAAATTTTGCTACAATATACCTATTCATCTTGCCTGATGTGTTAAATTAAGGACTTGCCTGAAACACTATGCATGTTAGTGACTGCAAGAATGTAAAAACACCAATGTTATGTACTCTAACAAACCCAATGTACCTCCTTGTAAATAAATAAATAAAATTTTAAACACAACACAGAAAATATAAAAATTTATTATTTTTTCTTGCTTATTTTCAGTGCTGCAGTTGCCCGTAATCACTCTACCCTAACTCTGAGTGGTCACTACGTATTGATATTGGCAGACGTTATCATTGGCTCTGTGGTTAGGGGATCACCAACCCTCACCCGTCCACCAACAAATATTTCCACCAATTTACTCTATGACACAACTGTAGATGATGAGCATGCTCCAACTATCTTTGTTAAATATGATAAAGAAGAGTATTACCCAGAGTATATTATTGAATTCTTTTAAAAGGCAGTAATTATGAGATTTGTATTGTACTGCCTCTGCATATTTTGGAGACACTGTAATTCTTGTTGCAATAGTCTACTACCAGTTAAGCAGATTGTTGTGTTGTGGTTACAGTACTCTACATCGGTCCATCTAATTACCCAAAGCTTCCTAGCATTATGCAAGTAATGAAGAAATATGATATATTTACTCACTATAATGTTGGTACTGAATGTAGAACATGAAAAACTTATTTGTACTCTGAAATAATATAATTTTATAATGAAATTGAGTACATGTAATTACCCAAAGCTAGAACATTGTCGCTTGAAGCGTCGACTTCCTGTGCTGTCTCCTGCCACTTAGTTTCTAATATTTTTGTTACAAAATTATATTATTTCGGAGTAAAAATAAGTTTTTTCTAGTTCTACATTCAGCATCAACATTATAGTGAGTAAATATATCATAGTTCATTAATTAATTACGTAATGCTAGGAAGCTTTGGGTAATTAGACAGACACCTCTGCATGGCCTTACAAGTGGGAGGACCTGGGGTTCAAATCTTGTGCAATGATGTGATTGTTTAGTGTTTCTTCACACTAATTGCCCTGTGCGTCACTCCATCAATTATCGTAAACTTGGACGTAAAATGATTGGTGAATTTTGTTCCAACTGCTTGCAGTACCAGACCAGAGGCCTAAACATTTTTTTGTAGAAGATGTTATAATTATGATCTCTCAAAATGGAATTTTTTGTAATAATGTTTTATTGTTTACAAACTTTACATGCTGTGTATTTTTGTTCTGTATAAAATACTTTCCTTTCAGCAATTGTTGTACTTTTGAATACTTTTGAGTAATGATGCAGTATGTATTGTGGTGCATCTTAATACAGTGCTGTACCTAGAGGACAGCTTGGTAACGGGATCATGGAAACATTTAATGTTCCTAACGTAAATATTCAGCCTTTTCCTCTCACTTCACAAGGTTTGGTCAACTGACTCACCCGTGAAGACATTTGTTGCTCAAGGTTAAAGACTGAACAAAAAAATGTAATTTTATTGTTGTAAACTCTGGTGTATGAGCCTTCAATTCCCCAAAATGATTGATAAAGGTTAGTTTAAGACTGAAGTTTTGTTAGTTTTAGTCTTATCAGTTATCTTGTTTCTTCTTTTTTTCAAATGATGGCTTTCATATGGTGTGGTTAAACCATATTTTCATTAGAGGCATTCCACTAGGGATGCCTCGAATGAGGCATCCTTAGTGGGAAAATTGTACCCGTCATGCTTAATTTGTTTCTTGTGGTTTTTGAGTGGGAAGTATTGTGTGCTTGATTACTGTATTGGTGTCGTGCAATGGGAGCTGAACCGGTGGCTGGAACTCAAGTTAATCACCACCTCGGTGCCTTGTCATGACTTGAAACCTCCAACATTTATATATAATAAGTTATTTGAATATTTAATAAATCATTAGAATATTTGATAAACTCGTTAGAATATTTGATAGATCATTTGAATATTTAATAAATCATTAGAATATTTGATATATTATTAGTTTATTATTTAATATATCATTAAGGTTGAGTACAGTACTGAAGTCATTAAGGATTGCAAATGTGGTGCCACATTTTAAGAAAGGAGTTGGATCACTTGCATCAAACTATCGTCCAGTTAGCTTAACGTCTATTGTAGGATAGTTACTTAAATCAACAATTGCAGTCAGTGATCTCAAGAGCCATTGGATTATACCTGGAAAAATATAGATTAATATTGGAGTCACAACATGGTTTTACTAAGGGTCACTCATGTTTACAAATTTACTCTCTATTTTTTTTCCCCCAGTATATTTCAAGCAGTTGATAGTGCGAAGGATTGCAAGTGTATCTTCACTTCAGCATGGCCTTTGATACTGTACTCCTTATAAAAGTTTGAAGTACTGTAAATAGTATAAGGGAGATGTGTTGAGGGTAATGGTATCTTAAAAAGATAAAAATTAGATGATTATTTAGCAGAAAGCATGGAGTTAAGCTGGACTGGAAAACTGTTGAGTGCCCCAGGGTTGTGTCCTGTCCTAGGGCTTGTGTTGCATACCGTCTACTCTATATATATTAACAATTTAGACACAGGATTGAACAGTAACATTTGCAAACTTGTGAACAATACACAATAAGGGTGGGAAATATATTCAGATAAAGACAATATCACTACAAGATCTATAGAGGCTTTCAGAATGGACAAAGGATTGACAAGTGTAATTTACCTTAGGGCCACTAACACAGTAGTGGCCTCGAGAAAGACAAGAAGCTGGTGGCTTGTCAAAGGTCCCTTATTTGTCCTGGTGAGTTTTTTCTAGCTGGATTTTAAAATTGAACAGTTTTGGCATTTACAGCTTTGGCAAGTAGGCAGTTCCATGGGTTTTCCTGAATTTACCTGAGGGGCCACTAACACTAGTGGCCTCGATAATGACAGGAAGCCTGTACCTTATCAAAGGTTACCCCCCATTTGCCAGGATGAACATAAACCTGTGAGTGAAAAAGTATCTCTTGTTACCAGTCCAACATTGTGGCTTGTTGAGCTTGAAATTGTTTCTCCTTGTTTGTGTTACATCTGACCTTCTGAAGAAATTGCCTGGTTCAACATCCTACAAATATCTCAGTATTTTAAAAGTTTCAGTGAGATTCCACCCTGTCATGCCTGATTTGCAGTGTTCTTAGCCCTGTGAGGCCCTTGACTGTTCCTGATATGAGAGTTGACTTAGCTCTGAAATGGTTTTTGTTGTTTTGTGTTGAACTTTCCCCAGAGCAGCTATGTCCTTCTGAAGATGTGGTCTCCATCCTGTCTCTACAGAATCGCCGTGATCGCTACTGTCTTTGCTACCTTGCGTGGCCCATACAACACCCTCACTCTCATTTATGTCGTACTTTGACCATTACCTCTCCTGTGGGCCCTGTTCTGTTTCACCACCTTACCCTTTCTGTACGATTGTCTCACTCGCAAGGTTCTCCCTCTACAGTATTTGTGTTACCAATATTTCTCATGTCGTTCCATCCTTGCCCCCATGGAGGGTCCCCTTTCCTAAGTTTTGTAATACCTTGACCCACATGACAAAAGCTTTTACCCCTCCTACAGTTCTGAAATGCTTTTTCCTTACTCACTTTTCTTCACACTACCGCTCCATTTCCATCTTCACAGATGGGTCTAAGTCTGCTGATGGTGTAAGCTACTCTGTTGTATTTCCTGACCATACCTGTATGTGTCACCTGCCCTCGGAGACTAGCATCTTCACAGCAGAATTTTATGCAATTTTGTATGCTCTTTATTGACTGCTTTCTTGTTGTCAATCTTCCTTTGATGTTGTAGTTGACTCTCACAGTGCCCTCATGACTCTGGAGTCCTTTAAGCCTGTCCATCCTGTGGTAGTCGTAATTCAACATTGGCTGTTTATCTCCAGCAGATTTAAGGCAGTCGAGTGTTGTTGGGTTTCCAGCCATATTGGTGTTTCCTTAAATAAGCGTGCAGACGGTGCCGCTAAGGAGGCTATCTGCACTTGTCCCATTTCCCACAAAGGTGTTCCTTATTTTGACTTCTACCCAGGTATTTATTCCTTCATCCTTGCTCATTGGCAGTGTCATTGATCTTCTGTTACTGGCAACAAACTGTGTGCTCTTAAGGGTAGCGTGTCCCCAATGGCCTTCCTCCTCCCACAGTAATCGGCGGTGGGAAACGACTCTGGCAAGGTTATGTAGTAGCCATACATGTTTTAACTCATGGTCACTTAATGGAGCGCCGCCCTGCTCCTTGTTGTCCGAACTGCACTGTCTCTCTTATAGTCATGCATATCCTTGTTGAATGTCCTGACTTCCAGGACGTGCTTGCGTCTTGCTTCCTAATTGTCCCTCGCAGTCACATGTCCCTTAATAGAATCATACCTTTGATATCGTTTGCCTTATGTGCTTTTGTTCTCGTATTGCCATCCTTAGTGATATTTAGTGTCTTTTGAATATACAGTACTGCACATTTGATGGTGCTACATAGCCTCCCTGGCTTGGTGCCTTCTTTTGATAATTACTGTACTTCCTTGCAGGTGTGTGATGTCAAGCTGATCAGACAGTAGTTTTCTGATGAGCACTTTCTGCTTTTTTTTTTTATAAATAGGGGTAACATTTGCATATATCCAATCTAGGAGGGCTGTCTCTTGGTCCAGGGATTTTGTGAAAAGTAGTTTCAGCCGTTGGCATAGTTCTTCTTCCAGTTCCTTATGACTTCAGATTGGATTCCATCCACACCTGGGGCTTTTGAGTCATAATTTGTCAATGCTCTTCCTGATTATGTCGCATGTTTTGGGTATATATATCCCTTATTTCATTCTCTTCACCTCTGTCAAACATTAGTGTGGGTGATGTCATCTAACCTTTCTACTCTACGGTGAGCATTGATGTAAAATATTAATTCAGAGCATTTGCTACTCTTTTTATTGTCCATTATAACTTGATTAGTCTCATCTTTTATGGGTCCTACTGAGTCCTTTGTTTTAGTTTAATTCTTGTATAGGCATAGAACAATTTTGGATCCTTCTTTATGTTTTGGGCAAGTTTTCTTTTGTAGTTTTGTTTGGCTAATCTGATTTCCTAGGTGGCTGAGTCTAGTGTGCTTTTATGTATCTCATAATCAATGATGTTAATCGTGGATTTATACCTAATCTAGAGAGTCGTCTTAGTTAGCAATGCTCGTTTTACTACCTGTGTCATCCATCTAGTCCTTTTTTTTTTCTTTCTCCTTTTTGACACACACATTTTTGAACGACTTCAGTGATGACCTTGAAATTTTTCCCATGATGCTTCCATGCCGTGTTCACTTATCAGCTCCCTCCAGAAGGTGTGTTGCAGTTCCTCTTTCATTCCTCAATAGTCTGTTTGATGGGAATCTAGAAATTTATCTATTTTTAACAAACAGTATTGCAAGAATTTTACAAGATTGTTCACTGTAAGATGAATGATTCTCTTCCTTATGTATTTGTGAAAACCCATTTATGGGTTTGTATTTGTGAAATTTATGTAAAGAATTATACCAAGTCTTTTGCACTCCTGAGTACTTTGTCAAGGTCTTAGTATGTGGTTAGGACGAGACTTACATCTCAATCCCATAGACATGGGATTGTTTCGAGCATAGCTTAGAGATAGATATATATATATATATATATATATATATATATATATATATATATATATATATATATATATATATATATATATATATATATATATATATAAAGGATTTTGGGTGGCTATAAATAGGAGCGGCTTCATATGAGCCAATAGGCCTTTATTCTAATGCTTGTATATATTATACTATACTCATCCACTCTGCAAATTCTTTTTAGAATCAAATATACATGAAAAACTATGTAATGTGACTGTTCTTAACTGTACTGACCTGTGCTAAGGGGTGTTATCTAATGTTATAGTGCAAACATAATGATGACTTCCTTTTTATGGTAAATTATAACTAGATTGGTCTCTTCTTTCAAGGATCTTACTCTGTCGTTTGTGTTGATTTTACTCCTTGTATATGTATAAAGGACTTTTGATCTTCCTTAATGGGCAGTTGTAGTCTATTTTTAAGAAAAGAGTATTATATTTCAGAATACACCTAGTCTGGTTAATCCAGATTAATTGTCCATTGCATCCAGACACTTGTTGAAATTGGACTTATTCAAAAGTTTATTAATTTTGTGGACAATTTGTTTAATTATTAAAAGATAGGTAATTACAAGTATGTATTTGTACACATTTTAATACAAAAATTACATGTTCTGTTTGTTTATTTCCGAAGCAAATTGGATCATCCCTTGTTAAAAGTTTGATGTATTTTTAAATAGCATGTGCTATCCAAAATTATTATTCTTTTAAATTTAGTCAAGGAGATTCACTGGGTTTTCAGTATGAGGCTTAAATAAGTTTTCTTTGTTAAGTTGCTCCTTTGGGGCAATTCTCATGTTTTCTAATGAAGGTGGTGGGCTCTTTGCCTTACAGCTCCACTATTCATCATCCTTGAACCATTTTCCACCAAAGGCTAGTCTTTCAATTGATTTATTTATCTTGGTTTTCATTTTACAATCTTGCAATCTGTTCTAGGGATCAGATGAATGAGATATTTAAGAGATTCAGTCAAAAATAAGGCATATAGTTAATCGGAAAAGCACTTTTGTGAGCATAATATTGGACTAGTCATGCTTTCTTTCTGTCCTGCTGACCATTTGTAAAGAGTGTTTCTTGGCATCAGGAAGATCACATATGATTTGGCTTGATCGGGGAAACCTGTAGATGTGTTGGTGGTGCAGCCTAGTGGCAGACAGTGCAGGTACCCAAGAAGCAAGTTGAAGTTAGCAGACCCCACTCTTTGTGGTCACTGGTGATACCAAGGGCTTTCAAATTTTTATGTATGAACTTTGAATTACATCTTGGGCTGGACTGAATGATTTCCAATGCTTCCCTACCACCTACCTATATACTGTATATATGACCCTATGGAGACTGCTTGAAAATTTCTCAGTTGTGGCTGTACCAAGTATGTCGGCCTGCCTGAACGTGCATGAATTGGAGATGCTTAGATCCAGGAAAGACTTTGGTAAATATTAATTTAGAAGCAGGGTTGTTGATATCTGGCACAAACTACTGGATAACATAATACACATGGGATTGTTTCAAGCAGAGCTTAGACAGACAGTATATATAAAGGAGTTTGAGTGGATATAAATAGGAACCAATAGGCCTTTTTTCTTTATTTCCTTTATTCTAATGTTTGTATGTATACTCATCCACTCTGGAAATTCATTTTAGAATAAAATATACATTAAAACTATTTACTGTAATGTGACTGTTCTTAGCTGTACCGACCTGTGCTAGTGGGCATTGGGGGTGTTGTCTAATCTTTTTAGACTCCTTATCCTAAGGCTCTTTTTCACAAAGGTGGTTTTTATATTAGCTTTAAGCCTTATTTTAACTTTTTCATATAAGAATCTCAGATTTGGTAAATCACTCTGAGTATTTCTACATACTGTACAGTATTTGGAAGTTGGTTGCATAGGATTTTTTAGAATATATCATAATATTTGCATTTGTACTTTCCTCGCTTTGGTGCAATTTGAAAATATTGTATTAAGTTTTTATAACAGTAATTACTGGATAATTGCTTTAATTTTATGTATGCTGCAGTTACAAAATAAAATTGTACAAAAAGATATTAAGATGTTTTTGTATAGTGTAGTAAAACCCAGGTGTACCCAAGTTTACTTGAATGCATTTACCTGAACCTGAGTTTAATGTATTTAAGTAAAGAATTGCTTTGTTATCCTACTTATGCATGATTTAGCATGCCATTATTATAATTTAAATAATAATTTAGAATGTGGGAAATTCAAGTACTGATTAAATACAAATGAAGTGGAGAAGGAGACTCCCTTTGTTAAGATGGTAGTTTGAGATCCTGGGCAGAGTTGGATGACTGGTCACCTTCCCTTCACTCTACTGGCTTCAGTAATTCAGAACCTGGAAGTTTAGTTCATCATGGACCCCCCATACACATCCTGTGGGCAGTTATGTAACCCATACCCATCCTATGGGAAGTGATTTAATTCATACTCATCCTGTGGGTAGTGATGGTGGTGGTGAATCCCATACCCATCATGTGGATGATGAACCCCATATCCATCCTCAGGTGTGGTGTAACCTGTATCCATCTTGTCAGCAGTGGTGTAATCCACACACATCATGTCGGTGGTGAGAATCACATAATGGTTGAAGACAAAACTAATGGTAGATCATGGTCTGGGGAAAATATGCACTAATAACACAAATGGTTCCAGTAACTGGCCCAAAGCCTAAACTTTCTACATAATAATAATATTTTTATATCAAGAAAAATATACACTAGATATATTACATTGTACTGATACTTGTTGTAGCATCAATGTTTTTACAAGGACATTAATCATGCTAGTGTTTGGGCAAATTTAAGACATTTTAGAGTTTTATATGCTATATCTATAAAAGAAAATGTCTGTCCAAATATGATGGCCAGATGCTTGGGACAAGCCTCATTAAACTTTGCAGGTTGACTGAGGGCGACTTCCATACCCATTGTCATGTCTGTCCTATTGCCCTCTTAAGAAAAGTTGATGGAGATGAAATAATCAGCCCTGAGCCCATAGATCGTTAAAATATGGCAATCACATGAGAGGGTTAGCTTTTTCCCTACCTGAATTTTTTGTACTCGAATTTACCTGAGGGCCACTAACACAAGTGGCTTTGAAGGACAGGAAGCTGGTGGCTTGTCAAAGGTCTCCCCCCCCCCCATTTGACTTGATAATCTTCACCAGTTTGATTTTGAAATTAAAAATTTTGAATTTCAAAATTGCAAAATTTCAAAAAATTCAAATTTTGAAATTCATTGGGTTTATGAGAGTACAGAGAATTGAAGTTTTACATTCTTGTAAAGCCACTAGTACACATAGCGCTTTGAGCTGATCTTTAATCTAACATGTAATTTTAAGAAGGTACCATATTACCATTGTAATCTTAGATATCATCTGATATCATGGTTGTTGTATTGAGTGTATATTCTACTGCATTACTCCTTGTAATGGTCCTCATATTGTGCTTCAGTGAACCAATGTATAACCCTGAAATGTTATCCTAATGTACCTAGTAATCCTTGTTCATTATTGTGTATTGTTATTATTGTGTATTATTCTAATCTGAATTTGTGTCAAAATTTCTTACAATGTACCTGTAAACATTTTTTGTCAATTTTACTGTAATTATTCTACTTAAAATTATCTGTACTTGTAAAGTAAAGCTGTAAAGTACTTGTAAACATTTTGTCAATTTTACTGTGAATTATCTAAAAATTATCTGTTAGTTTAAGGACTTGCCCGAAATGCTGTGTGCTAGTGGCTTTACAAGAATGTAAAATCAACTTAATTTCTATGTTCTCTGTTAACCCCCAATGTACCTTCTTGTATATAAATAAATAAAATAAATAAATAAATAAAAAAAGTCTTGGCATGAACTTCGGCAGGTAGCCGGTTCTATGGGTTTATAACCCTGTGGGTGAAGAAGCATCTCCTGTTCTCAGTCTTACATTGTGGCTTGTCAAGCTAGAAACCGTTGTTCCTTGTTTGAGTTACATTTAAGAAATGTCCGGATCAACATCCATCAAATAATATTTACCTGAATTTTACCTGAGGGCCACTAATACTAGTGGCCTCGACGAGAACAAGAAGCGGGCCGGTTGTCAAAGGATCCCAATTTGCCCTGATGATCTTTTCTATCTACAGTATTTCAAAACCCATAAAGCTAATAGTAGTAGCTAATACTATGTGCTAATATATTTATTCTGTGGTTGGAAGAAAATGCTCACGGAGTGGGGGACTTATTTTAATTTTAAAATAATAATAATTAATTATTTAATAAATAAATAATTAATTAATAATACAATCATAAAAGATTAAATTAGATAATCCTTAACTGAAGAAGCATAATAGCTCAATATAACAAATAGGTAAATAGAGCTGAATTAATTATGGTGACTAATGAAGATTAGTGAATAAATAATTAATTAATAATACAATCATAAAAGATTAAATTAGATAATCCTTAACTGAAGAAGCATAATAGCTCAATATAACAAATAGGTAAATAGAGCTGAATTAATTATGGTGACTAATGAAGATTAGTGAAAGCCATAAATTAATATACAGAAGTAGAATTAATGTAATCAAATACATTGAAGAGACATCTCTAATTTAAAGTTGCCTGAGCATTTACGGTAATTGTAAAGCTTGGTATTCTTGGCTTGTCACTTTGGGGGTTCCGACGGAGCACCGGGAGGAGGGTGGGAGTTTTGTGGTGTACCTGCGGGGCGGCGGCGAGCCAGAAGGCGCCGCGCCTGTGCTCCCAAGTACCCCGCTCTACGCGCGCGCCGCTTAGTCGTTTAGACAGTGGAGCACGGTAATGCGTATCCTTCCCCACAGAATTTCACCGCTTTTATGATAAAAACAGTGACTATTTCTGTGGTTGGAAGAAAACGCTCACGGAGTGGGGGACTTATTTTAATTTTAAAATAATAATAATTAATTATTTAATAAATAAATAATTAATTAATAATACAATCATAAAAGATTAAATTAGATAATCCTTAACTGAAGAAGCATAATAGCTCAATATAACAAATAGGTAAATAGAGCTGAATTAATTATGGTGACTAATGAAGATTAGTGAATAAATAATTAATTAATAATACAATCATAAAAGATTAATTAGATAATCCTTAACTGAAGAAGCATAATAGCTCAATATAACAAATAGGTAAATAGAGCTGAATTAATTATGGTGACTAATGAAGATTAGTGAAAGCCATAAATTAATATACAGAAGTAGAATTAATGTAATCAAATACATTGAAGAGACATCTCTAATTTAAAGTTGCCTGAGCATTTACGGTAATTGTAAAGCTTGGTATTCTTGGCTTGTCACTTTGGGGGTTCCGACGGAGCACCCCCAATCCCGTGAGGGCCAGCTGCGCGGAACCCCCACCCCCGAAGGGCGAGCGGAAGCTGGCTGCTAAATAGTAGCATGACTACTTGCTACGTGGCCGTAAGCGTGCCCAGATGCCCGGAGAGGCCATTAAAACACTCATGGTACCCTGACTGAAAAAGGTACCAATCCGAGTCCTCTAGGCAGATGCTGCGAGCAGACACAGCTCGTTTGGAGGCTTATGGAGCGGCAACTAGACGGTCCCTGGGCAGTAAGGCGGGGTGGCCCGCCGTCTATGCCCTGGAAAGGCGTAGACGGCCTACTGCCGAAATTGGACTCCAGCAGGGAGCGCTTCCACCCTGGCGAATGACTGTCGATCCGGAGTATATCTTCGTCGTAGTATCCCGCCCTCACAGGGACCAGTCCTGGACGGCTGGCCCCAGGGCGGGTGCGGGAATGTGAACGCTATCCACTCCAAGGCCGATTCCCCAGGGTCGACCCCGTGTTGGTCGCTGTCGCTGTGGTGAGCCCCTCGGGTGTGGAGTGGTGTCTGCTTAGAAGCGAGTCGGTTACCTCCCAGTATACCTCGAATGGTGGGCATGAGAGCTGTGGTCCACCTTTCGTGGCCCCACTGCGCCTTCCTCGATCATCACAGGTTTTCGTCGTCCTCATTCTATTGTGGGTCTCCTCACTACTGTGGCCGTAAGCGTGCCCGTATGCCCGGAGAGGCCATTAAAAAACAGTCGGTCTTCCTTGACCCAGACTGAAAAAGGTACCTTTCCGGGTCTACTTGGCAGATGCTGCGAGGAGACGCAGCTCGCTTGGTGGGCCGGCGGAGTACCATCTTGACGAGCCGTGGAGCGGGGAGGCGGGAATGGCCCCCCACTGTGGACTGGGAGGAGTACATACTGCCGGGTTTGTACTCCATGCAGGCAGCGCTTGTCACCGTGGGGAATGACTGGTTGTTTCCGTGTTTATCTTCGTCGTAGTAGCCCACCTTCGCAGAGACCAGTCCTGGATGGCTGGCCCCAGGGCGGGTGTGGGAATGTGAACGCTGTCCACTCCGAGGCCGACTTGCCAGGGTCGACCCTGTGGTGTCTGTGTATAGCTGAGATAGTCTTGGTTGTAAGGTTGATGTAAAGTCATTCCTGGTTACTGACTTTAATACTTAAATAACTACATGATAGAGTAGCTCCCAAGCTGGTAGCGTCCTGTATGCTGTGTTTACCTCTTCTAGTGGCGTCCAGCCACCGCACATAGAAAACGGATGGTACCATTTTCTGTGAACATGACATCCCTCCTTTTCTTTAAAAAGAATGAATACAGGATGTCTACCATGCTTGTAGCACAAAGCAAAGTTATTGACACAAAGTAAGTTATTGACATGTCAAGAGATATTGCATACATTTAACATTAATTAAACACACAAAGAATTTAAACAATCTTTACCACAAAGGATTTCAATGTTAAAAATACATATGCAATGTTAAACAAACATGAAAGAAACTGTAATACAAAGTTACAAAATATTGAATGAGAGATCTGCATTATTCAAACAATATTAAATTTAGTTCAGCATAACAAGTAAATACTTTGCATTACATAGGAACACAATTAATCATCATATCGTGTAGGGCGTTTAACATGTCGTTTTGGACGAGAGTCCTTAAGTACAAGAATATCCCTCGATGAATTGTTTATCGAGTTATAACTCATTTTTTCTTTTTCTTTTGCATGACTTTGCACTTCATCATTTTCTACACTATTTGGAATCACTTTGAAATAAGCCATATTACGTGTTATACTATGATCTCTATTACTCGCTGTTACCATAGTTCCTTTTACACTAATCACTTTATATGGTTTTGTATCATACGGCATATCTAACTTTCCCTCTTTTTTCTTTTTAACGAGAACAGTATCTCCAACCTTTATGAATTGTTCCTTTGCACGTTGATCATGAGCAATTTTCATTTTGCCCTTGGCTAGTGCATCCTTCTGAGCGAGACGTTTATCCGTTACTTTGGCTGGCATGACAGGTAGTGCGATTCTCATAGGACGTCCAAATAAAAGTTCGCCAGGCGACTTGCCCAGTGTTCCATGCGGTGTTGCACGGTAGTTCCTGAGAAAAGCATACATAGCTTGTTTCCAGGATCGTCCTTCGGCATGAGCACAGCGTACCGCTTTCATGAGAGGTTGCATGAATCTCTCTACTTCTCCATTTGCTTGAGGATGTAGTGGCATCACACGGCGGTGTTTGAATCCAATATGCTCAGCAAAGTTGACGAAGTCTTGTCCACTAAATGGCGGTCCATTGTCTGTCTTGACAACTTCAGGAATGCCAAAGTTTGAAAAGATCTTGTCGAGTTTCGGGATGACAGCCTTTGCAGATGTGGAAGTGATGATTTCTACTTCTGGATAACGTGAGTGAT
>WNGS01164858.1:48722705-48733051 GCA_020271785.1 Procambarus virginalis
AACGTTGGGCGGATAAAGTATTGATATTGCAGTCATTTTGCTGAGAGCTTCCTCTTTTTTTTTTTTAGGTTTCATCAGATTTCAGACGTGTTTTCCTCACGGAGACCATTCAGTCATGCTGGAGTTGATCACGGCTAGCCCTTAAGTTTCTAATATCATCCTGGAGGAGGGTTATTTCTTGCTGTTGTCGCTGGAGGTTCGAACAGTTGGCTTGATTTTCGGATTGAAGACTCAAATATGTATGTTTGAGCCTCAAGACTGAGCACAACTTTTTGAACCATTGGTTATCAGCCCAGTTAGGAATCCGGTGAGGGACCAGAAGCACGCTTAAATCTCGTAAACAGTGATGCGAGAGTGCCAGCAGGGGAGGGTTGAGAGGACAACACCTCCCTGGCTCAATGGGGTGGAGGGGAGGGAGGCACCGCCGCCACAGACCCCAGAGCTACCAGAGGGAGAACCACGTTGACTGGCACTATTTGTCGGGATGGTGCCTTGTTAGGGGCTTTGTTGATCTTATTTACCAGTACAGTCTTGTTCCTGGGAGACATGAAGGTATAGGATGAACTGGAGTATTTGTTGTGTGGAAACTTGCGGCAGGCAGCTCGGTGGTGGCACTGGTACTCACACAGAGAGGATTGTTTTGAATTTAGTTTGTGTCTGAATGAGTCGATTTGGGTTGGTTACTTTGATTGTGCTATGACATGCTTGGACTCCACGTACTTAGCTGCCTCGGGTGGTGGTCTACATCATCTGGCGGTAGTTTAAGGCTGAAAATACAGCGTAGAGTGACGTAAGCATCAGTAGCGTAACTTTTACAGCGTAAATAGGGGAAACGCTCACCCCATTGTGTGATCACAATATTCTAAGATGGAATACAATTAACAGAAACTCGTAGAGATCCAGGATGATGACATAGATTATCATCGAGAAAACTATCAGGATTGAGAGAGCAATTGTAAAACACCTCTGGAGGGGAGCTGATAGGTGATCAGGGCATGGAAACATCATGAAAAATTTCAAAAAGGTCATTACTGAACTTGTTCAAAGATATGTGCCAAAAACTTGAAAGAAAAGAAAGCTATCAAGATGGATGACATAAATAGTAAAAAGAGCATTAACTAAACGGAACCTCTGGAGACGGTATAAATCCATGATGAACATCATGGATTATGAGATACTGTATATAAAAGGGCATTAAATTCGGCTACCAGGAAATCAGATAAGCCAAAAGAAACTACAAAAGAAAATTTGCCCAAAACATAAAAGAAGATCCAAAATCATTCTATACATATATAGAAGTGAAACCAAAAAAAGGACTGTAGGACCCCCTAAAAGATGAGACTAACCAAGTATATTGGATGATAAAAGGGCAGCAAACAATGAATACTTTACATCAGTGTTCGCACTAGAAAGATTGAACGACATCCCATCACCCACACAAATGTTTGAAAGAAGTGAGAGAATGAATTAAGGGATATACCCATTACATTCAACATCAGGAAGAGCATTGACAAACTAAAAGCCCCAGGTGTGGATGGATTCCAGTCCAAAGTCGTAAAGGGACTGACAGATGCATTATGCCTACCACTGAAACTCCTTTTTAAAAAATCCCTGGACCAAGAGATAGTTCCTCTGGACTGGAAATATGCAAAAATGTTACCTGTATTTTCAAAAAAAAGGCAGAAAGAGCTTGGGCAGAAAACTACCATCCGATCAGCTTGACTTCACACATCTGCAAGTTCACAGAGAGAAACCTAAGGGAGAAAATCATACAACATCTCAGAGAACAATCTCGTAAAATTAACGCAACATGCGTTTGTTAAAAATAGATCCTGCCTCGCTAACCTGCTCACATTTCTGGAAACAGTAACCGGCTATTTAGACAAAGAACTCCTGGTAGATGTAGCTTACATGGACTTTGCTAAAGCTTTTGACAAGGTACCACATGAGAGACTGGCAAGGAAATTACAGGCACGTGGAATAAATGGGAGAATACTGGAATGGATAAAACAGTGGTTAAAACATAGAAAACAGAGGGTTGTGCTAAATTGGGAGGAACCTGACTGGGGGAATATGCTAAGTGGGGTGCCACAGGGGTCCATTTTGCGGCCAACCCTTCTCCTCGTTGATTAGACCACACACTAGAAGGTGAAGGGACGACGACGTTTTGGTCCATCCTGGACCATTCTCAAGTCATTCTCAAGCCGTCCTTCTCCTCGTATACATCACTGACACAGATAAGAATATTACAAACCACATCATCGTGAAAGTGATATTGAGACCTTACAAAGAGAACTACATGAACTCCACAAATAGTCAGATGACTGACAAATGCTTCTGAATGTCAATAAATGCAACACATTGCATGTGGGGCATAACAATCCACATCATAACTACCAAATTGACAGCTTACAAACTACCTTACAACAGATAAATGAAGAAAAAGACCTTGTAGTCAGAATCCATCATTCACTAAATGTTGCACAACAAGTGGGAGCGGCAGTAAAAAAAAAGCGAACCAAACCTTGGGAATAATCAAGCGTACATTTACCTTCAAGGAAAAGAAAGTAATAGTTCAATTGTATAAGTGTCTGGTGTGCCCCCACCTAGATTATTGCATCCAGGCATGGAGACCTCATCTTCAGAAAGACATAGCTACTCTGGAGAAGGTTCAACACCGGGCAACAAAAATCATACCAGAGCTTAGTCATCTCTTGTCTGAGGAATGGTTGAGGGGTCACGGGGCTAACAACACTGCAAACCAGGCATGTCAGGGCAGATCTCATTGAAACTTTTAAAATACTAAACAATTTGGAGGACGTGGATCCAGACAATTTCTTCTAAAGTTCAGATATAACACAAACAAGGGGCAATGGTTTCAAGCTCAACAAGCCACAATGTAGGACTGAGAACAGAATATGATTTTTTGCCCACAGGGTTGGAACCCATGGAATCACCCACCCGCCAAAGGCACAAATGCCAAAACTGTTAAATTTTAAAATCCTGCTGGAACAAATCATAGAACAAATGGACTTTTATCAAGCCGCTGGCTTCTTGTCCTTGTTGAGGCTATTAGTGGTCCTCGGGTAAATTATGTTGTACTTGTTCATCCTCATGCATTATGTTGTCCTTGTTCATCCTCATGCATTATGTTGTCCTTGTTCATCCTCATGCATTATGTTGTCCTTGTTCATCCTCATGCATTATGTTGTCCTTATTCATCCTCGTGCATTATGTTGTACTTGTTCATCCTCGTGCATTATGTTGTCTGTTCATCCTCATGCATTATGTTGTCCTTGTTCATCCTCATGCATTATGTTGTCCTTGTTCATCCTCATGCATTATGTTGTCCTTATTCATCCTCGTGCATTATGTTGTACTTGTTCATCCTCGTGCATTATGTTGTCTGTTCATCCTCATGCATTATGTTGTCCTTGTTCATCCTCATGCATTATGTTGTCCTTGTTCATCCTCATGCATTATGTTGTCCTTATTCATCCTCGTGCATTATGTTGTACTTGTTCATCCTCGTGCATTATGTTGTCTGTTCATCCTCATGCATTATGTTGTCCTTGTTCATCCTCATGCATTATGTTGTCCTTGTTCATCCTCATGCATTATGTTGTACTTGTTCATCCTCATGCATTACGTTGTCCTTGTTCATCCTCATGCATTATGTTGTCCTTGTTCATCCTCATGCATTATGTTATACTTGTTCATCCTCGTGCATTATGTTGTCCTTGTTCATCCTCATGCATTATGTTGTACTTGTTCATCCTCGTGCATTATGTTGTCTGTTCATCCTCATGCATTATGTTGTCCTTGTTCATCCTCATGCATTATGTTGTACTTGTTCATCCTCATGCATTATGTTGTCCTTGTTCATCCTCATGCATTATGTTGTCCTTGTTCATCCTCATGCATTATGTTGTCCTTGTTCATCCTCATGCATTATGTTGTACTTGTTCATCCTCGTGCATTATGTTGTCTTTGTTCATCCTCATGCATTATGTTGTCCTTGTTCATCCTCATGCATTATGTTGTCCTTGTTCATCCTCATGCATTGTTGTACTTGTTCATCCTCATGCATTATGTTGTACTTGTTCATCCATGCATTATGTTGTACTTGTTCATCCTCATGCATTATGTTGTCCTTGTTCATCCTCGTGCATTATGTTGTACTTGTTCATCCTCGTGCATTATGTTGTCCTTGTTCATCCTCATGCATTATGTTGTCCTTGTCATCCTCATGCATTATGTTGTACTTGTTCATCCTCGTGCATTATGTTGTCCTTGTTCATCCTCATGCATTATGTTGTCCTTGTTCATCCTCATGCATTATGTTGTACTTGTTCATCCTCGTGCATTATGTTGTCTTTGTTCATCCTCATGCATTATGTTGTACTTGTTACTTGCTCTCCACCTCTGATTTACCTTAGTGAATTAAAATAGCTTTTCTTGAGAAGATTCTTTTGAAATTTGCATGTACCTTAAATTATGTTTATTACGAGATTGCCCCTTGTGCAGGTATGATGACAACCAGTTGAACATTCAGAGATTGTTTCATGGGACTGACCCTGACAAGATTGACACCATTTGTAAAGAAAATATTGACTGGCGCCAAGGATCTACCATCCAGCAGAATTTTGGAAAAGGCACATACTTCTCCAATAGGTAAAGTACAAGTTTTTCATACTGTTTATGTATTTGTTTCTTGCACACTAAAATGTAATAATACTGTAACCCCGCGATTATCCGGATTCAAACATCCGGAAAACGCCCTTATACGGCCAAAATCGTGATTGGATAAAGTTATCACAATATCTGGCCAAAATGGCCACAGGAACCGGATAAAAGCTGGTTTGGTCGGATGAAAATTCGGCCATACCGTATTAATCCTGTCTATGGCTCTAGACGCATGGTAGAGGAGGGGGTGGGTTGGGTGGGTGGGTGGGTGGTGTCGGGAGGGTGGGAGAGAGCGTCGGGAGGGACCACCTGGGTACAGGAATTACCATTAATTTTAGAACAATTAATCATAGCCAAAAGCAAATGAAATAAGTACTAGTAATTATGTAATAACAAATAAATAAGTTTCCTAAAAGCAATGTGCACAGGCTGAAGTTTCCTTAAAAATATTGAGTTTTTTCCTCCTGGCGGCCTACATAACATGCTATAGCTGCCCCACCCCAAGTGGACCCGTCCAACACTGGTCAACCCATGTGCGTCCGTCCCTCGTGTTAAACACAGTGCTGCACCATTAGTGAAATATTTTTTTAAATAACTTTTTTATTTTCATAGTAACTTTGAACATTTTTGGCCAAGACTGTCTGGTAGCAGCATCAATTGTTCTGGAGGTGTTAAGAGGAAGAAAGTTGTCTTAACAATTAAAGACAAGCTACTGTTAACCCCTTAACTGCGTTGCCTCCAAATATGACACCCCCGCAGTGCGCAGGAAATAAATTCTCTGGAAAAAATTATTTTTTCTTTTTAAAGTGTCAGAAACCCTTCCCTCAGTATGGGTATGTAGAAAAAAAATTGAAATTGTACTTACTTTGGCTGCTATGGGGTCCGTAAGTTGGGGCGTGACGTCATCATTCCCTGTTCGCCTGTGACGTACGCTCCCGGGGCCAGTAGGGCGCCCGGTGCAGGGCGCGCAAGTTGCCGCGAATATATTTTTGTTCATTTTTTTCGCACAGTTCCAAATACATTTTATTTGTTTTTACGTACTAATCCTATGTATAGTGAACACGTACACTATATTATGGCAGTAAAACATCTACTGTCCGAAGACACTGTGTTACGTGCATGACACTTGTGTACACATATGCTGCACATATTTACTATGTATCATGCTAATTTATGTATACATACAATCTATTTACACACTACACACTGTCACACACTATATACATTCACCATCAACACACTCAGAACACCTCGAGTGAGAGCAGCCACACCCAGCCAGTCTCCCTCACTCCAACATCTTTCTCGCCAACATTGCTCCTCCCACCATACTGTTATAGTTCTTACACACATGTTCTATATACCTATCTACATGTTTATTTACCAGAACAATGCAAGTAAGCCGTATTGTGTCCAAACAGTACAGTGGCCACCATACACTGCATGAAAAATCACACAGCAGACAGCAGACGACGCTACGATTACGTCACCTCCCTCACCAAAATAGCTCCTCTCAACATTCTCCTGTTGCTGTTCTTACACTATATACACACACTATATATACACATGTACATATGTGTTACCCATAGCGAACCACTAAGCTAGTATGGTGAGCAAAACAAGAGTGGCTGCCACACACACAATGAGGCTACCTCAATTCTCGCCCTCCCTCCCTCACCAAACTTTCCTCCTTCCACAATACTACGCACAACGCTAATTATAACCACAATCCTGCTATTATCACAATCCTGGTCACTAATTCCTGTAAATGAATAATTGACCACACGTTTATTTTGAAAAGGAACCTAAGAAATCATTTGAAAATTCCTAGATGGACGAAATAATGCTGTGGTGCTGTGAACATCGTGAACAGCATTGAATCACTGATATTTGAACATTATACCCAGTCATTATCACACTCAGGCTCTTCTATAACACTATCATGGCTAAATGATACAAGTTATATATATATATATTTTGACATTATTAGGCGATGCTGTGGTCACACGCTGCACAGCAGTGCTGTGCGCTCATGCTGCGAGCGCCAGCCTTGGTTGCTCACACACTACTGAGGCTCCCACACCCGGAATGTGGACCACGATTTTTTTTAAAGATGGCGTCTGTTTACAAGAGCCCTGAGGAAGCTGATGTGAACCCCATGTAGCCGCGGGAGTTTTGAATGGAACGTGAAAAATACAAATACCCGGAGGCGCGTTGCGCAAACCAGACGCGAGCCTGCAGGCGCGTTGCGCAGTTAAAGGGTTAAATACCTTAACCAGTGAGGCGTCACAGTGCTGCGCCATAAGTGAAATATTTTTTTAAATAACTTTTTTATTTGCATAGTAACTTTAAAAAATTTTGGCCAAGACTCTGTCTGGTAGCAGCATCAATCGTTCTGGAGGTGTTAAGAGGAAGAAGGTTGTCCTGGCAATTAAAGACAAGTTACGTGTTGTTCAACCAGTGAGGCGTCACAGGCAGCCAAATGCCTTCAACAAGTGAGGCGCCACAGGCAAGCCAAGCACCTTCAACCAGTGAGGCTTCAGCAGCTGGCAGTCAAAACTAACTTTGTTTAATGAACTGTACAGTAATTTTAAGTGTTAATTTTAGTGTTGTGTTAGTATAGGTTACGTAAATTGTTAACAATTCTTAACTTCAAGATGTGTGGCATCAATCAAGAAGACGAACACCAACAAGGTAAGTTGAGGTTTCTAGTTGAATATCTAATAATTATATGTGGCAAGGCAATTCAAATTATGTTGTTTGTAGTATAAAAATAGTTGGAAATGGTCACTTTTGGACTCGTAGGTGAAAAAGTACCATTATCCGAAAAATGTGATAATCCGGCTGGGGGTCCTTCCCATATAGTCCGGATGATCGAGTGGAGACAGTAATATAATAATTGTGTCGGGGGACAGGAAGCCAGAGTGTATTTACACACGTTAGGCCTACATCGAGGCACCTCTCCCTCCCAGGTCGAATTATTGACCCTGCCCAGGGACCCCTCAAAAATAATTTTTACATTATCATCATTCTTTATGGTAAATATAGCCTGGAAAGAAGATTATTAAATCCTTGTCTATGATGATGAAAGGAGATACATATTGCAATTTTCCCTATTTGCCTATATGAAAAACTAGTATGGAAGTAACAAAATAGCCCCCCTCCAAGTCGATTACTTCCTGAACAGCATTATGAATTCCTGTATGCTAATCCCCATGATCACTAAGCCCACACAAGTCACTCAAACATCTGCTATCACCTTGGACCGCATATGGACTAACAGCCCCTCTTGCCTCTGGTATAATCACTGACAGAACACCTGATCACTATCCTACTTTCCTGTGGACATAACACCTTAGGATACCAGGAAACCTACTTTCAGATTACACAGCAAAGCAGCAGTAGGGAATCTCTTAAATGTACAGTACTTCAATACAGTATATAAACTGGGAATCTAAATTCATTAATACAGAAGATATAATTCATTAGCGGACCTTCCTCTCCAACACTCCAAGCCTCTAAAACACTGTCCTCTCCTCACCAAGCCTCTACAACACTGTCCTCTCCTCACCAAGCCTCTACAACACTGTCCTCTCCTCACCAAGCCTCTACAACACTGTCCTCTCCTCACCAAGCCTCTACAACACTGTCCTCTCTCACCAAGCCTCTACAACACTGTCTCTCCTCACCAAGCCTCTACAACACTGTCCTCTCCTCACCAAGCCTCTACAACACTGTCCTCTCCTCACCAAGCCTCTACAACACTGTCCTCTCCTCACCAAGCCTCTACAACAACTGTCCTCTCCTCACCAAGCCTCTACAACACTGTCCTCTCCTCACCAAGCCTCTACAACACTGTCCTCTCCTCACCAAGCCTCTACAACACTGTCCTCTCCTCACCAAGCCTCTACAACACTGTCCTCTCCTCACCAAGCCTCTACAACACTGTCCTCTCCTCACCAAGCCTCTACAACACTGTCCTCTCCTCACCAAGCCTCTACAACACTGTCCTCTCCTCACCAAGCCTCTAAAACACTGTCCTCTCCTCACAAGCCTCTACAACACTGTCCTCTCCTCACCAAGCCTCTACAACACTGTCCTCTCCTCACCAGCCTCTACAACACTGTCCTCTCCTCACCAAGCCTCTACAACACTGTCCTCTCCTCACCAAGCCTCTACAACACTGTCCTCTCCTCACCAAGCCTTACAACACTGTCCTCTCCTCACCAAGCCTCTACAACACTGTCCTCTCCTCACCAAGCCTCTACAACACTGTCCTCTCCTCACCAAGCCTCTACAACACTGTCCTCTCCTCACCAAGCCTCTACAACACTGTCCTCTCCTCACCAAGCCTCTACAACACTGTCCTCTCTCACCAAGCCTCTACAACACTGTCCTCTCCTCACCAAGCCTCTACAACACTGTCCTCTCCTCACCAAGCCTCTACAACACTGTCCTCTCCTCACCAAGCAAGTAACTGACAAAAGATCAAACAACCCATGGCTCACAAGTGACATACTTTAACCAATTACAAGAAACATGAATATGAAAAACTTATTATTGGCCTAGTTACAAAGAAGTTAAGATACTCATCAATGCTTACTAGTACATGAAGAAGAGCCAAACTTTCCTTTTAATAGAATAGATTTAAAGACGGAAAAGGAAATAAAAGTACATGGAAAGCCATCTCTAACATCCTACGATCTAGACAACAATCACATATAAGCAGATAAAACACTCCAAGGATGGTCACACACCTGCAAAATCATGGATAATTACCTGAAATCCTTGCACTGTATCCACATTTTGCTTCCAGTAGATGAACTACATATGAGATTCAGAAACAAGTAGTGTATTGTGAGGACTAATAATAAACAGAAGCTCCCCTATGACTGTAATGTCCCCATTAGTCAAAACTATTATGTATTAGCGACAAGACCTACCATTAATGTATGGTAACTTACTGTAAATATGTAGCTCTTGAAATAGCACTTACTCTGTAACTAGCTGACATTGTAACTATAAGGTGTGAAGGATAGATGAAATTGTTTATGAAATATCTAAGATGAGGTCTGATAAAGACCTTTTGTACCCTCTGTAATGCTTTTGCACTACCGCTCACAGGATGAGTATGGGGTGCACAATAACTAGCTGCCTTTGGCAGCAACATCAAAATCAATCAACAGACTTACACATGGTAACTGAGTTTATAGCTTCTTTTCATCAGTTGATGCTAACCTTGCCAGAAAAATCCTATAGACCCATGTTACTACCCAGACACAAGTTACTACATACAGTATCTCACAGGCAGCTATCCCAACTCGCTTCTCCTTTTACCACCAGCCCGGCAGACATTATATCCATAATTCAATCACTTAAAACCAAATCTGGAAACATTAGTGAAATACCATCTATGATATTTAGAGTGTTGCCCCTGTCCTGCACTACCCATAGCTCTGCTATTCAACAAATCTCTAGAGTGTCATACTTTTCCTGATAGCCTTAAAAAAAACAGAGTGATTCCAGTTCATAAAGGAGGCGAGACAGCTGACATAAACAATTACAACCATTATTAATTAGTCTACCAATACTATAAAAAAATATTTGAAAAATTATTGACAAACAGCTCTATTCCTACTTTGTAAAATTCAACATATGAATTC
>WNGS01164858.1:48763117-48778630 GCA_020271785.1 Procambarus virginalis
TTTTGCTGTCGTTCTTCCTGTGGGCGACTTCCCTGTGGGTGGCAGCGCCACCTGGTTGTGCAAACTGAGGTCAATGTAGGTGTTAGACAGGGGTGATACGCACGTTTAGTCCCATACCAACTGCTTGCCATTCTTCCAGGGGTTCACTGTGATACCATCCGGGGCGACCAATAAGAGCATCCAGAGTTAACGGGGCGTTAGGTAACGAGGGCTCTCTCCTCGGCTGGGCATCCAGCTGTGGTGAGGCTCCTCTTGATGATGTCGTTAACTTCAATGTGCCTCGAGTGCCATCCTCCCGTGCTTTGGCAGAGTAGGCCATGGTGGCCGTACCTGTCAGCCACCAGCTCGCCGCAAATACACCTACTATGCTGTGTGGATTGGGCAGCAAGGCGGAGGGACCACAGCAATTCGGAGGGCCTGTGGTGTGAGACGCGTGCCAGTTGCCGACAATGGGGTTGCTAACAGGAAATCCCCTGCATGAGGGGCTGCTATGCTGTTGAGGCGAGCAATGTCGTGCTGTGTTGATGCAGCACCCAGGCACTCTGCAGCAACCTAGTCTACAATGGGGCCATCCCAGCTGATTGCCTGTGGGCTTTTTGGGGATGGTGGTTGAGGTGATGGGCCTGCACGAGAGGCCCACTCTGCGGCACAGCATGTAAAATTGGAATTGTATACACCTGCCAGCTGATGTAAGTTGGGCAGGTAGAATTTCCTTCACAAGGCTGTCGGATGCTGATAAGGAGGACAGGAAGGCTGGAACAGCGATTTGCGTGTCTGTTCGAACTCCGAGGCCCCCAAGTCTTACGGGATATATATAAGATACGGGTATATATATATATATATATATATATATATATATATATATATATATATATAAATATTTTTTTTTTATTAACATTAAAAAGTGACGGGAGTACCACCTCTGGCTGGAAGAAGGGGGACCCATAGAAGGGGGACCTCGGAGGAAATCACACATAACGCAGTGGAGAGGAATGTAGGTCCCCTCCAATATATATATATATACATATCATATATATATATATATATATATATATATAGTACTGATACATTATATATATCTATATATATATTTACTATATATATATTCATACATACACACACACAACATATATCATATATACATACAATACAACACAAAGAATATTGTGCAAGGAGCCTATGCTATGCTTGTCTAACTTCAGATTGCTTTTAAATACATGGATGGGGATATATACGTAAAGAAATTGTTCATGACTTTTGTTAGGCCAAGCTAGAATATGCAGCTGTTTGTTTGGTGCTCCATATCTTACAGAAGCACATCAACAAACTGGAAAAGGTGCAAAGACATGCTACTAAGTGGCTCCCACGAACTGAAGGGTAGAGCTACGAGGAAAAGGTTAGAAGCATTAAATATGCCAAAACTAGAAGACAGAAGATAAAAAGAGGTGATATGATCCTCACATACAAAATAGTAACAGATCTGTAAAATCGACATGAAAGATTTCCTGAGACTTGGAGCTTCAAGAACAAGAGGTCATAGATATAAATTGGCTAAACACAGGATGCCGAAGAAAGATAAGAAAACTCTCACTTTCGCAAACAGAGTGGTAGACGGGTTGGAATAAGTTGGGGGAGGAAGGTGGTGGAGGCCACAGAACCGTCAGTAGTTTCAAGCGGCTTATCTGACAAAGAGTGCTGGGAAGACGGGACAACCACGAGCGTAGCTTCTCATCCTGTAACGCTCACTTAGGTAATTACACTTAGGTATATCACACACCGGCATATGCACATGCATATAAACACATGTACACACACACACTTCTATGAACTATATGAACATGTTTGCTGATGATCTAAGATAATAGGAAGGATAAGAAATTTAGATGATTGTTCATGCCCTTCAAGAAGACCTGGATAAAATAGTATATGGAGCACCACTGGCCAAATGGAATTTAATGTGAAATGCCACATTATGGAATGTTGAATAGAACATAGACCCCACACAACCTTATAAATTATGTGAGAAATCTTTAAAGAACCTTGATAAAGAAAGAGATCTAGGGTGGTTCTAGATAGAAAACTATCACCTGAAGACCACATAAAGAATCTTGTGCAAGGAGGCCTATGCTATGCTTTCTAACTTCAGAGTGGCTTTTAAATACATGGATGGGGATATACTAATAGAAATTGTTCATGACTGTTGTTAGGCCAAAGCTAGAATATGCAATGGTTGTATGGTGCCCATCATCTCAAGAGCACATCAACAAACTTGGAAAAAGGTGCAAAATCATGCTACTAAGTGGCTCCCCAGACACTGAAGGGTAAGAGCTACGAGGAAAGGTTAGAAGCATTAAATATGCCAAATAAACTAGAAGACAGAAGAAAAAGAGGCGATATGATCACTACATACAAAATAGTAACAGGAATTGAATAAAATCGACAGGAAAGAATGCCTGAGACCTGGAACTTCAAGAACAAGAGGTCCATAGATATAACTAGGCTAACACAGGATGCCGAAGAAATATTTGAAAATTCACTTTCGCAAAAGGAGTGGTAGACGGTTGGAACAAGTTGGGGAGGAAGAAGGTGGTTGGGAGGCCACAGACCGTCAGTAGTTCAAAGCGTTATATGACAAAGCGGAGTGCTGGGATTGACGGGACACCACGAGCGTAGCTCTCATCCTGTAACTACACTTAGGTAATTACACTTAGGTAATTACACTTATACCAAAACAATTTATACACAATATACACACTTTATACCAAAACAGAGATGCGAGAACTAGGAAAAGGATTGGTTCAATAGGAATTGCCGAGAGGGCCAGAGACCAAAAGACACAAAATGGAATCAATATATATAGGAAGAGGCCAAACCCGAAACATACAAACGATACAAAGATGCAAGACAAACAACTACACAGCAGTGGAGGAGAGAGGCAGAAAGAACATTTGAAAAAAGGGATTGCGTACAAATGTAAAACAGAACCAGGTCGATTCTACAAATTCATAAACAACAAACTGCAGGTAAGGGATAATATTCAAGAGGTTGAAAATGGGAAAATAGATTCACGGAATATGAAAAAGAAATGTGTGAACCACTAAACAAAAAGTTCCAAAATGTGTTGTTTGTACAAAATGAAATCTTTAGGGAACCAGACACAATAAGAATCCAGAGAACAAAGAGCACATAGAGGTGACTAGAGACGAAGTGGAAAAAATGCTCAAGGAGCTAAGTAAGAACAAGGCAGTTGGTCCAGATGGAGTTTCACCATGGGTTCTGAGAGAGTGTGCACCTGAGCTCAGCATTCCACTTCAGCTGATTTTTCAGGCATCCCTGTTTACAGGAGTTGTAGCTGATGTGTGGAAAAAGGCTAACATAGTTCCAATCTACAAAAGTGGAAGCAGGGAAGACCCCCTTAATTATAGACCTGTATCATTGACAAGTGTAATAGTCAAAATATTGGAAAAAATAATTAAAACTAAATGGGTAGAACACCTGGAGAGAAATGATATAATATCAGACCGACAGTATGGTTTTCGATCTGGAAGATCCTGTGTAACGAACTTACTCTGTTTTTATGATCGAGCAACAGAGATTTTACAGGAAAGAGATGGTTGGGTTGACTGCATCTATCTGGACCTAAAAAAGGCTTTCGACAGAGTTCCCATAAGAGGTTGTTCTGGAAACTGGAACATATTGGAGGGGTGACGGGTAAGCTACTAACATGGATGAAAAATTTCCTAACTGACAGAAAAATGAGGGCCGTAATCAGAGGCAAGGTATCGGATTGGAGGAATGTCACGAGTGGAGTACCACAGGGTTCAGTTCTTGCACCGGTAATGTTCATTGTCTACATAAACGATCTACCAGAGGGATTACAGAATTACATGAACATGTTTGCTGATGATGCTAAGTTAATAGGGAAGATAAGAAACCTAGATGATTGTCATGCCCTTCAAGAAGACCTGGACAAAATAAGTATTTGGAGCAACACTTGGCAAATGGAATTTAATGTGAATAAATGCCATGTTATGGAATGTGGAATTGGTGAACATAGACCCCACACAACCTATAAATTATGTGAGAAATCTTTAAAGAATTCTGATAAAGAAAGGGATCTAGGGGTGGTTTTAGATAGAAAACTGTCACCTGAGGACCACATCAAGAACATTGTGCGAGGAGCCTATGCTACACTTTCTAACCTAAGAATTGCTTTTAAATACATGGATGGAGAAATACTAAAGAAATTGTTCACGACTTTTATTAGACCAAAGCTGGAATATGCAGCGGTTGTATGGTGCCCTTATCTTAAGAAGCACATCAACAAACTGGAAAAGGTGCAACGACATGCCACTAAGTGGCTCCCAGAAATGAAGGACAAGAGCTATGAGGAGAGGTTAGAGGCATTAAATATGCAAAAACTAGAAGATAGAAGAAAAAGAGGCGATATGATCACTACGTACAAAATAGTAACAGGAATTGATAAAATCGACAGGGAAGATTTCCTGAGACCTGGAACTTCAAGAACAAGAGGTCATAGATTTAAACTAGCTAAACACAGATGCCGAAGAAACGTAAGAAAATTCACCTTCGCAAATAGAGTGGTAGACGGTTGGAACAAGTTAAGTGAGAAGGTGGTGGAGGCCAAAACCGTCAGTAGTTTCAAAGCGTTATATGACAAAGAGTGCTGGGAAGACGGGACACCACGAGCGTAGCTCTCATCCTGCAACTACACTTAGGTAATTACACTTAGGTAATTACACGTGTTTATGCAAGGAAGTGAATGAGATGTATGTCAAGTTTTGTGAAATATATGATAAAGGCACAAAAATATTTATACCAAAACAGAGATGCAGAACTAGGAAACAGAATTGGTTCAGTAGAAATTGTGAGAGGGCCAGAGACCAAAAGACACAAAAATAGAATCAATACAGGAAGAGGCTAAACCCCCAAACATACCAACGATACAAAGATGCGAGAAACAACTACACGGCAGTGAGGAGAGAGGCAGAAAGAAATTTTGAAAAAGGGATCGCAGACAAATGTAAAACAGAACCAGGTCTATTCTATAAATTCATAAACAACAAACTGCAGGTAAAGGATAATATTCAGACTTTGAAAATGGGAAATAGATTCATGGAAAATGAAAAGGAAACGTGTGAAACACTAAACGAAAAGTTCCAAAGTGTGTTTGTACAAAATGAAATCTTTAGGGAACCAGACACAATAAGAATTCCAGAGAACAACATAAGAGCACATAGAGGTGACTAGAGACGAAGTGGAAAAAATGCTCAAGGAGCTAAGTAAGAACAAGGCAGTTGGTCCAGATGGAGTTTTGCCATGGGTTCTGAGAGACTGTGCACCTGAGCTCAGCATTCCACTTCAACTGATTTTTCAGGCATCCCTGTGTACAGGAGTTGTAGCTGATGTGTGGAAAAAGGCTAACAGTTCCAATCTACAAAAGTGGAAGCAGGGAAGAGCCCCTTAATTATAGACCTGTATCATTGACAAGTGTAATAGTCAAAATATTGGAAAAAATAATTAAAACTAAATGGGTAGAACACCTGGAGGAAAACGATATAATATCAGACAGACAGTATGGTTTTCGACCTGGAAGATCCTGTGTAATGAACTTACTCAGTTTTTATGATCGAGCCACAGAGATTTTACAGGAAAGAGATGGTTGGGTTGACTGCATCTATCTGGACCTAAAGAAAAGGCTTTCGACAGAGTTCCCCATAAGAGGTTGTTCTGGAAACTGGAACATATTGGAGGGGTGACAGGTAAGCTACTAACATGGATGAAAAATTTCCTAACCGACAGAAAAATGAGGGCCGTAATCAGAGGCAAGGTATCAGATTGGAGGAATGTCACAATTGGAGTACCACAGGGTTCAGTTCTTGCACCGGTATTGTTCATTGTCTACATAAACGATCTACCAGTGGGATTACAGAATTACATAAACATGTTTGCTGATGATGCTAAGATAATAGGGAAGATAAGAAACCTAGATGATTGTCATGCCCTTCAAGAAGACCTGGACAAAATAAGTATATGGAGCAATACTTGGCAAATGGAATTTAATGTGAATAAATGCTATGTTATGGAATGTGGAATTGGAGAACATAGACCCCACACAACCTATAAATTATGTGAGAAATCTTTAAAGAACTCTGACAAAGAAAGGGATCTAGGGGTGGTTCTAGATAGAAAACTGTCACCTGAGGACCATATTAAGAACATTGTGCAAGGAGCCTATGCTACACTTTCTAACCTCAGAATTGCTTTTAAATACATGGATGGCGAAGTACTAAAGAAATTGTTCATGACTTTTATTAGACCAAATTAATTAAGAAGCACATCAACAAACTGGAAAAGGTGCAAAGACATGCTACTAAGTGGCTCCCAGAACTGAAGGGCAAGAGCTACGAGGAGAGGTTAGAGGCATTAAATATGCAAAAACTAGAACAGAAGAAAAAGAGGCAATATGATCACTACGTTCAAAATAGTAACAGGAATCGATAAAATTGATAGGGAAGAATTCCTGAGACCCGGAACTTCAAGAACAAGAGGTCACAGATTTAAACTAACGAAACAAAGCTGACAAAGAAATATACGAAAATTCACTTTTGTAAACAGAGTGGTAGACGGTTGGAACAAGGTGGTGGAGGCCAAAACCGTCAGTAATTTCAAAGCATTATATGACAAAGAGTGCAGGGAAGACAGGACACCACGAGCGTAGCTCTCATCCTGTAACTACACTTAGGTAATTACGCTTAGGTAATTACACACACACACATAAGTGTACACATATACATGTACATGTGTACACACATATACACGTGAAAAGAAAAATACAAGCCGCCGACCAGTGGGCAAAGAGCAATACGCCGGGCTGGCAAAGAAAGCACAAAACTGCATCAAAAGGCCCACCTTGACAACAAAACCCAAAAACCCAAAGTCCCGGCACGACCATAACAAGTGCCAAGATCCAAAAAGATCAGCCTGCAAGCCAGGAAGACCCCGGGACCCCATAAAGCAGAACCGGGTCACACACGAGGAGACAAAACCCCTTGAACCCACAAAGGAGCCCAAGAGGAAGAAACCTCCGGAACGAAACCAAAGAACCCAAAGGAACCCGGAATCAAACCCGGGGGAGCCCAAACCACCACATTTGCCGGCGAAAATACACCACAAAAAGGCAAGGCGCAGCCCCTAGACAGAACCCCCAGGAAAACAGCCAAAACAGACCGAAAACTGTGGGACAAGGTGTGGGAGCAAGCATAAACAGACAGGGACACTGAGCCCAAACCCTAGGGCCCAGACCCAAAACAGACAGAAAACAGAAAACCCGGTGTAAAAACCAACACCCAAACGTTCCCAGAGGAACAGAAGACGGGCAGAAAACACCAGAAAAGCAAAGAAATGATAACAGGAGAATAAAATTCCTGAAAGAGGTGAAAAAACTCACCCAAGACGCTCGCTCGCACACACAGGCGCATGTAAACAAACCGCCGCACCGCCCTGGTGGCCACGCCGGGAAACCGGCAGAAAGAAAATGGCCACCAGAAAAGGGGGCTGTGACCGACGCAAAAGATACGAAAACACGCCAGCAAAAGTGGGAAGCAAGCAGACTAGATGGGCGAAAAACTCCGCCCAGAAGCAGAAAACCCCAGGCAGGGGCAAACAGCCCCAAAACTGCTAGCAGGCATCCCCACAGCCCCGGGAACCCGCAACAGAGGCCCCGAGAACCCGCAACAGAGGCCCCGGGGCAGAGCCGTCTTCCACGCCCTCCGCCCTTAGAGAAAAGGAAGAGTCCATGGGAAAGGCAGAAAGAAAAGGCCGCTGGTAAGACCCAAAAACCTTGGCAGGAGGAACAGGCTCGATAACCTCCGTCCCCAACCCGAACGGGGCAGCCCCCAAAGCCGCCCAAGTCTCGGCCCCAACTAAACCCCACCCCAACCCCGAAACCCGCAGACAGTCAGGAGCCGAGAACAGGGAGGGAAAGGGGGCGAACAGCACTTAACCAAAACGGGGCGGCCCCGGGGCATCCGAGTGGGAAACCAACCTAGCGTGTTGCAGCAACCTAACCTAGCTTGCAACAAGGACGCCGCCTGTACTCTGAACAGCAATAACATCAGGAGAGTACTGGAGAACAATTAGAGAATATCTCTCGCAAGACTCCAGGTCAAGGTGTCAGTGACCCAACAGGCAGCATGACGGAGGTAAAAGTGGCGACTGTCACCCGGAGACAAGGGCACAGCAACCAACGAACCTGCCCATGATGGGTTGGAACCCGGAAGACACA
Source organism: Procambarus virginalis (assembly GCA_020271785.1). Taxonomy (NCBI): domain Eukaryota; kingdom Metazoa; phylum Arthropoda; class Malacostraca; order Decapoda; family Cambaridae; genus Procambarus; species Procambarus virginalis. Next base: position 48,771,426 of record WNGS01164858.1, read on the forward strand.
TTCAATGGTCCACTGAGCCCCAACAGGGGTTTCCAGGGCCCGTAGGGTAACAACTACGGGAAGCCCAGGCAAGGTGCTGCTAACCGGTTGAAACCCAAAACTAACAAGGGGGTAGAGGACAACACTGAAAACCCCTGAGATGTGTACAATCACGGGGGCCTAGCAAAGGGCACCAAGCACTACCAGTGGATCTATAGCCACACTATGCAGACCCACACCAGGCAAATGAAAATAAAAACAAAAGAAAAACCCCACAAAAGTACACCGTTTCCAGAGCAACAGGAACCGGTCGCCGCTTAGGCGGCAGGTCGCGCAACACCTTGACGCCCTAACCAGCACAATACCAGTCCCTACTCAGGGCCAAATAAGGACCCAAAGTCCCAGCTGGCCCCAAAGGCGAGGCAAATGCTGAGCAGCAAGAACCTCTACGGGAATGGTTCCCGAACGCCCCAGGAAAGATAACCCTGTCACGCAGGGGCAGTACTCACAGGGCGCTTAGGGAAGGAAGCCCCTAACCGCATGCAGCCCCGGTACTGATAAGGAACACCTGGTCACTGCACAACACAACACACGGCAGTGAACACCACGAAAGGCAAACACCACCTAGGAAACCGAGCCTAGAGAAGCATCTATCCCGGTTGACATTAGCTTACGAACAGATGCTAGGCAGCCGGCGTGGTGAGGTCTGGGACTTCCTCCCCCTCCCCCTCCCCCTCTCGGGGCGGGGAGGGCTGCACGGATGATCGGCGCAGCAGTAGTGTGATGTTTGATTGTTTGCTTGTTTCCTTGGGATTGTAGGGAGTTTCTACCTCTCTGTTCTGTTTTATGTTTTAGTTTTTTACCATGTGGGGTTTGTTTTGTTATGCCTACCTTTCTGGGTCCCAGTCGATGGCAGATAAAGAAAACCCTCAACCACAAGGGGGTTTTCCAGGGCCATTGCTCTCTGAAACCTCTCTGAAGGGGCAAGGTTCTGGCACTGGTCCCTGGTAGGTCTGAACTCCTTAGGTAATGTCCTGGTCTAATATAACATACATTAGCCCGATAAGCTCCAGGGAGCCGTAGGGGCTCCCCACAGAAAACTACTAATACCTAGCGAAAGAAGACAAGAATGACCAGGAACTCATTGAGGCAATGATGGTGAAACTGATGGGCAAGGAGGAGGAATCAAATGTTGGGAGGTTATGTAGGCCTGAAGCAAATATGGTATGCATAACCATTGCAAAATTTGAACACAGGAGGTGGATACTCAACAGTGCCCACAAACTAAAAGATCTCGAAGAGTATAACCAAGTACAGTGGTACCTCGGTTTAAGAGTTTAATTGGTTCCTGGAGACGCCTCGTATTCCGAAAACTCGTATTCTGAAGCGAATTTCCCCATAAGTAATAATGGGAAATGAATTAATCCGTTCCTGACTACCCCAGAAACCCCATATCAAACTAAATTTTTATACCTAATTCATCTAAATAAACCTACAAAACTATGTTCAAGTTATTACTTACCTTGCTGATGAATGCTGTAGGCGTATGGAAGATGGTGAGGAGGGGGGAGGAGGAGAGGAGTTACTGTTTGGAAGGGGAGTCCCCTTCCATTATCACATCAGGCAATGAGGACCTTTCAGGTGTGCACTCCCTGGGACGTTTTATCTGAGTGCCACTAGGTCCTGGCTGAGGCTCACTGCTCGATTTTCTCACCAGATATCTGTCCATGGAAGCTTGCTTTTCCCTTCTTCGCAAGCTCTCTCTGTAGTAAGGCAACACATTGTCATTGAAAAGATTAAGGCAACGGCCTACTACAGCTTTCTCTGGGCGAGTCTTTTCAACAATTGTTTGAATCTCTTCCCACATCTGACACACCTTCTTCAATACTGCAGAAGGGACATCCGCTGCTGCCTCATCCTCCTCCACTGAAGAATCTTCAGCTGCGTTGTCTTGCTGTTCCTGTTGAAGGGCTTGGAGTTCTTCGGTGGTCAGTTCTTCGTTGTGTTCTTCCACCAACTCCTCCACATCATCACTATCCAATTCCAAGCCCATTTGCTGGCCTAGAGTAACAATTTCCTCAACAATAGGCGCATCATTTATAGGCTCAAACCCCTCAAAGTCTAATTCTCTCACACATTCAGGCCACAATTTTCTCCAGCCAGAGATCAGGGTTCTTTGAGTCAGTTCTTGCCAGGCTTTGTCAACGAGTTTTAAAGCACTACAAATGTTAAAATGGTCTTTCCAGAACTCTTTGAGGGTGAGGTTTGTGGCTTCAGTCACTTCAAAACATTTTCGGAAAAGTGCCCTTTCATAAAGTTTCTTAAAATTCGCTATGATTTTCTGGTCCATAGGCTGAATTAGAGAAGTGGTGTTAGGAGGAAGGAATTTAACTGTGAGGAATTTATTGTATCGGGGCAACACATCATCTTGCAAGCCTCGAGGATGAGCAGGAGCATTGTCGAGGAGAAGCACGGCTTTGAGTGGCAAATGTTTCTCCTGCAGATATTTTTCTATGGTAGGGCACAGCACTTCATTCACCCACTCCGAAAAAATAAGCCTAGTCACCCATGCTTTTTTATTAGACCTCCACATCACACAAATGGGTTTTCTGCACTTTATACTGTTTGAAAACCCTTGGATTTTCAGAATGATACACTAGTAAGGGTTTAATTTTCAAATCGCCACTCGCATTTGAACACAACATAAGCGTAAACCTATCTTTCATAGGCTTGTGTCCGGGCAAGGATTTTTCCTCCTTGGTAATGTATGTCCTCTTAGGCATTCTTTTCCAAAACAGTCCTGTTTCGTCACAATTAAACACTTGTTGCGGTAGGTATCCCTCAGCCTCTGCAAACTCTTTAAATTCCTCAATAAATCGTCCAGCGGCTGGTTTGTCTGAGCTGGCTGCCTCCCCATGCCTTGTAACACTATGGATACCACTCCTCCTCCTAAATTTTTCAAACCAGCCCCTGCTTGCCTTAAACTCTTTCGTCTCTGCATCACTCGTTCCAGGGGTTTTCTTTAGAAGGTCTTCGTGCAATACCCTGGCTTTCTCACAAATAATGGCCTCCGAAACACTATCTCCCCTTAACTCCTTGTCGTGTATCCAAATTAATAACAACTTTTCCACTTCTTCAAGTATTTGTGGTCTTTGTTTCGTTATTGTTCTTACTCCTTTTGCCACTTTAGCACTCATAATCTCATTTTTCTTCTTAAGTATAGTGCATATTGTTGATGTGGCTTTGTTGTACTGCCTACAAAGTTCAACAACACGTGTACCGTTCTCATGCTTCCGAATTATCTCTTGTTTCTCCTCTATTGTCATCCTCACATGGGCTTTCTGGCCTTTATCCTTACCACTGGCTTTCTTGGGACTCATGGTGAGATATATAATAACAAATTGTATAGTCAAATCACCAAAAATCCAACAATACACTGAAAATCCACGAGAAGAATTGATGAGAGGTAGTCACTGAGCGCGAGACAATGGTAAACTGAGGGGCGGAGGGGCGGAGGGGCGACGATCGCCCAGCCACCACGCGCTAGGTCAGCCTGTACGCGTATCAACAAACTCGCGTCCCGAGGTAACCCTCGCGTTCCGAGACATATTTTCCGAGGAAATCCTGCTCGTCTTCCGAAAAACTCGCATACAGGGACACTCGCATTCCGAGGTACCACTGTATGAATATCACCAGACCTCACAAATAAGCAGCAAAAAAATGAGTGCGCTAAGAGGCAAACGGAAGGAGTTAAACACAGACCAATACAAAAATGCAAAGCTAACGATCAGGCGAGGGCAGGTGATGAAGATAGTAGATGGAGAGGACATAGTCCTTCACCCAGCCAGGTAGAACTAACTATGTATCTCAGACGACAAACAGGTTCAAAATCAAAGCAACAATGTACAGAATAGTAATGTTCTAATTACAGGAAAATCTTTCAGCTCACCAGGAACATCAAGAGTTTATATTGTTTCTTCACAAATGCCAGAAGCTTATATTACTTATCTTATATACTGTATATACAAAATCTTACTTATACATGCATACAAACACAAAAAATAGAATGGAATATCAAGAATATTTACCTATTGGAGAAATAGTTGCCTTTCCCAAATTCTTGGTTAGTAGTTGTACCTTGGCGCCAGTCTATGTTTTCTTTACATATTGTGTCAATCTTAGACGAGTCAGTTCCATGAAACACCTCCTGCATATTCATTTGGTTTTCATCATAACTGCCAAAAAGATAAAAATCCAAATTAAGACATTACCTAATCCTTATTTGATACTAGTCAATATATATAATAAACAATACACCATGTAATAATTTCTGCCAATGTAATTCATTTTTATAATCTAGGAACATATTGGAAACCTTTTTTTTCCATATTGCTAACATACCTTGCTAAGTGCCACCACAACCAAAATCAAGTGTACCAATATATTCTACCAACCCTCTATTTTATTAGGACATATTACCTGATCAAGATTGTAATGACTAAGTCAAAAATCCCCTTTTCCTAAATATTACATTACCTAGCAGCCTAAACAGGAAAGCTCAACGATATGTATATTATGAGACATCCTCTCATACATACCAACCAACCAGTACATACAATACTTCCAGCTGCTTCTTTCTTATTTAGTATGAAGCTGTAGATGTTGAAATAAAAAGGAAGATCAAAGATGGTGACAATGACTCGAGTCATTATGACAAAAGACTATCTCCTAAATTTAAGTTTTCCACTTCTAATTGGATTTAATTTAAAACATACTGTACATGAAAGTATTCTTCTTACATCTTGGGTTTTGTCTAATATGCCAGTGCTTTTATTCAGCATTTCTCTTGTTAGGGTGGTGTTATGGGCTTCTCTCATGTGAGTTTTATTGGCACCTGATTGAAGGTGACAGATCAAACACCTCATGAGCTTAGTCAACGTCATACCAAGTCGCATACTTGGTCTTACTTAGATTGAGATTACATTCTTCGTGAGGACAGGTATACAGTACTTATATACTACTTTCGACTGCTGTAAAATGTTCTTAGCTGGCTGAGAACATCTCACCAGGAGGGAGATATGGGAAGGTGTTTGGAGCGCCTGGCTGTCTGGGTTCGAACCCTTCACTGGGAAGTTTTTCTGATGCATATGGCTTGGGGGACCATTCAAACTTGTCCCACAAGTGATACTCGCATCTCCCCACATTGTGAATTGATTTTATGAAAATTGTTTGTGTCTGCAGGCCACAGAGTGCTGTTGGGAATTGGGTTATAAGTCTAACAAACTTCCAATTCTTTTAAACAATCAGTTGTGGTCTAGCAGATACAGTAAGTATATATATGTGTGTGTAATTACCTAAGTGTAGTTACAGGATGAGAGCTATGCTTGTGGTGTCCCGTGTTCCCAGCACTCTTTGTCATATAACGCTTTGAAACTACTGACGGTCTTGGCCTCCACCACCTTCTCACCTAACTTGTTCCAACCGTCTACCACTCTGTTTGCTTAAGTGAATTTTCTTATATTTCTTCGGCATCTGTGTTTAGCTAGTTTAAATATATGACCTCTTGTTCTTGAAATTCCAGGTCTCAGGAAATCTTCCCTATCGATTTTATCAATTCCTGTTACTATTTTGTACATAGTAATCATATCACCTCTTTTTCTTCTGTCTTCTAGTTTTGGCATATTTAATGCCTCTAGCCTCTCCTCGTAGCTCTTGCCCTTCAGTTCTGTGATCCACTTGGTAGCATGTCTTTGCATCTTTTCCAGTTTGTTAGTGTGCTTCTTAAGATATGGGCACCACACAACCGCTGCATATTCTAGCTTTGGCCTAACAAAAGTCGTGAACAATTTCTTTAGTATATCACCATCCATGTATTTAAAAGCAATTCTGAAGTTAGAAAGCGTGGCATAGGCTCCTCGCACAATGTTCTTTATGTGGTCCTCAGGTGACAGTTTTCTATCTAGAACCACCCCTAGATCCCTTTCTTTGTCAGAATTCTTTAAAGATTTCTCACATAATTTATAGGTTGTGTGGGGTCTATGTTCTCCAATTCCACATTCCATAACATGGCATTTATTCACATTAAATTCCATTTGCCAAGTGTTGCTCCATATACTTATTTTGTCCAGGTCTTCTTGAAGGGCATGACAATCATCTAGGTTTCTTATCTTCCCTATTATCTTAGAATCATCAGAAAACATGTTCATGTAATTCTTTATTCCCACTGGTAGATCGTTTATGTAGACAATGAACATTACCGGTGCAAGAACTGAACCCTGTGGTACTCCACTTTTAACATTCCTCCAATCCGATACCTTGCCTCCAATACGACCCTCATTTTTCTGTCAGTTAGGAATTTTTCATCCATGTTAGTAGCTTACCTGTCACTCCTCCGATATGTTCCAGTTTCCAGAACAACCTATTATGGGGAACTCTGTCAAAAGCCTTTTTACGTCTAGATAGGTGCAGTCAACCCAACCATCTCTTTCCTGTAAAATCTCTGTGGCTCGATCATAAAAACTGAGCAAGTTCATTACACAGGATTTTCCAGATCGAAACCATACTGTCTGTCTGATATTATATCGTTTTCCTCCAGGTGTTCTACCCATTTAGTTTTTATTATTTTTTTCAAATTTTTGACTATTACACTTGCCAATGATACCGGTCTATAATTAAGGGGGTCTTCCCTGTTTCCACTTTTGTAGATTGGAACTAGTTAGCCTTTTTCCACACATCAACTACAACTCCTGTATACAGGGATGCCTGAAAAATCAGTTGAAGTGGAATGCTGAGCTCAGGTGCACATTCTCTCAGAACCCATGGTGAAACTCCATCTGGACCAACTGCTTTGTTCTTACTTAGCTCCTTGAGCATTTTTTCCACTTCATCTCTAGACACCTCTATTTGCTCTATGTATGTTGTTCCCTGGAATTCTTATTGTGTCTGGTTCCCTAAAGATTTCATTTTATAACACAACACACACTTTGGAACTTTTCGTTTAGTTTTTCACACATTTCCTTTTCATTATCCGTGAATCTATTTCCCATTTCCAACCTCTGAATATTATCCTTTACCTGCAATTTGTTGTTTATGAATTTATAGAATAGACCTGGTTCGTTTTACATTTGTCTGCAATCCCTTTTCAAATTTCTTTCTGCCTCTCTCTCTCACTGCCGTGTAGTTGTTTCTCTCATCTTCTGTGTACGCTGGTATGTTTGGGGGTTTGG
>WNGS01164858.1:48779630-48802270 GCA_020271785.1 Procambarus virginalis
AGATATGGGCACCATACAACCACTGCATATTCCAGCTTTGGTCTAACAAAAGTCGTGAACAATTTCTTTAGTATTTTGCCATCCATGTACAGTATTTAAAAGCCATTCTGAGTTAGAAAGTATAGCATAGACTCCGCGCACGATGTACTTTGTGGTCCTCAGGTGATAGTTTTCTATCTAGAACGACCCCTAGATATCTTTTTTTTTTTAATCAGAATTCTTTAAAGATTTCTCACATAATTTATAGGTTGTGTGGGGTATTTGTTCTCCTATTCCACATCCCATAACATGGCATTTATTCACATTGAATTGCAATTGCCAAGTGGTGCTCCATATACAGTACAGTACTTATTTTGTCCAGGTCTTCTTGAAAGGCATGACAATCATCTAAGTTTCTTATCCTTCCTATTATTTTAGCATCATCAGCAAACATGTTCATGTAATTCTAAATTGTATCTGGTAGATCATTTATGTAGACAATGAACATTACCAGTGCAAGAACTGAACCCTGTGGTACTCCACTTGTGACCATTTCTCCAGTTCGATACATTGCCTTTGATTACTGCCCTCATTTTTCTAACAGAAAATTTTTCATCCATGTTATAAGCTTACCTCTCACCCCTCCAATATTTCTAACACTTTCGCTCGGCGACGACTCGCATTGAGTCCTCCGTAAAACAGAGGCAAGTCCGGCGAGGACTCAGCATTGAGTCCTCCGTGTGGCAACTTTAGTGGCGTTTTCGGGACGGTCTTGCTGTGGCTTTGGAATTATATGCATATACTCTTGTAGGGAATTTCATTGCGAATACATTGATACCCAAATGAAAGTCCTAGGACCAAAATTGAGGTAACAAAGTTGAAAACAGAATACCCATTTTATTGCTCTTTATTAGCGCTCAAGGGGGTAACGCTCTATCATTTTCCGTGCTTGTTGTGGATGGTACGCAGGGCTTTTGGACTTTATATTTGCATGCTCATGTAGGGAATTCTATTGCGAACACAATGATACCAAAATGAAAGACTTAAGACGAGAATTGAGATGTCCAAAGTGAAGAGTGTACACATTTTATTGCTCTGGCTCGCTCCCGGGTAACACGCTCTCACTTTCTAACTTTCTCGCCGGACTTTTGGGCTTTATATGCATTTAGTGTTGTAGAGAATTCTATTGCGAACACATTGATACCAAATTGAAAAACCTAGGATGAGAATTGAGATGACAAAGTTCAAAAGAATATATACTTTTCAGAATGAGAAGCGCCTTGGGGTGGTGCAGCGCTCTCTTTCTTGTAACCGCAACCTGTTTTCATCATGTCGGCGGGTGGAGATCGCTGCTGTTTTTTATATTATATGCATATAGGCCTGTTGGGAATTCTATTGCGAACACATTGATACCAAAATGAAAGACCAAGGACGAGAATTGAGTTGACAAAACTGAAAAGAGTGTAAACATTTTATCACTCTTGCGCGCTCCCGGGTAACTTTCTCTCACTTTCTCTGTTAGTTGCGGATGGTATGCAGGGCTTTTGGAGTTTATATGCATTTAGTCCTGTAGAGAATTCTATTGCGAACACATTGATACCAAATTGAATATCTTAGGACGAGAATTAAGCTGAGAAAGTGGAAAAGATTATACACTTTTCAGAATTTACCGCGCTCTCCCTCGCGCTCCCAGGGAACGCTCAGGACATCCAGGGGTAGTGGGGGGGTCCCGCGCACGGTGCGTCAAAGTGTTAAGCACAGAACAAACTAGAAAAGGTGCAAAGACATACCACTAAGTGGCTCTCAGAACTGAATTGCAAGAGCTACAAGGAGAGGTTAGAGGCATTAAATATGCCAAAACTAGAAGATAAAAGAAAAAGAGGCGATATGATCACTACGTACAAAATGGTAACGGGAATCAACAAAATTGATAGGGAAGAATTCTGAGACCTGGAACTTCAAGAAGAAGAGAACACAGATTTAGACTAAGTAAACAACGTTGCCAAAGGAATATAAGAAAATTTACTTTCGCAAACAGAGTGGTAGACTGTTGGAACAAGTTAAGTGAGAAGGTGGTGGAGGCCAAAACCGTCAGTAATTTCAATGCGTTATATGACAGAGTGCTGGGAAGATGGGACACCACGACCATAGCTATCATCCTGTAACTACACTTAGGTAATTACAACACATAGCTAAAATCGTTTAAAACACCAGCATTGAATGTAATGAAATGCCATTTTCTGGGCGAGTCCCAGAGGCTTCCTGGAGCTATTGGACTGATATTAGCTATATCAGTCTGAGTCTTCAGTCATATGGAGTTGTCATACCTACAGGGAACCACTAGCCAGAACACGGTTCCCTCAGAGAAGCGAAGGGAGCAATGGCCTATGAAAACTCCACTGTGTGGGGGCCTTCATGTCTGCCATTGACTGGGGTTGGGTACTCAGGAAGGTAGGCACTCCCAAACAGACCCAAACTGGTCTGTTTCTTAGCAACCCCCCCCTCCCCCCACTCCAGGAGGGGGAGGCCCTACCCCACCAGAGCTAGCTGTCTGTCCCCAGTTGCTGACCGGAGGGAGTGAGAGTCCCAGGTAGCCTCCGGAACTCACCCAGAAAATGGCGTTTCGTTACATTCAATGTGGATTTTCTGTGGGAAGCCCTGTTGGCTCCCTGGAGCTAGCTACCCAAGGAGCAGTAAAAATAATGACTTACTTGGGAGGCAGCCGCACCACATGATTCATGATAAAGCCGAGACAACTGGCTGCAACCGCCAACCCAAGGCGACAAGACCGCCGAGGGCCCGGCACAATAATGAAATAACGAACGACCAGGACCCTGTTCAACCTCCAAACCCCCTGTGCCCGATTGTCAGCTCAAGACATGTTTCCAAACACAGCAGCAAGAGCCACAAATTGAACATCATGGTTGAAAGGGTAGACCGCAGGCAGGCTAGACTTAACCCTTAAACTGCGCAACGCGCCTGCAGGCTCACGTCTGGTTTGCGCAACGCGCCTCCGGGTATTTGTATTTTTCACGCTCCATTCAAAACTGCCGCGGCTACATGGGGTTCACATCAGCTTCCTCAGGGCTCTTGTAAACAGACGCCATCTTTAAAAAAAATCGTGGTCCACATTCCCGGGTGTGGGAGCCTCAGTAGTGAGTGAGCAACCAAGACTGGCACTCGCAGCATGAGCGCACAGCACTGCTGTTCAGTGTGTGACCACAGCATCGCCTAATAATGTCAAAATATATATATAACTTGTATTATTTAGCTATGATAGTGTTATAGAAGAGCCTGAGTGTGATAATGACTGGGTACAATGTTCAAATATCAGTGATTCAATGCTGTTCACGATGTTCACAGCGCTAGCCACAGCAACACAGCATTATTTCGTCCATCTAGGAATCTTCAAATGATTTCTTAGGTTCCTTTTCAAAATAAACATGTGGTCAATTATTCATTTACAGGAATTAGTGACCAGGATTGTGGTTATAATTAGCATTGTGTGTAGTATTGTGGAAGGAGGAATTTTGGTGAGGGAAGGAAGGCGAGAATTGAGGTAGCCTCATTGTGTGTGTATGGCAGCCACGCTTGTTTTGCTCACCATACTAGCTTAGTGGTTCGCTATGGGCAAAACATATGTACATGGGTATATATAGTGTGTGTATATAGTGTAAGAACAGCAACAGGAGAATGTTGAGAGGAGCTATTTTGGTGAGGGAGGTGACGTAATCGTAGCGTCATCTGCTGTGTGATTTTTCATGCAGTGTATGGTGGCCACTGTACTGTTTGGACACAATACCGGCTTACTTGCATAGTTCTGGTAAATAAAACATGTAGATAGGTATATAGAACATGTGTAATAAGAACTATAACAGTATGGTGGGAGGAGCAATGTTGGCGAGTAAGATGTTGGAGTGAGGGAGACTGGCTGGGTGTGGCTGCTCTCACTCGAGGTGTTCTGAATGTGTTCATGGCCAAATGCTCCTATTGGCCCATATGAGGCAGCTCCTATTGTCCCATACGAGGCAGCTGCTATTGGCATATACGAGGCAGCTGCTATTGGCCCATATGAGGCAGCTGCTATTGGCCCATATGAGGCAGCTGCTATTGGCCCATATGAGGCAGCTGCTATTGGCCCATACGAGGCAGCTCCTATTGGCTCATACGAGGCAGCTCCTATTGGCCCATACAAGGCAGCTCCTATTGGCCCATACGAGGCAGCTCCTATTGGCCCATACGAGGCAGCTGCTATTGGCCCATACGAGGCAGCTCCTATTGGCCCATACGAGGCAGCTCCTATTGGTCCATACGAGGCAGCTCCTATTGGCCCATACGAGGCAGCTCCTATTGGCCCATACGAGGCAGCTCCTATATATATATATTAGCCCATACGAGGCAGCTCCTATTGGCCCATACGAGGCAGCTGCTATTGGCCCATACTAAGCAGCTGCTACGCGATGTTCTGAATGTGTTGATGGTGAATGTATATAGTGTGTGACAGTGTATAGTGTGTAAATAGATTGTATATATACATAAATTAGCATGATACATAGTAAATATGTGCTGTATATGTGTACACAAGTGTCATGCACGTAACACAGTGTCTTCGAACAGTACGGATGTTTTACTGCCATAATATAGTGTATGTGTTCAACTATACATAGGATTAGCATGTAAAAACAAATAAAATGTATTTGGAACTGTGCGGAAAAATGAACGAAAATATATTCGCGGCAACTCGCGCGCCCCGCCCCGAGCGCCCTACCGGCCCCGGGAGCGTACGTCACGGGCGAACAGGGAATGATGACATCACGCCCCAACTTACGGACCCCATAGCAGCCAAAGTAAGTACAATTTCGATTTTTTTTTACATACCCATACTGAGGGAAGGGTTTCTGACACTTTAAAAAGAAAAAAGAATTTTTTCCAAAGAATTTATTTCCTGCGCACTGCGGGGGTGTCATATTTGGAGGCAACGCAGTTAAGGGGTTAATGACCCTGTGAACGACATGAGAGACCCAAGTCCTGGAACAGGGAACGAGGGATACCGGGTCAACCCACAGCACATTCCCAGACACAGAGGCCGAGGCGCGCAGGTAACGCCGTAAAGCCGCAACCGGACACAACACATTATGCACTCCTGGCCTGACAAGCATCGATAATACATGGACCCCTCTGGAAGCCTGCTGTCTCATTCTTTGCCAGAAAAGGAGGAGATGGCTGCAAGCGAACAAAACGTCCACCAGAGAAATAGAGAAGAAGTCCCTGCACCGAAGGAGAGTATGAAGCTTGCCGACCCAAACCCCAGAGGCGAAAGCCAACAAAAACAACAACTTTTGAAAGCAGTCACGGACCAAAGGGGCCACCACAAACTGAGGAGAAGAGAAAAAGGAGAGCACCCGGTCAAAGGACCATGACAGCTCAGGTGGCACATGAGCAAGCTGGAGATGGAAAATTGCACGAGAAAACTTACAAAACGGAGCAGAAGTGACATCCACTCCGAACGCGAGCTGGAGCGGCTCCACTGGCACCGCACGATACAAGGCAACAGTATATGGCATTAGATGCCTGTCCTGAAAAGAACCCAGAAAGGAAAGACAAACCAACATGAACCGAAACCAAAAAAACTACAAATTAAAAGGAAGTGGCGAAAAGACCGCCAAGAGACCTCATTCTGTCGCCGAGAAGAAGACTGCCGGTGGGACACCATTAGAGAAGCCAAGTAAAAACCTTGTTTCTAAATGCTATTCTAGATCTGAAACTTTTCCATTAAGAGGTGTAATAAAACCCATAAGCACCTCACCAGAATTAAATATCTCCGATATCCCCAGAGTTAAATTAAATCTGTGAAACGCTCCATGCAAATAAGGGATCCAGTCTATGGGACTCATTCCCTAATGAATTAATAAATTGTCTAATCTATGCCTTACTCAGAAGTAAAACCAAAAAATACAAATTTCATCCTCATAGTTTCCTACCATGTGCTTCAAACTCACACTGTATTGTGTGTTACCCAATTCCCCAATACAAATACTGTACTTTAAGACATATATCTTCACCAGTGTAATCACCTCTGCCAATTTATATTGTAATTATATATTACAATCAAATTTTGCTACAATGTCCCTATTCATCTTACCTGATCTGTTAGATTAAGGACATGCCGAACTGAAATTTAAATGTTACTGACTTTGCCAGAATGAAAAAATACTAATATTATGTACTCTCACAAACCTACTGTATTTTCTTGTAAAGAAATAAGCTGTATAATTGTAATTTTTATGAAATTGAGCAAATATACAGTTTTGTTGTGATAATGCTGAAAAGTATAGCCTATTTTAAACATCTTATTTATTTATTATTTATTTATTTATATAAAAGAAGGTACATTGGGTTTGTGAGAATACATAGCATAGTATTTACAATCTTGTAAAGCCACTAGTACGCGCAGCGTTTCGGGCAGGTCCTTAATCTAAGAAACTTATAAGTAGGTAAATACCTGCAAAATTTATAAACATGATAACAGTTACATAGCATGAAAAAAAAAAAAAGATGAAGAGAAAAATTGTAGGTACTGTATATTAAAGCACATAGGTAGCTCAGAATGACTGCAATGACAGCTTGAATGGTAGTTTAACAAAACTTAGCAGGCACAATACAGCATATGGCTAGCACATAAAATAAGACAGCAATGAACACAATGATAAAGTTGTTTGGATTAATTACATAAAGATCTTATGCGGCTCCGTCTCTTTCAGCAGATTGGGCTAGTGAGGTACCTTGCTGGTTCGCTCTACTCTTCCACATTTTGCGTCTGGTATTTCTGACATGTACCACCATCGGTATGGTGATCAGTGATATTTATTTCTGGTGTAGTGCTCATGGGTTCTATTACACCTATGAAGGAAAAGTTTCAGATCAAGAATAGCATTTAGAAACAAGGTTTTGTACTTGTAAATAGCAAAATAGAGTGTGTGAAGTGAGTATATGTTGAGTATGCTTAAAGATTAAACAGAGGGGCAGTTTAAGTCCCAAAGTCAGAACCTGTAAAAATAGGTCTAAAATAGGTCTGACCTCTAAAATAGAGGTCAGGTCGCATCAGGTGACCTCGCTCTCGGCTAAGCTGATAATTGCAGACAGGTGGCTGTGTTGTTTCCATCAAGCAAGCCACTGTCTAGGTGTGGTAGGAAGATAGCCATGGGCTATCTCCTGGTAGGCGGAGTTTAGCTCCCAGTTCCCTCTTAATAATTAAATACCCGGAGAACTGATATAGATACACATAGATAGATAGATACAAAGAGAAAGAAGCCTTGCTATGCCAGAGAGATTCCAACAGTCCAGACTAGGCCTATCCCAGGCCAGGTGGGAACTCTTGTCTGTCAGCCATACCACCCCCACCCCTCCTCTCTACCATCTTATTCTCAAGAGACTTTGGAGAGTCAACTTGTAAGATTGACGTATATTGTGTTTTCAAATATCACTGTCCCCTCCTTACCAAACAAGTAACTGACAAAAAAAAACAATCCTTGGCTCACAAGTGGCATAATCAAATCAACAAAAAACATGAATATGAAAAGAAATTTAGGATTGGCCTAGTTACAAAGGAAGTAGTTAAAAGGTACTCATCAGTGCTTACCAGTATCATAAGAAAAGCCAAACTTTCATATTATGAGACTAGATTCAAAGAAGCAAAAGGCAATATGAAAAGCACATGGAATACCATCTCTAATATCCTAGGAACAAAACAACACTCCCACAACCAGATAACACTCTCTAAGGATGGCTTTACACCGTCAACTGATTTAGAAATGGCAAAAGAATTTAATAGCTTCTTTTCATCGGTTGGTGCTAACCTTGCCAGTAAAATCCCACAGACTCAGACACATATCAACACATATCTCTCAGGCAGCTATCCAAACTCTCTTCTTCTTTCACCAGTCAGCCCGACAGATGTTGTGTCCATCATACACTCACTAAAAACCAAAGCTGGGAACATCAGTGAAACCCCATCCATAGTATACAAGAAAGCCTCCCAAGCCCTTGCGCCACCTATAGCTCTGCTGTTCAAAAAATCCCTTCAGTGTCATACCTTCCCTGATATTCTTTAAAAAGCAAGAGTAACGCCAGTTCATAAAGGAGGTAATCTGGCGGACATTAAACAATTATAGACCAATATCAAACCTACCCATCCTATCAAAAATATTTGAAAAAATTATCTACAAACAGCTCTACGCCTATCTCTTAAAATTCGACATTTCTTAGCCCCTGTCAGTTTTGCTTCCGCTCCCAAGAGTACCAACGATGCAATTATTAGTCTTCTTGATATAATTTACTCAGCCCTTCACAAAAATGAGTTTCCGATTGGACTCTTCACTGACCTGAGAAAGGCCTTTGACACTGTTAATCACAAATACCTCTTACGTAAACTCCATCATTATGGAATCTGAGGCTATGCACTGGACTATATCCAATCCTATCTTAGTGACAGACTCCAATGTGTAACCATCAATAATATAACCTCTCCCACTCTACCAATAACTGTTGGAGTGCCAAAGGGCAGCATCTGGGACCTCTCCTATTTCTTATATACATCAATGATCTGCCTAATGTCTTTAACATTCTGATACCGATTTTGTTTGCTGCTGATACTGCCCTCATCTACTCTAACCCCAACCCACATACACTAAATAAATAAATAAATAAATAAATATGTTTATTCAGGTAAGGTACATACATACAAGTGATTTTACATAAATTGATCGATTTATAGATAGAGCTAGTACATACAATGCCTAAAGCCACTATTACGCAATGCGTTTCAGGCAGGAAAAACATTAATATCTAAAACTTAATACTAATTGAGTATCAGAATAAAATGTGTTGAGAACAAATACAAATAAAGATAAAAAATGGGGGAACATGACTGAAAAAGCAGCACAAATACAACAGGTTGACAAACATCGTTGATTAAAAAAAAATAACAGACATGGGTTGACAATAGAGGGGTAAGGTAGGTTACAGGGAATTTATTAGGTAGAGTTTCGTTTTTATCTTAAACTGGTTAAGAGAGGTACAGTCTTTAACATGGTTGGGAAGGTTATTCCACATTCTGGGTCCCTTGATTTGTAGAGCATTTCTAGTTTGATTAAGTCGTACTCTTGGAATATCAAAACTATTTATTTCTGGTGTGGTGCTCATGGGTTCTGTTACAACCTTCAATGATGCTTTTGAGGTCAGGATTGGCATTACAGTTCAGCGTTTTATATATAAATAAATAAATAAATAAAAATAAATATGTTTATTCAGGAAAGGTACATACATAGAGAGATTTTACATAAGTGGATTGATTTATAGATAGAGCTAGTACATACAATGCCTAAAGCCACTATTACGCAATGCGTTTCGGGCAAGAAAACATTAATATCTAAAACTTAATGCTAATTGAACAAAAAGAATAAAATGTTTTGAGAACAGATACAAATAAGGTACAAAAAAAGGGGGGAACATGACTGAAAAGCATCACAAATACAATATGTAGACAAACAGCGTTGAAAAAAAAAAAAAAAAAAAAATAAGACATGGGTTGACAATAGAGGGGTAAGGTAGGTTACAGGGAGTTTATCAGGTAGTGTTTAGTTTTAATCTTAAACTGGTTGAGAGAGGTACAGTCTTTAACATGGTTGGGAAGGTCATTCCACATTCTGGGTCCCTTGATTTGTAGAGCATTTCTAGTTTGGTTAAGTCGTACTCTTAGAATATCAAAACTGTATTTATTTCTGGTGTGTGTGGTGGATATGTATAATACACATGGGAGAATGTGCAGTGACTTGATATCTAACATATTCAGAGATTTGAGTAGGGGTACTGAGTGATGTCTGGGGCCAGAGTTGGATATTGTCCTAATAGCAGCTTTGTGTTGAGTAATTAGAGGACGTAAATGATTTTGGGTAGTAGAACCTCAAACACAAATACCATAGTTGAGGTATGGATAGATGAGGGAGTAATAGAGAGTCACCAGGGCAGGGCGGGGTACATAATATCTGATCTTAGAAAGAATGCCAACAGTTTTTGAAACTTTTTTTGATATATTTAGAATGTGTCCCTGGAAATTCAGCTTGTGATCAATGAGAATGCCAAGGAATTTTCCATCTAAATTGTTACAAATTTGGGTATTGTTTATTTTGAGATTTGTTTGATTTGAGGATTTGTTGTCAAACAGAATATAGAAAGTTTTGTCAATGTTAAGGGTGAGTTTGTTGGCAATTAGCCAAAGATGGACTTTATTTAGCTCAGAATTTACTGTGGCATCTGTGGCACTAAATGATGTTGTTAATAATGAACTAAAAAAAAGTCCACTTATGGATGTCAACCAATAAACTAACACTTAACATAAAAAAGACCTACTACATCTTATTTGGAAGCAAATCTACAAATGCAATTCAGCTTCAGATAGATAATGTAAACATTAGCAATAAAAATGATGGAAAGTTTCTTGGCCTATTCCTAAACAAGAGACTCAACTTCAGCACCCACATACAACACATAACTAAGAAAGTCTCTAAAACAGTTGGGATACTCTCCAAAATCAGATATTATGTACCTAACTCTGCTCTCATCTCTCTATATTATGCACTATTCTATCCCTATCTTAACTATGGTATCTGTGCATGGGGTTCAACCACTGCAAACCACCTCAAGTCCATCATCACCCAGCAAAAATCTGCTATCAGAATAATAACAAATTCTGCTTTCAGACAACACTCAGCCCCCTTGTTTAACTCCCTAAACATGCTAAACATAATCTCACTCCACAAATTTTCTTGTGTCAATTACATTTACAAAACCCTGTTCTTAAATGCAAATCCTGCTCTGAAACTCTCCCTGGACAGATGTAATAGAACCTACTATCACCACACCAGAAATAAATATCTCTTTGATATCCCCAGAGTCAAACTTAATCTGTGTAAACACTCTATGGAAATAAAGGGACCCAGTCTATGGAACTCACTCCCTAATGAATTGAAAAGCTGTCCAACTTTTGCATCATTCAAAAACAAAACTAAAAAGTACCTAATCTCATCTGCATAGTTTTTTTTACCTTGTTGCTTGAAAATTGCACTGTATCTATTGCTACCCAATCTCCCTATCTTTATGTACCCAATCCGAACATCTTTACCATTGTGATCATTGCTGTCTTCTTATATGTGCTATCAATCTGCTGTACGGTGTCTGTTAATCTTGTTTAAATTACCACTCAAGTTGTCAATGTAATCAACCAGAGCTTTTATATACCAATGTGCCTTAATATAGTACTTACTATTCTCCCTCATCTCATTTTTTTCTTGCAATGTATCTGTTATAATTTTATTAATTCTGCTAGAATTTACCTACTTAAAATTATCTGTTAGATTAAGGACCTGCCCGAAACGCTGCGCGTACTAGTGGCTTTACAAGATTGCAAATACTGTACTATGCTATGTATTCTCTCTAACCCAATGTACCTTCTTGTATATAAATAAATAAAATAAAAATAAAAATAAAAATAAAATATAAGTGGAGTGTGATTTTCAGGGGCACTCAGCCATAGTTGCACTCAATTTTTTGTGTGGTGACTCAAAGTCTGAATTAATGTTATTTGAACATAAAGTGAAATAGTGAATTATGATATCTATAGGAGTGAATATATAATAATAAATTAATAATTGATTAACTTACTTATTAAATTATCTTTAATTCTGATTCATAGATCTTGATAATGAAAGCTAGAATGGAGAGCACTCTGAATTGTACTTGCTAAGTTTATGACGTAAAGATTTGTGAAGGAGCGATACTTGATAATTTAGGATAATATTGTTGTACAGACAAGTTCCATTCCTTGTTCCATTCCAACAAACTCTGTTTTCAGACAACACTCGGCTAATCCCTTTAAATCCCTAAACATGCTAAACATACACTCACTCCACACATTCTCTTGTGTCATTATATTTATAAAACCCTCTTCTTAAGTGCAAACCGTTCTGAAACTCTTCCTGGACAGATGTATAGAACACACAATCACCACACCAGAAAATAAATATCTCTTTGATATCTGGGGATATCTGTGTAAACATTCTATGCAAATACAGGGACCTGGTCTATGGAACTCACTCCCTAACGAATTGAAAAGCTGTCCAACCTATGCCTTCTTAAAAAATAAACCAAAAAGTACCTAATTTCATCTTCATAATTTCCTACCTAGTGCTTTATACTCGCACTGTATCTAGTGCTACCAATCCCCCAATATATATACCTAAGCCATTCAACTTTACCATTGTAGATTGATTGATTGATAAAGATTAAGCCACTCAAAAGGTGGCACGGGCATGAATAGCCTGTAAGTGGTGGCCCTTTTGAGCCATTACCAGTATCAATAAATAAATAAATAATAAATAAATAAATAAATTTATTATAATTAATATTAAAATTTATTATTAAATAAATTTCCTCTCTCCTCTCTCCAATAGATGATACTAGAGATCTGTGGAGGTGCGACTGCACCCTGCGTGACGGGAGATGTCTCTGGAGTTACCATTGTAATAATTGCTGTTATCTTATGTCATGTTTACTGAACACATTGTTTACTGCATTATACCTTGCAGTAATCCTCAAATTATGCTACAACTTACCTGTGGGATAACCCTTAAACTTACTTTAATGTACCTACTAATCCTGTCAAATTTCTTATAGAAAGTATATTTTTTTATACTTTCTTACAAAGTACCCTTATACTTTCTACCTAAGAAAGTATAAGGAAAATATAAGGATAAGGAAAGTATAAGGTCTACCTTCCTTTCTACCTCTACTTTCTACCTACCTACTTTCTTACAATGTATTTTTATACTTTCTTACAATGTACTTTTATACCTTCTTAAAATGCACCTGCAAACATTTTTTTAATTTTGATAAAAATCACCTTCTTAAAATTATATGTTAGATTAAGGATCTGCCCAAAACGCTATGCGTGCTAGTGGCTTTACAAGTACATGTATGTAAAACTTCAATGCTCTGTACTCTCATAAACTCAATGTACCTTCTTGTATATAAATAAAAATTAAATTCTTATAATTAACTCTTGAATGTATGGTGGCAGCATATTCTAGCCCTTTCCTCCTTTTTCTACCTCTTTCCTAACCCTCCCATTTTCTTTCATTATAATCTTTCCCTTTCTCTTGACCACTCTTCCTCTCTCCTCCTTTCCACCTATCTGTCTCCCTCACCCTATTTATTTATTTATTTATTTATTTATTTATTCATATACAAGAAGGTACATTGGGAATGTGAGAATATATAATATGGTAATTACAATCTTGTAAAGCCACTAGTACGCGCAGCGTTTCGGGCAGGTCCTTAATCTAAGAAAATTTTTAGTAGGTAAATACTAGCAAAAATTATAAAAAAGAAATGATAACAGTTACATGGCAAGAAAAGAAAAAAGAAAAAAAAAAAGATGAGAGAAAATTGTAGGTACAGTATAATAAAGCACTTAGGTAGCTAAGATTGATTGCAGTGAAAGCTTGAATGGTAGTTGACAAAATTTGGTAGGCACAATACAGCAAATGGCTAGCACATAAAGGAAGACAGCAATGAACACAATGATAAGGTTGTTTGGGTTAAATACATAAGAATTAGGAGATTGGGTAACACTAGATACAGAGCAAAAAATAAAGCTCAGTGTAGGAAACTAAGAAGATGAAATTAGTTGTCTTCCTTTCCTATGAGTTGTCTTCCTTTCTTTTTACAATTTTCAATACGTTCCAATGGTGACGTTACAGAGAAAGTAATCAGGTCGAGAATGATGGAGCATTTGGATAGAACCATCTACGTAACAGGGACACCTACCATGACCTCTGTACACTTGACCAGGTCATCACAGGGACACCTACCATGACCAGGTCACCACAGGTACACCTACCATGACCAGGTCACCACAGGGACACCTACCATGACCTCTGTACACTTGACCAGGTCACCACAGGGACACCTACCATGACCAGGTCATCACAGGGACACCTACCATGACCAGGTCATCACAGTGACACCTACCATGACCTCTGTACACTTGACCAGGTCACCACAGGTACACCTACCATGACCCGGTCATCACAGGGACACCTACCATGACCTCTGTACACTTGACCAGGTCACCACAGGGACACCTACCATGACCAGGTCACCACAGGGACACCTACCATGACCAGGTCATCACAGGGACACCTACCATGACCAGGTCACCACAGGGACACCTACCATGACCTCCGTACACTTGACCAGGTCACCACAGGGACACCTACCATGACCTCTGTACACTTGACCAGGTCACCACAGGTACACCTACCATGACCCGGTCATCACAGGGACACCTACCATGACCTCTGTACACTTGACCAGGTCACCACAGGGACACCTACCATGACCAGGTCATCACAGGGACACCTACCATGACCTCTGTACATGACCAGGTCATCACAGGGACACCTACCATGACCAGGTCATCACAGGGACACCTACCATGACCAGGTCATCACAGGGACACCTACCATGACCAGGTCATCACAGGGACACCTACCATGACCAGGTCACCACAGGGACACCTACCATGACCTCTGTACACTTGACCAGGTCACCACAGGGACACCTACCATGACCAGGTCACCACAGGGACACCTACCATGACCTCTGTATACTTGACCAGGTCACCACAGGGACACCTACCATGACCAGGTCACCACAGGGACACCTACCATGACCAGGTCACCACAGGGACACCTACCATGACCAGGTCACCACAGGGACACCTACCATGACCAGGTCACCACAGGGACACCTACCATGATGTACACTTGACCAGGTCATCACAGGGACACCTACCATGACCAGGTCACCACAGGGACACCTACCATGACCAGGTCACCACAGGGACACCTACCATGACCAGGTCACCACAGGGACACCTACCATGACCAGGTCACCACAGGGACACCTACCATGACCAGGTCACCACAGGGACACCTACCATGACCAGGTCACCACAGGGACACCTACCATGACCAGGTCATCACAGGGACACCTACCATGACCAGGTCACCACAGGGACATCTACCATGACCTCCGTACACTTGACCAGGTCACCACAGGATTAAGGATTAAGAAATCAAACAACAAGAAGCTACAGGATGACCTAGACAGACTGAAGGAATGGTCCAAGAAATGGCTACTTGAGTTTAACTCAAGCAAGTGCAAAGTGAGGAAGATAGGCATAGGGAGCAGGAGGCCAAATACAAGGTACCAGCTGGGATAAGAAATCCTTCAGGAGTTAGAACGAGAGAAAGATTGTTGTTGGGTTGATAAGTTGAAAGAAAAGGGTTGATATCATACCAGACCTATTCCCTGAAGCACACATCAAAAGGATAACATCAGCGGCCTATGCAAGGCTGTCGAAAATAAGAACTGCCTTCACAAACTTGTGTATGGAATCATTAAGACCCTTGTATACCTCAGACCAATACTGGAATATGCAGCTCCAGCCTGGAGTCTACATCTAGTCAAACACAAAACAAAGTTAGAAAAGATTTTGAGGTATGCCAACAGGTTAGTCCCCGAGCTGAGAGGTATGAGCTACGAGGCAAGATTACTGCAACTAAAGCTCATGATACTGAAAGACAGACGAGTTAGGGGAGACATGTTCACTACCTATAAAATTCTCAAGAGGAATTGACAAGGTAGATAAAGATAAACTGTTTAACACTGGTGAAACACGAACAAGGGAACACAGGTGGAAACTGAGTACCCAAATGAGCCACAGAGACGTTAGAAAGAACTTTATCAATGTCAGAGTAGTTAACAGATGGAATGCATTAGGCAGTGATGTGGTGGAGGCTGACTCCATACACAGTTTCAAATATATTTATGATAGAGCCCAGTAGGCTCAGGAATCTGTACACCTGTTGATTGACGGTTGAGAGGCGGGACCAAAGAGCCAGAGCTCGACCCCCGTAAGAACAACTAGGTGAGTACAGGGACACCCAACCTGTAGGACAGCTTGTATTCTGGAGCAGCTGGTGACCACATTACAGTCGACCTGGAGTGTTGAGTAATGTAACACCAGAGATAACTCACCGTGTTACTGCCACCCGTCACCACAGGAGCAGCAACACCTGCCACCACAGGAGCAGCAACACCTGCCACCACAGTGATAACTCACCGTGCTACTGCAGGAGCAGCAACACCTGCCACCACAGTGATAACTCACCGTGTTACTGCAGGAGCAGCAACACCCGTCACCACAGTGATAACTCACCGTGTTACTGCAGGAGCAGCAACACCCGTCACCACAGTGATAACTCACCGTGTTACTGCAGGAGCAGCAACACCCGTCACCACAGGAGCAGCAACACCCGTCACCACAGTGATAACTCACCGTGTTACTGCAGGAGCAGCAACACCCGTCACCACAGTGATAACTCACCGTGTTACTGCAGGAGCAGCAACACCCGTCACCACAGTGATAACTCACCGTGTTACTGCAGGAGCAGCAACACCAGTCACCACAGTGATAACTCACCGTGTTACTGCAGGAGCAGCAACACCCGTCACCACAGGAGCAGCAACACCCGTCACCACAGTGATAACTCACCGTGTTACTGCAGGAGCAGCAACACCCGTCACCACAGTGATAACTCACCGTGTTACTGCAGGAGCAGCAACACCTGCCACCACAGGAGCAGCAACACCTGCCACCACAGTGATAACTCACCGTGCTACTGCAGGAGCAGCAACACCTGCCACCACAGGAGCAGCAACACCTGCCACCACAGGAGCAGCAACACCTGCCACCACAGGAGCAGCAACACCTGCCACCACAGGAGCAGCAACACCTGTCACCACAGGAGCAGCAACACCTGCCACCACAGGAGCAGCAACACCTGCCACCACAGGAGCAGCAACACCCGTCACCACAGTGATAACTCACCGTGTTACTGCAGGAGCAGCAACACCCGTCACCACAGTGATAACTCACCGTGTTACTGCAGGAGCAGCAACACCCGTCACCACAGTGATAACTCACCGTGCTACTGCAGGAGCAGCAACACCTACCACCACAGTGATAACTCACCGTGCTACTGCAGGAGCAGCAACACCTGCCACCACAGTGATAACTCACCGTGTTACTGCAGGAGCAGCAACACCTGCCACCACAGGAGCAGCAACACCTGCCACCACAGTGATAACTCACCGTGCTACTGCAGGAGCAGCAACACCTGCCACCACAGGAGCAGCAACACCTGCCACCACAGGAGCAGCAACACCTGCCACCACAGGAGCAGCAACACCTGCCACCACAGGAGCAGCAACACCTGTCACCACAGGAGCAGCAACACCTGCCACCACAGGAGCAGCAACACCTGCCACCACAGGAGCAGCAACACCCGTCACCACAGTGATAACTCACCGTGTTACTGCAGGAGCAGCAACACCCGTCACCACAGTGATAACTCACCGTGTTACTGCAGGAGCAGCAACACCTGCCACCACAGTGATAACTCACCGTGTTACTGCAGGAGCAGCAACACCTACCACCACAGTGATAACTCACCGTGCTACTGCAGGAGCAGCAACACCCGTCACCACAGGAGCAGCAACACCTACCACCACAGTGATAACTCACCGTGCTACTGCAGGAGCAGCAACACCCGTCACCACAGTGATAACTCACCATGCTACTGCAGGAGCAGCAACACCTGCCACCACAGTGATAACTCACCGTGCTACTGCAGGAGCAGCAACACCTGCCACCACAGTGATAACTCACCGTGTTACTGCAGGAGCAGCAACACCTGCCACCACAGGAGCAGCAACACCTACCACCACAGTGATAACTCACCGTGCTACTGCAGGAGCAGCAACACCTGCCACCACAGTGATAACTCACCGTGTTACTGCAGGAGCAGCAACACCTGCCACCACAGGAGCAGCAACACCTACCACCACAGTGATAACTCACCGTGCTACTGCAGGAGCAGCAACACCTGCCACCACAGTGATAACTCACCGTGTTACTGCAGGAGCAGCAACACCCGGTCCGTAGAATTACCCAAATCTACCCAAATCTACCCAAATGTACCCAAATCCTCCTAGCATTACGTAAGTAATGAAGAAATATGATATATTTACTTACTGTAATGTTGGTGCTGCACGTAGAACACGATCAAACCTATTTTCACTCTGAAATAATGTAATTTCATATCGAAATTCGAAGTAAATATGTAGCAGGTGACGCCATAGGAAGTCGACGGTCCAAGCGACAAAATTGTGGAGCGACTTATCCAAGATATATGGTCGCCTGGAGAGTGTTTGCTGCCATATCAGCCTCCTGTACACAGTGATCCAGTCGTCGCACTTCTTTGCTCAAATTGTCGCAAATTTAATTAATTATATTAACAAGTAGAATGGGTATTTGTAAGAATATCTTTCATAAATAGCCACAAAAAATTTAATATTTATTTTAAAAAATGTGTCTGGAAGTTAAATCAACTCCACAAGACAATGATTTTGTTATATAGATACTATCGTTATTCGTTTGTATGCGTTCGCTACTTAAGCTACCCATGTTCTTTTCGTTCATAGAACACCGAACCCTATACGCTCTCTGATATATTGCTTAATTAATAGAGATTCACAAAACTTATATTTGTATATGTTATCAGAAATGCAGAGATAAAATAGTTTTTGTAGACATATAAGCTGTATGTTAATACTTTAGCATAAATATAACTGTAGTGAAAGTGAAGATATATGCCTTTTATAGTTACGTGATGGCTATCTCAGGGAGTGTGAAGGCCTGCAAACAAGTGAATCAATTGTGTAATTCCTTTGCATATATGCAAAGTAACATTAATGGTCTATATGTCAGCATAAACACAGATCTAGACGATAATGTGACTACATTTCAAGGAAAATATATCTTAAATGAAAGCCAAGATATGGTTAAATATATAGTCAATACCATACCATCGCCGGTGTCCGGACACCGGCGATGGTGTCGCTGAACTTCCAATGCGTCAGTGTCCTGCCAGGCGGGCAATACAGGCTTCACAATTCAGATAAAATTTGTAATTCGGAGAGATGCGTTAATAAACGCAAAATGTTTTATATTTTAAATACAGATATAAACTTTGTTTTCAAACGTTTATTGCAACAATATCTCAAGTATAAGAACCAAGATATATTTGGATTTAACAATTTCCTATAAAGTTGCAATGCTACCTTAATTGTATATGATGATCATCATGTGCACACATAAATTAACTTATAAAATGTTGAGGTAAAGATAGACGTATGTTAATTATGACACAGGATCGCTCTTAAGAACTTAATTATAAACCATAATATTATAACTATAACAATTCATTGTGTTGGGGTCAGGAAGCCACAGTATATTCATACACGATAGGCTTTTACCAAGGTCATCTTAAGGTCGTATTACTGACCCCGCCTAGGATGCAACCCCACAACAAGCTGACTAACTCCTGAGTACCTACTTACTGCTTGGTGAACAGTCGCATACGTGAACCCATACTCATCCTGTTGCCAGTAGTTTGTGCAACCCATACTCATCCTGTGACCTGTAATTTATTGTGCAACCCATACTCATCCTGTTACCAGTGTTGTGCACCCCATACCCATCCTGTGACCTGTAAATTATTGTGCAACCATACTGATCCTGTAACCTGTAGTTTATTGTGCACCTCATACTCATCCTGTGAGTCATAGGACATTGTGCAACCTTTTCTAATCGTGTGAATCTTTTTACTTTTGCTCTCCATACTCATCCTCTGCGCGATAGTTTTCTGTGCAACCCATACCATCATGTCACTGGAAAACGGGAGAGACCTTCCGGAAAGCTGGAGAACAGCTAATGTAGTCCCAATTTACAAAAAGGGTGACAGGCAAGAGGCACTGAACTACAGGCCAGTTTCCCTAACTTGTATACCATGCAAGGTGATGGAGAAGATTGCGAGGAAAAGGCTCGTAGAGATGCATGTGGAGGGAAACAGCTTTTAACTCTCCACCAGCATGGGTTCAGAGATAGTAAATCGTGCCTCACAGGCCTAATAGAATTCTATGACTATGCAACACAAATTAGGCAGGGAAGAGAAGGGTGGGCAGACTGCATTTTCTTGGACTGTCAGAAAGCCTTTGGCACAGTACCTCACAAAAGACTGTTACAAAAGTTGGAGCAACAGGCAGGAGTAAAAGGTAAGGTGCTCCAGTGGATAAGGGATAGTATCTAAGTAATAGGAAACAGCGAGTAACAGTGAAGGGGAAGGCATCAGAGTAGCGAGATGTCACCAGCGGGGTTCCACAGGGCTCTGTACTCGGACCCATCTGTTTCTAGTATATGTAAACGACCTTCCAGAGGGTATAGACTCATTCCTCTCAATGTTTGCTGATGATGCAAAAATATGAGAAGAATCACAACAGATGAAGATAGACAGAGACTACAGGACAAACTGGAGGAATGGTCTAGAAAATGGCTGCTAAAGTTCAACTCAGGAAAGTGTAAAGTAATGAAATTAGGCGAAGGGAGCAGAAGGCTGAACACAAGGTGACATCTGGGAGGTGAAATCCTGCAAGAGTTAAATAGAGAGAAAGATCTGGAGGTCGATATCACACCGAACCTGTCCCCAGAGGCCCGCATCAAAAGGATATCATCAGGGCATATGCTAGACTGGCCAATATAAGAAACTGCCTTTAGAAAATTGTGTAAGGAATCGTTCAGGACCCTGTACACCACTTATGTAAGACCAATCCTGGAGTATGCAGCTCCAGCCTGGAGTCCATACCTAGTTAAACACAAGACGAAATTAGAGAAGATTCAGAGGTATGCCACCAGACTGGTCCCGGAACTGAGAGGAATGAGCTACGAGGAAAGGCTAAGAGAGCTGAACCTCACAACCCTGGAAAACAGAAGAGTAAGGGGAGACATGATAACCACCTACAAAATTCAGGGTAATTGAAAGGTGGACAAAGACAAACTCTTTAGCACGGGTGGAACACGAACAAGGGGACACAGGTGGAAACTTAGTACCCAGATGAGCCACAGAGACGTCAGAAAGAATTTTTTCAGTGTCAGGGTAGTTAACAATAAATGCATTAAGTAGTGTTGTGGTGGAGGCTGACTCCATACACAGTTTCAAATGTAGATATGATAGTGCCCAATAGGCTCAGGAATCTGTACACCAGTTGATTGACAGTTGAGAGACGGGACCTAAGAGCCAGAGCTCAACCCCCGCAAAAAACAATAGGTGAGTACAACATGTGAGTGGTAGTTCATTGTGTACACTATACTCATCCTGTGAGCATAGGGTACACAATGAGTTCATTTGTACTCCATACTCATCATCAAGAAGTGTATTTTACCAGCATTGTAATATAAATTAAGAATAAAGGCTTAACTGGATTACGGACTCATAATCAAAATAAGAGCCATCACTAATATCATGACAAACGGCTAGGCTCCAC
The DNA here is from genome assembly GCA_020271785.1 of Procambarus virginalis. Lineage (NCBI taxonomy): Eukaryota > Metazoa > Arthropoda > Malacostraca > Decapoda > Cambaridae > Procambarus > Procambarus virginalis. Next base: position 48,801,174 of record WNGS01164858.1, read on the forward strand.
TTCCGCCTTCGACAAGCTGCCGCCGGAGGTGGGTAGTTTATTGTGCACCCCCGCACCCCCAGCCCTGGGGAGCGGGCATGGAATGTGGACATGTGAACCATTACCCCCCCCCCCTTCTAGATGTTACTACTGCTCGGCTTAGACTCGGTTACAAGTATCTCTGGGAATTCTCATTATCTGCTGATGTAGGCCTGACCAAATGTAAACTGTGTCAACAAAATTATTCGTACACCCTCCGTCACTATGTGATGGAGTGCGAAAAGATACGTGAATTTAGAGACAATTCTATAACTAATGTTCCAGCGATGTGTAAATATTTCATCAAAATGATCTGCTACCAGAAATTTTAGCCAAATATCCTCAGTTTGCTAACTGTAGGTAGTAATGAGTGATTGTAACCTATCCACCGCTGCCCACTGGATGGGGGGCGGTGTGCAGGACAAAATATATAAATTGTGACACTAGCTCTCCACATATGTCAGTTGCTTAATTTAGAACCTGTATTTGAGGTCGATCTCGAACCCATTGTTGATGTGACGACTTATATTGAATTTTGTAACTAGCTCATTAAGATTGTAACTTGCTTAGCTAAATGAATTGTGGGGAATTGTGGAATTGGGTCCTTAGCCCATTATGTGCCTCTGTAACCCTTTCACCTACCGCCCACGGGATGGGTATGGGGTGCATAATAAATGAACTAAACTAACTAAACCCACCCCCCCCCTCACTCATCTTGTTAACAAAAATAATAATAATAATAAAAAAATAATAAGATTAATAAAAATATGTGCATAAAAAAATAAAATATTACTGTAATTCCTTGTGCTTGAATGAAGATGAGGAAAGACCCAAAAATGTGTAAGCGTATTATAAACAAAATTTTTCGATCTAACCTTCATTCTTCTCAATGTGCTGTATACCATGAAAGATATACATTGTTGTGTTGTGAACATTGTATACAGGGCCTCAGGATATACATCCCACAACAATTAACTAGCTCCCAGGTACCTAATTACTGCTAGGTGAACAGCAGGTCATCTAGCAGTGAACACCACCTGCCAGCTCACCTAGTAATGAACACCACCTGCCAGCTCACC
>WNGS01164858.1:48813759-48834106 GCA_020271785.1 Procambarus virginalis
CATTTCGATTACTGCAGCGTCTGGGATGCTCCCGACCGCAAGGTTCGATCCTCGTCACGGCCCTTGTGGATTTGATCATACATATATGATTTTGACATAACTCAAGTTCTTCAAACTTGCACAACACTTTCCAATTTTTTGTGCATAATCAACTAGGCAAATATTCCAACTTTGTCTAAATGATCACAACGTAACTTTAAAAACAATATAAATAAAATAATTTAAAATTGCAATACAGTATCCACTCAATTTAAAAACGGTCTCTTTTATACCGATCTGCCGGTAATACCGACCGGTTTGGGAGACCGGTATTTATAGCCTCATATAACGGTCTGGGTCTGGGCGTCGATATTACCGAAGGTCCGGTATTGGGTTTGTCTTAGTATCAGAGGGTCCTCACATGGCAAGCAGGCCACCTACCCATTTCATCCCCTCCCTCAACGCCTCACTGAACCTCTACCCCACACCCTCACTTCTGGCCTTCCCCCCACAGCCTGGAGAATCGCCATCTAATAAAGCATCCATGAAACAAGTAATTTTTACTTTTTTATTATCCTAATAATTTACTAAACAAAATCTTCAACAAAAATATATATGAATGTACAGTACATATTAAATAAAGAAACATCTGTTAACTGGTCAAGTGTTAGGCTTATCTCTTCTCTTCCCCGAACCACCCGACACACACACCCCCCCCATACTTCCCATACACAACACACAATCTCGTTCGCTTCTGGCGTCCCCATCATCCACTCTATCCTCTCCCTCCCTCTCTTCTTCTTCCCTCCCTCCATCCGTTCGTCCCTCCTTCCTCCCTACCTCCCTCCTTCACTTCGTCCTCCCTCCAACCATCCCTCCCTCCCTCCTTCCCTCCATCCTCCCCATCACTCCCCTCCATCCCCCCTTCTCCCTCTTCACCCCATCCATCCTATCGTCCCTCCCTCTATCCTTCATCACTCCCCTCCATCCCTTACCCCTCTTCCTCACTCCCTCCTTCCTGCCATCTACATCTGGTTGCGAGCTGGTCCCCTAACCCCCACCAACCGACACCCCCCTCCCCCCAACACTTTCCCATACACACGCTCTCTCTGGTTCACCTCAACAACATAGCGGCACCCTCCTCTCCTCCCGCCATCAATGCATCCATCCACCATCAAACCAACCCCTCCATACCATCCTTCATTCCATCCATCCATCTCCATCCCCCCCCCACCACCCACCCTCTGCTGCCTGCACTCCTCCTTGCTGCTCCCTCCATGCCTACCACCCAACCTCTGCCTTCCTGCCTCCCCCCTGCCCTCTACCTGCCTTCCCCCTCCCTCCTCAAGCTCTGCCTCTCCTGCCTGCCTCCCTTCCAACCTCCCCCCCCTGCCTACAACCCTGCCCGCCTGCCTCCCACGCTCTGCTTTCCTCCTTGCCTCTCCTCCCTGCCCCTCCCAGCCTCTACCTGCCTGCCTGCCTACATTTCAGCCTATCCATCCTGCATGGCCTGCCCATCCACCCACCATTCAGCCATCACTGACACACCGAGTGCATTTGGAGCCAACATGGTGCACGTATGTTCCTTGATTTTGCTGATATGTAAAACAAACTCACGGAATGAACACTCCAGACTCATGACAAATCAAAACAATGGGCTGTGAATCTGTGACGTCACATGGTAGAAGGCACTATAGTGGTGGACTCAGTGGCTGTCTGTATAAAAGATATCTTACCTGAACGTTACTTGAAAAATTAACCGAACACATAACTTCGGAAAGACCAGAGATCCGGAATACCGACCAGTGTACAGCCCCATTAGGACCGTTTAAATCGAGTGGATACGGAAACGTCAGATTTTCAATCAATTAAAAAGATAAACAATCGCCAATTGTTCATTAATGTTTCATGCGCTCAATGCATATGATTTTCAATTGCATCCAATTAGAATATATGCTTTCAGTAAAGTTTACTACAAAAAAATTGTCAAGATGCATTTGAAACATGTGGCAAATTTAGACAAAAAATAAATTATAACTACAAATGTATAGGTATTTAGAAAAAAATTCCATTCCTGAAGGGATCGTAGAACAGGACAGCTGCGCACACCAATATGACACAATGGTGAAGATTTTGGTCAGAAGCTGGTTTAAGAAGCCACTCAAAGTTGAAACCTCTAGTTTCAGAGATAATTGAGGTTAAAGTTCTCGACAATGAATACAGGAGTTTGAATTTGTTATGTTACCATTACATTACCTTGAGGGTGGATACCTTAAGGTTGCTCCGGGGCTAGTGTCCCCGCGGTACGGTCATCGACCAGGCCTCCTGGTTGCTAGTTGTATGTTTTAATAAACATTGTTTGGACTTCGTACTTACATAAGAACATAACAACACAAGAACAAAACAAATATCAGGTAAATGAAATATTATTATAATTAATAAATATATATAATTTATAATAATTATAATGAATTAGGGGATATATTTAGGGTCTACTTTAAATAAGTGAAAAAGCTCTAATATGGTTCCTAATCCTCAAAACATCCTAAAGAGACAAAGAAAATAGGGTTTGAAATCTGTGGAAAAAATCTGCCCCAAAAAAATTCAAAGTTCCAAGTTCTGCGAGTTGTGACCGATTTATTTGTTGACCAATTACATTCTATCTTCACATAGTTTGGGAAGGGTATGCACTCTCCAGAATGTAAAGGTTACAACCAAATCAGATAATAAATAAAACAAAAAAATCTTAAAAAAAAAAAATCACTAAAAAATCTTCTTTAGACATTGATGAAAGTATATATATTAACATTTGGCAATGTATTTATATGATCTCTAACACAATAGAGCATAATAGCATAGTTACTCATTATTATTGGTGTTATATGTATTACTCAGCAATGCTATAAAGACACCAGCTGTATATCCACTTTGTGGACACTTCTTACTACTATTTTCCTTCTTTGTGTGTCAGTGCAGTTGCTTAACTCTATATTACTGCATTATTCCTTAGTTCTAGTTAATAGGAGTTGTTCTCCTTATCAACAAAAGGTTCTTCTTTTTAAAAAATTGATCTAAAATCAACTTTCTGAAAAATATTTTGATGAAAGTTCACTACACTGAAAACAATAAACTGGAGATTTGTTACTATCCAGTTTTAAGTTTTCTTTACATAATTTGAACACTTTTTGCTTCCAAGCTCTACAACATGCGCGGTCTAAGGGTTAATCAAAATATCATGAATCCGAGGGCTTGTTTCTGAACATTATAAGTCCGAGCTTAGTGATAGACACCAATATGTAGCCATCAATGACATAACCTCTCACACTCTCTACCACTAACTGTAGGAGTGCTACAAGCCAGGATCTAGGACCTCTCCTATTTCTTATATACATTAATGACTTGCCGAACGTCTCTAACATTCTTAAACCTATACTGTACTATTTGCTAACGATACTACCATCATCTTTTCAGACCCCAACACCCCAAACACACTAAGTAATACTGCAAATGACAAATTTAAAAAAAAATTCACATCATGGATATCAACCAACCAAACTCACACTAAACATAGAAAAGATATAGTATTATTTTATCTAGAAGAAAATCATAAAAAATTCTCATTCAGAATAGACACTTGTTCACAGTAGTCATAAAAAATGAGCGAAAGGTCCCTCCAGGTTATACATAGACTTGAGACTAAACTTCAGTACCCACATACAAAACAAATTTACTCAGTTTTTATGATGAAGCCACAGAGATTTTACAGAGAAAGAGATGGTTGGGTTGACTGCATCTATCTGAACCTAAAAAACCAGCGTTGAATGTAATGAAACGCCATTTCTGGGTGCGTCCCGGAGGCTCCCCCCCCCCCCCCCACTGAGTAGCCAGGTCGAATGGATATGTATAACTTTTAATCCTTATTTGATACTAGTCAATATATATAATAACAATACACCATGTAATAATTTCTGTCAATGTAATTCATTTTTATAATCTGGAACATATTGGAAACCTTTTTTTTCCATATTGCTAACATACCTTGCTAAGTGCCACCACAACCAAAATCAAGTGTACCAATATATTCTACCAACCCTCTATTTTATTGGGACATATTACCTGATCAAGATTGTAATGACTAAGTCAAAAATCCCCTTTTCCTAAATATTACATTACCTAGCAGCCTAAACAGGAAAGCTCAACGATATGTATATTATGAGACATCCTCTCATACATACCAACCAACCAGTACATACAATACTTCCAGCTGCTTCTTTCTTATTTAGTATGAAGCGTAGATGTTGAAATAAAAGGAAGATCAAAGATGGTGACAATGACTCGAGTCATTATGACAAAGACTATCTCCTAAATTTAAGTTTTCCACTTCTAATTGGATTTAATTTAAAACATACTGTACATGAAAGTATTCTTCTTACATCTTGGGTTTTGTCTAATATGCCAGTGCTTTTATTCAGCATTTCTCTTGTTAGGTGGTGTTATGGGCTTCTCTCATGTGAGTTTTATTGGCACCTGATTGAAGGTGACAGATCAAACACCTCATGAGCTTAGTCAACGTCATACCAAGTCGCATACTTGGTCTTACTTAGATTGAGATTACATTCTTCGTGAGGACAGGTATACAGTACTTATATACTACTTTCGACTGCTGTAAAATGTTCTTAGCTGGCTGAGAACATCTCACCAGGAGGGAGATATGGGAAGGTGTTTTGGAGCGCCTGGCTGTCTGGGTTCGAACCCTTCACTGGGAAGTTTTTCTGATGCATATGGCTTGGGGGACCATTCAAACTTGTCCCACAAGTGATACTCGCATCTCCCCACATTGTGAATTGATTTTATGAAAATTGTTTGTGTCTGCAGGCCACAGAGTGCTGTTGGGAATTGGGTTATAAGTCTAACAAACTTCCAATTCTTTTAAACAATCAGTTGTGGTCTAGCAGATACAGTAAGTATATATATGTGTGTGTAATTACCTAAGTGTAGTTACAGGATGAGAGCTATGCTTGTGGTGTCCCGTGTTCCCAGCACTCTTTGTCATATAACGCTTTGAAACTACTGACGGTCTTGGCCTCCACCACCTTCTCACCTAACTTGTTCCAACCGTCTACCACTCTGTTTGCTTAAGTGAATTTTCTTATATTTCTTCGGCATCTGTGTTTAGCTAGTTTAAATATATGACCTCTTGTTCTTGAAATTCCAGGTCTCAGGAAATCTTCCCTATCGATTTTATCAATTCCTGTTACTATTTTGTACATAGTAATCATATCACCTCTTTTTCTTCTGTCTTCTAGTTTTGGCATATTTAATGCCTCTAGCCTCTCCTCGTAGCTCTTGCCCTTCAGTTCTGTGATCCACTTGTAGCATGTCTTTGCATCTTTTCCAGTTTGTTAGTGTGCTTCTTAAGATATGGGCACCACACAACCGCTGCATATTCTAGCTTTGGCCTAACAAAAGTCGTGAACAATTTCTTTAGTATATCACCATCCATGTATTTAAAAGCAATTCTGAAGTTAGAAAGCGTGGCATAGGCTCCTCGCACAATGTTCTTTATGTGGTCCTCAGGTGACAGTTTTCTATCTAGAACCACCCCTAGATCCCTTTCTTTGTCAGAATTCTTTAAAGATTTCTCACATAATTTATAGGTTGTGTGGGGTCTATGTTCTCCAATTCCACATTCCATAACATGGCATTTATTCACATTAAATTCCATTTGCCAAGTGTTGCTCCATATACTTATTTTGTCCAGGTCTTCTTGAAGGGCATGACAATCATCTAGGTTTCTTATCTTCCCTATTATCTTAGCATCATCAGAAAACATGTTCATGTAATTCTATATTCCACTGGTAGATCGTTTATGTAGACAATGAACATTACCGGTGCAAGAACTGAACCCTGTGGTACTCCACTTGTAACATTCCTCCAATCCGATACCTTGCCTCCATTACGGCCCTCATTTTTCTGTCAGTTAGGAAATTTTTCATCCATGTTAGTAGCTTACCTGTCACTCCTCCAATATGTTCCAGTTTCCAGAACAACCTATTATGGGGAACTCTGTCAAAAGCCTTTTTTAGGTCCAGATAGATGCAGTCAACCCAACCATCTCTTTCCTGTAAAATCTCTGTGGCTCGATCATAAAAACTGAGCAAGTTCATTACACAGGATTTTCCAGATCGAAAACCATACTGTCTGTCTGATATTATATCGTTTTCCTCCAGGTGTTCTACCCATTTAGTTTTAATTATTTTTTCAATATTTTGACTATTACACTTGTCAATGATACCGGTCTATAATTAAGGGGGTCTTCCCTGTTTCCACTTTTGTAGATTGGAACTAGGTTAGCCTTTTTCCACACATCAGCTACAACTCCTGTATACAGGGATGCCTGAAAATCAGTTGAAGTGGAATGCTGAGCTCAGGTGCACATTCTCTCAGAACCCATGGTGAAACTCCATCTGGACCAACTGCTTTGTTCTTACTTAGCTCCTTGAGCATTTTTTCCACTTCATCTCTAGACACCTCTATTTGCTCTATGTTGTTCCCTGGAATTCTTATTGTGTCTGGTTCCCTAAAGATTTCATTTTGTACACACACACACACACTTTGGAACTTTTCGTTTAGTGTTTTCACATTTCCTTTTCATTATCCGTGAATCTATTTCCCATTTCCAACCTCTGAATATTATCCTTTACCTGCAATTTGTTGTTTATGAATTTATAGAATAGACCTGGTTCGTTTTACATTTGTCTGCAATCCCGTTTTCAAAATTTCTTTCTGCCTCTCTCCTCACTGCCGTGTAGTTGTTTCTCTCATCTTTGTATCGCTGGTATGTTTGGGGGTTTGGCCTCTTCCTGTATTGACTCCATTATTGTGTCTTTTGGTCACTGGCCCTCTCGCAATTTCTATTGAACCAATCCTGTTTCCTAGTTCTGCATCTCTTGTTTTGGTATCAATTTTTTGTGCCTTTATCATATATTTCACAAAACTTGACATACATCTCATTCACTTCCTTGTCTAGCATCAAGTCTGTCCAATTATACTCACTAAAAAAATTTCTAAGGTGGTCATAATGTCCTCTCCTGAAGTCAGGTTTTTCAACTGCTTCAACCTCCTTATTTTCTTCCAGATTATAACGCATTGCATACTTTATTCCCAAAAAGACATGGTCACTTTTACTCAAGGGAGGAAGGGACTGAATGTCAAATATCTCTTCCTCCTTCCTGGCAATTATCAAATCAAGCATGGAGGGAACGTCCCCTTCCCCTCATCCTCATAGCTTGTTTAACATGTTGATACAAGAATGTTTCCAGGTTGAGGTCTACAAATCTACAGGTCCAGAAATCTTCTGTTTTAGCTTCATATACTTCCCAGTCTATGGATTTCAAGTTGAAGTCACCGACTATCAACAGACGTGATCTATCGTTATCCACTCTCGCTATAATCTCTCTCATTATTGTTATAAGACCTTCGCGTTTACTATCTAGCTCCTCCTTTGACCATAAGCTGCTTGGCGGTGGACTATATGCATTTATGATCATTAGTTTATCAACATCATGGCAGATCTCTAGTGCTATTATGTCAACTTCTTGTGGATTGGCATTCATTATTTCTTTCACCTTTAGGTGTTCTTTCACCAGCACAGCAACGCCACCGCCTTTCCTATTTTTTCTGTCCCGTCTCCAAATTGAGTAGCCCCTTGGGAATATGACCTCATTTAAAATAACATCTTCAAGTTTTGTTTCCGTGAGTGCAACAATGTCTGGTGTCTGCAGCTGAATTACATCACTTACATCACAGTGAGTAGAGAGGCAGAAAGAAATTTTGAAAAAGGGATTGCAGACAAATGTAAAACAGAACCAGGTCTATTCTATAAATTCATAAACAACAAATTGCAGGTAAAGGATAATATTCAGAGGTTGAAAATGGGAAATAGATTCACGGATAATGAAAAGAAAATGTGTGAAACACTAAACAAAAAGTTCCAAAGTGTGTTTGTACAAAATGAAATCTTTAGGGAACCGAACCAGACACAATAAGAATTCCAGGGAACAACATAGAGCACATAGAGGTGTCTAGAGATGAAGTGGAAAAAATGCTCAAGGAGCTAAGTAAGAACAAAGCAGTTGGTACAGATGGAGTTTCACCATGGGTTCTGAGAGAATGTGCACCCGAGCTCAGCATTCCACTTCAACTGATTTTTGAGGCATCCCTGTAATTACCTAAGTGTAATTACCTAAGTGTAGTTACAGGATGAGAGCTACGCTCGTGGTGTCCCGTCTTCCCAGCACTCTTTGTCATATAACGCTTTGAAACTACTGACGGTCTTGGCCTCCACCACCTTCTCCCCCAACTTGTTCCAACCGTCTACCACTCTGTTTGCAAAAGTGAATTTTCTTATATTTCTTCGGCATCTGTGTTTAGCCAGTTTATATCTTTAACCTCTTGTTCTTGAAGCTCCAGGTCTCAGGAAATCTTTCCTGTCGATTTTATCAATTCCTGTTACTATTTTGTATGTAGTGATCATATCACCTCTTTTTCTTCTGTCTTCTAGTTTTGGCATATTTAATGCTTCTAACCTTTCCTCGTAGCTCTTACCCTTCAGTTCTGGGAGCCACTTAGTAGCATGTCTTTGCACCTTTTCCAGTTTGTTGATGTGCTTCTTAAGATATGGGCACCAAACAACAGCTGCATATTCTAGCTTTGGCCTAACAAAAGTCATGAACAATTTCTTTAGTATATCCCCATCCATGTATTTAAAAGCAATGTGTACAGGAGTTGTAGCTGATATGTGGAAAAAGGCTAACATAGTTCCAATCTATAAAAGTGGAAACAGGGAAGACCCCCTTAATTATAGACCTGTATCACTGACAAGTGTAATAGTCAAAATATTGGAAAAAATAATTAAAACTAAATGGGTAGAACACCTGGAGGAAAACGATATAATATCAGACAGACAGTATGGTTTTCGATCTGGAAGATCCTGTGTAATGAACTTGCTCAGTTTTTATGATCGAGCCACAGAGATTTTACAGGAAAGAGATGTTTGGGTTGACTGCACCTATCTAGACCTAAAAAAAGGCTTCCGACAGAGTTCCCCATAAGAGGTTGTTCTAGAAACTGGAACATATTGGAGGAGTGACAGGTAAGCTACTAACATGGATGAAAAATTTCCTAACTGACAGAAAAATGAGGGCCGTAATCAGAGGCAAGGTATCGGATTGGAGGAATGTTACGAGTGGAGTACCACAGGGTGCAGTTCTTGCACTGGTAATGTTCATTGTCTACATAAACGATCTACCAGTGGGAATACAAAATTACATGAACATGTTTGCTGATGATGCTAAGATAATAGGGAAGATAAGAAACCTAGATGATTGTCATGCCCTTCAAGAAGACCTGGATAAAATAAGTATATGGAGCAACACTTGGCAAATGGAATTTAATGTGAATAAATGCCATGTTATGGAATGTGGAATTGGAGAACATAGACCCCACACAACCTATAAATTATGTGAGAAATCTTTAAAGAATTCTGACAAAGAAAGGGATCTAGGGGTGGTTCTAGATAGAAAACTGTCAGCTGAGGACCACATTAAGAACATTGTGCGAGGAGCCTATGCTACACTTTCTAACCTCAGAATTGCTTTTAAATACATGGATTGAGAAATACTAAAGAAATTGTTCACAAATATTATTAGACCCAAACTGGAATATGCAGCAGTTGTATGGTGCCCATATCTTAAGAAGCACATCAACAAACTGGAAAAGGTGCAAAGACATGCTACTAAGTGGCTCCCAGAACTGAAGGGCAAGAGCTACAAGGAGAGGTTAGAGGCATTAAATATGCCAAAACTAGAAGACAGAAGAAAAAAAAGAGGTGATATGATCACTACATACAAAATAGTAACAGGAATTGATAAAATCGATAGGGAAGATTTCCTGAGACCTGGAACTATAAGAACAAGAGGTCATAGATATAAACTAGCTAAACACAGATGCCGAAGAAATATAAGAAAATTCACTTTCGCAAACAGAGTGGTAGACGGTTGGAACAAGTTAGGTGAGAAGGTGGTGGAGGCCAAGACCGTCAGTAGTTTCAAAGCGTTATATGACAAGAGTGCTGGGGAGACGTGACACCACGAGCATAGCTCTCATCCTGTAACTACACTTAGGTAATTACACTTAGGTAATTACACCCCCTAACCCAACCACAAGCTCCAAAAGACCACAAGCAGGCCCACTGGGATAGCCCCACAATGGAAAAGACTGTCACAGCAATGATAAACAATGTAGATGCTGAAAACAAAGCCCGCCTCCTAGCGATAACAGCACCCCACGCCGGGGATTTTTTATTTGCTGTGCCAATGCAGCCCTGGGAATTCGCCTCAATCATGACGCTCTCCGCACTGGAGTGGCCCTCCGCCTTGCCGCCCCCATCCTCACCGAACACAGGTGCATCTGCGGAACTGCAATGGCAGACCAATATTTTTTTTTATTTATTAATATATATACAAGAAGGTACATTGGGATTGTGAGGATACATAGCATAGTGATTACATTCTTGTAAAGCCACTAGTAAGTAATATGGTCGTCATGGTCTGGTATGTCGTAAATCACAGGGTAAGATTGAAGACATGAAGTCAACGACATCATCAAGAGGAGCCTCACCACAGCCCGTTGCCCGGCACAAAGAGAACCACACTTATTCAGACCTAACGACCCTCAAAAGCGCCCAGATGGGGTCACCTTGCTTCCTTGGAAGGATGGTAAGCAAGTGGTGTGGGACTACATGTGCGCTGCCACACTGGCCAGTATCTACTACAGCACACGTGAAGGGGGTGTCGCTGCTTCTTTCAGGGAGTCGCAGAAAATTATAAAATACAGAGGTCTGGCACGTTGCTACAGCTTTGTTCCGATCGGCTCGGAGACCCTTGGTTTGTGAAGAAAATGTGCATTGAAGTTCCAGAAGGAATTTGGGGACAAATTGATCGTCGCTACAAAAGATTAGAGAGCAAAAAGTTTCTTGTTCCAGCGCCTCAGTGTTGCGAATCAGAGGGGAAATGCCTGTTGCGTCTTAGGCACTAGTCCAACTTCAGAGGAATTCGAAGAAGTGTTTGACTTGCAACAATGATCGAACCAGGGATGCCAGATTGGGCTACCAATTATTATAATTGTATTCAATTAAAAAGGCAGCTATGTATGTCGCTACTTACTACTTTTTCGGCGACAGTTAAAATAAGCTGAGCTGTTTATTCTGAAAAGCGAATCAATTGGAAAAAAAATATTTGGCTACTATTATTGTGAGATGTCTGTGACATTTAGTTCTTCAGCTCGCGACTTTTGGCAACTCAAATCTGGCATCCATGGATCGAACCTATAAAATTTAATACATTACAAAGAAATAAACATTCATTACCTTCGAGACAAGAAATCCTTTTTATTTTCTAACTGTTGCCACAAATATGGATTCTGTAGTCGCTGAATTTTCTGTACACTGGCAGTGGGAAGTGTGAGTCGCAAGGAGCCCATAACTTTCTGGTATTCAGTGGTAGTGGGATCCAGGGCCACCAAGACGTGGGTCTGACTATCTGCCATTGCTTGCCAGTGAGAGGGAAGACAATTCTGATTTGAGTCAGGTGTTGATTTTTTCTGGCAAGTGTCTTGGGATGGACGTCTGCGTATTTCCCTTATCTTCTTTGTTTGAAGGTTAGTCTGAGTCATTTCTTTAAAGTTCAAGCAATATTGAAATTTTGAATTACGTGTACTAATTACCATTGATGACAAAGGATCTGACAAAAACTGCTTTTCAATATCATCATTTGTGGTGCTGCAAATAAATTCCAGTTTTCTCAGACTATCAACCTCGCCATAACGAATCCATTTGCCTTGTTCATCATGAAAGTACCAATCATATACAGTAGATTTTGGACTCTTAGACTCTCCTGCAGATCGGGTTGAGATTCTCCGAATTTTAAGCCTATTTGATTCTGAAGAAACTTTACAAGACATGTCCTTGAAATCGGCTGCCCATGACTCAGTACCGAAAATGTTTAAAAGTTCTGTAGCATATGATCCACCTTTGCTGGGATCAAAGGGAGGAATTTGGACATTATCTTTTGAAACGTCTCGGTAAGCAGTTTCTAATGCTTTAGACTGAAATATACGGAAATTGTACCATTTACTCCCTTTTTCAAACTGCCAATGGGAGAGACTTTTTGCATGAAGATACCTGCATCCTTTGATAGCGTTATGACACTTACCATCTAGAGCATACACACATATCTCAGGTACTTCTACATCACCACAAACATCAGTGGATTTAACAGTAAGTTTCTTTCTCTCTGTTTTCTTATCTTCAACATCAGGCCTCTCTTTTCTATACTTTCTCTGACCTTTCCTTTTAAGTGTATCACTTTTTTCTGAACAGTCCGAATCACTTTCACTGTCTGAGGAAGACTCTTCATCACTATCATCATTTTTGCTGTTGCTATCATCTGATAGTGTAGTGTTTTCTTTTCCTAGAGATACAGATGAAGTCCTGCTAATATCCTTTTTGTGCAGAGATTGTGAAAGGGTTAACAAAATGTCACGTTTGGTCTCATTTGTGGAGATGCCATAACGCTTAAACAGTCTCTTACAATGGGCAGTGGATAGGTCATGACTAAATGAACACTTAGGAAATGAACAATTTCCGACAGTCTTTACATAATCTTTACATAAATGTAATCGACTACATCCTTCATTCCTTGTGCATCCTTTCTTTGTATTGTAGAAGTTACATATTTCAGGGGTAAAACTTGCTTTGCAGACTTTTTGAATTACGTAGTATAACTTACGTTGGTCAATCAAATTTAAATAAAACTCTGAAAGTATAGAACTGTTGTGACCGGTATCCAACTGATGTCCATACTGACATTTAACACCTGCTTCACAAAATCCTATTATATAGAACTTGCACATATGAAGATTGTGACAAGTATCACGATTAACACAGCCTTCTGGAGACGTGTATTGTGAACACAAGCTGACTTGAGGAAGAAGTTCAATCTCTGTGTCATCCTCAACATTCTTGCATGAAAATATTTTCTTATGTGCCTCTACCAACTGAATAACTACTTCCACATTTTTGTTAACTTGTTTACTAAGGCTTTTGGCTGTACGCCGATGTCCATCAAAGGTAGATAGAATTTTTGCCAGTTTTTCAGGATATAGTTTTGATGGTGTACTTTTCTTAGGGTTACCTTGCATGTGCAGATTCTTCTTCTGGCCAGAACCATTTCTTGCTGTTTGATCCCTGAATAAATTATTTTTGGGGGAAAAGTTTTCAGAATATTGATCAGAGTCTAGGTCTAAATCCATTAAAGGAGGGGCACTTGCGTTAACTCTCTCATATTGTCGAACTGATTCGTCATATGAGGGTGGAGGGGTTTGATTATACTGTTCCCTTCTGTTATTTCCACTGTGGTCATGAAAAGGAGAGCGGCCATGTTGGAATGCTTGATAATCTTGGCAATTTGCTTTTCGATCATCTGAAGGTGTTTGATTTTTATTCTTTGAAGGTCCCAATTGCCAGTCCTGTGAAGCAAGGCAGGAATTGCTGGAGCTCTGATCATATAGGGGACTTGGGCCCTGATTGTGTGAAGGATGGTAGGAAGGACTTGGGCCCTGATTGTGTGAAGGATGGTAGGGAGGACTTGGGCCCTGATTATGTGAAGGATTGTAGGGAGGACTTGGGCCCTGATTATGTGAAGGATTGTAGGGAGGACATTGACCCTGATTATGTGAAGGATGACTTTGGCCCTGATAGTGTGAAGGATGGTAGGGAGCACTTGGGCCCTGATTATGTGAAGGATGGTAGGGAGGACTTGGGCCCTGGTTATGTGAAGGATGGTAGGGAGGACTTGGGCCCTGGTTATGTGAAGGATGGTAGGGAGGACTTGGGCCCTGGTTATGTGAAGGATGACTTGGGCCCTGATAGTGTGAAGGATGATAGGGAGGACTTGGGCCCTGGTTATGTGAAGGATGAATTGGACCCTGATTGTGTGAAGGATGGTAGGGAAGATATGGACCTTGATTGTTTTGATCTCTGCCCCAGGGTTGCCTATGGTTTTGATTTCGATAAATTTGACTCTGCTCTAGTTGTTGCAAGACTTCACAGAGGTGACTTCCTCTTGTAGGTCCTCGATGTGATTGTCTCTGACTGTTTCTTGGAAACTGTTCACCATCTCCATGATACAAGTTCATCATCGATTGGCTGCCTCTTTTATTCTGAAAAGGATACGATTGAATAGTTTTTATTAACAAATACAAATTATTGTACAGTACAGTACATTACATTTTCATTATTATATTTTCCTCATATATGAAAATAAAAACCCGCATTGAATGTAATAAAACTCCTCTTTCTGGAAGAGTCCCAGTAGCTCACTGTAGCTTTCTTACCAAGATGACTCCCCACTAATGGGTCACATCAGTCACAGGGTCCTGTTGGACCTACTGGAGACCAGAGGTTGAATCTGGCCCATTTTGCAGAGATGCAAAGATCAGAGGACTATCATCACTCGCTGGGAAAGCATCCAGAATGTCAGTGAAGCTTTTCAGACAAATGCAAGGTTCATAAAAAATCAGGTAACATGAAGCATTGAAATAGCCAAACAACCCTGCAAATGATTAATTCAAAACAACTGGTTCACTAAAAATTTGCTCGAACCCGTTCGTACCGATGGCCACCATCAGGCGGCCCAAAGCCCATGGCTCCAAAGTTAACCTGGAACTCATGCATAATGAACTCACGAACTTGGTACGAAGGGAGAGAGTCAGGAGCCACAAAAGCTCTTCCAGAAAGAGGTGTTTCATTGCACTCAGTTCTTTCTGGGAGGAGCCCATTGTGACTCCCTGAAGCTAATTAATCACAGAGAAAAAGATCTACAAGGGACTTACGAGGGAGAAGGAGAGATAGCAGGTACTAGGTCAAAGCAGTGACTTTCCCAGCCCAGTGCAACACAAGACTGACTGGGACCAGAAATACTGACCAAATACTAGGCTGCCAAATCCCTGTTAGACCTCCAAAATCATCCCCTTAAGTCCAAATATGAGCCCATGACATGTTGCAGAAAACTGCAGCTAAAATGGCATACATATTTACATTATATTTACGATGACATTGCAGACAACCTGAGAAATACGAGTCTTGGAACAGAGGACCAACGAAGCAGGGTCAATCAACAAAGTGTCTGCCTAGGCAGAACCGGTGGCATGCAGATTTCAGTGGAATGCTGCCACTGTATAACAAATGATACATCCTAGGTCAGATCAGCCAAGTTTCAATCTTCAAAGGAACCCTCCAGAAACTAGTTATCATTTTTTGCCAAAAAGGAAAGGGGGCCAGTGGCTGAGCGGACAGCACGCAGGACACGTGATCCTGTGGTCCCGGGTTCGATCCCAGGCATCGGCAAGAAACGATGGGCAGAGTTTCTTTCACCCTGTTGCTCTGTTACCTAGCAGTAAATAGGTACCTGGGAGTTAGTCAGCTGTCACAGGCTGCTTCTTGGGGGTGGAGGCGTGGTCGAGGACTGGGCCGCGGGGACACTAAAGCCCCGAAATCATCTCAAGATAACTTCAGAAAGGGAAGGCTGCAAATGAAAAAATTGCCCACCAGTGCCAAAAGAATAGAACCCCCACATCTGAGGAAGTGAATAAACCTATTGAACCCTGCAACCAGAGGCAGAAGCCAACAAAATCACCGCCCTAAGAAAGACATCCCAAGCCAAAAAGACAACCATAAACTGAGAAAGAAACATCTATACTAAAATACTATTGTCACATAATTCCCTTGCATATCCTGGAAAACTGCCTCTTCACTCTCACCTTTGTTGTTGATAGCCTCCTCAAAACACTACTCCATCTCAAGCAGAACTACATTCAACATAAATCATCCGTTCTGAAGCACAAGCAAAGTTCAAAAGCCTGTCTAGACAATACTCCCAGGGTACACCCCCTACCTCTTGTTGCAGGTGTGCTCACTGGTTGGCAGTTATTTGCTACAGATTGCTTGTTATTCTGCCAGTGACCTGTTCCAGCCACCATTGACAAAGGATGTGACGTCAACAACAGGGGTACAAGTACACCTGACTCGAGCCGTCAACTCCAGTCTCTTTTTCAGGTGATCTGGATTATGACATTACGAGTGGTCACATCAGCTGTTCCGCCAGACATTTTGTGTCCAGGCTGTGATGTCTTCAGTGTAACTATTCGCAGTTACATATTTTATTCTCTTTGTGTTAACGTAATCTTTCATGTGTTATTCCTGTTCTTGTGTATCAACCAAGTAGTGTAAGTCAGTGGTTTTTGTAATTCAGATGTTATTTGTTAATTTTATTGTAAAGTAAATTGTTAAATTTTTTGTCTGAGTATTACTTCCACTCTTTTTTGCCCAATTCTCACACTGCAAAGGCCTATGCATTTTTTTTTTACTTAACGAGTGTGTGCGCAACTTTCCATCTGCCCAGTACACCCGCAGTATTGTATCATGTCACAACTATCTACATGAAATACTATCTGCTTTGGGTTTTTTATGTCTTATCCTTCAGCCGGTCCGCAATTTTTCTCCAATTTTTGCCAGTCCGCAGGTGTAAAAAGGTTGAAGAACGTTGGTCTAGAAAGTCATCACGGACCTTTACATGGGTTTCTATAATTGAAATCCATATTAGAATATTGTGATCACATAGAGGGGGCGTGCTTTTCCCTTACCTGTAATTGAGCAATCATGCACATGTCTGATGTTAGCACAATATCTAGAATGGTGTTACCTTGGGTAATTATTACCTAAGTGTAGTTACAGGATGAGAGCTACGCACGTGGTGTCCAGACTCCCCAGCACTCTTTGTCATATAATGCTTTTTAATTACTGACGGTTTTGGCCTCCACCACCTTCTCACTTAACTTGTTCTAACCGTCTACCACTCTGTTTACGAAAATGAATTTTCGTATATTTCTCCAGCAGCTTTGTTTTGTTAGTTTAAATCTATGCCCTCTTGTTCTTGAAGTTCCGGGTCTCAAGAATTCTTCCCTATCAATTTTATCGATTCCTGTTACTATTTTGAACGTAGTGATCATATCACCTCTTTCTTCCATCTTATAGTTTTTGCATATTTAATGCCTCTAACCTCTCCTCAGCTCTTGTTCTTCAGTTCTGGGAGCCACTTAGTGGCATGTCGTTGCACCTTTTCCAGTTTGTTGATGTGCTTCTTAAGATATGGGTACCATACAACCGCTGCATATTCCAGCTTTGGTCTAATAAAAGTCGTGAACAATTTCTTTAGTATTTATCCATCCATGTATTTAAAAGCAATTCTGAGGTTAGAAAGTGTAGCATAGGCTCCTCGCACAATGTTCTTAATGTGGTCCTCAGGTGACAGTTTTCTATCTAGAACCACCCCTAGATCCTTTTCTTTGTCAGAATTTTTTAAAGATTTCTCACATAATTTATAGGTTGCGTGGGGTCTATGTTCTCCAATTCCACATTCCATAACATGGCATTTATTCACATTAAACTCCATTTGCCAAGTGTTGCTCCATATACTTATTTTGTCCAGGTCTTCTTGAAGGGCATGACAATCATTTAGGTTTCTTATCTTCCCTATTATCTTAGCATCATAAGCAAACATGTTTATGTAATTCTGTAATCCCACTGGTAGATCGTTTATGTAGACAATGAACAATACCGGTGCAAGAACTGAACCCTGTGGTACTCCAATTGTGACATTCCTCCAATCTGATACCTTGCCTCTGATTACGGCCCTCATTTTTCTGTCAGGAAATTTTTCATCCATGTTAGTAGCTTACCCGTCACCCCTAAAATATGTTCCAGTTTCCAGAACAACCTCTTATGGGGAACTCTGTCGGAAGCCTTTTTTTAGGTCTAGATAGGTGCAGTCAACCCAAACATCTCTTTCCTGTAAAATCTCTGTGGCTCGATCATAAAACTGAGCAAGTTCATTACACAGGATCTTCCAGATCGAAAACCATACTGTCTGTCTGATATTATATCGTTTTCCTCCAGGTGTTCTACCCATTTAGTTTTAATTATTTTTTCCAATATTTTGACTATTACACTTGTCAATGATACAGGTCTATAATTAAGGGGGTCTTCCCTGTTTCCACTTTTGTAGATTGGAACTATGTTAGCCTTTTTCCACACATCAGCTACAACTCCTGTACACAGGGATGCCTGAAAAATCAGTTGAAGTGGAATGCTGAGCTCAGGTGCACATTCTCTCAGAACCCATGGTGAAACTCCATCTGGACCAACTGCTTTGTTCTTACTTAGCTCCTTGAGCATTTTTTTCCACTTCATCTCTAGACACCTCTATGTGCTCTATGTTGTTCCCTGGAATTCTTATTGTCTGGTTCCCTAAAGATTTCATTTTGTACAAACACACTTTGGAACTTTTCATTTAGTGTTTCACACATTCCTTTTCATTTTCCGTGAATCTATTTCCCATTTTCAACCTCTGAATATTATCTTTACCTGCAATTTGTTGTTTATGAATTATAGAATAGACCTGGTTCTGTTTTACATTTTCTCTGCTCCCTTTTTCAAAATTTCTTTCTGCCTCTCTCCTCACTGCATGTGTAGTTGTTTCTCGCATCTTTGTATCGCTGGTATGTTTGGGGGTTTGGCCTCTTCCTGTATTGATTCCATTTTTGTGTCTTTTGGTCTCTGGCCCTCTCGCAATTTCTATTGAACCAATCCTGTTTCCTAGTTCTGCATCTCTGTTTTGGTATAAATTTTTTGTGCCTTTCATATATTTCACAACACTTGACATACATCTCATTCACTTCCTTGTCTAGCATCAAGTCTGTCCAATTATACTCACTAAAAAATTTCTAAGGTGGCCATAATGTCCTCTCCTGAAGTCAGGTTTTTCAACTGCTTCAACCTCCTTATTTTCTTCAGATTATAACACATTGCATACTTTATTCCCAAAAGACATGGTCACTTTTACCCAAAGGAGGAAGGTACTGAATGTAAAATATCTCTTCCTCCTTCCTGGTAAATATCAAATCTAGCATGGAGGGAACGTCCCCTTTCCTCATCCTCGTAGCTTGTTTAACATGTTGATACAAGAATGTTTCCAGGATGAGGTCTACAAATCGCAGGTCCAAAAATCTTCTGTTTTAGCTTCATATGCTTCCCAGTCTATGGATTTCAAGTTGAAGTCACCAACTATCAACAGTCGTGATCTATCGTTATCCGCTCTCGCTATAATCTCTCTTATTATTGTTATAAGACCTTCGTGTTTACTATCTAGCTCCTTCTTTGACCATGTGCTGCTTGGTGGTGGACTATATGCATTTATGATCATTAGTTTATCCCTCATGGCAGATCTCTAGTGCTATTATGTCAACTTCTTGTGGATTGGCAGTCATTATTTCTTTCACCTTTAGTGTTCTTTCACCAGCACAGCAACGCCACCGCCTTTCCTAATTTTCTGTCCTGTCTCCAAATTGAGTAGCCCCTTGGGAATATGACCTCATTTAAAATAACATATTCAAGTTTTGTCTCCGTGAGTGCAACAATGTCTGGTGTCTGCAGCTGTATTACATCACTTAACTCCAGTATCTTCGATCTCACTCCATCTATGTTGGTGTATGCAATCTTCAGGAACTTGTTCCCCCTCTCCTTATTCTTCACTCCCCCTCTCTCTATTGATTTTGTTGTTTGCCTTTATGTACCACTTTACTGGTCTGCCTACCCCTAACACTTTGTAGAAAAAAGAATTGATTTCTTCTTCATTCCTGCTCTCATTTAAACTTTTTGCCTCGGCGAGGTTCAGTTTCAGCTTCTCTCTGTCTTCTTTTGAAAGATCTCGTCTTAAACCCACTTTCCCATCCTCATCACTTTGTAATTTCTGGCATTCCTGAGTACTTCTTCCATCTGTATGGCACCGTTTAGGGTGATCCTCAAAGGTCGATCTTTCCCTTTTACGTATCTGCCTATTCTCCTATAGTTGCATATGACGTCTATGCAATTGAAAAACCTGACTTTAGGAGAGGACATTATGGCACCTTTAGGAAATTTTTAGTGAGTAAATTTGACAGACTTGCTGCTAGGCAAGGAGTGAATGAATGTATGTCAAGTTTTGTGAAATATATTATAAAGGCACAAAAAATTATACCAGAACAGAGAAGCAGAACTAGGAACAGGATTGGTTCAACAGAAAGTGCGAGAGAGCCGAGACCAAAAGACACAAAATGGAATCAATACAGGAAGAGGCCAACCCCCAAAACTACCAGCGATACAAAGATGCGAGAAACAACTACACGGCAGGCGAAGAGAGGCAGAAAGAAATTT
>WNGS01164858.1:48862232-48882197 GCA_020271785.1 Procambarus virginalis
GGGGGAAGTCGTACCGCGCGCGCTCCGTTAAAATCGTGACATTAACCGGGATTTCTTAGGACCACAGCCTTGGATTACCGATTACAGGCATAACAAGTGCATAGTGACCCGCTGGAAAATTTGAAAACAGTCATTATCAACGGAACTTTGTGTTAAATAGATAATAAACGGGAGACCACGTGTGGGCCAGTGCATGAGGCTTTGTGTACGTGCGTGTATGAGGAAAAAAAATAGTGAACGGTGATTCGTGGAACAGTGAAGTGGAACGGGTACCACAACAACATATAAGTTGGAAGTGAAGGAAAATCGTGCATAGAATATTATAAATATAGAATGCTAGAAATATAGAATAGTGGCAAAGGCGGCATCAGTAGGCTGTTTCCACAAGCCACGCGAGGCCTACCCCAGGGCACGTCCCACAGGGATAAAATACGGAAATCATATAGTGTACTATGGAAATGTGAATCTAATAATTAGCAATAAAGTGAGTGAATACCATTGCAAGCCGGAAATTAGGCGGAAAATCCCTTGTAAGAATACAAGCAAAGAATAAATCAGTGTTATAAATCGAGTAGCTGGAAACTCGTGACATCAACCTGGGACGACAAGAGGTCACCTGTACCGCACCGGGGACCAGCTTCGCTACCCTACGCTAAGTACCTGCCATAAAGTTTGAACAAAATAACATACATAATATTACAAATATACGGTATACATATAGTATTATAAATATTAAATATATAAAAATATACATATAACTTTATAAAGAGTTAAAAGGACTGACATCAACAAGTGATCCACACAGTAAACCACAAATACAACAATACATCAGACAATGGAGAGGTGTGGCGAGTGCTCGGGAGTACTGGGAAAACGTAATGTAGGCGTAACGTGTTGCATCTGTAACATGAGATTTCACCTGGGCTGTACAGAAGTATCTCCAGGATGCACAAAAAGGCAAGGAATTTACTGGGTCTGCAAAGATGACAGATTAATGTTAGAGAACATAACTAAACTGATGAAAAACATTCCCGAGTCACAGAGATTACCATTCACAGACAAGCTACCAGTGATATATGCAGACTGGGAAAAGACAACATTGGTTAACGACCAAAACCCAGGAACAGATAGTTTAGAGAACCGCAGCAGTAATGTGGAGGAAGAGGGTATTGTAGTACATAATAGCAGCAATATTGCAGAGTCAGGTAATATAAACGATGTGAGCAACAGTGAGACAGAGTGCATAAATGAAGGAATTGGGACGAAAAGCGGAGATGGCTCCAATAAAGAGGTAGACAAGACAGACACAGATATAAATACCTTGAAAAACGCAAAACCGGAACACATTTGCAAATTCTACGCTAAAGGAATATGCAAATATGGAAAATTAGGAACAAAATGCCATTTTCTGCATCCTCGAAAATGCAGGAACATGTTGGCGAGGGGTACATGCCGTTTTGGAACAGGGTGTAGATACTTCCACCCCAAATTATGTCAATTTTCAATTAGGGACAAAAAATGCTACAATCTTCAGTGTCCGGAATTCCACGTGAGAGGTACACAACGTTATAGACGGGAAATCAGTATGACACTACTGGCAATTTTTAGAGGAAGGCAGAAACAGAGCAGAAAATATAAGAGAGAGGAACAGTCAGATGGAACCACCACAGGATTACAGAGGGGAAGGGAGATACCCACAAGTCTGGAATACACATTACCAACAAACACACAGGTACTACACCACACAACACTCGCCCCACTACCGAAACTGGACGAATCACTTCGAAAACAACACACCTGGACGCAAACACAGTGGCCCCCTTACCAGAGCCTCAGATATTAACACCAAGTAAGGCATCCAGCACTTCCACTACCACGATAACATCATTTATATTTGCCAACATTCAAGGTATAAAAACACGCAAATCCAACAAAGTTCACTTTATAGATGGTCTCCTTCATGAGGCAAATGCAGTGTTTGCAGCCCTAACAGAAACCCACACAAAGGACTACCATGATGGTGAAATATGGATCTCAGAGTACAATCTTTTCAGATGTGATAGGAAACACCGGCTTCAGGGTGGGGTCAGCCTATACATCAAAGACACACTCATCTGTACTGAGCTGCTAAACACCTCAAATGATATGGTGGAAGTGCTGATAATCAAAATAGAGATTATAAATGTAGTTATTGTCCTTGTATATAAGTCACCGGAGGCAAACCCTCAGCAGTTTAAAGACCAACTAATGAAAGTAGAACACTGCTTGGAAAACCTCACAAATCCAGCTCCGAACATCATCCTGCTTGGGGACTTCAACCTACGGCACCTGAAATGGAAGCACCTGGCTAATACAGTAATATCAGAAAGAATACCAGGAAGTAGCCTTAATGAACAGGCACATGCAAATGACCTGCTACGGATGTGCGACAGGTTTGCCTTAAACCAGCAAATAGTAGAACCAACCAGGAAGGAGAACACGCTGGACCTCATTTTCACTAATAATGATGAATTGATCAGGAACATAATGATTACAAATACCTGTTACTCAGATCACAACTTAATTGAAGTTATGACAACCATGGGGAATAGACCTTCAAAACCAGTCCAGATTCCCGGTGGAGGAGATTTCAGCAAATTCAACTTCAATAATAAACAGATAAACTGGGAGCAAATAAACCAGGACTTCACAGAAATAAACTGGGAAGAACAGCTAGGAAATGCGAACCTGAACCAGTGCCTGGAAAAAATAAGCTCAGTAGCACTAGAAATATGTACAAACCGCATCCCCCTAAGAAAAAAGAGGAAGAGATGCAGATTGGAACGAGAACGTCGTTCCCTATATAGGCGAAGAAAACGAATCGCGGTACAACTTGAGAGTCGCACCCTATCTCAGGAACGGCGAAGAAGGTTAGGTAGCGAAATAGGAAAAATTGAACTCAAGCTACAAGAATCATACAAAACGCAGGAGAGGAAAGAGAGCAAAAGGCCATCAGTGAAATAGAGAGAAACCCGAAATATTTTTTCTCCTATGCAAAATCAAGATCAAAAACCACATCTAGTATCGGGCCCCTGCGAAAGGAAGATGGAACTTTCACCGATGACAACAAAGAAATGAGCGAGCTACTGAGGAAGCAATACGACTCTGTCTTCAGCGAGCCATTAAACGCACTAAAGATCGATAACCCAAATGAATTTTTCATGGATATGATACCAACATCAAATCATATATCAGACGTCACCCTATCCCCACTGGATTTTGAAGAAGCCATAAACAGTATGCCTATGCACTCCGCACCAGGCCCGGATTCTTGGAACTCCATATTCATCAAGAACTGTAAAAAACCACTATCGCAGGCCCTTCACATTCTGTGGAGACAAAGCCTAGATACTGGCGTTATTCCTGATATACTAAAATCAGCAGAGATAGCACCACTTCATAAAGGAGGAAATAAGGCAGAGGCAAAAAATTACAGACCGATAGCACTAACATCGCACATCATAAAAATTTTTGAGAGAGTGCTAAGAAGTAAGATCACAAAATACATGGAATCACAGCATCTCCATAACCCGGACAACATGGTTTCAGAACAGGGCGCTCTTGCCTGTCGCAGTTGCTGGACCACTATGATATGGCATTAGATGCTATGGAAGACAAACAAAACGCTGATGTAATTTACACAGATTTCGCAAAAGCTTTTGATAAATGTGACCATGGTGTTATTGCCCATAAAATGCGCTCAAAAGGAATTACCGGAAAAGTAGGCAGATGGATCTACAATTTCCTGACCAACAGAACCCAATGTGTAATAGTCAACAAAATAAAATCCAACCCGTCAACCGTTAAGAGCTCAGTCCCCCAGGGTACTGTGCTTGCTCCAGTACTTTTTCTCATCCTATATCGGACATAGACAAGAACACAACCTATAGCACTGTATCATCCTTTGCAGATGACACTAGGATCTTCATGAGAGTAGGCAACATAGAGGACACGGCGAACCTCCAGTCAGATGTAGATCAGGTCTTTCTATGGGCTACAGAAAATAATATGGTGTTTAACGAAGACAAGTTCCAGCTCATGCGCTATGGAAAAATGAAAATATAAAAACGGAAACCACGTACAAAACTCAGGCAAATCATAACATAGAACGAAAAGGCAATGTAAAGGATCTGGGTGTACTCATGTCGGAAGACCTTACCTTTAAAGAACACAATAAAGTAGCCGTCACAACTGCAAGAAAAATGACAGGTTGGATAACAAGAACTTTTCACACTAGAGATGCTATACCGATGATGACACTTTTCAAAACGCTTGTGCTCTCTAGAGTGGAGTACTGCTGCACAATGACAGCCCCTTTCACTGCTGGTGAAATTGCTGACCTGGAGAGCGTGCAGAGATCCTTTACTGCTAGAATCCACTCGGTAAAACATCTAAACTATTGGGACCGACTAAAGAGCCTAAATCTGTATTCCCTTGAGCGCAGGCGGGAGAGATACATAATAATTTACACGTGGAAAATATTAGAGGGGCTGGTCCCAAACCTGCACACAGAAATAACATCACATGAGACCAGAAGACATGGCAGGATGTGCAGAATACCCCGTTGAAAAGCAGAGGTGCAACTGGTACTCTGAGAGAGAACTCTATCAACATCAGAGGCCCGAGACTGTTCAACACGCTTCCACTACACATAAGGGACATAACTGGCAAACCCCTCACAGTGTTCAAGAGAGAACTGGATAAGCACCTCCAAAGGATACCTGATCAACCAGGCTGTGACTCATACGTCAGGCTGCGAGCAGCCGCGTCCAACAGCCTGGTTGATCAGTCCAGCAACCAGGAGGCCTGGTCGATGACCGGGCCGCGGGGACGATAAGCCCCGGAAGCACCTCAAGGTATCCTCAAGGTAGGTAATTACCTAAGTGTAGTTACGGATGAGAGCTACGCTCGTGGTGTCCCGTCTTCCCAGCACTCTTTGTATATAACATTTTGAAACTACTGACAATCTTGGCCTCCACCACCTTCTCACCTAACTTGTTCCAACCATCTACCTTCTGTTTGCGAAAGTGATTTTCTTATTTTCTTCGGCATCTGTGTTTAGCTAGTTAAATCTATGACCGCTTGTTCTCAAAGTTCCAGGTCTCAGGAAATCTTCCCTATTGATTTTATCAATTCCTGTTACTATTTTGTATGTAGTGATCATATCACCTCTTTTTCTTCTGTCTTTTAGTTTTGGCAGAGGTGTATGGGCGTTTTGAAGCTTACAATATACCCACGAACACTAAAAGGCGTCATGCACACCATAAGTCGAGCACTTTAAGGTGCTTTGCGCAGTGCAGGAGTTAAATAATCATTAGGAAACACCATATTCTTTGAATGTTGTCACCCAAATCATATATGTTACACTCTAATACAAGAGAGATCTCTAAAACAAGATGACTTTAACAAATGATAGATCCCTAAATACGAATTGATAACACAAGACAGGTCTCTAATGCATGCAAGACAAGGAAGGCCTCTAATGCAAGTATATTATAAAAGACAGGTCTAACAAGCTAATTAAAAAACACACAATCTTGATGAATGCCCAAAATATTGAGCATAATTAGTGGCTTTTTGAAAAATTCAACTACCTACTTTGATAACAATAATCACACAGTTTGGAATTCATACAACTAAAATATTATAATCAAGCCAGTTCTCTGCCACAAGACCACAGATATATGGATCTAAAGAAAAAATTAAAAATAATATGCACAAGGGTTAAATATAGTTATTATCTGCTCAGTGTGACCACAATTCTGCTTATTAAAAAACACTCCTTAAGGTATATAAAATGCAAGTAGTGTATCAAAGAACTAATAGTGACAAATATTCAAATAAGGTGAAGTGGTCACATCTACAGAATATAAGTGTAGGCTACTGCTGCCACCACATACGGCCACCACCACTGCTGTCATGCATATGCAGTAAGTATGCAGTATGCAGTAAGAATATATGATTCTCCTTCAGTATTAATGACAAAAATTATGAGGCATTTTTGTACAGAAGCACTGTACAAGTCACTGAATAAGGAAGCCTACAACTTATCCTTTCATCTTTATACAATATGAATGATGAACAACATACAGTGTAAAAGTATTATACCTTTAGAATTTCCAAGAATTCAATAATATACTTGGGGTAGTACTCTTCCTTGTCATACTTAACAAAGACAGTTGGAGCATTTACATTGTCCACAGTTGTGTCATAGAGTGCATTGGTGTTGGGGTTAACTGGAGGACGAGTGAGTGTAGGAGACCCTCTGACTGTAGTGCCAATGATAACGTCTGCCAATATAAGTGAGTACTGACCATAGGCATCTGGGCTACAATGACGACAGGCAACTGCAGCGCTGAAAGTGGAAATAAAATGCTGAATAATTGAAAAAAAAAAAGTTCAATGTAATGAAACATCATTTCCTGGGCAAAGCCCCGGAGGCTCCCTGAAGCTATCCAAACTGATATGTGCTATATTAGTTTGGGGTCATAAGTCACTTGGAATTCCTATGCCTACCGGGAACCAGAGCCACAACCTGATCCCCTCACAAGAGGCACAGGGAAGCAATTGCATACGACCACTCTACATTTACAGTATGTCATATTCCGCCATTGACCAGAGTGGGCATTCAGAAGATAGGCGAGCCAATACAAACAACTAGCCAGTAAAAATGCGACCTACAGCCAGAAAGACCGCATTCCGTTGAGTGAAGATAAGAGGTGGCCTCGCCGCCCGCCTCACCACCTCACACTGCCACCCAGCCACAGACGTTCTCGCTCTTGATGGTACTGGTACTTCAACATGAAGGACAAGATGATGCAGAAACCAACGACACGCACCACCAAGCCAAGAAAGGCCCCTGAGGAAACTAACCTTGGCTATGGGGCAGGTCCTATTAGTGCCAATGCAGTGCCATTTTGAGGACCCATATTTCAGACCATATTATATTAGTTTAGTATGTTTTAGTGTTATATTTTGATATTACATCATAAATAATTGTAAATATAAAACTGCTGGACATATTAAATTTTTTTTTTTAATAATTTTTTTTCTGTTGTTATCAGGCGATCGTCATGGAACTTCACACCTTACTGAAGGCATGCCTATCTACAAGGGTGCCAATTTTGAATGAAATTGGTCGACATTAACCTCAGCCACAGGTGGCTGAACTTTGACCTTTATTTTTTACAGGTAAGTAATTAGCAACTACATGGTTGAATAACTTTTTCATTTATTATTCAATTTACATGAAACTTGGACATTATATGTAGAGTTTATGCCTCTAAAAATCCGAGTTTTGTTTTTTTCATACGTTCATTTATTGATTTTATAAATATTTATAAACATCATTTTGTTGTATAATTTTTTGGGTGAACTTTGAAAATTTGTATTATTGCACTAAATACATTTGGGATAGAAAATAACTCCTAAACCTTTATTATATGTAATGTGATAGCCGAGTATCATAGAAATTATTTCGATTGACTCGTGTTTGTTATTCAACATTGAAAAATGTTGAAAAATATGTAAAATATGTTTTTTCCTCCCTCTCTATTTAGGCTAAGATGCTGAAACTTGGATTAGTTTCAGCCCTTTTACATGTAAAACATCAATAAATTTTCATTGCACTAGAACAACTTTTAATAATCAAGGACATGCCTCTTTAACAATCACTGACAAAGGGCCACGACAAGACGAGGAGAAGAAAGAACCTGATCCAAATACTAGGAAGGCTGAGGTGGCGCACGAGCAGGCTGGAGGTGACAAATGCACATGAAACTTGCAGAACAGAGCGGAATTAACATCCAACCCAAATGCAATGCCGGAAATTTCCGACACCCAAAAACTAACCCATAGCACAGCAAGATAAATGCGTTGTGTTAGGAAATTAAAATTACTAACAATATTAATTTCTTATGTGGAAGTGCCAAAAGTTTCCCATTATCGATGGTGGGCTATTGAGTCACCCACCACGGCTCATGCGGTGATGATTTCTTATCTAATTCTTATTAAAACCAGCCAGCAATTTGCTTTTATTTGCATTTGTTATTTAGATTGGGAAATTAATTAAATTCAACAACAATTAAAGTGTACTTCCATCCCAAGGTGAATTTCCATATCTGTGATATGTCGATTCATAGCCAAAATAATAATCATGTCACGCATTCACTATTTCTAAAATGTGCTCTTAATCATAGGAAACCTTTCGATCCAGTGTTATGAACAACGGAAAACTGTTCTCTGGTATTTGACATAAAATATTAAGGAGTAAAATGATGCCAATATTGTCTCGTTAGTGAACGAGGTAAATAAAATAGCGTGACTAATTCCTGGGAGTTCACAATGAGGGAGGGAGGAGGAGGCCACTTGTGCACAGTCTCTCATGACAACACGAGCTCGATCTGATCCCAGCTAAAGCAAGTCGATTAGCATCGTCTAATATTTGGGTCATCCGACGTCTCACGGCTCCCAGACTTTGCTACTAGCTTCACACAATAAGGGAAATTGTGTTCGATTGGCTACAAAAAGTTCTAGTGGTGTTTATGGCCATATTAACCTTTCTTAGAATAGGCCGGCCATTACGCCATAGGACATCTTAAACATCCAGAGTAAGTTTAGGTTTATAAGACAGTTATCTATTCATTTGAGATTATCTGAGGAAATATTAGCACTGCAGGAGTTATATTTATGTTGTTCGCAGAGTGTAGAGAAGCAACCGGGAGCCAATCGCCTCAACTTACGATTTACATATAGGCTCGACACCCCAACTAGGAGGCGAGAATTTGGACTCTCTCTCGAGATGTTCCTCTGACACTACATACGCAAACTTACTCGGCAGCTAAGCCCTCCTAACTTATTCATTAATAATTATAGTTAGTCTACTAACCTTTTATTAAATATTATTTACCATGATATACTAACTTCATGATTATATAATATTATAAGGTGGATTTAGCAATATTAAATCAACCTTCAAAAAATTATGTAAGTGGTAACACCTAGCAGGAATATAATCAGTCATACAGTCCACTTTTACAGTCCACTTAATAATAACTAATCTTAATATAACATAAACACCTGCTGGGAAATTCCTGCATACAAGGTGAAGTGGCTCCACCAACGCCATATAACAGGAAGCGACAGTATTTGGCAGGAAACGCAGTCCAGAAAAAGCCACGAGAGAAAGGACAACACAACCCTGTCAAAATTGCAGAGAAGACTGCATGTGGAACACCATCAAAGATTCCACCTGATCACCATAGAAATGGTGAGACACCGGCATCAGAAAGACCAGACACGAAGTGTAGAGCAGTAAAGCGGATCTGGCCCGATCTGCTGGTAGAGGCGGAGCCGTGTAAAGACTCCCAGGTTCGGACACCAAGCAAGCAGCATCTGAAATCAAGACTGGGCCAGCCACAATGGAGGCAGGAGAAAAACTCTTCCCTGATAGGACTCTAAGCAAGCCAGGACCTGGAACAACAGCTAGACCAAGCCCAGGAAAGAGGTATAGAAACCCTTACCTTGACCAGTCCTGCCAAAAAGCATCTACCATGACAGCCTTGCAGTCGGGGAATGGCACCACATAAAAGGGGAGATGCCGAGACCACTGAAGACGCTAAGAGGTCCACCTCCGGACGGCCGTACGTCCGACAAAGCCAATAGAAGGACACAGCATCGACCGTCCACTTCGTGGAAAGAGGAATGAAACAGGACCTTACCTTGCGACAATTTTGGGGCTTAGCGTCCCCACAGCTCAGTCCTCGACCAGACCTCCAAGCCTTCTGTCAGTGGGACAGGCTGTCTGCCAGAACGTTGGACATGCCCTGAATGTGAACCACGCAGAGAGCTAAACCCCAAGAACTCAGCATAAGAGCCACTCGAAGTGTCCAGCCCCAAAGAGCTACCCAAAGCGACCATACCCAAAGAGCCACAGACCGAAACGACCCCCAATGGTTGAGACAATGAACCACGGGGGAGCAGTTCAAATGGAACCGAATCAAAGAGCCCCGAGGAAGCCAAATTTGGTGCAGAGCCTGCCACTCAGCCACACAGTCTCGCACCGTGCTGTGAACCCATCAGAAGGACTGACCCCAGAGTCCCTGGCTGGACTGGTGAGCACTGGTCACAAAGCCCCAACCGTGAGACGAGATGTCCGTGAACACATCGAGCGAGAGAAGGGGAAAGTGCAATGGCACCGAACCCTGAAAAAACAAAAAGGAAGCTGATGATGCAACTGATGGAAGGACCCAAGGGTGCAAACCCCAATTGTCACAAGCACGGTGAAGAGGCAGCTCCGAAAATACCAGAACAGCCTCTGAAGCCAAATCCTGCCCAACGGATTAACCAGAAGGGCAAAATGCAGGCCCCCCCCCTCCCACTGCATAGGTGCTCGAGCAACTGCCGAGTGACCCAGGGGGCCCCTCTCAAAAACAGCTGAAAGCATAAAGAAACAGAGGGAGGGAGAAAAACGGACACAGTCTGAGAATGCCACATGAGGCCCAGCCAAGTCCGAACCTGGGACGGAACCAACTGGGACTTCTGCCAAGTTACTAGGAACCCGAACCCTGCAAGCTGGGAAAGAACCAGATCCCTGGCTAGCAAGACAAGCAGACCGGCTGGGACTCCACACCAACCAGTCATCGAGGCAGGCTTTCCGGCAGGAAGACACTGGAACCTCGAAACACACCCGATCAGTGTAAGAGAAACCGAACTCAAACAAAACCCGGATTCAACACAGAGGTGTAAATTGAGTTTCACAGGAGGTACGTATCAAGGGTCTTCCAAACATCCCAATGGGAATCTGAGAGGAAGAAAACCTCCAAAAGGACGAATCCGAGGAACCCTCGGACACTCGGAAATGAACCCGGGGGAAGCCCTACGTATCAAATTTGCCGGTGAATAAGACACATAACATGAATGAAAGATTTTTCTTCTAAAAAAAAGAGCCCCACGGCTAAAACCGCCAAAATAGGGACAGGATACAGAGGGTCGTAGGCTTAGAAGCCGGATGAGCATATAGGGCAAGGACATCAGGCACAAAAACCAATGCATAAAATCAAATAAAACAAGCCAATGACCACAGTCTGAACACAAGACCAAGGTAATAATGTACAGAAGTACCACAGCTGCGAACACAAGACAAGACAGCCCGGTAACACAAGACCATCACCCATAAGTCCCCAGGGGGAAGAGACAGGTTAGGATGCATGAAATACAAAGAAACAAGACATAGAATGCCATTCTTCAGCTTTAGCTTGCCCTGGTTTGTACTCCATATAAATTACAAACTACAGTTGAGTTTTCCATAATAAAGAACTCATAGAAATGCAAACAACACCTACCAAGAGGCATAACAAAGGTAATCCCAAGAAATCTAAAAATGTCCTGAGGAAGAAAGATAAGAAAGTGTTACTTGCATTTACAGACAAGACAGGGTAGGAAAAGATAGATATCAATATGAACAGTACACCGATAATGGGGACACAGGAAGGAACTGAGTACCTGATGAACAGCCACAGATGAACATGTCCAAAGGCAGAAAAAAGAAAGAAAAAGAACATGTCCAGAGGCAGAAAAAGAAAGGAAAGGGAATGCAGAAGGCAGTGATAAGGTGGAGGCTGCAAACGGAGAACTGCAGGAGCTCAAGACTATCAGGAATGTGCACCCCAGGAGAAGGACAGGGAAGAGGCAGGTCCGAAGAGCCAAAACTCAACCCCCACAAGCACAACTAGAAGAGGACAACCAAATGAGGACAAACTTACCAAAACTACCGACGACACCTCAGCAGTGATGCGGAACGCACACCAATCTACGTACCAAAGGAAAAGCTTCCAAGAAGGAAGGTGGCTGGGACGAACAGGAAGTCTTGGCAGAAAGAAGGGGGTTCAACCACCTCCTTGCCTGAATCGGAAGGGGCAACCCCCGAAGTCAATCCCAATCTACCTCCTCCCCCCCAATTCCGAAACCCTCAGACGGTTTGGAGCTGGGAGCAGGGAAGAGGAGCAGGGCGAACACGACCTCCTGGAAAGGAATCGGGGCTGTGGACCGAACCAATGTTGCAGCGACCAACGACCTTCCCAAATCCCGTGCCCTAAAAACCAACAGGGCAGCTCCAGGGCCTCCAACCAGACAAACAACCTGGTGCATTGCAAGACAGAGAAGCAAGCTTGCAACGCCATCACCTGAATCCTCTCATCCGCAGATGAGGAATAGGTAAAATGAAGAACAAGCAGGGATCAAATCCCTCAAGACTCTGGGTTGTAGGTGTCACTGACCCAACACGCAGCAAAGCAGAGGCAGAAGGAGTGATCGTCTGCCTGTGGTAGGGGCGACGAACAACCATCAACTTCACACAAGGTGAGAGTGGACTTAAGACGGATGGATCCATGTTACCAACCTGAGCCTGCAGGGAAGGTTCCAGGGCCCGCAGGGTACTTCAGCCCCATGGGAAGCCCAGACAAAGTGGCCAGCTAAGCCGGTAGACCCCCTGCTTGATAATAGGCAAACCAAACTACCAGTAGCAGTGGTGAAACCTCGGAGGCAATGGAGAAGGTGAGCCAACACAACCTAGGCTGGCCTAATAAGCAGCTAAGCAGACCTCCTCTATCCACAGAGGGGAAATTCCCGAAAATGAAAAATAAACAATCCCCCGAAACAACGCAAGCAAACTGGCAGCCGGAAGGAAACTTCGGCCGTCACATAGGTATTAGCAGACCATGCCCCTTCCCCTGCCAATAGCACTTCCTTATCCAGGGCAAGACGGAAAGCCCCTGACTCACGACTTACCCCAAGAGCAAAGACAGCGTCAAGTGACGAAGCCTTCAACGGAGAGCGAGTCCCGAACGTCCAGGGAAAGTAACCCTGGCACGCATGGGTAGTACTTACGGAGCACACAGGAAAGGGTACCTTGGGGACATGCAGCTCCAAGTACCAGAAAACACCTGGCCACCACACCACACCACACCACACATTCTGCTGGTACAGCCACACAAGGCAAAATCCAAAACAGAAAATTGAGGCCAGAGGTGACTGATGACCGCCAAGCACATCAGCTCAAAAACTGAGGTGGCAAGTAGCCGCTAGCCTGAGCAGACTCACACTCCCCCCTATGAGGGGGAGGATACGCTAACAAGCAGAGGTACTAGTTGGGGGCAAGGTTGCCAGTTTTGGTTTATTTTCTGATACTTTTCTTTTGTAGGAGTTTCTTGCTCTTTCTGGCTGTAGGTCACATTTTACTGGCTAGTTGTTTCTATTGGCTCACCTATCTTTCTGGATGCCCACCCTGGTCGATGGCGGAATATGGCATACTTTAAATGTCGTACGCCATTGCTCCTTTGTGCCTCTCTGAGGGGATCAGGTTGTGGCTCTGGTTCCTGGTAGGCATAGGAACTCCAAGTGGGCTAAAGCCACTATGCGTGCTAGTGGCTTTACAAGAACGTAAATTCAACTAATTTCTACGTTCTCTGTTAACCCCCAATGTACCTTCTTGTTTATAAATTAAATAAATAAATAAATAAATAAAGTGACTGATGACCCCAAACTAATATAGCACACATCAGTTCGAATAGCTCTAGGGAACCGACGGAACTTCTCCAGAAATAAATGAAGGTCAACTTCAGCTTTTATAGGGATGTACACTTCTAACAATTACTTTGAATTATAGAAATACTCTATTCAGTAAAATTGTAGTTACCTAATTTATCTGTTCATTATTCCTAGTGGATGTAATAGGTACAGGAAGCTAATGCCTTGCACAAGTTGTGAAGGGGAGGTTTTTCCCAGTTGACTGGTGTGGTAAACTTGGAGTTCAACCAAGCATGGAACACGACTCCTACATGCACAAAACAACATACACAAGTCCTATAATTATAAATTTTAGGAGACCTGACGTATTACAGGTCAGGTCAGGTGACACTCTAGAGCCAAAGGACATCAATAATGTAGGTAAATAAGACACTTTGAAATAGCAGAGATAATCAGTAAGCTATAATGTGGTCATTGTCATTGAACAGTAGGGCCCAGGTCAAAACAACTAGTAATCAAATGTGATGGTTACAAATTGGTATACCACGGCACTTGCCTTAAGATCTCGGCCGTCTTGTGTGAGGCATACAACGAAGAAACTCGAGGCAAAAGCCTCATTCACTTTTACTGCATCACTTGCAATGACAAACTCAGGAAACTTAGGAGTAGCATTGAGAATAATGAAGAAATTGATGAGAATAATGATAAAACAATTGATGAGAATAAGGATGAAACAATTGATGCGAATAATGATGGATTTATAGTTGGAATCATAGAGGAAATAATCTATGAGAATAAAGATGTAATAATGAAGGAACTGCTTGAAGGTCACAGGGTAATCAAAGAGTTGCAGGAGGAACAGGTTCTGATGAAACAATTCTGACTTTAAACAATCAATATAAAATACTCATATAGGCATGCTCCACAGAGCCAATTGAGTTAACCTGGAGGATAATCAGACACTCGGAGGAACACAGTGAATGCAGGTGGAGTTCAGAATAAGGATGCATGTGCTCAGGAGAGGAATGCAGGTGCTCGAAGAGGAATGCAGGAGCTCAGGAGAGGGATGAATGAATGCAGGAGCTCAGGAGGCAAATATGAAAAAAACCAGCGTTGAATGTAATGAAACACCATTTTCTGGGTGAGCCCCGGAGGCTCCCTGGAGCTTATCAGGCTAATGTACGTCATATTAGACCGGGACATTAGTTAAGGAGTTCAGACCTACCAGGGACAAGCGCCAGAATTTGGCCCCTTCAGAGAGGTTTCAGGGAGCAATGGCCCTGGAAAACCTCCGTGTGGTTTGGGTTTCCTTATCTGCCATTATCTGGAGTTAGGCACCCAGAAAGGTAGGTATAACAAAACAAACCCCACATGGTAAAAAACTAAAACAGAAAACTGAACAGAGCGGTAGAAACTCCCTACAATCCCAAGGATACAAGCAAACATCACACTACTGCCGTGCAGCCCTCCCTGCCGCGAGAGCGGGAGGGGGGAGCCCCGGATCTCACCACGCCGGCTGCCTAGCATCAGTTTGGAAGCTAAGCTTCAACCAACGCGAAAAAACCGCCAACCAGTGGGAGAGAGGGTTGCCAGGGAGCCTCCAGGGGCTCGCCCAGAAAATGGCGTTTCATTACATTCAACACTGGTTTTCTGTGGGGAGCCCCTATGGCTCCCTGAAGCTTCATACCCAAAGAGAAGGAAAAGAAAGGGCTGACCCGGGAGGCAGCCACCACAAACTCTGCAACACGAAGCCGAGACAATAGGGTGCAACCTGCGACCCAAGGCAACAAGAATGCACAGGACCAGACACGCGCATAAAGAACGGGCAGCCAGGAACCTGTGCGACCCTCACATCCTCGTGCCCAAAATGAGCCCTAGATGTCACCAATACAGCAGTGAAAGCTGCAAACGTCTGAACAGCACAGGCACAAGGATAGACCGCAGGCTGGAAGACTTAAAAACTCTGTGGACGACCTGGGAGACCCGAGCCCTGAAACAGGAAACGAGGGGAACCTGATCAACCCAAAGCGCATCTCCAGACACGGTATGCAGGTAACGGCAAAGAAGCGCAACCGGACAATACAGGACGCACCCTTAGCCAAATCAATAGAGCATCAATAACCCAAGGACCCCTCCGGAAAGCAGCCGTCTTGACTGTCGCCAGAAGGACGGAGAAAGGCTGCAAACGTACAAACCTACCACCAGAATCAAAGAGCAGAAACCCCTGCACCGGAAGAGCCAGAAGCTCCCCGACCCAACCCGCAGAGACCCATGCCAACAAAATATGGCCTATGAAAACCAAACTTGAACTGAAGGGGCTACCACAAACTGAGGAGATGATGATAAGAGGGCACCCTGATAAAGAACCAGGACGGCTCAGGCGACGCATGAGCAGGCCGGAGGTGAAACAAAACACGAGACAGCATATGGAACAGGGCAGATGTGACATCCACCCCAAACGCATGTTGTAGCGGCTCCGCCAGCGCCACACAAAACAAGGCGACAGTAAGAAACATAAAATAACTATAGTCCTGAAAACCCAAGAAAGGACAAGACAACCCAATGCAAAAGAGAAGGCAACCAAAGAAGAGCAGGAAAAAGGTGCATAGAAACACAAGGAACGTCATATTGTCGCCGAGACGAAGCTCGCAGGTGGGACACCAACAATGAAGCCACCTGATTACCATAGAGATGGTAATACCCGCGTAAAAATACCAGACGCGAAGAGCCAAGGAGAAGGTCGAACCAGTCACGTACAGGACCGGTCCGACCTGCCGAAAGAGGCAGGGCCGCGAGAAAATGCCCCAGGTTCGGACACCTATCAAGCAGCATCTGAAAATAAAACTGGGCCGGCCACAAAGGGACCATGAGAACTGCTCTCCTTGTGAATGGACTTCAACTGAGCCAAAACCTGAAGCAACAGCTGGACCGGGCACAAGAGGAACAGGTACCCCCACCTCGACCAGTCCTGCCGAAAGGCATCCACCGTGAACGCCTCGCAGGCAGGTAAGGGCGCCACATAGAATGGGCAACGCCTAGACCATGCAGACGCGAAGATGTCCAAGGCCAGGAGTTCATACGTTCGGCAGAGCCAACGAAACGTGTCGGCGACGACAGACCAATTCGCGAACAGAGGAATGAACCGAGACAAGCTGTCCGCCAGGACGCAGGACATACATCAGACATGAACCTCACGGCTAGCCAAACCCCGAGAATCCAGCAAACGAGCCAATCGAAGGGACCAACCCCGAAGGTCAAACAACTAAGAGAAACCCTGTGGTTCCAGCAAAGAACCACCAGAGAACAGTCCGAATGGAACTGGATGGTAAAGCACCGAGTGACCCGAACCCTCCGAAGCGCAAACCAGACAGCCACGAACTCCCGAACCGTGCTGTAAGCCCGACGGATGGACAGACCCCACCATCCTCAACCGACCTGGTGAGCACTGGTCACAAAGCCCCAGCCGAGAGATGACCCGTCCGTGAACACATCGAGCGAAGGCTTGGGGAGGTGCCAAGGCACGGAACCCCGAAAACCCCAAAGAGGAAGCTGGTGACGCAGCACCAACACAAGATTCCTGGAGGACGAACCCAATGAATGCAAGAGAGGCGGAAGGGGAGTCTCCGAAGGAACCAAACAGATGCCAAAGCCAGACCCAACCCTGATGGCAGACCAGCACATCGAAGTTCAGACTCCCGCACAACCACTCGAGCAACCGCCGAGCATCCCGGGACCCCCTCATAAACAGCCAAAATGGGACCACAGCCGCAGCAACACTTCTGGAGGGAAAGACAAGGAATGGCCCAAGAGCCCTAAACAAGACCCAGCCAGATCCAAACCCGGGACGGAAACAGATGGAACGGTCTCCAGATCACCAGGAAACAGAACCCAGCGATCTGGAAAGAACCACACCCTTGGCAAGCAGACAAGCAGACCAACTGGGAGCCCACACCAGCCAGCCGTCGAGGTAGGCCAAACACCGAATCCCAAACAGACTCAGACAGGGCACCAAGATCTGGTAAAGATGCGTAAATACACCAAATGCCAATTACAAACTAGGGAAGGCAACAAAAGCGGCAAGCCTGAAGCCCCACCACAAACTGTGCCAGTCCCGGAAACCTGGAGAGGAATGCGCCAAGAAGTGACCCGGAGATCCAGGGCCACCATCTAGGCACCGGCCCCAACAGATGCAGGATCGGAGACAACAGCCCTCCGATGAGTACAAAGAATCCAAGGCGCAGACTGAACAAGTCCAGAAGAACCGCAGATCCGCCAGTCCCGTGTCTGCATAGAGCAGACGGGAACCCCAGAAGGATGGGGCGGATCAACCACATCCAACTCGCCCACTAAGATGACATGACGAAGTGCAGGGAAAGAAGCCCACCCGCCAGCTCCGAACCCCCCAAATGGGGAGAAGCCGTTCGATGTCACCAGAGACCGGAAGACAAACAAAAAACGCCCACTAACTGCGGGACCAAGCAAGAGTCAACAAAGCAAGCTGCTCCCCCATTGCCCGCCAACAGCGAAGGGAATGGAGCACCTTCCGAAAGTATATTTATTATATATATATATATATATATATATATATATATATATATATATATATATATATATATATATATATAATATATATATATATATATATATATATATGTCGTACCTAGTAGCCAGAACGCACTTCTCAGCCTACTATGCAAGGCCCGATTGCCTAATAAGCCAAGTTTTCATGAATTAATATATTTTCTATATTTTTTTCTTATGAAATGATAAAGCTACCCATTTCATTATGTATGAGGTCAATTTTTTTATTGGAGTTAAAATTAACGTAGTTATATGACCGAACCTAACCAACCCTACCTAACCTAACCTAACCTATCTTTATAAGTTAGGTTAGGTTAGGTAGCTGAAAAAGTTAGGTTAGGTTAGGTAGTTTAGGTAGTCGAAAAACAATTTATTCATGAAAACTTGGCTTATTAGGCAAATCTGGCCTTGCATAGTAGGCTGAGAAGTGCATTCTGGCTACTAGGTACGACATATATATATATATATATATATATATATATATATATATATATATATATATATATATATATATAATTATATATGTATAATATATATATATATATATATATTTATATATTAGATATATATATATATACTGTATCTATATTAATATATATATTATATATATATATATATATATATATATATATATAATATATATATATTAATATATTATATATATATATATAAAGTTGTGAGGGTACCACCTCTGGTGCCAATGTGGGGACCCATAGCCTCGGAGAAGAAAGTAAAACGTATTCAGAGGAGACCTTGTGGTTTCTCACTGAACACTAATATTTTTTCTCCTACCACCCCCATTCTTTTGTATGTACACATATATATTGCTTTATTTGAACCGTGTTACAAAAAAGGAGTTACATATAGGTTACAAAGATGGGTATCATAGGTTGTCGAGTTCCTCCAGCTCCTCAGATGGCGGGCAGGAACCTGGATGCAGTGCGCATTTCCCTCTGTATCGCCACGCTGAGGCGCTGGAGAAAAGAAAGCTGGCAGCTCTAGGGTCCCTTGTTGTTTCAATGAGCCTAGAACCCAGTTCCTTCAAAAAACTGGTAGACTTTTACCCCAGGCGCGAGTGTCTCAGAAGCAATGGGGACAAAATTGTAGTGGTGATCAAGTTCTCTATACTTACGGGATTGGCTGCTTCCTGTGGGTGGCAGCGCCACCTGGTTGTGCAACACTGAGGTCAATGTAGGTGTTAGCCAGGGTTGATACGCACGTGTAGTCCCATACCAACTGCTTGCCATTCTTCCAGGGGTTCACTGTGATACCATCCGGGGACCAATAAGAGCATCAGAGTTACGGGGCGTTAGGTAACGAGGCTCTCTCTCGGCTGGGCATCCAGCTGTGGGAGCTCCTCTGATGATGTCGTTAACTTCACTGTGCCTCGAGTGCCATCCTCCCGTGCTTTGGCAGAGTAGGCCATGGTGGCCGTACCTGTCAGCCACCACCTCGCCGCAAATACACCTATATCTGGTGTGGATTGGGGCAGCAAGGCGGAGGGCCACAGCAATTCGGAGGGCGTGTGGTGTGAGACGCGTGCCAGTGCCGACATTGGGGTTGCTAACAGGAAATCCCCTGCATGAGGGGCTGCTACTGCTGTGAGGCGAGCAATGTCGTGCTGTGTTGATGCAGCACCCAGGCACTCTGCAGCAACTTTGTCTACAATGGGGCCATCCCAGCTGGATTGCCTGTGGGCTTTGGGGATGGTGGTTGAGGTGATGGGCCTGCACGAGAGGCCCACTCTGTGGCACAGCGTGTAAAATGGGATCATGTACACTGCCAGCTGATTAAGTGGGCAGGTAGAATTTCCTTCACAAG
>WNGS01164858.1:48882222-48889722 GCA_020271785.1 Procambarus virginalis
AGGTTATATAGGACTACGGCTAGGTTACAGGTGCAACTGGGAGATTGGTGAAACCCCGACAGACAGAGAGAGTGCATCTTCTGTCAAACTGTCACAGAAAAGCCATTCCTTCACTATCTTCTAGAATGTCAAGCAACCAACAACCTTAGAAAAGCTTCAAGAGCCCCTGAATCTTGCAATAACCACACTGAAGCCATCAACACAACCATTCTTCTGATCAAAAAATGGTGTCCAGCAGCTAGACACACTCATAAATATTGTCAAACAATATCCTCCCCCGCGATAACACAGCTTGACGATTAAGTGCAACCTCTAGCAATACGTAGAAAAGAATTAATGAACAACACAAATAAATTGTACCACTTACGGGCTATTCATGCCCGTGCCACCTCTTGGGTGGCTTAAATCTTTATCAATCACATCTAGAAAGCACACAAACTGTTGTGGTCTGTGAAGCAGGAAAACACGCAAGGATGAAGGGTCCTCAGTCCTATTGGATCACTGCATGGATGTCAGCTTCAGCCCTTCACACGACGTCTTAGCATGCGGGACTGCTGAATTGTTCTCACACCCAGCAGACCCAGATGTCCCATATGACGTCGCAGGCCAGCAGACCAAGGAGTCCCAGATGTCCTTGCAACCAGCTGACCCAGAGCCCCCACATGCCGTCGCAGCTAGCAGACCACGAGCCCAACATGTCGTCGCAACTTGTCCCAGAATTCATCAAACCGTCTGAACCTACCCATTTGCCAAGAAA
This sequence comes from Procambarus virginalis, assembly GCA_020271785.1. Lineage (NCBI taxonomy): Eukaryota > Metazoa > Arthropoda > Malacostraca > Decapoda > Cambaridae > Procambarus > Procambarus virginalis. Next base: position 48,882,980 of record WNGS01164858.1, read on the forward strand.
GTCATTCGCCTCGGAAGGAAAGTCTAGTGGGACATTGTTCTGGATGCGAGGGTATCAGTCCCTAGAGCATGAACTCTAACGCTACACAAATAGTGTGCCTTTATTGGTATTCAATAATGGACTTTTTTGAATTCCTGTTAAAATCTTAGTATTTGTGTCCTATTAACTTTTGTGGTAAATTGGTAAACTAAAATGTTATAAGAAAGTTTTATCGTGTAATCTTGCTGGCCCCCCCCCCTTCCAGATGCTACGAAATTACTATATGAATTTCTTCAAGCCATATAATTGAAGGAGGATTATCTACACGCGATTCTAGCTACCGATTCGTAGACTCCTTAATTCTTATACTCCTAAACTAATTAACTAACTATAAAAATTTTTAACTAAGCGCTGTTCTATTGAATTTTCAACGTTCTAGTGAATCCCATAGTACGACCAAACTGAACTGCATAATCAGAAATGGTGGCCTATCTAGAGCACAGATAATGCTGAAGAACAACACTATGTGTCTTGTTACTAACGCCTCGATTAATGAATCTCTGTTCTATTTGAATTATTACATTCATTTGTAAAATGATTTTTTTGTTTGAATTATTACTGTAATAACTCTAAGATCCCTTTCATGATCCGATAATTGGGATCTTCCCGGGCAGCTCCCGGGAAACCAAAGTCTCTGGGTTTCGGGGGAAGGATGAGTTGCAGATGCTGAAAACTAAAGGAATTGACGGAAGGGCACCACAAGGAGTGGAGCCTGAGGCTTAATTTGACATAGCATACGGATGACTAATAGTCTTAGGGTCCGTGCTATATTAAGTGAGGTTACTTAATATATACTTGAGTTACTTAATTTATTTATATTATAAATTTATTAAACCAAGTATTGAAAATGGAGTGAGTAGAGAATGTTTATGGGAAAATGTTGTAGATGGAGTGTCAACAATATTTGAAAATTGGCTGATAATACGAAAAATCGGAAGGTAAAATAAACACGGAAAAATACTCACTATCATTTCAAGACGATATAAATAGGGTTTTGAAGTGTTAAAAAAATTGGCAGCTGCTTTTTAATGTGACAAAGTAAGGGTTTTGAGGGCTAGGAACTGATGTGATAGAGTTACAAAATGGAGCTAGATGGTGGGAGAGCGAAAGGGAGCGCGAGGTTGTGATTATGGAGATAAGAACTATAGAATGGGAGTTTCTGCTTCACAAGACCACATTTGTGTGCTTTATGATTGATTGATAAAGTTTAAGCCACCCAAGAGGGCACGGCATAATTAGCAGTAAGGGCGTACAATTTTTTTTTGTTCATTAATTCTTTTCAGTATCAGAGGTATTTAATCGTCAAGCTGTTATCGCGTGGGAGGATACTTCTTCACAGTCTTTATGAGGGTATCCAGTTGCTGGACACCTTTTTTGACAGGAGATAGTAGCTTTGCTGAATGCTTCAGTGTGGCCACTGAAAAATTCAGTGACTCTTAAAAGCTCTTCTAAGGTCGTGGTGCTTCACATTCCAAAATATAGTGAAGAAATGGTTTTTCTGTGACAGTTTGTCAGAAGATGCACTCTCTCTCTGTCGTGGGTTCACCAATCTCCCAGTTGCATCTGTAACGTAGACATAGTCTCTATAGCAATAACTGCTATGTCCCTGTGGATGCCTTTTGGGCTATTTAACCTGTCTAATTTGGTTGCTGAAGATACCATGTTGCAGAGGGCGAACCTTCAGCTACTCTCTGGTGTAGATAGGCTTTTTTGAGGTTTGAGAGATTTTGGGATGATGTTTTTGTATGTCTCTAGGCATGGGTTGAATGTGTTATGTATCACTGGATGACGTGTTGCCAGTTTAGCAATTTCTTCAGCTTTTTCATTTAATGGTATTCCAATATGGGATGGGATCCTGTTTAGGGTGATGTCGAGTCTTGCCTTTAGCTACTACTCCAAGATACAAAATGGTGGCAATTATCTCCACGTTATCTTTACACTGTTTTTGTCCTAGTATTTGAAGGTGCAGCTTTTCAGTCTGCGTGTATGATTGCTTTTTGAGGGTTTTGTGCTAATCACATATGCAAATGCTGTTGTATGGCAAACAGCTTAGTTTGGGGTGATGAAACTTGTCTTCCAGTATCCCTGTATGCCCTGCACTGTTGGCCGTTCAAAAGAGCAGCGCACAGCTCTCATCATTCTTGATCAACTGATTCCTCTGTGAAGATGTGGGTGGCTCGTGCTACTGCAATGCTATACATCTGCTCTTCTATTATGCGCTTAGGATTGTTGGATCATATGCAGCCTTTTTCATTGGAAGAATTTCTATTACTATTTTGAAAGTTGGCTCTTCTCACGGTGCGGATGAAGTGTAATTTGGGTGTGGTTGATCACCCCTTCTATCAAGAATCATGCTTTTTTAAATGAAGTCTGTTTAGGACATTTCCTGCTTTTGCAGCCCAAGAGTTCCATTGTTTGTCCTCGTACAACCACCAAGGCCTGCAGTTACTGGATGGACCTCAGGAGAAATAATGTATTTTGGCGCCTCCAGAAGAGCGCGAGGTTAGCGACCTGAGGATTGCCGTTCGGGCCGCAGTTCTCTCTCTTAAGTGACTTCAGCATTAAAATTTGTGTCTAGGATTATTCCAAGATACTGATATGTGTCCAACCATTCAATTGGTTGACCTGTACTGTGAGTTGCATGTTGGGCTTCGCTATTTTTTATCGCGTGGCTTTTGATTTTGAGGGGTTGAGTTTGATATCAATCTGCTTTGCCTCTTCACAGATGCAGTCTAAGCATTTGAGTGCAAGGCCGCCGCATCCCTTTCTTTTATGATGACAAAGTCGTCCGCGTAGGTTTAGCAGCCTGACAGAGTGATTGTGGAAAGTGATTTTCAACCTCATTGTTCTGTCCATTAAACAGTTGAAGGAGAAGGTGGGTTTCTGAGAATACCTCTTGCGGTGTCCATTTCATGTCTTTTGTAACTCAGAGACTGGCATGAACAGTTTAACCTTATGGTCTCTGGTTTGTTTATGAGACAGTTCTGATGGTCTCAGGAGAGCAGGCTTTGCTGTCTTGACCTCTTTGCCGAGAATGGCAGACAGAGAATAGCATGGGGCGATTTAGCCAGTTCAAAAGGCTTTTGAGCCAGGAATATCAGCATATCCTCGTCTTGTCATTCAAACTGGGCTACAGAGTTTGTAATACATTCACTGTGCCAACCCCCTATCTATAGGCATACATTCATTGGTGCAGTTTAGGCATTTTCCACTCTAGTCTGTAGGGTGCTATTCTGTCAGCCGTCTTGCCTGCACAGCTTAGAGATGGGCCTTAGATTAGCTAGATCTTTGGGTTTTTGGGATCGGCACTATGTATGCTCTATTCCAAGCCAAGCTGAAGGTCTAGTTTGAAAGGTCCAGGCTAAATTAATTAACCCAGGCATATGCAGTTTATGTTATTCTCCCTCTGAGCCAAGTGTTTCTAACATTTCTATAGTGTATTTGTCGTCTCCGGGAGATGTATCCTTGGAGTTTTTCGTAGCCTGATCGAGCTCAATCCAGTGTGAAGAGGGCAATAGTGTCAGAGACTTCTTCACATGCTATAAGGATTCTGTGCCACCTTTATTCCTCTAGTCCGGTCTGTAATGCTAATACATCTGGTGGAAGATTGATTGCTGTTCTATCTATGCAAAACCCTGGTTGCCAGTACTTCGGCTTTCTGTTGAGGATCCTTGGGGTATGGAGCTTTAGGTGTTTTATTCACTTTGACCCGGTGAATTTGCTGCCACAGCTCTCCAAGAGAGGTGTGCTCATTCAGATGTGTCCTCCATTCCAGCCACTTTTGTTATTTTATTAGTCTGGTCTCTCGACGCACATGTTCCTTGACCTCCAGAAAGTCAAGGTATTGTTGCCCGTCACTTGCAGTATGATTTTTGTTAGCATTTCTTTTTATGTTTACTAGTCTATGGTGTAGTTCTTTGAACAGTTCGTCTTTAATGTACCACTGATCTTTATGGTGTCTGGTGGACGGTTTTTTCAGTGGGATTGAGTGGTTGGGTTCACTTTGAATCACTTTGACAAAATCTTGTTCAGCCTGATTAATATCTTCGGGAACATCATAGTTTATATGCAAACTATCAAATGAGGTTTTGAAATCGGACACAGTTTGCTAAAGCAAAGTTCCATGGTTCAGATCGGGAAGGGGCATGAACATCCAGCTTATCGGTGGTTAAGTGTCATATACTTAAGATCAATTTTGGCCATATTGGTCTCTTGTGAGTGTGGGCTCAAGTGGCCATGTTGCTGCATCTCATAGGGAGGCTGAAACGAAGGTAAGGTATTCAATCTGCCTCTATTGATGTGGGTGGGTTTATTCTTGTTTAGGAATTGGATTTCTGATAGTTGGTCTGGTAGATGTGCTATGTGAGTGTTGGCCTCATTTGTTGTGTTCGAGCATTGTGCCAATCGATGATGGGGATTAAAATCTCCTGGGTTTCTACAACCGTCTACTGGCCGTACATTCCCCGCTCTTCACCTCTTTTCATTCTCAATGGGATTGAGCGTTCCCATACCCATTTTCAAAATTCAAATTCCTTGTGTGCCACACTCTATTTTTACATATTGGGTTCTTTATTATCCCATCGTTATCCATTTCGTGTCATTATTATTCGATGTATTCAAATCATATTTGTTTAGAATGTAAGTTGCTTCAATCATAGTGCTGAAGAGGTGAATTCCAGGAATACTTAAAGACGGTTGACGTTATGAGGCGGCAGCAAAAACAGTCCATCGACCAAAGAATTATCTGACAGTTGTCTCTGGGCCAAATAAATAGGCCATTGGAAGGAGGGGAGGAGGTTAACATATTAATAACATAAGGAAGTTGCAGAAGGCCAATTGTTATCTTCGGCGCAGCTACTGTCAATATCCACCAAAATTTATTTATACATATGTCTCCCTTTGCCTGAAAGAAGCTCGTAATCTAAAGTCTATAATTGTACCTGATATTTAATACCACAGAATTCATTATCATTTCATTAATATTATTGCATTTGGTACTTGATATTTATATCGTATTCCATTCATTTGATTTCATTGTTTATTGTCCTATTTTGTGTTGATATATTTAACCACCTTTATAATGTATCCTAGAAGAAAAGAACATAGGTATCTCAAAGCAACCACCATTAAGTAACCAAGCGGGAATAAATAATATTTATATACTGAGGGTTAACAACAGGAAGGACACAAATAAGGACCATCGAAAATAGGCGCCCCCCCCGCTGATTCCGATATGTGGAACAGTACGACACCACATAAAGAAATTAGATTTTAGCAAAAGAATCATCTGTAGGCTGAACAATGATGTTAAAGTGCCTGATTTTAGAAATGCTGATTTCAATAGCCTAAGGAATTTTTTTTGGTCAACTAGATTGGAAAGTCTTGGGTATGGGAGTGCTGGCAGTCTTGAAGAAGCGTGGACCAACGATAGGTGATACAAAAGGGGTTGCTCGGATTCGTGGATTAAAAATATGACCCTTTCCTATATAAAAAATATTCTAGGAAAGCCCAGGAAATGTACACATATCAGTCATATAAATTGAATAGATCGTAATACTAATGATCCAACGTGGATAACAAAGGATCTGTAAAACCTTATAGGTAGAAAGAAAGCAGATAGGTGGCCCTCACCCCCCAAAAGGATTAAGAAGGGGACCGTTTAGTTTAGAACAGGGGAATTCGTAACAATGGTTAGACATACTAAAAAAGAGATAAGCCGAAAGCAAAAAGAAACTACGAAGTTTCGCATAGCAGGGCAAGCAACAAAATCCTAAAAGATTTTTTCAGTTAAATCGAACCAAAACTAGGGAAAGGATACGGTCCATTAAAAAACTGAGACAGTGTCAAACATAACAGATAGTGATAAAAGAATGAGTAGTAATATTTGTTTAATAAATATATTTATATCAGTACTTTACTAAAGAGGACAGGAACTTCCAACAATATGCCTCAGCCATGGACCACGCCACTGGGGTGTGGACGGAAGGATCAGGTTGAATATTTAGCAGTTACAGGCGAGATGAAATGAACACAATTAGTACATATTTATATCTCAAAACCAAAACAACAATCCCATATGGGCCCGGACTGAGAGGTTGCCAGGGATGCATAAAGAAATACAAAAAACAAAAAAGGATGTCGCCTTTCCGAGAAACTGTCTACCATATTTAATAAATCAATAGCATCAGGCAGAGTGCCAGATTCATGGAAGGTTGCTAACGTATGCCACAAGGATACCACTTTTTCAAGACTCACTAATCACTTCACAGTGATCTAAATAGGTTTGTGAAATGGTCAAAAAATTGCGCACAGATGTAATTCAATGCTGTTAAATGTAAAGTTTTAAGGGCTAAATAATGATGATAGAATTACAAAATACGAGCTGTGATAGTGTGAGATTGCGAAAGGGATCTGGACGTTATGATTAGTAAGAATTTTAAACAAAAGGATTAATGCATTAATGTTCATAATAAGGCAAAATAGGACACAGGGATTTATTAATCGAAGCATTAGTAAAAAGACACCTGGTTGCGTTGTTTTCAGTACGTATCTTGTTCCTGGTAGGCCACCCACTTTATGATTTATTGCAGTTCATGCTTTGGTAGCACCATACTATAGAATGGATTAATTAATATATGTAAATTCACTTGGAACGTGTTAGCGTAGGATGACACGGTTCATCCTACGCGATTGTGAGAGGATTG
>WNGS01164858.1:48892222-48908054 GCA_020271785.1 Procambarus virginalis
TGTAGGGAGGGCCCACCTGCTTTATTGTAGTTATTTTACTAAATAGCCCTTAGGCCCTTCGTTAGGCAAATCTATAACGAACTTCTGCTACTCCGCATCGTTTCCTACCCCTCCTTACCCCACATGCTTTTTTTTCTCCCTTGCAAGTCCCCGGCGCAACCTGTTGGATTCATTTTTTTTTTCCAATTTGTATCCCTCCAACATCATATACTACTATACTCATTCCTTTCATGTCCATACCTCCCTTCGTGTTTGGACTCCCAGCCTTTGGTCCCGTCTTCCATGCATGTTTTGTGGACCGTCATCTTCTCTAGCCATGAGCCCCGCGCGTAGTCGGGTCCGAGCAATATTTCGCCGAAGCGACCGGTACTGGTGTTTCCTTTCATTGTTCGTGCCCTAATCTTCACAGCCGAGTGGGGAAGGAACGCATTACCGTGCTCCACTGTCAAACGACTAAGCGGCGCGCGCGTAGAGCGGGTACTTGGGAGCACAGGCGCGGCGCCTTCTGCTCGCCTCCGCCCCGCAGGTACACCACAAAACTTTATTTTATTTATTTTTAACTGCATGGTGGCAATTAATATTGTATTAGAGGATAAGTAAATGGTTACTGTATGATCAGGTGATCAAACAGGCAACGAGCCACATGGCTAGGTGAAGAGCTCTCTCTCTCTTCTGCCACAACCATAGACTTTGGTCGACGTGACTGGATATCACACTCTCTTACTTCTTATTAAGTTATAATTAAGTACCCCATGCCACCCTTCGGTTCTAAGTGTAATTTGGCTGTGGTTCTCTGATCAATTCTTAAGTTCCATGTACGTAATTAGATGCATTCTGATATAATTATACTAATTTAGGTAGTAAATTGTCAATTAAGAAAACATCGACTTTACCACTAGTTTTGTATGTAAATCAAGCCAGGATATGTGGAGTCAGAGAGGTAACGTAAGATCAGGGGTAAAGTTTTGTGGTAGGTGGGTGATATACTTTTTTATAATTTTAAATATTAATAAACAAATATTTGCAACTGCAAGTTGCATGGAATTGTTGCAACTGCAGTTGCCAGTAATTGCAACTGAAGCTGCTGAAATTTTTGTTATTGTTGTAGTTTTGCAGTTGCTAGAAGTTTGCAACTTTATTTTGCTGCCTATGGTGTGCATGTGCAGGGATACATAAGTGACCTTAATACCTATACTTGTACACCGATTCTACTTAAGTAGGGGCACATGCACCCGCATGTAGTAGTACGTAAATAAAGCATAGTACAAGGTTAGAAAATTCAGGCCAGGATTATAAATGGTGTACTTAATAATAACAAAGGATGCATGTCGTCTATGCAGAAGTAATCCTAAATAATTAACATTACTGATTACCAATAATTACCCACTTACATGTGTCTAACATTACATTGCATGTGTAAATGATGAGACAAGCTACATCAGTAATGTTAATTATTTAGGATTACTTCTGCATAGACGACATGCATCCTTTGTTATTATTAAGTACACCATTTATAATCCTGGCCTGAATTTTCTAACCTTGTACTATGTAAACTAATCTACAAGCAGCACTACTCTTATCTAGCCAAGCACAATATACTTAGCTCTTGCCAATATGGCTTCAGACCTAAAAAAAGCACTAACGATGCACTTATTAGTATGATTAACTTAATTCATGCAGCTCTTGATAAAAATGAGTTCCCTGTTGGGTTATTTGTGGACCTGTGTAAGGCTTTTGACACTGTCAACCACCAAAACCTTCTTCTTAAATTACATCATTATGGAGTCAGAGGACTCTCCCTGCAATACCTCAAATCTTACCTTACTGACAGACTCCAGTATGTTTCTGTGAACAATTCAATTTCTCCTACCCTACCCATCAACATTGGTGTTCCTCAGGGCAGTATACTTGGCCCTCTCCTCTTTCTCATCTACATTAATGACCTTCCAAATGCCTCCCAACACCTTAGACCAATTCTATTTGCTGACGACACAACCTTCATTTACTCCAGTCCTGACCCCCTTGCTCTAAATGCCACAGTAAATACCGAGCTTAATAAAGTCCATCTTTGGCTAACTGCCAACAAACTCACCCTTAACATTGACAAAACTTTCTATATTCTGTTTGGCAATAAATCCTCTAATCAAATAAATCTCAAGATTAACAATACCCAAATTTGTAACAAATTAGATGGCAAATTCCTTGGCGTTCTCATTGATCACAAGCTTAATTTCCAGGGTCACATTCTAAATATATCAAAAAAAGTTTCAAAAACTGTTGGCATTCTTTCTAAGATCAGATATTATGTACCCCGCCCTGCCCTGGTGACTCTCTATTACTCCCTCATCTATCCATATCTCAACTACGGTATTTGTGCTTGGGGTTCTACTACCCAAAATCATTTACGTCCTCTTATTACTCAACACAAAGCTGCTATTAGGACAATATCCAACTCTGGCCCCAGACATCACTCGGTACCCCTACTCAAATCTCTGAATATGTTAGATTATTTAGTCACTGCACATTCTCTCATGTGTATTATACATATATAAAACGCTGAACTGTAATGCCAATCCTGACCTCAAAAGCTTCATTGAAAGCTGTAACAGAACCCATGAGCACCACACCAGAAATAAATACAGTTTTGATATTCCAAGAGTACGACTTAATCAAACTAGAAATGCTCTACAAATCAAGGGACCCAGAATGTGGAATGACCTTCCCAACCATGTTAAAGACTGTACCTCTCTCAACCAGTTTAAGATTAAAACTAAACACTACCTGATTAATTCCCTGTAACCTACCTTACCACTCTATTGTCAACCCATGTATGTTATTTTTTTTTTATTCAACGCTGTTTGTCTACCTATTGTATTTGTGCTGCTTTTTCAGTCATGTTCCCCCCTTTTTTTATCTTTATTTGTATCTGTTCTCAATACATTTTATTCTTTTTGCTCAATTAGTATTAAGTTTTAGATATTAATGTTTTTCTTGCCCGAAACGCATTGCGTAATAGTGGCTTTAGGCATTGTATGTACTAGCTCTATCTATAAATCCACTTATGTAAAATCACTTTATGTATGTACCTTTCCTGAATAAACATATTTATATTTATATTATTTATGAAAGTGTAGACATGCGTACAAAGATTCAGATTAAAAAAAAGTTACTGCAAGCATATAGGAGTTCAACATAATAAAGTTGCACCAGGTTATTGGGGGGGGGGGTGTTCCAGCAAAGCACCCCAACCTGGGAAAAGGTAGCAAAGCCTTGATAAGGACAATAGGCTTCCTGTCACTAACACTGGGCAACCATTTGGAAATTAGTTACACAGGAATCACAGTGTATAATAAACCTGTACCTTAATCTCCATAACTTTACTATTCTAATTGTCTCCAGGGACGTGCACTCTGCACTATCACATTACCATTTTCAAATAATATTTAATTAACTATCTGTAATCAATGTACCCAGAAGAAATTACTTATACTGGTCACTATTCTTAGTTATGGTAGTATGGTAGTTACTAATGTTAATGTTTAATGTTAAATCTGTTGCGAGTAGATTATGCCAATAATATACTCGCTCTAAACTTATAAACTTTAATGAAAATAGCACAATGAGTATATTATGTAAATAATATACTTGCTCCAAATCCATACCATCACCTCATTTTCCCCAATTATATAAAACATGTTTAAACCCATAATCCATTATTTGTGTCCAAACATTGATGCATGTAATGGACAATGAGAAATTGTGCACTTAAATTTGCCTTTAATTAGTTGTTCCAGAGAATTTCTTCAAAAAAGTCAGATGTAACACAAACCAGGAGCAAGGGTTTCAAGAGCCAGTGTGGCCTGTAAATTGTTTCAACAGATTAACACGCATATTTCTGATATACGTAAATGATCTCCCAGAGAGAGAATAGACTCGTTCCTCTCAATGTTTACTGATGATGCTAAAATTATGAGGAGGAGGATTAAGACCGACGATGAGAGCAACAGGCTATGACTTAGACAAATTGAAGGAATGGTCCAACAAATGGCTACTAAAATTCAACCCAAATAAATGTAAGGTAATGAAACTATGTGGAAGGAACAGGAGGCCAGACTCAGGGTACCGAATGGGAGACAATTAAAGTCCTCCACAAAACAAGAAAGAAAGATCCGAGAGTTGATATCATGCCGAACCTGTGGCGAACCTCTTTGCCACCTGTGGCAGACCAGCCCCTAGTGGTTGGCAAGGCATGTGTGGAATACAGAATGAAACAATATACTTCCACTTCTGAATGGGAATGCAATTTATCAGATTTACATTCCTAGAGTTACTATAGTGTTATCCAGTCACATCATCCAGTTCCCTCCCTGGATAAAAACACCCCTAGTAGCTTAAATGTCATTGCCAATTTACTATCAAATGGGGAAAACATTATTTTCCACATACAGTATTGATACATTTATACATGTTGGTACTGTTTTCAATAATGCATGTCAATAGAGCACATATACTGTATTTCAATTCATAATAATTATTACCTTAATCTATTAACCCTTAAACTGCTCCTGTCACCGTCAAGCAATAGATTGGTGACTATCCTGTCGCCTGTGGACGACTTAATGTGCCTCATAATATTCAAAGTTCCTAAATATTCTATGTGGACGTCATTCCACACTAGACCTCTTGTAACCTTTTACCATATTGGAAACAAATCAAGTAAGACTTAGTTACCCTCCTGGGCACTATTAACAAACTCAGCACCATGTCAGGTAGGTGCATTGTCATCCATTTACTGATACCTAAGCTTGGAATCAGTCACCATGAAAAATGTCAACAACTTTTATAAACTAGGAAGATATTTTTAATAAGGTGAAATCTATTATAAATAGTTTACTTGAAACTTAAATTATCAGAATTTAAAATTCTTAATATTTCTTTGACTCAGTATGGGCAAACTATAATGATTAAAAAAATGTTCCAACATTATAAACAAATGTTTTATGATATAAATAGGATAAAAAAAATTAGGGTTTTTTGTATGCCACCTAAAAATAGATGCAAAAGTTAACAGTTAATAATACATATTTTAAGTATCTAACTTCCCATTACATTATTATAAAAGTTGCTGGATAATTCCTAACAAGAAACAGAGCTTACATTATGTTATCAAAATCATGGAAGTTCTCCCATGGTATCACCAAACTGTCCTCATGGGTACAGCATTGATATACATCCTGTGCTCATTCATACTGGGCCTAACTCTTCAAAATTTAATTGAAGGCAAGTCACCAGTTCTCCACACTCTTCTCATTCTTGGCCATATAACCCACATCTTCTAAATATAGTAAAACTCACTCCATCATAAAACTTCACAGGTCAATGTCACTGTATGAGAGTTTGTGTACTATAGCCAAATGTCATCCCGATGACATTGTGTGTCATCGGGATGGCATTTAGCTGAAAAGCATACACTGTGTGCCTGTGTGTGTCACACAGTGTATGCTTTTCTACTACAAAATGTCAGATTTTGGATAATGCACTTAAAACCTAATAATTAAGCTTAAAATGCATGTTATTAGTTGTCGTTAACTTGATATTTAAGCTGAAATAATGCAACAATGAAGAGACATTTCTAGTGAAATGAAAATACATGACAAATGTCATTTAATGTCACACATACTCTCGTAAATTTTGACAGGTATGTAATAAATATAAAACACACCACTCAAAGACAAGTATATTACACAACAAGTGTCTTGTAGCAGCCACATTGGAGTTAATGTAGCAACTACTTAAATTATCCCCAAACAATCTCACATTCTAAGAAATTCTATTGCAAACAATTAAAGGTTCCTATTTATCTCACATGACATCCACAAACCCATTTACCACTAATGACATCTGTAATTAAATTCAACACTACATCCTACCCAACTCCCCCAGAAGCATTTAATAAGCATCCTCATCTTAACCTATCACAACACCAATGTACCCATTTCAAACTTACAAATGCTGTAACCAAACTACGGGTATATTAACTCCTGAACTGCGCACATGTTAAATGTGACATGTACCCCTGTGGTATGCACAAAAATATTTCTTAAAAGAAAAAAAAAACACCAGCGTTGAATGTCATGAAACTCCATTTTCTGAGTGAGACCCCTGAGGTTCCTTGGAGCTATACCGGGCTGATGTGTATATATTAGACCATGGCAACAATTAATTGATGGAGTTCTATACCTTCCGGGGACCAGAGCCAGAACCTGGCTCCCTCAGTGGCACGAGGAGCAAGGGTCTATAGACAACCCCATGTAGTTGGAAGCAATCTATATCTGCCCTCTACCAGGTCAGGCTCTCAGAAAGGTAGGAATCCTAAAAGAAACTACAGTTCATTAGAAATTGCAAACCGAAAGCCGAATGAGCAAGCAGAATTCCCCAATCAGAAAACAAGCAAACAAGCATGACGTTGCCACAAACGCCACGGTGCATTTGCGCGGTCTGTGGTGCTTCCCCCCATCCCTCCTGCGTCGGCTACCCAATCCCAGTTCAGAGGCTAGATATCAAAAATGCAAAAAAAAAAAAAAAATGCCGACCAGGAGGGAGCGAGGGCCTCGCCCAGAAAATGGAATTTCATTACATTCAATGCTGGTTTTCTGTGAAGTCCTTTCGGCTCCCTGGAGCTGCCTAACCAAAGATAAAGGAAAAGAGGAACTTACTCAGAAGGCTGCCGTCACTCGCTCCTCAACTCGATGTCGAGACAACTGGCTGCAACCTGCTACCCAAGGCTACACACACACCCAACAAGGGCCAATACATGATGCACCCCTGCGGAACCAACCAAGCATCAATAACCCAAAGACCCATCTGGAAAGCAGCAGTCTCATTTTTTTTTGCCAGAAAAGAAGGAGACGCCTGCAAATGAGCAAAACAACCACTGGGACTAAAAGAGCACAAACCCCTGCACCAGGGGGAGAGCATGAAGCTCCCCAACCCGACCCCTAGAGGCCAATGCCAACAAGAAAAAAGACTTGGAAAAACAGTCCTGAACTGAAGGGGCCACTACAAACCGAGGAGAGAAAAGAGAGCACCCGGTCCAACGACCAGGATGGCTCAGGTGGCACATGAGCAGGCTGGAGGTCAAACAATGCCAGAGAGAGCTTTCGGAACGGAGCAGAAGTGACATCCACCCCAAACGCAAGCTTAACATTTTCGCGTTTTGGGCAATTAAGCATCACACCACCCCAAGGTGGTCTGGGCATTCCCCATGAGCGCCCGGTAACAACGAAATGTGTATACTCTTTACACTGTGGTCACCTCAATTTTCGTCCTAGGTGTTTGATTTTGGTATCAATGTGTTCACAATATTATTCCCTACATGAGTATATGCATATAAAGTCTAAAATCCCGGCGTACCATCCACAACAAACCAAGTAATAGGCCACACATTACCCGTGAGCGCACGAAAGGAATAAAATATGTACACACTTTTCACTGTGGTCACCTCAATTCTTGTCCTAGGTGTTTGATTTGGTATTAATGTATTCGCAATAGAATTCCCTACAGGAGTACATGTATATAATGTCCCAAACCGCGGTGTGCCCCACCCGCAGCCAAGTTGAATGCATCCCATGTGGTACCCGTGAGCGAAGACCCATTGGCCCACCCGCTACCCCCCCATATCCCGCTCCTAAAAGTTTAGTATTTATTCCTGTTGATAAAATTAAATTTCGTGTTACAGTGCTGATTTAGGTATCCAATTGTTCCCAATAGAATGCCCTAAAGGGATATATGCATATAAGGGCAAATGGTAGAACAACATTACCAATACGATAACATAACTTTTCGAAGTCATAAACTATTGAAACAAGGAACATGCCAAAATTTACCTGTTTGCCAGTACATTCTAATCCTTTTCAACCTCGAAATGCCCATCAAAATCATCAGTCCCAAATATCGGGTCATGTCTTTTACAGTCACTGGTTCCCACATATTGCATCTTTGGGTAACAGTACTGTATGTGCATTGTTTTGCATAGCATACAAGTTAATCTCATAGACCATAAAATTCAACAAACTTTGTGTAAGAAATAATTGAACAAATCCCAGAGGAGTGCTAGGTACAGAATAAGTCAAGCTCGGTATGCCTGTAAAACCATCTACAAAGGGTGGAGTATTGTCAGTAGACCAGGCTTCATCAGAACTTGTTGGTTGCGTACGTGTACTACCCGCGGTACGAGTTCCAATACCACGCCGTGCATGAGTGGCAGGAGGAACATCAGAATCCTCACTCCTCTCACTTTCAATTTCATCATCATCTGCTGCTTCCATTTCAATGAAATCACTATCTAAATCATTGTCACTATCAGCAGTTTTTATATCAGATAAATCATCACATACAGCCTAGAATTTTGAGGGTAAGTTGCACCCTACTGTACTTTTGCTTTACACTACATATCTTCTGTCTCCGAATTGTTTCTGTTTCCGAATTGTTTCTTTCACCGATTTCTTGCTAGAATGGCTCTGCTCTTGCTCACTATCCATCTTGGAGTAAATGCACAGAGTTTTTAACCCTTAAACTGCGCAACACGTCATATGACGTGTTGGAGTACTACGCAAGATTTAAACGGCCAGCGGATACACAGGGTTCACCTCACCTTCATCAGGGCTCTTCCCTGGAAACACAAACCGAAACTGTCTCTATTTTCTGCTTATTACAACTTGTAATAAAGTTGTTACATCTTGGCTTAACGTGTTTATGACGTATTAGAACGTTGTTACAACTTGCTATATTGGTTGTTATAACTGGTTAGGTGTTAAAATCTGCTTGAACGTTGTACCAACGTCGTAGTTTCGGTGTGTGTTTGGCGGGTTGTAAACAGACACCATTTTTACAGCACTGCTGTTCAGCTTGTTGGATGCCGGTTGGACGCCAATGAACGCGTCCAGGTCACACACATGTGGTGACCATTAATACCCTTATCTCTATATATATCGATTGAATATTGCTGGCACTAAACTCGGTAATAGTTGTCAACAACAGAATCAGCAGATCTGAATACAGAGCGTCTTTTCCTGGTGTGTCGCCCCCTTCAGCCCGTCAGACCAACACAGACCGCCCTGGGCAGCAGAGCTGTACACACACACTCTCACACACTCTTAGCTAGTACGTGGCCTGATATAGATATATATATTTTTAATAATAAAACAAAGAAAAGCAAGAGGTGTTTGGTACTCCGACCTTCAACCGCACCCGGATGACAACAACATAATCTGCAACATCCTTATTAATACTGGTAACAGCGGTGGGATTCACCCGACGTACTCCAGCTCCAGGGCCACCTTGCAGCAGCCAGCAACACAACAGCGCCATGTGTGACCTCGCTATGACATCAGTGTCACAGACACTGTCGGTGTAACACCACTGACATCAGTGTCGGTACAGTGTGTACCACTTGAACCAGCGACACGCCTCGCTCTCCACCTGACCTTGACTCACCGACCGGCACCCACCTCCAGCTGACCCGCTATCACTCAACGGTCCTTGGCGCCTCTCGCCTGGCCTTCCTCACCTTCCACCTCCCTCCGCCTGGCCTGACGTCTCCTGCCTCCCGACGCTGACGACGCCACAGCGTGATGCCGGACCTGCGACAACCTGATCATCTCTGCCTCATTGACTGAATTGTAGCCCAGCAGCCTTCAGCTCTAGGCAAGTACCCTTTCTTATTTGTGTAGTAGAATAAACTGTAGACTATTATGGGCACTATATAAACTTTGTGATTTTTATGGACAACCGATACTCACTTAGGCCTCGTTCACGCACTTATCCCTACAGTCTGCGGTCTCGTTCACCTTCTGAGAGTAACTTACTGTTCCCCAGTGCTTTGCCTGAGAATACTAGACTACCCTCATCTCTCGGAAGCTTTGCTTCTATTCCCTTTGAAACCGGCAGCAACTCATTATCAATCATGACTCAAGCCTCAACTACAGCGGGTCCTAACTCAAGCACTGTTACAGTTCTTACCCAGTCTGTCGACATATACCCATTTAGTGGAAAAGATCCAGCCCTCCTGGAATCTTGGTTCTCTAGTGTAGAAGCTAGAGTAAAGAGCAAGGGTACTGCTGTCACAATTGAAGACTATATCAGTATGGCGACATCCACAATTGACTATTAAACCGGAGATGTGTATCTCTTGGCAGAATCATACGACTTACAGAATATTGTGAAGTGGGACAAATTTTTAAGAAATCCTTTCATAAGAGATATTCATCAGTTATTGATCATGATCCCTTTGGCATTGCTCACCAAATAACTAATGCAGTAATGCGTCCTGATGAAACACGCAACGCTTTTGCCAGGCGCCTAGATAAGCTACATAGCTCACTGAAAACAGCTTTGATGGGTTCTAGATGGGTAGATAGTAGAAGCCTCACCGTAGACAACATGTGTAGACTACTGATGTTTGGTGCCATGCGTCATGCCCCCGAGGCTATATTGAAAGACATAGAGGCTAAGAACTTTGGCCCTACCAACACGATTTGGGACTTAATGGATGCAATGTTAGACTCCACAGAAAGACTAAAGAACCGGGACTCTGCCGTTTTTAGTGCAAACAGTCTCCATAACCCTGTGAACGTTGTCTCACGTTCTTTTCCTAGAAATGTTCAGACCCATGCTAGGTCTCTTCCACCCTCATATGGCCCCAGGTCATACTCCAGGACAGGCTCTCTAAAGTATACTCCGCGTCCTCGAACGCCAGAATGTTTTAACTGTGACAAACCAGGCCACTAAACCAGGCAGAGTCCACATCAACCAACACTCGTTACCAACAGCATGCCAGACATAACAATGCAGGCCAACCTAACAATCACACCCGTTCTTATTGCACATATCACCGCAGACCTGGACACGACACGTCAGATTGCCGAGCTGCTCGTGCACCATTCTGCACTGACCACCAGCTCCCTGGTCATGACACTGCTGACTGTAGAGCTTGCTGCAGTACTAACCCCCAAGCTAACCACACTAGCCCTACTCCTCCTTCCCATAAGCAACCACATGCTGCAACAACTAACCAGTGCCGACTGAGCCGTACACGTCGTCCTGCAAACCGACTTACTGCTCATGTTAGGTATGCGGCAATTGACAGTCACGACACAGATGGACACCGTGATTCGCGTATGACAAACGGCACCACGGCCTTCAAGGATAATGCAGACCAGACCTACGAACACATAGACCAGACCTATGCCTCCCAATCAGGGTAAGGTGTAGCAGCCTTCGTAAACAGCATGACGTAGGAAAGTGAGACGATCTCCCTGAATACTCAGTGCCTACCCATAACAGGTTTAATGTAATAGCAGAGGAGGATACTATACACCGCCTACACACTGACAGTACTCGCATTCATGTGCTCCAAACACCACGTCGATCGCATCAGTCTCGTAATAACGTGCCTAACAAGGACACAGAAGGTCCTCTGATTTCAGCCACTCTGAAGGGTCGACAAGTTAAAATTTTCCTAGACACAGGAGCTAGAGTCATCATCATCAAACAAGCCTCCTTTCGTGACGTACACAACGGACTCGACATACGCCAGCCATCTGTTTCCAACCTTGGTGGACTTACTGGAGGGATGACTCTGGCGTTAGGTGAAGCTGACAAGAGTTAATGGTCAATGACAGATCACTCGCCGTGCCATGTTTAATAGTGGGTGATGTTCGGTTCCTAGGAGACATTTTACTAAGGCTAAACACTAAGAGAGACTACCAAATTACTATCGATACTTACCATTGGAAAACAACAATTGGTGACACAGTAGTACCTCTTTGTAGTGTGTACGCCATGGAACATGAGTTCACCAACCATAGGGACTATATCAGTTACATACAAGCCAGAAGAGACCAGGATACACATTACCAGTCACGCCCAAACAAACCCATCACTCAGTCACTTATTGACGCCAGTCCAGCGCACAATCACACAGACTCACAGGTTGGTAAGGTCAATGAATCTTTGCAAGGGGCCCCAGCGATTGTTTGCCTAGCCCCACCTTGCTTGCCTAGAGTCCAACATCAATCAAGTCGGAGGCATCCTATACCAAGACACAGTCCTACATTCTCACGCACTAACGAAGGTTATTGTCAAAATTCCTGGTGTACCTGACCTAGATCACGTAATAACAGACAGTGACATGTCAAATAAAGGGCACCTACATAGAACCTTCCTTATATCAGATACAGAACAACACTACTGCTGTTTATGTTGCCAATGTCACCAATGCCAACATTCACCTTGCATCAGGCACACACATTGTAGACTTTACCCATTATTCGTTACTGGTGCGAGTAGTGGATGAGGCCTCTACTGACCAAATAGTACATGCACTCTTTCACACGACAAATCGAAATCAGTTAGCGATCTCACCTCAGCATCTTAGTCCCACTGACTTCCCTAACGCCCAAGCTCAGTTACTGACCATCCTCAACAAGCATCGCAACGTTGTTGCTTTGACAGGTGAACAACTTAGACTGACACTCCTCATTATTCACAAGATTCCTCTTGAACCTGGTACTCGACCGATTTATGTACCTGTACCTGCATACAGATTGCCCCATTCCCAACGAGCTGTTGCAGACCGACTTATTGACGAGATGTTACACGAAGGTGTTATTGAAGAAAGTACCTCTCCATGGAATGCTCCGTTGATCTTAGTACCCAAGAAGGATGGCTCTTGGCATCCAGTCGTTGATTTCATAAAACTTAACCAAGTTACGATACCTGATAGATTTCCACTTCCCGTGCTCACTGACTTATTGCAGAACATAGGCCAGAATAAGTTTTTTTCCACACTTGATCTATTGCAAGGATTTTGGCAGGTATTGCTTGACCCAGAAAGCCAAGAACTGACAGTGTTTTCAGTCTCTAATGGCCATTACCAGTACACCCGCATGCCTTTTGGCTTACACAGCAGCCCTATTACTTTCTCAAGGCTTATGACAAACTTGTTCTGACAAATGATAGGAAATACCCTCATGGTTTACTTCGATGACATCATCATGTCCAAGGATATGCCATCCCACCTTCAAAGTTTAGAACAAGTCCTTCAGAAACTAGCTGAAGCCAATCTGAAAATCAAACTTAGCAAATGTGCCTTCATGAAAAAATAAGGGATAAAGTTTCTAGGCCATAACATCACCTCACAAGGCATCACCACTCTAGACTCCAAGATAGAAGCTGTCAAGAACTATCCTGTTCCTCATATGTTGAAGCTGTACAAAAGTTCATAGGCCTCCCAGGGTTCTATCGCCATTTCATTGCTTATTACTCAGTGATTGCATCTCCCCTCACTCACCTCCTTAACACTTTTGCTCACCGGGCGCGGGACCTCCCCACTACCTCAGGTGGGCTTGGGCGTTCCGCGAGAGTGCGAGGGAGAGCGCACTAAATTCTGAAAAGTGTATAATCTTTTCAACTTTGTCAGCTCAATTCTCGTCCTAAGATATTCAATTTGGTATCAATGTGTTCGCAATAGAATTCTCTACAGGACTAAATGCATATAAACTCCAAAAGCCCGGCTTACCATCCGCAACTAACAGAGAAAGTGAGAGAAAGTTCCCCGGGAGCACGCAAGAGTGATAAAATGTTTACACTCTTTTCAGTTTTGCCAACTCAATTCTCGTCCTAGGTCTTTCATTTTGGTATCAATGTGTTCGCAATAGAATTCCCAACAGGCCTATATGCATATAATATAAAAAACAGCAACGATCTCCACCCACCGACATGATGAAAACAGGTCGCGGTTACAAGAAAGAGAGCGCTGCGCCACCCCAAGGCGCCTCTCATTCTGAAAAGTATATATTCTTTTGAACTTTGTCATCTCAATTCTCATCCTAGGTTTTTCAATTTGGTATCAATGTGTTCACAATAGAATTCTCTACAACACTAAATGCATATAAAGCCCAAAAGTCCGGCGAGAAAGTTAGAAAGTGAGAGCGTGTTACCCGGGAGCGAGCCAGAGCAATAAAATGTGTACACTCTTCACTTTGGACATCTCAATTCTCGTCTTAAGTCTTTCATTTTGGTATCATTGTGTTCGCAATAGAATTCCCTACAGGAGCATGCAAATATAAAGTCCAAAAGCCCTGCGTACCATCCACAACAAGCACGGAAAGTGACAGAGTTACCCCCTTGAGCGCTAATAAAGAGCAATAAAATGGGTATTCTGTTTTCAACTTTGTTACCTCACTTCTGGTCCTAGGACTTTCATTTGGGTATCAATGTATTCACAATGAAATTCCCTACAAGAGTATATGCATATAATGTCCAAAAACCACAGCAAGACCGTCCCAAAAACGCCACTGAAGTTGCTGCACGGAGGACTCGATGCTGAGTCCTCGCCGGACTTGCCCCTGTTTACGGAGGACTCAATGCTGAGTCCTCGCCGGGCGAAAGTGTTAAGAAAGATGTTCCATTCGTTTGGACTGCTGATCAGAAGAAAGTGTTTCAAACACTTAGAGGCTTTGATATCTACTCCCATTCTCAAATTCCCAGACTTCTCCAAACCGTTTGTTTTAGTCACCGACGCCAATAATGTTGGGTTAGGAGCCGTACTATCACAAACTAGCGACAGAAAAGAACATGCCATTGCATATGCAAGCAGAGTCCTCTCCAAAGCAGAAAAGAATTACTCAACAGAATGCGAAGCTTTAGCTGTAGTGTGGGCTCTCAAACATTTCAGAGACATCATCTATAACTACCCTGTCCATGTACTGACGGACCACCAAGCCATCATTCTTCAGGGACAAGAACCCAATAGGCAAGTTTGCCCATTGGTCGCTCACAATACAAGTTCCTACCCACGTTTGGATACTTACCTGGCAAACATGATGTAGATGCCGATGCCCTTTCCCATTACGTCGCTCCTGTTCACGTTGAATACCCTTCATTAAACTTGCAAGATGTAGAATTAGCACAACAACAAGACCCAATGTGGGCACCGATCATAAGCTTTCTAATAAACCCGAACACAACTCTTACCGTCAAGCCTCCCGTACTGCTCAAGGAACTAGTACTCTTAGATCACGTGCTCCACCGCAAGGTTATGCTTGGATCTCCTGCCGGACTGATACATCAACTCGTTATTCCTGCGTCGATAGTTCCTACAGTGTTAAAACTTGTTCATGACGTCCCACACAGTGCACATCCTGGCAAGGACCACAACATAAAGCAGGCTTGTCTTAAGTACTTCTGGCCCAAAATAGCAAAACAGATTGACCGTCATGTGGATCAATGTCTAACCTGCCTAGCTCACAGAGGCCATGTTGCTGGCCCGAACCCGATTCAGACTTACCCTACGACTGCTGCTTCGGGCTGCTTCCTGGGGGTGGAGGCCTGGTCGAGGACCGGGCCGCGGGGGACACTAAAGCCCCAAAATTATCTCAAGATAACCTCAAGTAACGACTAATGCACCTTGGGACCGTGTTTCTATGAACTTGCTAACGAACTTTGCTGAAACTTCCAGAGGTAATAAACATCTCCTAGTTATTGTATATAACTTTTCTGGATACTGGGAACTGGTTCCAATTCCAAACAAACTGTAGAAACTATAGCTAGTGCATTTCATGATCTTATAATTTGCAGGTATGGTCCACCTGGGTTATATTCTCGGACAACGGCCTGGAATTCAACAATTCTGTTCTGGGAACAACTGGCTAAACTGTACAACATCAAAAAAGTGTAATTAATGCCTTATCAACCGGCTAGCAATGGCCTAAGACCTAATAACAAAGTTCTTGACGCACTCAGAGTAACTGTCAATCGGGACAGTCACAAA
>WNGS01164858.1:48929158-48944184 GCA_020271785.1 Procambarus virginalis
TCCCCCTCACCCACTACACCTCTCCTCTCACCCACTACACCTCTCCCCCTCACCCACTACACCTCTCCCCTCACCCACTACACCTCTCCCCTCACCACTACACCTCTCCCCTCACCCCACTATACCTCTCCCCTCACCCACTACACCTCTCCCCCTCACCCACTACACCTCTCCCCTCACCCACCTACACCTCCCCCCTCACCCACTACACCTCTCCCTCCCACCCACTTACACCTCTCCTCTCACCCACTATACCTCTCCCCTCACCCCCTATAACCTCCTCCCCTCACCCCACTACACCTCTCCGCCTCCACCCACTATACCTCTCCCCTCACCCACTATACCTCTCCCCTCACCCACTAATACCTCTCCTCCCCTCACCCCTACACCTCTCCCCTCACCACTACTACCTCTCCCCTCACCCACCTACACCTCTACCCTCACCACTACACTTCCCCTCATCCCTCTACCCTGTCCCCTCACCCCACTACACCTCTCCCCTCACCCACTATACCCTCTCCGCTCACCCACTACACCTCTCCCCTCACCCACTACACCTCTCCCCTCACCACTACACCTCTCCCTCACCCCACTACACCTCTCCTCTCATCCTCTACACCTCTCCTTCACCCACTACACCTCTCCCCTTACCCACTACACCTCTCCCCTCACCCTCTATAATCACCCCCCCACAGGGGTGGGATACTATACCCGTAGACCAACACTGGAGTACGCAGCACCGGCCTGGACCTTCATGAACCAATACCATAAAACTAACATCAGAAAAGTACAAAAGTTATCAACAATATTGGTGCCAGAAATAAGAGGATTAAACTATGAGGACAGATGAAGGGAACTAGACACCACAACCCGAGCAGGAAAACAGGGGACATGATCACAACATACAAAATCGTAACGCCAGCAGACAAGATAGACAATGACAGCCTCTTCAAAGTCAGTGAAAGTATATAATAATAATAATAATAATAATAATAATAATAATAAATACATAATAATAATAATAAGTATTAATAATAATAAATTATTTACAAGAGAGGTACATTATGTGTTGGTGAGATGACTACGCTTGGTATTGTTGCATTGAGGCCAGCCACTAACAGGCAGTGTTTCAGGTCCTTAATTAAACATATGAGGATAGATAAAGGCTACACTTGTAGCAAGGTTTTATAAGCCAATCCCTCAATACAAGTTGACAAGAGGTGAATTACACTGGTAAAGATATTTGTCTTAAGTACTAATGATTGGGCAAGTGGGTAGTACAAGATACCATGAGAGTTGGAAGCATAAGGTAGCAAACTGGAGGATCAAACTACCTACTTTTTTATTTGACTTTTGAACAGGATATGGGTGGAAATTGTTTAATTCATCACATTTACCGTGTAATATCTCATATAGACTGTGGTATAGTGGCACATCGCTTTGCTATAACTCATGTTTGCTAATAAAAGACAAGAATGTAACAACTCTGTCATATAAAAAATACTAAATATAAAAAACTATAGGTAAGGGACATATAACCAAAGTGCAAGTTAAAGGATAAATTAATGAGTAGAAGAAATACAGAGAAATACTCGTAGCCTATATAGGCTGCTCAAAATTGGATTGTGGAGCATGAGTGTAGTTAGTTTTTGATTTATTTATTATACAAGAGTTTCTTATAGTCTGTACAGCCTAAAAGCCAGAGCTCACCCCCGCAAGCACAACTAGGTAGTAGTACTAGCATCATACGTGGCCAAGTTCTTAAATCCAAAGTTTCCGGAAAATCTTTTAAGCAACCAGGTACCCCATTTTTACTGTTAGGGTAAACAGAGGTTACAGTGAAGGGGTTGGCGCCCAGTCAACCTTCCCCGGCGCAGGATACGAACCCAGGACAAAGCGCTCGCGAACGACACAGGCGAGTGTCTTAACCACGCACCACGGGTACAAAAAACACATCCGTGGTTATAACGCAACAGGTTACAAAAAAGGTGGTGGCGGGGCACAGAGCTAGAGCTCAGCTACCCCACCCGTTGCCCCAGTCACACAGGCTCAACACAACACACCACCGTCCGGACGGCTTCACTTCCCCTATCACATCACAATCAACAAACTGCACGGGAAACGTGACAGACAACATCTAAGTCCTCATATTTAATAAACTCGTATATATACCTTACCTTGCTATTGTCTTGATATATATAATATATCTACTATTATGGCTCCAGGCGTTTGAAAGAGTCGCCTATACCTTCACCTTCACTTTCTCCAAGACGCACAGCCGTCCACACACAAGTTTAGGAAAGTTTACCCTTAACACAAGAGAGGCGCGGACGTGCGTCCATCCCCTACCACCTTCAGACAGTCACTGATGGCATTCCTTGGCAGCATGGCGTCATGGCACAGACGGTCAAACACTTAACTTCCCTGGCCAGTCCTTGACCCAGGACTATAATCTCATGCCAGGCAACACCACCAGATGTTCATTAAGTTTATCAATGCTCCTTGATGCATCTTTAATGAGGATAAAGAGGTCCAACTCCAAGATTATATTTATGAGCATCGTACGCCCGCCAAGCGAGTCTGACTTGACGTTGCCCGCTAATGAAACAACGTTCCCCCACATGGCTGGGTTTGTTTACTGGGGCACTGGGGCTATTACCAGGGCTACCAGGAGCACTGGGGCTATTACCAGGGCTACCAGGAGCACTGGGGCTATTACCAGGGCTACCGGGAGCACTGGGGCTATTACCAGGGCTACCAGGAGCACTGGGGCTATTACCAGGGCTACCAGGAGCACTGGGGCTATTACCAGGGCTACCAGGAGCACTGGGGCTATTACCAGGGCTACTAGGGGCACTGGGGCTATTACCAGGGCTACTAGGTGCACTGGGGCTATTACCAGGACTACCAGGAGCACTAGGGCTATTACCAGGGCTACCAGGGGCACTGGGGCTATTACCAGGGCTACCAGGGGCACTGGGGCTATTACCAGGGCTACCAGGAGCACTGGGGCTATTACCAGGGCTACCAGGAGCACTGGGGCTATTACCAGGGCTACCAGGAGCACTGGGGCTATTACCAGGGCTACCAGGAGCACTGGGGCTATTACCAGGGCTACTAGGGGCACTGGGGCTATTACCAGGGCTACTAGGTGCACTGGGGCTATTACCAGGACTACCAGGAGCACTAGGGCTATTACCAGGGCTACCAGGGGCACTGGGGCTATTACCAGGGCTACCAGGGCACTGGGGCTATTACCAGGGCTACCAGGAGCACTGGGGCTATTACCAGGGCTACCAGGAGCACTGGGGCTATTACCAGGGCTACCAGGAGCACTGGGGCTATTACCAGGGCTACCAGGAGCACTGGGGCTATTACCAGGCTACCAGGAGCACTGGGCTATTACCAGGGCTACCAGGAGCACTGGGGCTATTACCAGGGCTACCGGGAGCACTGGGGCTATTACCAGGGCTACCAGGAGCACTGGGGCTATTACCAGGGCTACCGGGAGCACTGGGGCTATTACCAGGGCTACCAGGAGCACTGGGGCTATTACCAGGGCTACCAGGAGCACTGGGGCTATTACCAGGGCTACCAGGAGCACTGGGGCTATTACCAGGGCTACCAGGAGCACTGGGGCTATTACCAGGGCTACCAGGAGCACTGGGGCTATTACCAGGGCTACTAGGGGCACTGGGGCTATTACCAGGGCTACCAGGAGCACTGGGGCTATTACCAGGGCTACCAGAGGCACTGGGGCTATTACCAGGGCTACCAGGAGCACTGGGGCTATTACCAGGACTACCAGGGGCACTGGGGCTATTACCAGGGCTACTAGGGGCACTGGGGCTATTATCAGGGCTACCAGGAGCACTGGGGCTATTACCAGGGCTACTAGGGGCACTGGGGCTATTACCAGGGCTACCAGGAGCACTGGGGCTATTACCAGGGCTACCAGGAGCACTGGGGCTATTACCAGGGCTACCAGGGGCACTGGGCTATTACCAGGGCTACCAGGAGCACTGGGGCTATTACCAGGGCTACCAGGAGCACTGGGGCTATTACTAGGGCTACCAGGAGCATTGGGGCTATTACCAGGGCTACCAGGAGCACTGGGGCTATTACCAGGGCTACCAGGGGCACTGAGGCTATTACCAGGGCTACCAGGAGCACTGGGGCTATTACCAGGGCTACCGGGAGCACTGGGGCTATTACCAGGGCTACCAGGAGCACTGGGGCTATTACCAGGGCTACCAGGGCTACCAGGAGCACTGGGGCTATTACCAGGGCTACCAGGAGCACTGGGGCTATTACCAGGGCTACCAGGGCTACCAGAGGCACTGGGGCTATTACCAGGGCTACTAGGGGCACTGGGGCTATTACTAGGGCTACTAGGGGCACTGGGGCTATTACCAGGGCTACCAGAGGCACTGGGGCTATTACCAGGGCTACTAGGGGCACTGGGGCTATTACCAGGGCTACCAGAGGCACTGGGGCTATTACCAGGGCTACCAGAGGCACTGGGGCTATTACCAGGGCTACCAGAGGCACTGGGGCTATTACCAGGGCTACTAGGGGCACTGGGGCTATTACCAGGGCTACTAGGGGCACTGGGGCTATTACCAGGGCTACCAGAGGCACTGGGGCTATTACCAGGGCTACCAGGAGCACTGGGGCTATTACCAGGGCTACCGGGAGCACTGGGGCTATTACCAGGGCTACCAGGAGCACTGGGGCTATTACCAGGGCTACCAGAGGCACTGGGGCTATTACCAGGGCTACCAGAGGCACTGGGGCTATTACCAGGGCTACCAGAGGCACTGGGGCTATTACCAGGGCTACTAGGGCACTGGGGCTATTACCAGGGCTACTAGGAGCACTGGGGCTATTACCAGGGCTACCAGGGCACTGCAATGGGGCTATTACCAGGGCTACCAGGAGCACTGGGGCTATTACCAGGGCTACCAGGGGCACTGGGGCTATTACCAGGGCTACCAGGAGCACTGGGGCTATTACCAGGGCTACCAGGGCCACTAGGGCTATTACCAGGGCTACCAGGAGCATTGGGGCTATTACCAGGGCTACCAGGGGCACTGGGGCTATTACCAGGGCTACCAGGAGCACTGGGGCTATTACCAGGGCTACCAGAGGCACTGGGGCTATTACCAGGGCTACCAGAGGCACTGGGGCTATTACCAGGGCTACTAGGGCACTGGGGCTATTACCAGGGCTACCAGGAGCACTGGGGCTATTACCAGGGCTACTAGGGGCACTGGGGCTATTACCAGGGCTACCAGAGGCACTGGGGCTATAACCAGGGCTACCAGAGGCACTGGGGCTATTACCAGGGCTACCAGAGGCACTGGGGCTATTACCAGGGCTACTAGGGCACTGGGCTATTACCAGGGCTACTAGGGGCACTGGGGCTATTACCAGGGCTACTAGGAGCACTGGGGCTATTACCAGGGCTACCAGGGGCACTGGGGCTATTACCAGGGCTACCAGGAGCACTGGGGCTATTACCAGGGCTACCAGGGGCACTGGGGCTATTACCAGGGCTACCAGGAGCACTGGGGCTATTACCAGGGCTACCAGGGCTACCAGAGGCACTGGGGCTATTACCAGGGCTACTAGGGGCACTGGGGCTATTACCAGGGCTACTAGGGGCACTGGGGCTATTACCAGGGCTACCAGGGGCACTGGGGCTATTACCAGGGCTACCAGGAGCACTGGGGCTATTACCAGGGCTACCAGGAGCACTGGGGCTATTACCAGGGCTACCAGAGGCACTGGGGCTATTACCAGGACTACCAGGAGCACTGGGGCTATTACCAGGGCTACCAGGAGCACTGGGGCTATTACCAGGGCTACCAGGAGCACTGGGGCTATTACCAGGGCTACCAGAGGCACTGGGGCTATTACCAGGACTACTAGAGGCACTGGGGCTATTACCAGGGCTACCAGGAGCACTGGGGCTATTACCAGGGCTACCAGGAGCACTGGGGCTATTACCAGGGCTACCAGGAGCACTGGGGCTATTACCAGGGCTACCAGGAGCACTGGGGCTATTACCAGGGCTACCAGGAGCACTGGGGCTATTACCAGGGCTACCAGAGGCACTGGGGCTATTACCAGGACTACTAGAGGCACTGGGGCTATTACCAGGGCTACCAGGAGCACTGGGGCTATTACCAGGGCTACCAGAGGCACTGGGGCTATTACCAGGACTACTAGAGGCACTGGGGCTATTACCAGGGCTACCAGGAGCACTGGGGCTATTACCAGGGCTACCAGAGGCACTGGGGCTATTACCAGGACTACTAGAGGCACTGGGGCTATTACCAGGGCTACCAGGAGCACTGGGGCTATTACCAGGGCTACCAGGAGCACTGGGGCTATTACCAGGGCTACTAGGGGCACTGGGGCTATTACCAGGGCTACCAGAGGCACTGGGGCTATTACCAGGGCTACCAGGAGCACTGGGGCTATTACCAGGGCTACCAGGGCTACCAGAGGCACTGGGGCTATTACCAGGGCTACCAGGAGCACTGGGGCTATTACCAGGGCTACCAGAGGCACTGGGGCTATTACCAGGGCTACTAGGGGCACTGGGGCTATTACCAGGGCTACCAGAGGCACTGGGGCTATTACCAGGGCTACCAGAGGCACTGGGGCTATTACCAGGGCTACCAGAGGCACTGGGGCTATTACCAGGGCTACCAGGAGCACTGGGGCTATTACCAGGGCTACCAGAGGCACTGGGGCTATTACCAGGGCTACTAGGGGCACTGGGGCTATTACCAGGGCTACCAGGGCTACCAGAGGCACTGGGGCTATTACCAGGGCTACCAGGAGCACTGGGGCTATTACCAGGGCTACCAGAGGCACTGGGGCTATTACCAGGGCTACCAGGAGCACTGGGGCTATTACCAGGGCTACCAGAGGCACTGGGGCTATTACCAGGGCTACCAGGAGCACTGGGGCTATTACCAAGGCTACCAGAGGCACTGGGGCTATTACCAGGGCTACTAGGGCACTGGGGCTATTACCAGGGCTACCATGGCTACCAGAGGCACTGGGGCTATTACCAGGGCTACTAGGGGCACTGGGGCTATTACCAGGGCTACCAGGGGCACTGGGGCTATTACCAGGGCTACCAGGAGCACTGGGGCTATTACCAGGGCTACCAGAGGCACTGGGGCTATTACCAGGGCTACCAGGGCTACCAGAGGCACTGGGGCTATTACCAGGGCTACCAGAGGCACTGGGGCTATTACCAGGGCTACCAGAGGCACTGGGGCTATTACCAGGACTACCAGGAGCACTGGGGCTATTACCAGGGCTACCAGGAGCACTGGGGCTATTACCAGGGCTACCAGAGGCACTGGGGCTATTACCAGGGCTACTAGAGGCACTGGGGCTATTACCAGGGCTACCAGAAGCACTGGGGCTATTACCAGGGCTACCAGAGGCACTGAGGCTATTACCAGGACTACCAGGAGCACTGGGGCTATTACCAGTGCTACCAGGAGCACTGGGGCTATTACCAGGGCTACCAGGAGCACTGGGGCTATTACCAGGGCTACCAGAGGCACTGGGGCTATTACCAGGGCTACCAGGAGCACTGGGGCTATTACCAGGGCTACCAGAGGCACTGGGGCTATTACCAGGACTACCTGGGACACTGGGGCTATTACCAGGACTACCTGGGACACTGGGGCTATTACCAGGACTACCTGGGACACTGGGGCTATTACCAGGACTACCTGGGCTACCTGGGACACTGGGGCTATTACCAGGACTACCTGGGACACTGGGGCTATCACCAGGACTACCTGGGACACTGGGGCTATTACCAGGACTACCTGGGACACTGGGGCTATACCAGGACTACCTGGGACACTGGGACTATTACCAGGACTACCTGGGACACTGGGGCTATTACCAGGACTACCTGGGACACTGGGGCTATTACCAGGACTACCTGGGCTACCTGGGACACTGGGGCTATTACCAGGACTACCTGGGACACTGGGGCTATCACCAGGACTACCTGGGACACTGGGGCTATTACCAGGACTACCTGGGACACTGGGGCTATCACCAGGACTACCTGGGACACTGGGGCTATTACCAGGACTACCTGGGACACTGGGGCTATCACCAGGACTGCCTGGGACACTGGGACTATCACCAGTACTACCTGGGACACTGGGACTATCACCAGGACTACCTGGGACACTGGGACTATCACCAGGACTACCTGGGACACTGGGACTATCACCAGGACTACCTGGGACACTGGGCTATTACCAGGACTACCTGGGACACTGGGACTATCACCAGGACTACCTGGGACACTGGGGCTATTACCAGGACTACCTGGGACACTGGGACTATCACCAGGACTACCTGGGACACTGGGCTATCACCAGGACTACCTGGGACACTGGGGCTATCACCAGTACTACCTGGGACACTGGGACTATCACCAGGACTACCTGGGACACTGGGACTATCACCAGGACTACCTGGGACACTGGGACTATATCACCAGTACTACCTGGGACACTGGGACTATCATTTACTTCCTTCCCTAGCAACAAGTCTGTCCAATTATACCCATGAAAGGCACTACGGGCTCACCATAGCCCGTGCTATTGGAACTTCTTGTTCCAGGTAGTGAATCTTTAACAACATACCCATGAAAAAAAATCCTAAGTTCCCATAGCGTCCTCTCTTGAAATCAAGTTTAACAACTGTTTCGCTGTCCCCATTCTCTACTAGATTATATCCTATAGCGTATTTAATGTCCAAGAGGACATGATCACTCTTTTCCAAAGGAGGAAGGTACTGGATATCAAATACCTCTTCTTTCCTGGTGAATACAAGATCCAGTACTGACGGAACATTCCCTTCCCTCATTCTTGAGGCCTGCTTGACGTGTTGATACATGAATGTCTTCAAATGAGGTTTACAAATCTGCCTGTCCAAATGTCGTCTGTTCTTACCTCGTAGGCCTCCCAGTATATTGCCTTAAAGTTGAAGTCCCCAGTACCAACAATTGGGATTTATCTTTGTCAGCTCTTACCATAATCTCTCTCATGACCATTATGAGGCCCTCTCGTTTGTCATCCAGTTCTTCCTTTGTCCATGTGTTGCTTGCTGGTGGGCTGTAGGCATTTAAAATTATCAGCTTATCATCTTGATTCCAGAGTTGCAATGCCATGATGTCAATATCTCGAGGGTTTTCAAATATTAATTCTCTTACCTTCAGCTGTTCTTTCACCAGCACAGCCACTCCTCCTTCCTTCCTAGTTTTCCTGTCACATCGCCAAACTGAGTAGCCCCTTGGGAATACGACTTCATTTAAAATATTTTCTTCAAGTTTAATCTCTGTTAGTGTGACAATATCTGGGACTTTAAGCTGAATTATATCCTTCAACTCTAATATTTTCGATCTCACTCCATCTATGTTGGTATATACTACTTTCATGAATATGTTCTCCTTACCTTTGTTCTTTATACCCCCTTCCACTAATGATTTTGTTGCTTTGTCTTTATGTACCATTTCACAAGCTTTCCAGTCCCTGACACTTTGTAGAAAAAGAATTCCTTTCTTGCAGGCGGAGAGTCACAATAACGTGGCTGAAGTATGTTGACCAATCCACATGCTAGAAAATGAATTAAGGGACGACGACGTTTCGGTCCGTCCTGGACCATTCTCAAGTCGATTGTGATGAGGGAAGATTGATTGATTGATGAAGATTAAGCCACCCAAAAGGTGGCATGGGCATGAATAGCCCGTAAGTGGTGGCCCTTTGGAGCCATTACCAGTATCAATAGATGATACTGGAGATCTGTGGAGGTGCGACTGCACCCTGCGTGACGGGAGATGTTCCCGTCTCCCGTGGATGAGGGAAGTTGTTGTTGTTGTTTAAGATTCGCTACTTGGAACAAAAAGTTCCAAGTAGCCCGTAGTGGACTTACCTGGCACAGGAGCGGGGCTGTAACTGACGAGGGAATTGTTGTTATAGATTCAGCTACTCGGAACAAGTTCCAAGTAGCACGGGCTATGGTGAGCCCGTAACTTACCTGGCACAGGAGCGAGGCAAGAAGCACGGGCTATGGTTAGCCTCGTGGATGAGGGAAGGAGGTGAAGGCAATAAATAGGCAAGAGAGAGGTCAGGAGCAAGGCAAAAGGTATGCAAGGTAAGGTGTAGTAGAGGGGGATAGTAACAGGAAAAAGAACAAAGGTAACTGCAGAAGGCCTATTGGCCCATACGAGGCAACTCTTATTTATAACCGCCCAATAAGAAGGGGATAGTAATGGAATAAGAATGGAATGCATGAAATACTTCGAAACTGTCCTTCTTCCTTCTATTGATACTCGTCCCTTTCTCTGGCTTTGCTATGTGGATGACATTTTTGTTCTATGGCCTCATGACCTTAGTCTATTTCAGTCTTTCCTCGCCTCTCTTAACAATCTGGCTCTTTCTATCCATTTCAAGTTGATGGGTCTCTACTTCCCTCCTTCCTTTTCTTGACGTTCACGTTCACAGCTCTGTGTTCGGGTTCTCTTTCTCTGTCTACCGCAAACCCATGCACAGTGGCATGTACATTCACTTCTTTTCCTACCATCCTCCTTCTGTTAAGAAAAGTGTCCTCGTCTCTCTCTTCCTCCGCTCTCTGCGCATCAGCGATCCTCAGTTTCTTGATTTTGAAATGCTTTATCTACAAATCATTCTCTCGCCTTGGTATCCTTTGCATTTCATCACTCTGCCTATTCTCAAGCTAAACGAAATTTCGTTCATCCTAAACCTGCTTCCAATACTAGTAGCACTGTGCTCTGCCTTCCCTTCACATCTAAACTCAAAACTTTTACTAATATCTTTCGTCCTCTTGACATTAAACTCGCCTTTGGACAAACTAACACACTTCGTAGCAATCTAGTTCACACTGCTCCTCCTGCTTCTAATGCTGCTGGTGTCTACTCTCTTTCCTGTTTGTCTTGTCCTCTCCAATACTTTGGTGAAAACTGGCCGTACACTGAATGACAGACTTAAGAACACAAAAAGAAGTATTAAGTCTACAGACACAAACAATGCTCATTACACACAGAGATCACACTAACGTGATGCATCAAATGAACAAATCCACAAGGGCCGTGACGAGGATTGGAACCTGCGTCCGGGAGCATCCCAGACACTGCCTTAATCGACTGAGCTACGACAGGGTTAAAGGAGTTGAAACCGAAGTTCTACTGAACTAACTGGATCCCGTAGCCTCTCCGAGGCACAAACCAGGATTTTGCACAACTCCCCCCCCCCCCCGCACGCGAGCTATGTCAATAGGCCGTTCTCCCTCGGAGAGGGAGACCGGCCTATTGACTTATGCACCCTGCGTGCATTGAACGGTCAATAAGCCGTTTTCCCTCTTCGAGGGAGAACGGCTTATGCACCCTGCCTATTGACTTATGAACAGCCTATTGACTTATGCACCCTGCGTACATTGAACGGTCAACAGGCCGCTCTCCTCTTCGAGGGAGATTATTTCTGTTGGCATTCTTTCTGAGATCAGATATTATGTACCTCGCCCTGCCCAGATGACGTTTCTATTACTCCCTCATCTATCCATATCTCAACTATAGTATTTGTGCTTGGGGTTCTACTACCCAAAATCATTTACGTCCTCTAATTACTCAACACAAAGCTGCTATTAGGACAATATCCAACTCTGGCCCCAGACATCACTCGGTACCCCTACTCAAATATGTTAGATATTAAGTCACTGCAACATTCTCTCATGTGTATTATACATATATAAAACGCTGAACTGTAATGCCAATCCTGACCTCAAAAGCTTCATTGAAGGTTGTAACAGAACCCATGAGCACCACACCAGAAATAAATACAGTTTTGATATTCCAAGAGTACGACTTAACCAAACTAGAAATGCTCTACAAATCAAGGGACCCAGAATGTGGAATGACCTTCCCAACCATGTTAAAGACTGTACCTCTCTCAACCAGTTTAAGATAAAAACGAAGCACTACCTAATAAATTCCCTGTAACCTACCTTACCGCTCTATTGTTAATCCAAGTCTGTTTTTTTAAAACAACGCTGTTTGTCGACCTAATTGTATTTGTGCTGCTTTTTCAGCCATGTTCCCCCCTTTTTTATCTCTATTTTTATTTGTTCTCAAAACATTTTATACTTTATGCTCCATTAGTATTAAGCTTTAGTCATTAATGTTTTTCTTGCCCGAAACGCTGTGCGTAATAGTGGCTTTAGGCATTGTATGTACTAGCTCTATCTATAAATCCATAAATCTTTGTAAAATCTCTTGTATGTATGTACCTTACCTAAATAAACATTTATTTATTTATTTATTTATAAGAGCGCACCTCAGCAAGGGCTGCAATCAAGAAAAAATCGAGAACCAAGGGAACCTCCATAGCTGGGAGAGGGGACTCGGCCACTGAAATGGGAAGGAATACAGAGATAGAGTCGGAGTCGGAAGGTGAGGAAGAGAGCGATGCCTTCTTACCCGCCTGGGAGGGAGAGGAGTCAGGCATACGTTTCGGACATAAAGAGACAGGTGTGCCAGTAGCAATGTACTGGGCGACAGTCTCAACATTAGAAAGATAACGGGAGCGGTCAACATATAGATTGCTGGGAGGAGGATGGACAACAGCCTGGACAGACAGGCGGTGTGGAGGGCCATAAGACAGAGGGGAGGGCCGAGAAGGGAAAGAGGGCACAGGAGACACGGAAGACTAGGAAGGAAACACGTACCAGATGGAGAACCAGGAGGAAGACTCTCTGGCTCAGAACGCAAAGGAGCAGGTGAAGTGATGGTGGTGGTGGTGTCGGGGTCCAAAGCCTGGAAATGGTTGTGAAACTAAGAAAGCGGGAGAGGGGAAGAAGTGGAACGCAACGCACGAGCATAAGACATGCTAAAGAAAGAGGAAAGACTGCGTACTTGGCGTCTCACCTCAGGAAAAGATAAATGATCGTGATGTTACAAATTGAGGATGGCTTCCTCAAATTTGTAGTGCATGCATGCATTAGAGAAGGCACGGTGGGCGTCACCACAATTGATGCAGTGAACTTGGGAAGATGAGCACTCTGTCTTAGAATAACCCAAGTCTCCACACAAGGGGCATAGAGATACCTTACTTGCAGGCGATGAGTCACAATAACGTGGCTACAGTAAGTTGACCAGACCACACACTAGAAGGTGAAGGGACAACGACGTTTCGGTCCGTCCTGGACCATTCCTCGATTGAGAAAACCTTACTTGTGCATGTGAAGGGACCATGCCCAAACCTCCAGTACTTATTGCAGAGACGAGGAGACGGGATGTACTCCTGAACAGAACATCTGGCACCAGCAAGAACTACAGAAGACGGAGGAGACCTACTATCAAAAGTGATCTTCACTACACGAAGAGGTAGACGACGACGACCACGAGGGGGGTCGATTAAACGTATCGACCTGGAGGATAGAATGACCTTGGGCCTCAAGGATATGTTTAATATCCTCATGGCAGTCTTACCCCTGTCACCAGTCGCAACAGGATGCAGGAGAATAACTGTACCAATGCTGGCCTTTAACCGGGCATTTTTTTGAGATCCGAACAGGGGTCTCCCCAATGTTGGACAATGAGGCTAAGCGGGCAGCCGCTGCCTGAGAAGGAGGCAGCAACGACAAGTGTACCAGTACGGGTGAGGTTAAAGCTGACAAAAGTATCTATCGAATCACAACAAGGTGTTTATGACTGAATAAATCCTCAGGACGTGTAGAATCACAAGACTGAGATCAAAATACTTAGTCCAAGTAGCAGGACCAAACAATGCTTGGAATGTAGTAGAACCGGAAGAAATCATGCGCATGAGAGTGCGGAAGTGACGGCGCCAAGTACCCTCAGTAGAATGGGGGGAGGGGGTTAAAAGGCTCAGTTGTTACAATGAGAGATGGAGCCACTCCAGGTGATGAGGTAGTCACCAATGGGGTCTTGGTGCTCAACCCTGCCACAGAGGTAGGAGGGGAGCAGAGAGGGGTAGTCGAGAAAGAGAAGCAGCTTGGTCTGGGCCCAATGTAGCGGGGGCTACATTGCTCAGCCTTCCATCACTGTCCGACTCGGAGGCCTGGTCGCCCACCCCATGAGCCTGAGAAGTTAAAAAGAGGGTCAGACGTCAGCATATAAATGAACAGGTAAAAATTTAATACACGAGTAAGCCCCCCATACCCACCATGCAGCAGCAATTAAGAGGATAAAACACCCGACAAGACGGGGGCACCTCCAGGGGTGCATCGTGGGTATCGCCCTCCAATCGCCACCTTAAGAACCGTCAGTCCGTCGAGATCAGGTTCAGCAACGAAGGCAAAGATTGACAATAAAAGCATTTATTGTCAATTCCCGACGCTTATTCCCCTCGCTCGAAACATCAGGTACCACAGTTTTGCGGGTGAGAGTGTGTACCTCCCCAAACACCCGGCATTAAAACAGAAGAAGACATCTGAAAGAATAATCAAAAGTCGGCGGGAAATGACAATCAGAAAAGAGGAGTAGGAAAAATTAAACCTAAGGAAGAGGAAAAAGCTTCCAATACAATTAGTGAAGACGGCAGCAGAAGCATAAGGCTTCAAAAGGACGGAGGACCCTCCCATGGAGCATCACACCCTGGTAGCCACACACTAAGCCACCTCATGACAACAACGGGCTGGAAAAGGAGGGGGGGGGGGGGTCTACGAAATACTGCTTCTCTGTTCAAGTTGCTGGCATTTAATTGTTAGGGTTCAATCCCTGAGCCCACCATGTTCCTCTAAACCCTTTCCACCACCAGCCATGGGATAGGTATAGGTCAGACATATAGGGTGCTAATAAATGATAAATGACTAACCCAAATTAGTCCTGAATTTTGCCATAAGAAAACAATGTAATTTAATTAATCTGTTCCACACCCCCAAGAATATTAACTAAAAAATACATTTTATACAGAATAATACTTATATAGGTA
>WNGS01164858.1:48953560-48992856 GCA_020271785.1 Procambarus virginalis
GAGCTGCAACGACACGTGTACCAAGATTGAGTGGGGTTGAAGTAAGAAGAGGCACTACACGAATCAAAAAGGTGCTCGATGAGTAGAAACTGTCAGGAGGCGCAAAATCAAGACGAGATCAAAAATATTTGGCCCACGAAGCAGACCAAACAAGGCTTGATAGGTCATCAGAACAGGAAGGAATCATGCGAGGCGGCCGTGAGAGGACGGCGTGAGAACCCCCAGAGAGAGAGGGTTAAAAGTCGCAGTAGTTACAACTAAGATGGAGCCGCGCCAGGGACAGGTAGTCACCGGAGCTTGGGGCTCGACCAACCACAGAGGAGGGAGGGGAGCCGAGGGAGGAGTCAGAGAGGCCAAAGGAGGAGCAAGTCGGGGCCCAATGCAGCGGAGTCTACGGAGCCCCGGTCTTCCAACACGGCCGACTCCGGGGCTTGGTCGCCACCCCACGAGCCTAGAAGGTAAAGAGAAACAGCAGACCATATCATTGCTACGAGAAAAAATATTCATTACGAATGTGCCCCACACCACCCGGAGCCACCATTAGAGGCAGGACACCCAAAGAAGCTATCGCCGATCATGCCGGGCCTCCTAGGGGTGCGTCGTGAGTATACTCCCCACTAACGCCACCTTAAGAACCGACAGTCCGTCGAGATCGGGTTCAGTGACGAAAGGGGATTGACAATAAAAGGTTCCCCTCACTCGCGACGTTGGGTACTACAGTTAAGGGTGGCAAGAGTATGCCTCCATAAGCACCCGGGGTCAAAACAGAAGAAGTCCAAAGAAAAACCAAAACAAGCAAAAGGTCGGCAGGAAACGGCAAGCAGATAGGAGAAGAGGGGAGAAAAAACGAAACAGAAGGAAAGGAAAAGTGCTCAGCAAATTGGAGAGGACGGCAGCAGGACACAAGGCTACAAAGGACAGAGGACGTCCCAAGGAGCATCACACTCCAGCAGCCGCCCACTAAGCCCCCCACGCATCAACGACTGAGCGGGGAGAGGGGTTCCAACATCAAGAAAAATGGTAATTTAAATTATCCTCTCTAACCTACCGAGATTGAAAACAGAAAATGGGCCAGTATGTCACTCTCACGAACTGCTTTCAATTTGACAATTTTTGGCCGTGGGTAATGCATAGGATCAAACTGTGACGTTCTTTCTAGGAGGACAGGTTGCAGAGGGGTGTGGATGAGTCAGAGCTAGCATGGAGTACTCACCTATGTGGGAAATTACCAGTGGAATTTTGGTTAATATAATAATATTAAGAAACAAATAGATTGATTAATTTTTAACTTTCTATTGAATTATTTGTATAGTGTGTGGACTGGTGTAGATTAAATTTTATCCCACTAATAAACCTCCTTCACAAACTGTGGGGGTTATTTGTGATTTGTTCTACCAAATAAAACTAAAGATTGATAGAAATTTCTTACTATGGGGTTATTCTACTATATAAATTATCGTTAATTATATGAAATGGACACATTCAGGTGACTTTGTAGAATGCGGCCTGGCCAACAAGCAACAGACGCGTCATCTGTCTCCTCACAGACCATGTGGTAATGGCGTCCTCGTTTGATCAACCAGTCCAGCTATTGTCTCATCCAGTCATAATTTCACACCTGCCAGAATGTTACATTGTAAATAATGCAAACAATATCTTGCAGATATAACATGAGAAATGGTAATTAATATTAATTGAAACTTACGCATTCTGAGCAATTATTCCTGCAACAACCGGTTAACCATTAAATTAGCATGAATGACCAAACGTAATACTTGACCCTTTGGGCTGCTCGAGAGATTTTACCATGCAACACCTTTGTGTGCATAATATAACAAATTATTTAACAAAAATATCTGCTAATATTGTTAAAATTCATTCCCTGATCACATGAAAAAATAAAATTGTAAATGACTTGCTTTGGCTGTGGTAAAGCCTGAAAATCTTGCGATGACGTAACCCCTCCCTTTCTGGCTCGTTGTCGCCGTGAGGGGGTTTGGTGGGTGGCTGCCGGAGTGTGATGCTCCATGGGTCAGTCTCTGTCCTTTTGGAGCCTTATGCTCCGGCTACTGCCTTTACCGATTTTGCCAGAACTCTTTTTCCTTTTCCTTGTGTTTCGTTTTTCTCCCCCCCCCCCTCTTCTCCTTTCTAATTGTCATTTCCTGCCGACCTTTTGCCTGTTTTGATTATTCTCTTGGACTTCTTCTATTTTGACGCCCGGGTGTTTGAGGAGGCATACTCTTGCACCCGTAGAACTGTAGTATCCGACGTCGAGACCGAGGGGAACCTTTTATTGTCAATCCTCCTTTCGTCACTGAACCCGCTCTCGACGGACTGACGGTTCTTAAGGTGGCGTTTGTGGGGCGTATACTCACGACGCACCCCTGGGGGGCCCCGGCATGATCGACGATAGCTTCTTGTTGGGTGTTCTGCCTCTTAATTGTGGCTCCATGGTGGGTGTCGGGGCACATTCGTGAATGAAAGTTTTTTCCTCGTTTTCATGGCTGATAATGTTTCCCTTGTTCCTTCTCAGGCTCGTGGGGTGGGCGACCAAGCCCCCGAGTCGGACTGTGTTGGAAGACCAGGCCTTGTAGCCCCCGCTGCATTGGGCCCCGACCCCCTGACTACTCCTCTCAGCTCCCGTCCCTCCTCTGCAGTAGGGTTGAGTTCCCAGCCCCAGTGGTGACCACCTCGTCCCCTGGCACGGCTCTGTCTCTCATTGTGACTACTGCGTCTTTTACCCACTCTCTCTCTGGGGGTTCTCAACGCCGTCCCCGCCACGGCCGCACTCGCACGATCCCTTCCCGTACTAATACTTACAACACCTTGTTTGGTCCCGCTACGTGGGCTAAATACTTTGATCTCCACCATCTGGATTCTACTCCTCCTGACGATTTCTCCCTCCATAAACACCTTGTTGATTCAGTAGATGCCTCTTGTTACTTTTAACTGCACCAGTTACGGTACGCGTGTCGTCGCTGCTCCTTTTCAGGATGCAGCTACTCGCTTAGCAGCTTTGTCCTGCATTGGAGAGACCTCTGTTCGGGTCTCTAAAAACACTCGGTTAAATGCCAGTGTTGGCACTATTCTCCTCCCACACCATGTTGCAACTGGTGTTCGGGACCTCAAAGATTGCCATGAGGATATTAAACATATCCTCGAAGCCCAAGGCCATTCTGTCCTCCGAGTGAACACGTTTACTCGACCCCCTCGTGGTCGTCGCCGTCAGCCCCTTCGAGTTGTTAAAATCACCTTTGATAGTAGGGCCCTTTCGCCCTCTGTTATTCTTGCTGGTGTCAGATGCTCCGTTCAGAAGTACATTCCCTCTCCTAGACCTTGCCATAAGTGTTGGAAGTTCGGGCATGGTATCCTCAAATGCACAAGTACTGTGTATCTATGCCCCATGTGTGGGGATGATAGTCATTCTAAGTCCGAGTGCACTTCTCCCCAGGCTCGCTGCCTCAATTGCGGTGAGGCTCACCCTACTTTCTTACGCTCGTGTATACACTACAAACTCGAGGAAGCCGTCCTCAACTTGAAGCACCGTGATCGTCTGTCTTTTTCTTGAAGCGAGACGCCAAGTTCGTCGTCTCGCCCCTTTCGCGGGCGTCTCCTACGCTTGCGTGTTGCGTTCGACCTCTCCTTGTCCTTCCCACCTTCCTCAGTCTCAACCGTTTCCAGGCCTTAAACCCATCCACACCCACCACCTCCTCCCCTATTCCTTTGCCTCCTGTCCCGACAGGTCTCCCTCCTGGTTCTCCATCTGGGGTTTCCCCCCTTCCTACCCAGTCCACCATATCTCCTTTGTCTTCTTCCCCATCTCCCCTCACTCTTACTTCCCGACCCTCCCCCCAGTCTCTTGACCCTCCGCACCACCTGTCTGTCCAGGCTGATATCCATCATCCTCCCAGCAATCTTTGTGTTGTTCGCTCCCGTTCCTCTTCTCCTGCTCAGACCATTGAGTCTGTCCCCTGGTACATTGTTACTGGAACGCCTGTCTCTTCGAGTCAGACACGTAAGCCTGGCTCATCTCCTTCTTCCTCTCCAGTGGGTAAGAAGGCTTCGCTTTCTTCCTCGACCCCTCCTTCTGACTCTGTCACTACGTCCCCTCCCATTTCAGTGGTTGGACTCCCTGTCTCAGATATGGAGGTTTCTTTGGCCCCCGATTCCCTCTCGGTTGCTGCTCTTGCTGAGGTGCACTCCCTGATTTCTGCCCCCCCCCCCATCTCCTCCAGTTGTCCTTGCCTGCCCCTCTCAGTTGTGTCGTCCTCCTCCGGACCCCGTCAGTCCGCCTCTGGTCTGTCCTCCCGCTTCCTTCCCTCCATCCTTACTTAGTTTACTCATGCCCCCTAACCCTGATTTTGTCGACCCTGCTCCTGATCCTGAGATTCTTTCATAAACTGTGGTCTTCTTTACCTTTGTTTCTTTCTTGTTCTCTGTTACTGTCCTTTCTCTTTGATAATGTCTATTCTTCAGTGGAATATTCGTGGATTTTATGCTAACTTTCATGAACTCCAACTTCTAATTACACAGCTTTTACCACTTTGTGTTTGTCTCCAGGAACCAATGCTTGGTGCTCGTCCTGGTCACTTTCGTGGTTATTCCTTTCTTTCTTCCCCTCCCCCCCCCACCAGCTCTTGCTAGGGCCCATAACTCTACTGCTCTCTTAATTCATTCTGATATTCCCTTCGTCCCCCTACTTCTTCCGTCCCCTATCCATTGTTCTGCTGCCAGTGTTTTTGTGGGTAAATGGTATACTATCTGTTCCATTTATCTCCCTCCAAATGTCCCTCTTTCCCTTCCTGATCTTAAGCACCTCCTGGACTCCTTGCCAGAGCCGGTGCTCCTTTTGAGTGATTTCAACTGT
This sequence comes from Procambarus virginalis, assembly GCA_020271785.1. Classification (NCBI taxonomy): domain Eukaryota; kingdom Metazoa; phylum Arthropoda; class Malacostraca; order Decapoda; family Cambaridae; genus Procambarus; species Procambarus virginalis. The sequence continues at coordinate 48,958,428 of WNGS01164858.1, forward strand.
TGACATACCCTCTGGGGTGATGTTCTGACAAACACCCGAGGCCGTCTCCTTGAACTGTTCGTCCCCGCTTCTTCTCTATGTCTTCTGAATACTGGTGAGCCCACTCATGTGGACTCTTGAACACGCACCCTTTCCTGTCTTGATCTTTCTGCTCGTCGTCCCTCTACTTAGATTTCACGTGGCAGGTTCTTGATGACCTCCATAACAGTGATCATTTCCCCGTCCTCGTTTCCTTTTTCTCCTTCCACCCTCCCCTCTCCTTCCCTATGTGGCAGTTTGCCAAGGCTGACTAGAGCCTTTTCACCCTCAGTGCTACTCTCTCTCTGACCTCTCCTCTCTGCCTCTTCCTAGCGCCCTTCTCCTTTTTTATGACACTGTCTTCGACACTGCCCTCCGCTCTATTCTTCGCTCTTCCTCTCGGGGCACACGGAAGTGCGTTCCCTGGTGGAATCTGGACTGTGCTCAGGCTATCCGCTGTAAGCGTGCAGCCTGGAAGAAACACTGACGCCGGCAGACGGCTGATTCTTTTATTTTGTTTCGGAAGGCAAGTGCGGTGGCCTGTAGGACCATCCATACACCTAAACATTTGAGTTGGAAATCTTATGTTTCCACCATTACGTCTGATACTCCTCTGCCACAGATCTGGAAGAAGATCCACAAGATTGCGGACAATTTAATTCCAGATGTCTCGCCGGTTCTCCACCTCCATGGTACTCTTGTTGCGTACCCAGTGATGGTCGCGACCGAACTGGGTTCCCACTTTTCTTCTGTTAGCTCTGGTTCTCATCTTCCTCAATCCTTCCTTCTACGTAAGCCTGTTCTTGAATCTTATCCTTTAGAGTTCCACACTCATCTCCGCCTTCCCTATAGCGATCCTTTCTCTCTTTCTGAACTTCAGTCTGCCCTAGCCCTCTGCGGATCTACAGCAGCGGGCTCGGATAACATTCATTATGAGATGCTTCGCCATCTCCCTCTGTGCACGTCTCAGTATTTACTGAGTCCGTATAACCAGGTCTGGGAGTCGTCGTCCGTCCCTGAGGACTGGTTCGATGCCGTTGTACTCGCTATTCGAAAACCAGGGTCTCTCGGTACGTTCCCCAAGGACTTCCGCCCTATTGCTCTCACGAGTTGTCTGCAAGCTCTTTGAGCGTATGGTAAATGTCCACCTGATGATGTTCTTGGAACACCATCACCACCTCTCTCCTTCTCAATTTGGTTTTCGCAAGTGCCGCAGCATGACGGATGTCCTGAACTTGGAGGTCTATATTCGTACTGCTTTTGCTGCGAAGACCTCCATTGTTGCTGTCCTTTTTGACCTGGGAAAAGGCTTATGACACTACTTGGAGATACCATATTCTGTCCCAACTTTCCTCTGTCACTTTATGGTCATCCTCTTGAATACAAAGATTCCGTGAAGCTTTTGGGGTTATTCTTTGACACTCGTTTGTCTCGGTCGCCCCATGTCTCTTACCTCCGTGTGGAATGCTCTAAGGCCCTTAACCTACTTAAGGTTTTGTCCCATACTTCTTGGGGAGCGGATAGGCGCACACTCCTCTATTTGCATTCCTCTCTCGTCCTGTCTAATCTCAATTATGGTTGCCCTGCATACTCTTCTGCTTCTCCTTCTACTCTTCGCCGTCTTGATCCTTTGCACCATACTGGGTTGCGCCTCAGCTCTGGTGCTTTTCGTTCAACTCCTGCTCTCAGCTTGTGTGCTGACACTGGCTTCATGTCTCTCCGGGAACGCAGTGATCGCTACAGTCTTTGTTATCTTTTGCGATCCTTACAGCATCCTCACTCTCGCCTCTATCGTGCTTTGACTTTTACCCCTCCTGTAGTTCCTGTTCCTCTTCACCACCTTCCTCTTTTTGTCCGTTTGTCTCGCCTACAAGATTCTCTTTCGGTTCATATTACCTATGTTTCTCCTTGTATTGTTCCATCCCTAACCCCGTGGAGGGTCCCCCTTCCCAAATTTTGTACTTCTCTGACCCGCATCACTAAAGCTTTTACCCCTCCTACAGTTCTGAAATGCTCCTTCCTTGAGCACTTTTCTTCTCACTCCCACTCTGTTCCCATCTTCACCGACGGGTCAAAGTCTGCTGACGGTGTGGGCTACTCTGTTGTTTTTCCTGACCACACTTATATATGTTGCCTGGCTCCGGAGGCTAGCATCTTCACAGCAGAACTTTATGCTGTTCTCTATGCTATTCGTCTCCTGCTTTCCCGGTGTCAATCCTCCTTTGTGATGGTAGTTGATTCTCGTAGTGCCCTCATGGCTTTTGGGTCCTTTAATCTTGTCCACCCGGTGGTCATCGAGATTCAACATTGGCCGTTTCTTATCTCCAGTAAATTTAAGTCCATTGAGTTTTGCTGGGTTCCCAGCCATGTTTGTGTATCTTTAAATGAGCGTGCGGATGCTGCCGCTAAGGAAGCTATCCGCACTTGTCCTATCTCCCGTAAAGGTATTCCTTATTCTGACTTTTACCCACTTATTCATGCCTCCATCCTTGCCCACTGGCAGAGTTGTTGGTCTTCTGTTATTGGTAACAAACTGTGTACTCTAAGAGTCGTGTGTCCCAGTGGCCTTCCTAATACCACCGTAACCGGAGATGGGAAAAGGTTCTGGCTAGGTTACGTATTGGCCATACCCGTTTAACTCACGGTCACTTAAAGAAGCGCCGCCCTCCTCCTTATTGTCCAAATTGCATTGTCCCTCTTATGGTCATGCATATCCTTGTTGAATGTCCTGACTTCCAGGACGAGCGTGTATCTTGTTTTCCGACCGTTCCTTGCGGTCGCTCATCCCTCGATAGAATTCTTGGCGACTCGGATACTTTTGATATCGTTCGCCTTTTGCGTTTCTGTTCTTGTATTGGCATCCTTGGTGATATTTAGCGCCCTCTGATTATCCCTCATATTTGATGGTGCTACATAGCCTTCCTGGTTTGGTGCCTTCTTTTGATAATTACTTACTTTCCTAACTTGCATACCATGCAAGGTGATGGAGAAGATCTTGAGGAAAAGGCTCGTAGAGCATCTGGAGGGAAATAACTTTATAACACACCACCAACATGGGTTCAGAGATGGTAAATCGTGCCTCACAGGTTTAATAGAATTCTATGGCCAGGCAACAAAAATTAGGCAGGAAAGAGAAGGGTGGGCCGACTGCATTTTTCTGGACTGCCAGGAAAGTCAACAGGCAGGACTAAAAGGGAAGGTGCTCCAGTGGATAAGGGAGTACTTAAGCAACAGGAAACAGCGAGTTACGGTGAGGGGGGAGACATCAGAGTGGCGAGATGTCACCAGTAGAGTCCCACAGGGCTCAGTACTTGGACCTATCCTGTTTCTAATATATGTAAACGATCTTCCAGAGGGTATAGACTCGTTCCTCTCAATGTTTGCTGATGATGCAAAAATTATGAGAAGAATCAAGACGGACGAAGATAGACAGAGACAACAGGATGACCTGGACAAACTGGAGGAATGGTCTAGAAAATGGCTGCTAAAGTTCAACTCAGGAAAGTGTAAGGTAATGAAATTAGGCAAAGGGAGCAGAAGGCTGAACACAAGGTACCATCTGGGAGGTGAAATCCTGCAAGAGTCAAATAGAGAGAAAGATCTGAGGGTTGATATCACACCGAATCTGTCCCCAGAGGCCCGCATCAAAGGATATCATCAGCGGCATATGCTAGACTGGCCAACATAAGAACTGCCTTTAGAAACTTGTGTAAGGAATCGTTCAGGACCCTATATACCACTTACCTCAGACCAATCCTGGAATATGCAGCTCCAGCCTGGAGTCCATACCTAGTTAAACACAAGACAAAGTTAGAGAAGATTCAGCAGTATGCCACCAGGCTCGTCCCGGAACTGAGAGGTATGAGCTATGAGGAAAGGCTAAAGGAGCTGAACCTCATGTCCCTGGAAAACAGAAGAGTAAGGGGAGACATGATAACCACATACAAAATTCTCAGGGGAATTGACAGGGCGGACAAAGACAAATTCTTCAGCACAGGTGGGACACGAACAAGGGGACACAGGTGGAAACTTAGTACCCAGATGAGCCACAGAGACATTAGAATTAATTTTTTCAGTGTCAGAGTAGTTAATAAATGGAATGCATTAGGCAATGATGTGGTGGAGGCTGACTCCATACACAGTTTTAAGTGTAGATATGATAGAGCCCAGTAGGCTCAGGAATCTGTACACCAGTTGATTGACAGTTGAGAGGTGGGACCAAAGAGACAAAGCTCAACCCCTGCAAGCACAATTAGGTGAGTACACCAATATAGCCAGGAACCAAGCAAAACTCCAGTCTGACGAAGAGCAGAGAGAATAACAAAGTGCTGCCGTGAAGATGCTAGTCCCTGGAGGCGGGCAACATACATAGGTATGATCAGGAAAAAGAACATAGTAGCCTACACCATCTGCAGACTTGGACCCATCTGTAAAGACGGAAGTGGAGCGGGAGTGTGAAGAAAAGTGAGCAAGGAAAATGTGTTTCAGAACTGTAGGATTGGTAAAAGTTTTAGTCATGTGGGTAAGGTTTTACAAAACCTAGGAAGGAGGACCCTCCATGGGGAAAAGGGTGGAATGATATGAGTGTAAATATTGGTAGCATGAACTGAAAGAGAACCTTGCAAGCGAGACAACCATAAAGAAAGGGGTAAGTGGTGAAAGAGAACAGAGAGCACAGGAGGGGTAAAGGTCAAAGAACGGCATAAGCAAGAGTGAGGTTGTTGAAGGGACCGTGCAGGTAGTGAAGACAGTAACGATCACAGCGATCTTGTAGTTTTAACATACAGGCTTAAGTTTCAACAGTTGAAAAAATGTCATCAGTTTTTCAAACATTTTCAACATACAGTTAAGGTGAGAATCGAATGAAAGGCACCAGTGCTGAGGCATAACCCAGTATGGTGCAGAGCATAAAGATGTAGGAGAGGCAGGCAAGTAAGCAGGGCAACCATAATCAAGTTACGAGAGCATGAGAGAGGAATGTAAAGAGAGGAGCATACGTATATCAGCTTCCCAGGAAGTATGGGACAAGAACTTAAGCAAGTTAAGGGCCTTAGCGCATTCAATTCCGAGGTAAGAGATATGGGGCGACCAAGACAAATGAGTGTCAAAGATTAACCCCAAAAGCTTAGCAGAATCTTTGTACAAAAAGGAGGATTACCATAAAGCGACAAAGGGGGACGAAGAATGACCTGCGGAACCCAGTTCGGGCACGACTCACACTGGATCCGCAACAATAAATTCACAGAGGTGAAGGACTAGCAAGGCATCTGGAACAAACTTACTCCCTATCATATGGATTTTCTTCAGATTTGGGGCAGAGGAGTGTAAGTCGTAATGGTGGAGACATAGGGTTTCCAACTCACGTTTAGCCATACGGATGTACCTACGGGCCCACTCCACTTCTCTTCCGAAACAAAAGAAAAGAAGCACCATCTGTTGGCATTGATGTTTCTTCCAGGCTGCACGCTTACAGTGGACAGCCCGAGCACAGTTTATATTCCACCTGGGAACGCAGTTAAGCATGCTTTAGGAGGTAGCGCGAGGAAGAGCAGAGGGCATCATCTAATATGATGTCATGAAAAATGAGGAGAGCTTGAGGGAGAGGCAGATTTGGAGAAGTCAGAAAGAGTAGCATGTAGGGTGAACAGATTCTAGTCAGTCTTGGCAAACTGCCACCTAGGGCAGGGAAGAGAGGACAAGTGGATCTAGAAGGCAGCCCCGGGTGTTTGTCAGAACATCAGCCCAGAGGGTATGCCGACAGTTAAAATCACCCAAAAGGAGCACTGGCGCTGGTAAGGAGTCCAACAGGTGTTTAAGATCAGGAAGAGAAAGCGGGACTTTGGGGGAAGTAAATGAAACAGACTGTATACCGTTTACTCAAAGATATGGGCCACAGAACACTGAATGTGCAACTGAAAAAGTAAGGGAACAAAAGGAATATCAGTATGGATCAAGAGAGCAGTAGAGTTGTGGGCCCCCCAGCAAAAGCTGGAAGGGGAAGAGAAAGGAATACCCACAGAAATGATCACAATCTCCAAGCATCACTCCTAGAGACAGTCGGCGAGCGGACAGCACGCTGCACTTGTGATCCTGTGGTCCTGGGTTCGATCCCAGGCGCCGGCGAGAAACAATGGGCAGAGTTTCCTTCACCCTATGCCCCTGTTACCTAGCAGTAAATAGGCACCTGGGTGTTAGTCAGCTGTCACGGGCTGCTTCCTCGGGGTGGAGGCCTGGTCGAGGACCGAGCCGCGGGGACACTAAAGCCCCGAAATCATCTCCAGATAACCTCCAGATAACAGACAAAGCGGTGAAAACTGTGTTATAAGAAGTTGGAGTTCATGAAATTTTGCATAAAATCCACAATATTCCACTGAAGAATAGACATTGCCAAGAATAGAGAGAACAGAAACAGAGAACACGGGAGAAACAAAGGCAAAGAAGAACACAATATACTAAGTAGGATCAGGATCAGTGAAATTGAAGTTAGAGAACATAGGCAAATTTAGCAAGGATGATGGAGTCAAGTGGGGTAGTAGGATGGGCCAGAGGCAGACTGACAAGAGTCCGGAGTTGGAGGAGGCATCTGAGAGGGGCAATCAAAGGATCTGGGGGAGTGGGTACGGAAATGGGAGCGCACCTCAACAAGGGCAGCATCCAAGAAAGAATTGAGGACCAAGGGAACCTCCATAGCTGGGACGAGGGACTCGGACACTGAAATGTGAGGGGAATACAGGGATAGAGTCCGTGTCAAAAGGTGAGGAAGAGAGCGATCCTTCTTACCTGCGGGGGAGGAAAGAGTGAGTCAGGCTTATGTTTCTGATGTAAAGAGACAGGTGTACCAGTAATTTTTTGTTTGTTAGATATATATATATATATATATATATATATATATCTAATATATATGGGTCTGCTACTGGGCAAGCAGTCTCAACAGGAGAAGGATGGGAGTGTTTAACATGAAGATGGCTGGGGAGGATGGACAATGGCCTGGACTGACAGGCGGTGTAGAGGGCCAAGACAGAGGGGAGGGCTGAGAAGGAGGACTGGGGTGAGAAGGAAAAGATGGTACAGGAGACAGGGAAGACTGGGAAGGAAGGAAACACCAGATGGAAAACCAGCGGAAAGACCCTCTGGCTCGGAACACAAAGGAGTAGATGAGGTGAACAAATCCACAAGGGCCGTGACGAGGATTCGAACCTGCATCCGAGAGCATCCCAGACGCATCGTCCTTCATCGACTGAGCTACGACATGGTCAAAAGGAGTTGAAACCAAAGTTCTACTGAATTTACTGGATCCTGCAGCCTCTCCGAGGCACAAACATCAAATGAACAAATGATTTGTTCATTTAATGCATCACGCAATTGTGATTTCTGTGTGTAATGAAGTAAGGGCGAAGAGGGAGAACGGCCTATTGACATAGCTCGAGTGCATGGGGGGAGTTGTGTAACACCCTGGTTTGTGCCTCGGAGAGGCTGCAGGATCCAGTAAGTTCAGTAGAACTTCGGTTTCAACTCCTTTTGACCATGTCGTAACTCAGTCCATTAAGGCAGTGTCTGGGTTGCTCTCGGACGCAGGTTCGAATCCTCGTCACGGCCCTTGTGGATTTGTTCATTTGATGCATCACGCAATTGTGATTTCTGTGTGTAGCAGATGAGGTGGTGGTGGAAGTGTCCAGGTCCAAGGCCTGGAAACGGTTGCTTAACTGAGAGAGTGGGAGAGGGCGAGGAGAAGTGTAATGCAACGCACAAGCATAAGGCATACCAGAGAAAGAGGGAAGACAGTGTACTTGGCATCTTGCCTCAGGAAAAGATAAATGATCACGATGTTTCAAATTGAGGATGGCTTCCTCAATTTTGTAGTGCAAACGTGCACGGGAGAAGGTAGGGTGGGTGTCAGTCTTTCAGTTCCCTATCACCAGTCACAACATGGTGTAGAAGAATAATGGTACTAATTTAACCAGGCATTTTTGGAGATCCGGACAGGGGTCTCCCCAATGCAGGACAACAAGGCTAAGCGGGCAGTCGCTTCCTGAGAAGGGGCTGCAATGACACGTATACCAGTATGTGTGGGGTTAAAAGTGACAAAGTATCCAACGAATCAACTTGGTGCTTATGAATGAATAAATTATCAGGACGTGTACAATTAACATAACTGAGATCAAAATACTTTTTCCACGTAACGGGACCAAACAAAGTTTGGAAAGTATTAGAACTGAAAGGCCTCATTCGTGTGCGACTGCAGAAGCGACGGCGCCAAGCACCCCCAGTAAGAGAGGGGGGTAAAAGGCCCAGTTGTTACAATAAGAGATGGAGCCACTCCAGGTGATGAGGTGGTCACCACTGGGGGCTTGGGGCTCAACCCTTCCACGGAGGTGGGAGGGATGTAGAGAGAGGTAGTCGGGACAGTCAGAGAAGCAGCTTGGTCTGGGCCCAATGTAGCGGGGACTACAGAGCCCGGCTCCTGCTCCATAGTGTTTCCTTGTCATGGTGAGGGAGCTCATGTACACCTCCTTGGGAACGGTGAAAAACGTAGACAATAATGGTTTAAATTGTCAATTAATAACAGTATTACCCTGTGAATCAACATATGATGACCCCCAGCCCAAGGGTTAAAAGACCCTAATCACATTCAATCTCATAGGTAACATTCAAAAACTTTTGATTTTTATGAAACTTTATTTACAAAATCTTTTAAATGAATCTCCAGACCAATTTTCAGCACTGTTACCCAAAAGAAAAGTGGGGGTGGGGGAAAAATGGTAACTTTAAAAAATTACAAGATTATAAAATCTAACCGATTTTAAAAATATTGACGAACAGAAGAGTATACAGTAACATTCTGCAAGAGGATATTACGTAAACATGTTTAATTGCTGAAAAATAATTTGTTTAATGAGAGCCATCATTTTGCCGGAAAACTACACTTTTGAAAATCTGACGACAAATATTTTTTTAAAGTGATGATCTATATACAGTACAAAGAACATAATACAGTATGTAAAATTCATGAAAACTGGTTCATAAATGACAAAATTCAAGATTTTTTTAGACGTAAAGAAAGTAATTATCAAAAGAAGGCGCCATGCCAGGGAGACTATGCAGTAGGATATTCAGAAAGGCGCTAAATATCACTAAGGATGCCAATACGAGAACAAAAGCGCATAAGGCGAGTGATATCAAAGGTATCTGATTCAACAATGATTCTATCAAGGGACAAATGATTGTGAGGAACAGTCGGGAAGCAAGACGCACACACACACACACACATCCTGGAAGTCGTGACAGTCAACAAGGATATGCACGACCGTAAGAGGGACAATGCAGTTTGGACAATAAGGAGCTGGGCGGTGCTACATTAAGTGACCATGAGTTAAATGGGTATGACCAATACATAACCTCGCCAGAGCCTTTTCCCACCGCCGGTTACAATGGTAGGAGGAAGGGCCATGGAGACACACTACCTTTCAGAGCACGCAGTTTGTTACCAGTAACAGAAGGGAAGGGACCTATCAGGAGAAAGTATTAAGCCATTATGATTATATAGCTTTTGGGAAGGGATCAGGATAAGGATTTGGGATGGGAAGGGGGAAAGGATCAGAGCCCAACCACTTGGACAGTTGGGGATTGAACGCGACCTACATGAATCAAGACCATCGCTCTACAGTCCAGCTCAAGTGGTTGGGCAGCATCAGACAACCAATGACCCTGCCAAGAGGCACAGATTGAAGAATGAATGACTGGGTAGAAGTTTAAATAAGGAATGCCTTTACACGAAATATTACAAGTGTGGATAACCTTAGCAGCAGCATCCGCATGCCCATTTAAGGGCTCACCAATATGGCTGGGAACCCAGCAAAACTCCACTGTCTCAAATCTGCTGGAGATAAACATCCAATGTTGAATCTCGACTACCACAGGATGGACTGAATTAAATGACTCCAGAGCCATGAGGGCACTGTGAGAGTCAACTACAATGACAAAGGAATGTTGACAGTGACGAAGAGCATACAAAATTTCATAAAGTTCTGCCATGAAAATGCAAATTTTGAGGGGCAGGGAAAACATATGTAGGTGAAGTCAGGAAATACAACAGAGAATACTACACCATTGGCAGACTTGGACCCATCTGTGGTTGATACCTGGTTGATGGGGTTCTGGGAGTTCTTCTACTCCCCAAGCCCGGCCCGAGGCCAGGCTTCACTTGTGAGAGTTTGGTCCACCAGGCTGTTGCTTGGAGCGGCCTGCAGGCCCACATATCAACCACAGCCCGGCTGATCCGGAAATTCTCTTAGAAAACAGTCCAGTTTTCTCTTGAAGATGTCCACGGTTGTTCCGGCAATATTTTTTTATAGTCGCTGAGAGGACGTTGAACAACCGCGGACCTCTGATACAGTGTTCTCTGATTGTGCCTATGGCACCTCTGCTCCTCACTGGTTCTATTCTGCATTTTCTTCCATATCATAATGAAGAGAGCAATGGAGCAGGAGAGTGAAGACAAATTTTGCAAGGAAAAAGGGGTTTCAGAACTGTAGGGGGGGGGGGTAGATGACTTTGCCATGCAGGTCAAGGTTTTGCAAAACTTTGACAGTGGGACCCTTAATGGGGGGGCAAAGAGGGAATGACATGAGAAATATTAGTAACATGAACCAAGAGAAAATCTTGCAAGCGAGATAATCGTACAGAAACAATAAGGTGATGAAAGGGAACAGGGCCCACGGGATGGGCAACGGTGAAAGCAGGACATAAGCGAGAGTGAGGGTGTTGTAGGGACAGCACAAGGTGGTGAAGACAGTAGCGATCACGACGATCCTGTAGAGACAGGCTCAGGGTAGGAGATGAATGAAAGGCACCAGAGCTGAGGCATAACCCAGTATGGTGCAGAGCATCAAGACGACGAAAAGTAGCAGGAGAAGCAGCAGACGAGTCAGCAGGACGGCCGTACTCTAGTTTAGCCAGCACGAGAGAGGAATGTAAAGGGAGGAGCATGCATCTATCAGCTCCCAAAGAAGTATGGGACAAGCCCTTAAGTAAGTTAAGGGCCTTAGAGCATTCAACTTAGAGGTAAGAGATATGGGGTGACCAAGAAAAACAAGTGTTAAAGATTAAAGAATCTTTGACAGAATCTTAATACAAAAGAGGATCACCATAGAGCTACAAAGGGGGATGAAGAACGACCTGCTTCCGAGTAAATATCACAGCACAAATCTTAGTTGTACAGAACTTGAAGCCAAGATTGTTGGCCCAGGATGACATAGCATTAATCTCAAATTGAAGCCACCGTTGGAGGAAAGCAGATTCATCACCTCGACAGCAGAGGGTAAGATCATCAACATAGAAAACTGAGAAAATTCCACAGAGAAGAAAAGAAAGAAGATCATTGAGAGCAACCAGGAAAAGAGTAGTGCTCAGAATACTACCTTGGGGTAAACTTTCGTTTACCCCAAGTGGCACAGAAAGTGGCACCAAGCCTCACTCTAAAGTAATAACTAAATACGAAGTTTTGTAGGAAGAGAGGGATTACCATGAAGGTCAAAAGAACAGCTGGGACAGAATATGGTATCTAAGTGGTGTCATATGCCTTTTCCAGGTCAAAAAGAACGGCAACAATGGAGGTCTTTGCAACAAAGGCAGTATGAATACAGTGTAGACCTCCAAGTTCACTAAGACATCAGTCGTGCTGCGACACTTGCAAAAGCCAAATTGAGAAGGGAAGAGGTGGTTATAATGTGTTTTAAAGAACCACATCACACGGACATTGACAGAAGGACATTGGGCAGAAGGCCTTAGGGATGTCTTTAAAGAAACTGGTTTCCAAATAGGAAGAATAACCTCCTTAAGCCAGTCCTATGGGACTGACAACGACTCCCAGATACAATTATAAATATTCAGTAAATACAGTACTGAAATGCACATGGAGGGATATTGCAAAGCACCTCATAATGAATGTCATCTGAGCCCACAGCAGTAGAACTGCAGAGGATTAAAGGCAGACTGGAGTTCCGAGAGCAAGGGATCATTATAGGGGAGTTGGAGATATATCCAAAAATCTAAGTGGCTAGATTCAAGAAGGGGCTAACGAGTAAGGAAAGAGGGAGGAAGATGAAAACCAGAGCATATAGTCGAAAAGGGTGAACCCATTTCAGATGCGACCAACACTGGATCTGCCACAACAGAACCATAGAGGTAAAGGATAGGCAAGACATCTAGAACAAGCTTACCCCCGTTACTGATTTTCTTCAACATCTAGGGAAGAGGAGTGCCATTCGTAATGGTGGAAACACAAAATTTCCAAATTTCGTGCTTAGCCGTACAGATGGCCCTAATGGGCCACTGCACTCGCCTTCCAAAACAAAATAAAAGAATTAGACGTCTGGAGACAGGAGACAGGGAAGACTGGGAAGGGAGGAAACACCAGGTGGGGAACCAAGAGGAAGACCCTCAGTTCCAGAACACAGAGGAGCTAAAGGTGAGGTGGTGGAGGTGTCGGGGCCCAAGGCCTGGAAACGGCTGCGGAACTGTGAAAATGGGAGAGGGCGAGGAGAAGTGGAACCGATGAATCAAGTTTCCAAGCAAAATACCAATTCTGGTCACTTGTCTACCCCAGAATGAGCATGTGGGGGAGGGGGGGTCAGTCAAGTCCCCCATAACATGGGTGGGCCCCCCCAGTCAAGGGGAGCCTGGGACAATTCCACAATATATTGTGAAATTACTCCAGTCAGATACTATATCAGGTTCTATTATCTGGTGGAAGTCAGGCATACTGATCTCGTCGAGCAATCGGAAATTTGTGATAGCACTTATCTGTGGTCTACGTGAAGTGAATTGCACTTTGAAGAGATTTTAGTTTTTTATACGGGCTTTCTGGCAGTCATTCCAGGATGAAGAGAGTATTCTCCAGTGTCTCCATTGTACCAGTAAGACCAAGTTGGGACAGTTTGAAAGACTTGCCACAGATAAGCAGAGGTCCCTTGGGGACCAGGAGGTTCAAGCCTTTGGGAAAAACCAGATGGAATAACTCAAAATGAGTTCTTATCATAAGATAAAATGTTAAGCTAATTATATTTTATAGTGCAAAGTAAATCACAAATTTGATTATATTGCAGTTTTTCAGGATATATGTACACTATTCTATTGCATTTACTTTGCAGAAATTAACACTATTGCAGAGTATGTGTTATTACATACCTTCAGCTGCTCATATGTGGACTTCTCTATAATTTCTTTTGCTGTGACATCTACAAAAGAGACCACTTCTGCCATAGTCATACTATTTCACTTATATTTTTCTTCCTTGACCTGCCAAAAGGAAAAACAAAATATGATTAAACATTAATAGTTACACTGTATCAGGTGTTAATTACTCATTATATAACCACGAGAAGATAGACTGGGAGAATAGGAACCACATGGAGAGCCAAACTATTGGATGTAGCAACAAGAAACTTTCTGAGCCAACATGCCAAGGGATCCACAAGAATGAGAGGCAATGATGAACCAGCTAAGACTCGACCTGATAATCATCTTGAATGAGTCAGACATAAGGGAAGTCAAACTAGAAGCCTCTGTGGGAATGAGTGACCAGAGCATACTGAAATATGAGTATCTGGTGGAAGTAGGGATAACCTATCCAAGGAAGGGATCAAAAGGGAAAAGGCTGGCTTACCAAAGAGGAAACTATGATGAGATGAAGAACTTCCTAATGACCATGGGAAACAGAACTCAGAGTAAAGTCTGTACAAGATATGATGGACTACGTCACCCAGAAGTGGCAGGAAGCTGTGGACAAGTTTATCCCGGCCCAAATGGACAAAACACCAGCATTGAAGTTAATGAAACGCCATTTTCTGGGAGAGCCCCGAAGGGTTCCTGGAGCAATTGGGTTAATATGCAATACATCTAGTCATGGGCTTTAGTTAATGGAGTTCAGCCTACCAGGGACCACGAGTCAGAACCTGGCCCCCCTCAGAAAGGCACAGGGAGCAATGGCCCTGGAAAACCTTCACCTGTGGGTCGAGGGTTTTCTTATCTGCTATCGACCAGGGTTAGGCACCCAGAAAGGTAGGCATAACAAAACAGATCCCACATGGTAAGAAAATTGCAACCGAAAACCGAACAGAGAGGCAGAACTCTGTCAATTCCCAAGGAAAGAAGTAAACGTCACACCACGCCGCCATGCCGCTCGTCCATGGCCCCTCCCCTTCCTCCAGGACCCACTGCGCTGGCTACCCAACCTCAGTTTGGAGGCTAAGCATCAAAAGCAAAAAGAAAAAAGAAAAAACGAAAAACTCCCTCCCTCCGCCGACCAGAAAGAGCGAGGATGTCAGGGAGCCTCCGGGGCTCAACCCTGGAAATTGGCGTTTCATTACATTCACTGCTGGTTTTCTGTGGGGAGTCCCTTTGGCTTCCCTGGAGCTACATAACCAAAGATAAGTAAAAGAGGGACCTACCCGGGAGGAGGCTGCCACGGATTTATCAACTTGACAAATCCAGTCGAGACAACTGGCTGCAACCCGTGACCCAAAGTGCCACAATAACAAGCTGGACCAGAAACGTCAAACAAATAACGGGTGACCTGGACCCTGTTCGACCTCCAAAATCCCCACGCCCAAATGTCAACCCAAGACATGTTGCCAAAGGGCGACAGTCAACGCAGCAAACATACGAACATCATGGGCACGAGGATAGACTGTAGGCTGGCTAGCTTTAATAACCCAGTGGAAGACCTGGGAGACCCGAGCCCTGAAACAGGGAACGAAGGAAACTGTATCAACCCAAAGCGCATCCCCGGCCACAAAAGCCGAGGCGCGCTGCTGTGGCCGGGGATGACTACCAGGACAGCACAAAGCTTACCAACCCCACTCTCAGAGAACAATGCCAACAGAAATAGAGCCTTGGAAAAACAATCTTGAACCGTAAGGGCCACCATGAACCAAGGGGAAGAGAGATGGGAGAGCACCCCGTCCAAGGACCAGGATGGCTCAGGCGGCACATGAGCTGGCCGGAGCTGAAACAAAGCAAGCACAAGAAACCTTACAGAACGAGGCAGAAGTGACATCCACCCAGAATGCAAGCTGGAACGGCTCCACCAGTGCTGCACGACATGAGGCAACAGTATTTGGCATCAAATGACGACACTGAAAAAGCTAAGAAAAAAAGGACAAGATAACCCTATCAGAAATAGAAGACAACCTACAAAGAGAGACAATGGCGGAAAGAATGCAAAGAAAATTCATACTGTCGCCGAGACGAAGCTCTCATTTGGGACACCATCGACGAAGCCACCTGATCACCATAGAGGTGGTGATGAACCCACGTCAAAAAGATCAAACATGATGAGCGAAGAAGACCAAACCAGCCGTGCACCGGAAAGGTCTGATCTGCAGGAAGAGGTGGAACCACGCGGAAAACGCCCCGGGCTCAGACACCAAGTAAGCAGCGCCTGAAACCAAGGCTGGGCCGGCTACCAAGGGGCCACTAGGATGACTCTCCCATGGTAAGACTCCAACAGTGCTAGAATCCGAAGCAAAATTGGGACCAGTGGGAGATGTACAGGTAACCCACCTCAACCTGTCCCACTGAAAGGCGAGATAGGCTGAGGTGTCCCGCCTTTCCCCGTGAACGCTCCGCAGTCGGAGAAGGGCACCACATATATCGGGAGACACTGAGATCACGCCGACGCTCAGAGGTCCTCCTCCAGGAGCCTGTACATCCGGCAGAGCCAACTGAAGGAGTCAGTGTCAATCGTCCATTCCGTGGACAGGGGAATGAACCGAGATGAGCCGTCCACCAGGACACTGGACACACCCCGGTTATGAACCGCATGGAGAGTCAAATCCTGAGAAACCAGCAGACAAGCTACTCGAAGTGACCAGCCCCAAAGAGGCAAGGACCAAAGAGAATCCCTGTGCTTCAGGCAGTGAACCACTGGAGAAAATTCCTAAGCGGCAGCCAGACCGCTGCGAATTCTCACACCGTGCTGTGAGCCCAATAGACAGACCCCACCCCCGCTGGTCACAAAACCCCACCCCAGAAACAATGCATCTGTGAATACATCGAACGAGGGCTCAGGGTAGGTGCCAAGGCACTGAACCTCGAAAACTCCCAGGAGGAAGCGGGCAACGCAGCAGCTGACGCAAGGCTCACGGAGGCTGAACCCAGCTGATTGCGAGAGGCAGAAGGTGTCCCCAAAGGAACCAGAACAGACGCCAAAGCCAAACCCAACCTGGAGGTAAACCAACAAGGCAAAGTTCAGACTCCCACACAACAGCTCGAGCAACCGCCGAATGACCTGGGACGCCCCCCCCCTCCAGAAACAGCTGAAGGTGGGACTGCAGCAACGCCTCCGGAGGGACAAAGTAGTGGTCAGAGTTGTGTGGAGAGTCCCACACAAGGCCTAGACAGGGCCGTAGCCAGGATGGAACCAGCTTGGACTTCCTTCAGTGCACCAGGAACCCGAACCCGACGAACCGAGAAAGAACCACCCCTCTGGCTAGCAGACAAGCAGACTGGCTGGGAGCCCACACCAACCAGCCATTGAGGTGGGCCATCACCCAAAATCCCAGCAGACAAAAGTAGACTACCAAGAATCGAGTTATACACAGAAAATGCGAGTTGTCAAAAGAGGGCCACAGGAAAGGCAAGGAAGACGAGAAGTACACCAGCCCACCACAAAACCAAACCAGTCCCAGAACGTCAGATGAATAAGGACATGCCAACACGTGGCCCGAAGGACCAGAGACACTACCCAACCAGTCTCAAAAGAACCAGAAATGGGACAGTCATCCAAAAGCCAGCGGTACATACTGGACAGAATGAACCGAAGAGAAACACAATCCCGCTGCGGAACTGGAACAATATGACCTGATGGAGCGAAGGGAAAGTAGACTGCACCATCAGTCTCGAACCTCCCAAAGGAAAAGGAGCTGCCCAATGCCACCAGAGGCCGGAGGATAGAGCTCGAACCGTCTCCTCAGAGAGGCACGAGGAGCAATGGCCTATAGAAACCCACGTGTGGTTACCTTGAGGATACCTTGAGGTGCTTCCGGGGCTTAGCGTCCCCGCGGCCCGGTCATCGACCAGGCCTCCTGGTTGCTGGACTGATCAACCAGGCTGTTGGACAAGGCTGCTCGCAGCCTGACGTATGAGTCACAGCCTGGTTGATCAGGTATCCTTTGGAGGTGCTTATCCAGTTCTCTTGAACACTGTGAGGGGTTTGCCAGTTATGTCCCTTATGTGTAGCGGGAGTGTGTTGAACAGTCTCGGGCCCCTGATGTTGATAGAGTTCTCTCTCAGAGTACCAGTTGCACCTCTGCTTTTCAACGGGGGTATTCTGCACATCCTGCCATGCCTTCTGGTCTCATGTGACGTTATTTCTGTGTGCAGGTTTGGGACCAGCCCCTCTAATATTTTCCACGTGTAAATTATTATGTATCTCTCCCGCCTGCGCTCAAGGGAATACAGATTTAGGCTCTTTAGTCGGTCCCAATAGTTTAGATGTTTTACCGAGTGGATTCTAGCAGTAAAGGACCTCTGCACGCTCTCCAGGTCAGCAATTTCTCCAGCTGTGAAAGGGGCTGTCATTGTGCAGCAGTACTCCACTCTAGAGAGCACAAGCGTTTTGAAAAGTGTCATCATCGGTATAGCATCTCTAGTGTGAAAAGTTCTTGTTATCCAACCTGTCATTTTTCTTGCAGTTGTGACGGCTACTTTATTGTGTTCTTTAAAGGTAAGGTCTTCCGACATGAGTACACCCAGATCCTTTACATTGCCTTTTCGTTCTATGTTATGATTTGTCTGAGTTTTGTACGTGGTTTCCGTTTTTATATTTTCATTTTTTCCATAGCGCATGAGCTGGAACTTATCTTCGTTAAACACCATATTATTTTCTGTAGCCCATAGAAAGACCTGATCTACATCTGACTGGAGGTTTGCCTTGTCCTCTATGTTGCCTACTCTCATGAAGATCCTAGTGTCATCTGCAAAGGATGATACAGTGCTATGGTTGGGAGCATTCTATGTCTGCCATCAAACGGGTCTGGCACTCAGAAAGGTAGGCGCCCCAAAACACACCCTTATTCTGGTGAAAATATTGCTACCAAAAGATGAACGAGTGAACAGAACTCCCCAAACAAAAAGTAGCAAATGAGCATGACGTCATCACATTGCCGCACCGCTGTCTGCGTAACCCCCCCCCCCCTTCCCCGGGAGGGGGGAAGGGGGAGCCTCAGACCCTCGCGCCAACGATCCAACCGACAATAAGCTGGATGTCAAAAACACACGAAAAACACCGCTGACTGGAGGGAGGGATGCCGGCAAGCCTCCGAGACTGACCCAGAAAATGGCATTTCATTACATTCATTGCTGGTTTTCTGGGGGCAGCCCTGTCGACTCCCCAAAACTAACTACCCAAAGACAAGGAAGGAAAAACAGGAACTAACCTGGGCGGCGGACAGTCCTCACTCCTCAACGCGAAGTCGAGACAACTGGCTGCAACCACCGACCCAATGCAATGCAGGCCCTACCTGGCCCAGGAACATTGACAAGGTAGCGAGCGGCTAGAACCCCTTTCGACCTTCAAAAACCCTGTGCCCAAATGACAATGCAAGACATGTTGCCAAAGACAGCAGCCAAAGCAGCAAACTTACGAACGTCATGGGCACAAGGATAGACCGCAGGCTGGCTAGACTTAATAGACAAACTGGGAGGCCCAAGCCCAGGAACAGGGAAGGAGGGAAACCGGGTCAACCCAAAGTGTATCCACGGCCACCAAAACCGTGGCACGCAAACAATGGCGAAGAGCCTCAACCGGACACAACACATGATGCATCCACGGCCCGACCAATCATTAACAACCCAAGGACCCCTCTGGAAAGCAGCTGTCTCATACTTCACCAGAAAAGGATACCTGCTTGATGGGGTTCTGGGAGTTCGTCTACTCCCCAAGCCCGGCCCGAGGCCAGGCCTGACTTGTGAGAGTTTGGTCCGCCAGGCTGTTGCTTGGAGCGGCCCGCAGGCCCATATACACACCATAGCCCAGTTGGTCCGGCACTTCTTGGAGAAAACTATCCAGTTTTCTCTTGAAGACGTCCACAGTTGTTCCGGCAATATTTCTTATGCTTGCTGGGAGGATGTTGAACAACCGTGGACCTCTGATGTTTATACAGCGTTCTCTGATTGTGCCGGCTGAAGGAGACAGCTGCAAATGAACAAACCTACCACCAGGGCCAAAAGAGCAGAAACCCCTGCGCCAAAAGAAAGCATGAAGCTCCCTGACCCAACCCCCAGAGGCCAATGCCAACAGGAAAAGAGCCTTAGAAAAAGTCCAGAACCGAAGGGACCACAACAAACTGAGGAGAAGAGAGAGAGGAGCACCCGGTCCAAGGACCAAGACGGCACAGGCGGTGCATGAGCAGGCCGGAGGTGAAACAATGCACGAGAAAGCTTGCGGAACAGAGTAGATGTAACATCAATACCAAACGCAAGCTGGAACGGCTCTGCCAGCGCCACACGATACGAGGCGACAGTATTCGGCATACGATGGCGGTCCTGAAACCAACCATGAAAGGAATGACAAAACAACCCTGTCAGAGATCGAAGTACACCTACGCAGTGATAGGAAAAAGCGGAAGAACTGCCAGGAAACTTCATACTGCCGCAGAGACGAACCATGCAGTTGGGAGACCAACAACTAAGCCACCTGCACCCCATACAAGTGATGATAAACCCGAGTCAGACACTCCAGATGCGAAGACTTGAGAACAATGAACCAGCCTCGTACCAGGCTGGACGGAACTGCTGAAAGAGGCAGAGCCGTGGGAAGATCCCCGGGTTCGGACACTGAGCAAGCAGCGCCTGAAATCAAGGCTGGGCTGGCCACCAGGAAGGCAGAAGGACAACTCTCCCATGGTAAGTCTCCAAGTGAGCCAGGACCTGGAGCAACAGCTGAACCAGGGAAAAGAGGTACTGTACTGTATAAGTAACCTCGCCCAGTCACTCCGCCCAAGAACTCAGCTGACGAGTCACCCGAAGCGACCAGCGCCAGAGAGCCAAGGACTACATTGAACCCCCCCTTCCGGTTCAGACAATGAACCACCGAGGAGCGGTTTGAATGGAGCTGGATCGTCGCTCCGCGGGCGACCCGAACCCTCCGAAGAGCAAACCACACCGCCGCGAACTCCCGCACCATGCTGTGGACTCGACAGAAGGACAGACCCCACCGTCCCTGGCCGGCCTTGTGAGCCCTGGTCACAAAACCTCAGCCAAGAGACAACAGGTCCGTGAACACATTGAGCGACCCTCGAGCAACCACCGGGTAATCCGGGAGCCCCCCAGAAACAGGAGCAAGCGGGACTGCAGCCGCAGGAGAAATTCCGGAGGGAGACACAAGGAAGCGGTCTGAGAGTCCCACACAAGACCCAGTCATGTCTGAACCAGGGAGGGAACCAAATGGGACTTCCTCCAGTTCACCAAGAACCCGAACCCAGCAAGCTGGGAAAGAACAAATCCCTGGCTAGCAGACAGCTGGACTGGCTGGGAGCCCAAACCAGCCAGTCATTGAGGTAGGCCAACACCCGAACACCTAAGAGACGCAGATGTGCCACAATGACCCGGGTAAGGCATGTGAACACGCGAGGTGACAGATTCAACCTGAACGAGAGACAATGAAAGCGGTAACCTTGACACCCCACAACAAACCCAAACCTGAACCCCGGATGAATCGGGACATGCCAATAAGCGTCCCAGAGGTCCACAGACACCATCCAAGCGCCCGGCTCCAACAGGAGTTGAACCTGGGATAACATAGTCATCCGAAAGGAGGGGCAATGAACCCTGGGGTTCAGACGGGAAAAGTCCAGAATGAACCGCAGGTCTGTATAGTCACGTTTCGGTACTGGGAACAGACAGGAAACCCATCTGAGGGACGTCGTCGTTTCGACCATGCCCAAGCGAACCCACTCCATGATGACTCAACAGAGCGCAGGGGAAGAGGCCTGCCCCACCAGCCCGAACCCCCCGAAGGAGGTGGGACCACACAACACCACAGCAGGCCAAAAGAAACGACCCGAAACGCCCATAAATCATGGGACCAAGCATGAGCGAACAGCACAAGTCTCCCCCCCCCATTGCCCGTTAATGGGGCAAACCACGAAAGGGCCTGCGCCCCTTATGAGACACAGAACCTCGCACAGAGCGACCACCGTACCAACCAGACGAAGGCGGAACTGAAGTCGGCGCCGAACCTGAACCGGGTACCTGTAGCCTACCACGACGAGAGGAACCCCGAGCCCTGGCACAACCCTTCCGGGAAGGACCCCCCCCCCCCGGGACCCCCAGAGAACCAACAAGTCAGACATAGGCCAAAAGTAGTCGAAGCAGCCTGAATATACTGCGCCACAGCAGAATCCTCAAAAAACAGAGGACAAAAAGGCGAAGACATCCTAAGAGCCAGGGCCCAGGACGATTCCAGGGAGGAGGAAAGCACCACCTGCCGACACACGAGCCGAGAAGCATAGAACAGGGAAACCGCATCCAGCAGGATCGGCACAAACAGCTTCAGCAGGGCAGCCGACGAGCGGGCCGCCGAGCCCAAGGCACCGGACCCAGGGACGGCCCCGAACGCCCCTACATCCTCCTCAAACCAGTCCAAAGACAGCTCCAGGAGGGAAATGAAAAGCAAGGCCAAAGCCAAAAGGCCACGGGCAGGCATGTTCTCAGCAACCTGCGCAGTCAAAAAGGAGGGAACCTGCACATGGAGCTGCACCACGCCCACATCCCAGGGAAGGGTATGGGCAAACAAAAACTCATTGAGGTGCTTGAGGTCGCTCCCCAGGAAAACCTGAACCACTGTCGCAGCCTCGAGCCACTCAAGCGTGCGGGTACGGCAAAATGAATGCCAAGCCTCCAACGCAACGACAGGACAGTCCGCTAGCCAGGACGACTCCGGAACCTCGTAACGGACTCAGAAAGGGAACGAAGTCCCAAACCTGAATGAAGATGGATCCATCACCGAGGCATAATCCGGGTCACGCAGGACGTAAGCCGCAAGGGCTGCCTGCACCTGCAGTAAGTTGGATGCGAGAAGCTGAAAACCTCCGGAAGGACGGAACCGACGCACCCGGGGGGACACGGAACCGAACCCGGGGAGGGGCAGACACCAAATCCAATTCGTACGCAAAGGGGGGAAAAGAGAACTCCACTCCTTGTAACAACAAGCCCACGCTCAGTGGGTAGAAAAACCCAGGCGGGGTCCAGCAGGGTCCAGTGGAGTCCAAGGCCCACAAGTCAGCCCCTTCCCCTCTCCGGGATCCTCCTCCGCAGGACCCGGCCGAGTCATCTCCCAAAGCACCTGCCTCAAAAGACAAGGTCGGCGCTGCCACCTAAGCCGAACGGAAGGGGGCCCACTGGTCAGACCCGGTGGCTTTGGCAGGGAGACTAGACTCGAATGCCTCTGTCGCCACACCAGAAGGGGCATCCCCCCGAGACTGCCCAAACCTCAAGGCCATCTAAACCCTGCTCTGGCTCCGAAACCCTCAAACGCTTCGGGGCCAGAAGCAGGGGGGGGGGGGACCAGAACGAACCACAGGAGGGAAAGGACGATGGGGGGAGGACTGAACCAAGGTCGAAGCGACCCGCACCCCCAAGTCTGATGAGAACTACCTCCTACCCAGAGGCAAACTAGGGCAACAGAAACCTAAGGTGGCTCCAAGGGCAGCCAAGTACCAAGCAGTAAAAGACACAGCAGAGGTAGAGCCCAAGGGAACTTGTGGAAGGTGGCCCCAAGCCCCAAGGGCAGTACTTGCTGGGCACCTAGGAAAGGAAACCCTAGGTCCATGCAGCCCGAGTGGCTGCAGGCACTCCATAAAATATTACTAATGGCTCACACACACCACCCGTAGAGAGAAACCACGCCACAAGGCACGGAAACTGAGACCAATTCAGGAGCCAGAGGCACATGACCTGCCAGTATCACATCAGCCAAGAACTAACGATTGGATCGCCGGCGTGAGGGTCTGGGGCTTCTCCGGAGACGACACGGTTACGCAGAGAGCGACACGGCAATGCAATGACGTCGTGCTCATTGGCTACTTTTCGTTTGGGGAGTTCTGTTCACTCATTCGGCTTTCGGTAACAATATTTTCACCAGAATGTGGTTTTTTGGGGGGGCGCCTACCTTTCTGAGTGCTAGACCTGGTCGATGGCAGACACAGAATGCTCCTAACCACACGGGGGTTTCTATAGGCCATTGATCCTCGTGCCTCATCTGAGGGGGCCAGGTTCTGGCTTGTGGTCTCCATGCAATTTGACTGACGCCAGAGAGCTAATAATATCCATGTCAGCCTGGATAGCTCTGGGGAGCCGACAGGGCTCCCCCCAGAAAATATAAATTAAAGAGTCTTTTGCAAAGGATTCCAAGAAAGCTGGCATTGCCTCACCAGCACCTGACTCATCACATGTTGACCCAAATGCATCAACATCTGAGGTTACCTTATCACCATTAATCTCCACTTCAATCAACACAATACCATCAACATCCACCACTACCTCTTCCATGTAAATAACTATACTACATCAGCAATGATCATCAAGATACCAAGTGGATCAAGACTTCTCTTATTGGTCAGTACAAACAAAATACTGTCGCATTTATGCCATGAACCTGGTGATTTTTTCTCCTTGATATTTTGATATTTTTTCCTACATTTCTCTTTTTTTTCCCCAATTTTCTCGTTTATTTTTGTTCCAACATATATACAAAAAAAAAAAAAAAAGTAGCGTTGAATGTAATGAAATGCCAGTTTCTGGATGAGCCCCGAAGGCTTCCTGAACCTATCACAATGATTAAGTGACATATTACTAGGTGTCATCAGTCGCGGAGTTCTATTGGCCTACCGGGACCACGAGTCAGAACCTGGTCCCCTCTAGAGAGGCACAGGGATCGATGGCCTATGAACACTTTACATTTACAGTTTATCATTTTTGCCACCTGAGCCTGCCTCATTTTTGGACTGGGTTCTTTTTTCTTTTATTTTTTTCAGCTCATTTTATAGTGACCCTTATGGTCCAGTATTGTTTTTGGAAAGAGTTGTTTTGTATTCGTTAGTCTCCGGCTGTTGGGTTGAGCTTCTTGCTCTGCTCCAGTGCTGTAGATTTTGTTTTGTCCTGAAGGTTGTTTTGTTAGGTTGCAGCCAGCTTGTCCTTTTATGCCGAAGAATGATTCGGCGGCCTTCCAGAGGGGTTCTTTGGTCATGGAAGATGGTTTAGCCAGGGAGGGGGGGGTGCATCATGTGTTTTGTCCGGTGGCGGCTTTATGCCGCCACCTTCGTGCCACCGGTTCTGTTTCGGTGGACTCGTTGTAGGTTGATCTGGTTTCCCTGGTTCCCTCTTCCAGGGCTCATATTTCTCAGGTTGTCCATAATATCATTAAGTATAGCCAGCCTGCAGTGTATCCTCGTGTTCATGATCTCTGGAAGTATGCCGCTCTGATGGCTGTCTTTGGTAATATGTCTTGGGTTGATATTCGAGCATGGGGGTTTTGAAGGTTGAACTGGGTGTTGACTGCCAGTTATCTTGTTAACGTCCCTGTTCCTCAGCAGCCTTGTGAAGCTTTGGGTCATGTGTAGCAGCCATTAGTCGCTTATTCACCTTGATATCTGCGGTGTTGCTGTCTCCCTGGTAAGTGCCTTATTTTGTCCTTCTCTGTGGGTTATCAGCTTCAGAGAGTCAATGGGGCTTCCTTCAGAAAACCAGCATTGAATGTAATGAAATGACAGTTTCTGGGTGAGCCCCGGAGACTCCCTGACCCCCCTACCTTCCCCCTAGGATGTCAGAGTGTTTTATCATTAGAGAAATGGATGGTGGGGGGACCTGTCTAACTCAGCCTGACTCCCTCCTTCCCCAAATGAGGAGAGAAGGTGGGGCAAACTAGCAGAGGGGGTTAGTTTCACAAAGTATTGGTTGTTTGTTTTCATTGCTGGGAAGTTCTTTTGGCAAAGTTAGGGATTTTTTTTTTTAATCATGCAGTAGTCGGTTTTGATTTGCCTATCTTTCTGGGTGCTTCCCTGGTGGTGGCAAAAATGATAAACTTTAAATGTAAAGTATTTATAGGCCATCGCTCCTGTGCCTCTCTAGAGGGGACCAGGTTCTAGTTCATGGTCCCTGGTAGGCCAATAAAACTCCATGACTTATGACACCTAGTAATATGGCTTTTAATCAGTGTGATAGATTCAGGAAGCTGATGGCACTTCCCTCAGAAAAGGAAGAAGTGGCCAGAAACCAGACAAGAAAATCGAACCAACCTGGCACCAGCATAAAAATCAAAACAACAGAGTATATATAGGAATAGACCTGTATTGAGTGTAATGACAATACTGTAGCTCTTTCTGGTGGGTCCAAGGTGGCTCCCTATTACTAGCCACCTATTTGCTCCACACATCAAGTCATACTAAACTCATTGTGTCACTAAAAGCCTATCAGGGTTCAGAGGCCAAAACATGCCCCTTCACAGAGGTACAAAACGAAGGATGCTAGATCACACTAACCAAATAATAAGCCACCAAAAAGGTAAAATGAAACAAAACAGACAACAACAAAGCCTGAACACTTAAATGCCTGAAAACGACAGTAGTTATGTCACTCACCAACCGTATCTTGAGATCTTGAGGTTATCTTGAGATGATTTCGGGGCCTTTTAGTGTCCCCGCGGCCCGGTCCTCGACCAGGCCTCCACCCCAGAAAGCAGCCCGTGACAGCTGACTAACAACCAGGTACCTATTTTACTGCTAGGCAACAAAGGCATAGGGTGAAAGAAACTCTGCCCATTGTTTCTCGCCGGCGCCTGGGATCGAACCCGGGACCACAGGATCACAAGTCCAGCGTGCTGTCCCCTCGGCTCGAATGGCAACACCAGGAGCTCCCAGACTGTCTGCTGTAGCTCCTCAGTCATTTACCTGGTGTGGTGACATTCATTGTGCTCCAAAAGTCGATGTAGCCTTCCAGATCCTGGTTTTCCAAATCAGTGTTGCTCATCCTTATGACTATCTTGCAGGGGAGGGAGGTTAATTTACTTCTGTTTGTTCTGATATTGGCATTTGCTTCTTGTGCATGTGTCTACAAGCCTCACTGCTTGTGTGGACCTTCAGAAATTGTTCATCTCAAGATGCACATGCTTAGAGTTACCTTCCCTGGGCACTCATTGGTGATGCCTTTGCCCAGCCAAGGTTGCTTTCCTGATGGGTTCAGGTGCCTGTTCCTGAGAAACTGCCCTCCTACGGAGGGTGCCTCGCCCTGAGTAGTGCATGTGTTTATTTTTACTCCGTTAGGTTCTGGCTTGAGAGCAGTTAGGGTTTTTCTTGTTTGGGAGATGCACAGAGGTTTGCATGCATGTTTTTGAAACCCTGCTCACACCCTTTATAGCTGTCTTTGTCCCTGAAATGTGTTTGATATCTGCAGGTGAGGAGCTGCCTGAGGGTACCTGCTTGATACCTGCTTGATGGGGTTTGGGAGTTCTTCTACTCCCCAGACTTGAGAGAGATTGTTCCACCAGGCAGTTGCTTGGAGCGGCCCACAGGCCCACATACTCACCACAGCCTGGTTGGTCCGGCACTCCTTGAAGAAAACAATCTAGTTTTCTCTTGAAGATGTCCACAGTTGTTCCCGGCAATATTCTGATGCTCGCTGGTAGGACGTTGAAAACAGCGGACCTCTGATGTTTATACAGCGTTCTCCGATTGTGCCTATGGCACTTCTGCTCTTCACTGGTTCTATTCAGCATTTTCCGCCATATCGTTCACTCTAGTACGTTGTTATTTTACTGTGCAGATTTGGGACCTGTCCCTCCAGTATTTTCCATGTCTATATTATTTGGTATCTCTCTCGTCTCCTTTCTAGTGAGTACATTTGGAGAGCTTTGAGACGATCCCAATAATTTAGGTGCTTTATCTTGTCTATGCGTGCCATATATGTTCTCTGTATTCCCTCTATTTCAGCAATCTCTCCTGCTCTGAAGGGGGAAGTGAGCACTGAGCAGTACTCAAGACGGGACAACACAAGTGATTTGAAGAGTATAACCAATGTAATGGAATCTCTGGACTTGTGGTGGGTGGTGTCCATGTTCCAGTTTTAACCATCAAAAGTCTAAATAGCCCAGCATCTCTTTGGGACAGTTCAAATATTGATCAGCTTGCTAAGCTCACACTCACTGGGTGCCAGTTTGTAGGAGGTTCATCAGTTGTTGTACAGTATGTTTACCAGTTTGTGGGATGCTCATCACTTTGTAGGATGCTCGTCAGTTTGTTGTACAGTATGTTCAACAGTTTGTAGGATGCTCATCAGTTTGTTGTACAGTATGTTCAACAGTTTGTAGGATGCTCATCAGTTGAGCAGTTTGTAGGATGCTCATCAGTTAAGCAGTTTGTTGGATGCTCATCAGCTTGTAGGATGCTCATCAGTTTGTGAGATGCCCATCAGTTTGTGAGATGCCCATCAGTTTGTGAGATGCCCATCAGTTTGTGAAATGCCCATCAGTTTGAGATGCCCATCAGTTTGTGAGATGCCCATCAGTTTGTGAGATGCCCATCAGTTTGTGAGATGCCCATCAGTTTGGGATGCCCATCAGTTTGTGAGATGCCCCATCAGTTTGTGAGATGCCCATCAGTTTGTGAGATGCCCATCAGTTTGTGAGATGCCCATCAGTTTGTGAGATGCCCATCAGTTTGTGAGATGCCCATCAGTTTGTAGGATGCTCATCGGTTTGTCACGGCTGGTTATGCTATGATCTGCATCACTGTCATCCACCAGTTTTATTTCCCACGGCACTGCTTTTGTGTTGCCATTGTCACACTTCCCAACTCTTATTTTTGTGTTTCAGGAGGAGGTCGAACGGTGGCTTCCTGAAACTAGTTGCACCGAGATAACTCTACACATACGAGTCTTATCAGCCACACGAGTGCTTTATAGCCGACCAAAGCCGAACCTGGTCCCGTCACAAATGCACATGGAGCAGGGAATTCTTTACAATTACCCTCACCAAAGGAAACATCCAGAAAGTAACCAAAGCAAAACAGACCTAAAGGTTCACAGAGACCTTTAGGTCTGAGACCTTTAAGACCTAAAGGCTAAACAAGGTTCACAGAGAGAACTGAAGTTACAAACAACTCCACCCAGTGGTCAGTTTGAACCTCCCTAGTTACAGCTGGCAACCATCAGGCTGCAGCAGAATGAGAGCTGCCAGCTCCTGTGTCAATACTATTCAGTCCTTCAACTGATATCCACCTATGAGGACTGCTCCTCGAGTCTCTAAGCCCAGTAATTCAAAAATATTGCTGTCCATCCTTTGGTCTCTGTCCCGTGGAGGCCCATTTGCTTTCTGTATCATTCCAAGGTTTAGTGTTAGCATCAAAGTTAACTACCTGTTGTTGATTCCAAGGATCAATGTTCCAAGGGCCCAGTCTCTAGTTTAGTTTAAACTAAACTAAATCAAACAAAACCTAATTCTAATGAAACCAAACCTAACAAAACAAAACCTAATCTAATGATACCTAACCTACCAAATCCAAAACAAACCAAAGCAAACTAAACAAAACCAAGCCAAGCCTGGCCAGGCCAAACCTAAACTAAATTGAACTGAACTAAACTAGTTTAGTTAGGTTAGATTTCATTAGATTAGGTTTGATTTTATTAGGTTAGGTTTCATTGGGTTTGGTTTGGTTTAGTTTAGTTATGGTTGGTTTTGTCAGGTTAGGTTTCATAAGATAAAATAGGTTTCATTAGACTGAATTAGGTTTGGTTTAGTATGGTTTTGTTAGGTTAGGTTTCATTGGATTAGGTTTAGTTTGGTTATGTTTGTTTGTTAGATAAGGTTTTATTAGATTAGGCTTAGCTTTGTTAGGTTGTGTTTTGTTAGGTAAGGTTTGATTAGATTAGTTTAGTTTGGTTNTGCTGGTTGGGGATGAGCTTGGGGTCGTCGTCTCTCGCCCCCTCGCTTTTACTCCGTTTCCGTTCAAGTTCCGGAGCCTAGTGGCTCCTTTCCTTGTGTTTTTCACGGCTGCCCCGGGTTTTCTTCCGCGGGGCTTTGAGGGGACAGCTCGGCCCCGGGGCCTGCAGGGTGGGTTCCCTGGGGCTGGGGTTGTGCTAACGTAAGCGGCCTTCGCCCGTTGGTCCCCGCCGGGGTCTTTCTACCCCTCTGGGCCAGGCTTACGTTTTGTGGTGTGGGGTTTTTTCCGTCCCCCGCTCCGCACGTGCTTTTGTGGGCATCGGTCCCTCCCTAGGCTCGGTTTTCCTTGTCCAGCATGCCCGTTGTTTCCGTCCTGTCGGTGGGTGTTTTTCTACAGTCTTGGCACCTTTTTCCAGGCCGGCCCTTCTCAGTCATGTCCCCCTCTTCTTGGGGTTCTGCATGACTTTTGGTCTCGGTGCGACGGAGTTTTTGTGCCTTCGTTCTTTGTTTGCGGCTTTTGTTTTCGAAGGTTTGGGACTGTTTTGGGGTAGCCTTGGTAGCTGCACCCAATGCCGTGGGAAAGGAGAAGCAGATAAACAGAGGGGAGTTCAACACCCACTGTGTGACGTTGACATGTCAGTCAGTCCGACCGGCGCAGGTCAGTCCTAGCGCCGTATACTGCATTGGTCATCTGTTGGGGCTCGTGACACCCGTCAACGACATCTTCTTCCTTGTCCCCGTCGCTCCGTGGCTTCTGGCACCCACACCATAGAGAGAATGCAGCAGGCGATGACCACTGCTGCTCCTCCTCGTTGACGGGGCCGGCGCCTGCTACTCTGGCGGCGTCTTTGTGCTGGGTTTTCCTTGACACACTTCCCAGTGGGCCCCTCTCCTCTCACTCTCCTGTAAACGTACATTTACGTGTGCGGCGGAGAATGACAGGGCAGGAATAATGAGAGTGGGAAAGAGCAATTCTGTGTCTTCTAACCCCAGTCAGCTCTTTCCCTTTTTCTGGTACGTCTGTCGTCATTCGGTTGAGCTTCCCTCCGGTCCTTTCTAGGGCTTGTGGGTCCTCTTCCCGGCAGTTTCTGGATGTTTGGCCTTCTGGTTCTTTTGTGCATATATCTCCTCTTCGCGCTGTCTCGGCGCTCCTCGTTTTCCTGTGGGCGATTTTGCTCCTTTTACTGAGTCTTCGCTCCTGCCCTTCTGCCGGGGTTGGTGCGGCGGCTCCTTATGCAGGTTCCTTCCCTGTCGGCTGCACTTGTGGTGGTGGCCTTGCACGCTTGTGGCATTTTGGTTTTGGTCCTGCGTTTTCTTTCCCTCCTGGGGTCATAGGATTGGCTTGCAGAAGGTGTAGAGGCGCTTGGGACTGTTCCTGGTCTTGCACCTTGTTTCTGCTGCTAGCTTTCGGTTTCGATGTTCCTTCTGTGCCGTTTCGCAGGCTGTATCGTGCATTGTTTCACCTCCGGCCTGTTTCTGCACTGCCTGTGCCGTCCAGGTCTTTGGACAGGGTGTTCTCCTGTTTTTCTTCTCCTTGGTGGTTGTGGCTCCTCGGGGCCAGGTTTGCTTTGCCTCGGCTATCTTTTGGCATTGGCCTCTGGGGTTGTGTGGCAGTGCTTCATGCTCTTCTCAGGCGCAGTGGTTTCTTGGCTTCTATGATCTTGGTCATAGTTTTCTTCGTCTGTGGCCGTTCTCCCTTTTTCTGGCGAATGTTGTGCCTGCTGCTTTCCGGAGGGGTCCTTTTGGTTGTTGTCTCGACTTCGTGTTGAGGAGTGGTTCAACGACCGCCTCCCGGGTATGTCCCCTTGTTTTCTTAGGTAGTCTTTGGTGAGGTAGCTCCGGGGAGCCGTAGGGGCTCCCCCCAGAAAACCAGCGTTGAATGTAATGAAACGCCATTTTCTGGGTGAGTCCCGGAGGCTCCCCGGCATCCCTCCCGCCCTCCGGTCGGCGGTTTTTCGTGGTTTTTGATATCCAGCCTCGGAACTGGGGTGTGGATAGCCGGCGCGGGGGTCTGGGGCTCCCCCTTCCCCCTCCCGGGGAGGGGGGAGCTGCGCAGACATGCGGCGCGGCTCGTGTGACGTCATGCTTGTTTGTTTTCCTGGGGGAGTTCTGTCCACTCGTTTGTCAATTTTTGTGGTTAACCAGAATAGGGGTTTGTTTTGTGGCGCTTACCTTTCTGGGTGCCTGTCCCGGTCGATGGCAGATATAGAATGCTCCAAATCACATGTGCATTTCTATGGGCCATTGCTCCCCGTGCCTCTCTGAGGGGGCCAGGTTCTGGCTCGTGGTCCCCGGTAGGCCTAGAACTCCACCCACATCGACTGATGCAAAATAGTTAGGGTATCCATATCAGCCATGGATAGCTCCGGGGAGCCTCCGGGACTCGCCCAGAAAATGGCGTTTCATTACATTCAACGCTGGTTTTTTGCTCTTCGTAGGTTGTCCTCTCTTTCGCATCGGCTTGTCTTGTCCTTTCTTGGTTTTCAGGACTGTTAATTGGTGCTTCTTACTGTCGCCTCGTATCGTGCGGCGCTGGCAGAGCCGCTCCGACTTGCGTTCAGGGTGGACATCACATCCGCCCCGTTCCGTACGCTTTCTCGTGTTTTGTTTCACCTCCGACCTGCTCTAGCACCTCCTGAGCCGTCCTGATCCT
The DNA here is from genome assembly GCA_020271785.1 of Procambarus virginalis. Taxonomy (NCBI): domain Eukaryota; kingdom Metazoa; phylum Arthropoda; class Malacostraca; order Decapoda; family Cambaridae; genus Procambarus; species Procambarus virginalis. The sequence goes on from WNGS01164858.1 coordinate 48,990,029, forward strand.
TGATCAGGGTGCCCTCATATCCTTCCTCTCCTCAGTTTGTGGTAGCCCCTTTGGTTCAAGATTGGTTTTCAAAGGCCATATTTAGTTGGCATTGGTCTCTACGGGTTGGGTCGGGGAGCTTCCGGCTTTCCTCCGGCGCAGAGGTTTCTGCTCTTTTGGTACTAGTGGTAGGTTTGTACGTTTGCAGACTTTCTCCGTCCTTCTAACGACGGTTGAGAGAGCTGTTTTCCAGAGGGGTCCTTGGGTTATTGTTGCTTGGTTGGTTCGGCCGGGGGTGTGACGTGTTGTCCAGTTGCGGCTCTTCGCCGTTACCTGCGTTCCTTTGCTGGTGATGCACTTTGTGCTGATCTGGTTCCCCTCGTTCCCTGTTTCAGGGCTCGGGTCTCCCAGGTCGTCCGCAGGTTTCTTAAGTCTACCAGCCTGCGGTTTTATCTGTGTGCCAGTGCCGTTCGGACGTTTGCACCTTTCGCTGCCATGTTTGGTGACGTCTTGGCCTCATTTCGGGCGCAAGGATTTGGGGGTCGCACAGGTTCCTGTCCGCCCATTCTTTTGTGAGCGTGTCTGCTCCTGTGCGTTCTTATGTTGCTTTGGGTTGCAGGTTGCTGGATGTTGTCTCGACTTCGCTTTGCGAAGTTTGTGGTGGCCGCCTCCCGGGTCAGCCCTTTCTTTTCCTTCTCTTTGAGTATGTAGCTCCAGGAAGCCATAGAGGCTTCCCACAGAAAAAAAACGTTGAATGTAATGATTTGCCATTTTCTGGGTGAGTCCCGGAGGCTCCCTGGCAACCCTCCCTCCCACTGATCGGCGGTTTTTTCGCACTGGTTGAAGCTTAGCTTTCAAACTGATGCTAGGCAGCTGGCGCAGTGAGGTCCGGGGCACCCCCTCCCCTTGTCTGTGCAGCCCTCCCCGTCCTGACGAGCGGCCCGGCAGTAAAGTGTGATGTTTGCTTGTTTCCTTGGGATTGTATGGAGTTTCTACCTCTCTGTTCGGTTTTTGTTTTAGTTTCTTACCATATGGGGTTTGTTTTGTTATGCCTACCTTTTGGGTGCCTAACCTCAGTCGATGGCAGATAAGGAAAACCCCCAACCACAAGGGGGTTTTCCAGGGCCATTGCTCCCTGAAACGTCTCTGAAGGGGCCAGGTTCAGGCACTGGTTCCTGGTAGGTCTGAACTCCACAGCTAATGTCCAGGTCTAATATAAGATACATTATCCCGATAAGCTCCAGGGAGCCTCCGGGGCTCACCCAGAAAATGGCGTTTCATTACATTCAATGCTGGTTTTTTTGCTTCTCAGACTCGTGGGGTGGGCGACCAAGCCCCCAAATTAAACTGTTGGAAGACTGGGCTCTTTAGCCCTTGCTACATCAGGCCCTGACTATATTCCTTCTCGGACTCTCTCGACTGCCCCTCTCTCTGCTCCCCTCCCACCTCTGTGGCGGGGTTGAGCCTCAAGCCCCCAGTTGTGACAACATTACCTGGTGTGGCTCCGTCTCTAGTTGTCACAACTGTGCCTTTTACCCCCTCCCCTCTCTTACTGGGGGTTGCTTGGCTTGGCGAAGGTGTGCCCCAAGGTAGTGTTCTGAGCACTACTTTTTTCCTGGTTGCCCTCAATGGTCTTCTTTCCTCCTTTCCCTCTGACATTTTCTCCGCTCTTTATGCTGACGATCTTACTCTCTGCTGTCAAGGTGATGACTCGCCTTTCCTCCAACTGCAGCTTCAACGTGTGATTGATGTTGTGTCGTCCTGGGCCACCAATCATGGCTTCACATTCTCTCCAGCTAAGACTTGTGCTATGACCTTTACTCGGAAGCAGGTCGTTCTTCGACCCCCTGTCACTTTATGATAATTCTCTTGCGTATATGGATTCTGCTAAACTTCTAGGGTTAATCTTTGACACTCGCTTGTCCTGGGCACCCCATATTTCTTACCTCCTAGTTAAATGCTCTAATGTCCTTAATTAGTCTTGTCCCATACTTCCTGAGGAGCTGATAAGCGCATGCTCCTCTCTTTACATTCCTCTCTCATGCTGTCTAAACTGGATTATGGATATCGTGCTTACTCCTATATCTCTCCCTCCACCCTTTGTCGTCTTGATGCTCTTCACCATACTGAGTTCCATCTTAGCTCTGGTGCCTTTCGTTCGACCCCTACCCAGAGCTTGTATGTTGAACCGACATCCTGTCTCTACAGGATTGTCATTATCACTACTGTTTTCGCTACTTTATGAGGTCACTCATCGTAACTCACTCTTGCTTACGTCGTACTTTGACCATTGCCCCTCCTGTGGGCCCTATATTCCCTTTCACCACATTTCCCCTTTCTGTACGGTCGCTTGCAAGGTTCTCTCTTCGTGTTGCCAATGTTTCTCCTCGTGTCATTCCATTCTTGCCCAGCAAGGAGGGTCCTTCTTCCTAAATTTTGTAGAACCTTCACCTGCATGACTAAGGCCTTTACCCCTCCTACAGTTCTGAAACCTTTTTCATTGCTTACTTTTCTTCACATTTCCGCTCCGTCTCCATCTTCACAGATGGGTCCAAGTCTGCTGATGGTGTAGGCTACTCCGTTCTGTTTCCCGACTGCACCTGTCTCGGCTGCCTCCAGAGACTAGCATCTTCACGGCTGAACTTCATGCAGTTTTGTTTGCCTTTTGTCAACTGCTTTCTCACCATAATTCTTCCTTTGTTGTTGTAGCTGACTCTCAGTGCTGTAACACCACCATAAAGTACCACTAATAATGTAACATTACTAATGTTGTACACTAAATATTATTGTATCCTTGACTATATTTGATGTAGAAAAGTAAAGCAGAGGAAGAGTGGTAGGAATAAAGG
>WNGS01164858.1:49004243-49032297 GCA_020271785.1 Procambarus virginalis
TCATCTCAAGATAACCTCAAGATAACCTGTGGCTGTGTCCACCTGTGGCTGTGTCCACGTGTGGCTGTGTCTACGTGTGGCTGTGTCCACGTGTGGCTGTGTCCACGTGTGGATGTGTCCACGTGTGGATGTCTCCACCTGTGGATGTCTCCACCTGTGGATGTCTCCACCTGTCCTGCTCTCATCAACATTGACTCACCTCCTCTAAATCATCAATGACATTATCACTGTTTTTATTTTGTTTATTATTTTTAAAGATTTTTTTTTTAAAGGAAAACAACACACACAGTACATATACCCAACCTGTGGAGAAGGTTATTGTGGAAGAAGGGATGTCTCGCACTTGCGTCTTTCTCCAAGACCTGTGACAGCCTTCTTTGTGACGGACTCTTGACATATATTGACACTTGAGTGACAAACACAGTCTGTTGTCATTACTGAATGTTACCGCACTCCTCTCCTCTCTCCCCTGACTTGTGCTCTGTGTGTCTGGTGACTACTGACTGTAGTCACAATGTGTCTGGTGACTACTGACTGTAGTCACAATGTGTCTGGTGACTACTGACTGTGATCACAGTGGGTCTGGTGACTACTGACTGTGGTCACAGTGTCTGGTGACTACTGACTGTGATCACAGTGTGTCTGGTGACTACTGACTGTGGTCACAGTGTGTCTGGTGACTACTGACTGTATCACATGTGTCTGGTGACTACTGACTGTGATCACAGTGGGTCTGGTGACTACTGACTGTGGTCACAGTGTCTGGTGACTACTGACTGTGATCACAGTGTGTCTGGTGACTACTGACTGTGGTCACAGTGTGTCTGGTGACTACTGACTGTGGTCACAGTGTGTCTGGTGACTACTGACTGTGATCACAGTGTGTCTGGTGACTACTGACTGTGGTCACAGTGTGTCTGGTGACTACTGACTGTGATCACAGTGTGTCTGGTGACTACTGACTGTAGTCACATGTGTCTGGTGACTACTGACTGTGATCACAGTGGGTCTGGTGACTACTGACTGTGGTCACAGTGTCTGGTGACTACTGACTGTGATCACAGTGTGTCTGGTGACTACTGACTGTGGTCACAGTGTGTCTGGTGACTACTGACTGTGGTCACAGTGTGTCTGGTGACTACTGACTGTGATCACAGTGTGTCTGGTGACTACTGACTGTGGTCACAGTGTGTCTGGTGACTACTGACTGTGATCACAGTGTGTCTGGTGACTACTGACTGTGATCACAGTGTCTGGTGACTACTGACTGTGATCACAGTGTCTGGTGACTACTGACTGTGATCACAGTGTGTGTGGTGACTACTGACTGTGAACACAGTGTCTGGTGACTACTGACTGTGGTCACAGTGTGTCTGGTGACTACTGACTGTGATCACAGTGTCTGGTGACTACTGACTGTGATCACAGTGTGTCTGGTGACTACTGACTGTGGTCACAGTGTCTGGTGACTACTGACTGTGGTCACAGTGTGTCTGGTGACTACTGACTGTGATCACAGTGTCTGGTGACTACTGACTGTCGTCACAGTGTCTGGTGACTACTGACTGTGGTCACAGTGTCTGGTGAGTACTGACTGTGGTCACAGTGTCTAGTGACTACTGACTGTGGTCACAGTGTGTCTGGTGACTACTGACTGTGGTCACAGTGTGTCTGGTGACTACTGACTGTGGTCACAGTGTGTCTGGTGACTACTGACTGTGATCACGGTGTCTGGTGACTACTGACTGTGATCACGGTGTCTGGTGACTACTGACTGTGATCACAGTGTGTCTGGTGACTACTGACTGTGATCACAGTGTGTCTGGTGACTACTGACTGTGATCACAGTGTGTCTGGTGACTACTGACTGTGGTCACAGTGTGTCTGGTGACTACTGACTGTGATCACAGTGTGTCTGGTGACTACTGACTGTGATCACAGTGTGTCTGGTGACTACTGACTGTGATCACAGTGTGTCTGGTGACTACTGACTGTGATCACAGTGTGTCTGGTGACTACTGACTGTGATCACAGTGTGTCTGGTGACTACTGACTGTGATCACAGTGTGTCTGGTGACTACTGACTGTGATCACAGTGTGTCTGGTGACTACTGACTGTGATCACAGTGTCTGGTGACTACTGACTGTGGTCACAGTGTCTGGTGACTACTGACTGTGATCACAGTGTCTGGTGACTACTGACTGTGGTCACAGTGTCTGGTGACTACTGACTGTGGTCACAGTGTCTGGTGACTACTGACTGTGGTCACAGTGTCTGGTGACTACTGACTGTGATCACAGTGTGTCTGGTGACTACTGACTGTGGTCACAGTGTATGGTGACTACTGACTGTGGTCACAGTGTGTCTGGTGACTACTGACTGTGATCACAGTGTCTGGTGACTACTGACTGTGGTCACAGTGTGTCTGGTGACTACTGACTGTGATCACAGTGTCTGGTGACTACTGACTGTGGTCACAGTGTGTCTGGTGACTACTGACTGTGGTCACAGTGTGTCTGGTGACAACTGACTGTGATCACAGTGTGTCTGGTGACTACTGACTGTGGTCACAGTGTCTGGTGACTACTGACTGTGATCACAGTGTGTCTGGTGACTACTGACTGTGGTCACAGTGTCTGGTGACTACTGACTGTGATCACAGTGTGTCTGGTGACTACTGACTGTGATCACAGTGTCTGGTGACTACTGACTGTGATCACAGTGTGTCTGGTGACTACTGACTGTGGTCACAGTGTGTCTGGTGACTACTGACTGTGATCGCAGTGTCTGGTGACTACTGACTGTGATCACAGTGTGTCTGGTGACTACTGACTGTGATCACAGTGTGTCTGGTGACTACTGACTGTGGTCACAGTGTCTTGTGACTACTGACTGTGGTCATAGTGTCTGGTGAGTGCTGACTGTGGTCACAGTGTCTGGTGACTACTGACTGTGATCACAGTGTCTGGTGACTACTGACTGTGATCACACTGTGTCTGGTGACTACTGACTGTGATCACAGTGTCTGGTGACTACTGACTGTGATCACAGTGTCTGGTGACTACTGACTGTGATCACAGTGTGTCTGGTGACTACTGACTGTGGTCACAGTGTCTGGTGACTACTGACTGTGGTCACAGTGTCTGGTGACTACTGACTGTGGTCACAGTGTCTGGTGACTACTGACTGTGGTCACAGTGTGTCTGGTGACTACTGACTGTGGTCACAGTGTGTCTGGTGACTACTGACTGTGGTCACAGTGTCTGGTGACTACTGACTGTGGTCACAGTGTCTGGTGACTACTGACTGTGGTCACAGTGTGTCTGGTGACTACTGACTGTGGTCACAGTGTCTCTGGTGACTACTGACTGTAGTCACAGTGTCTGGTGACTACTGACTGTGGTCACAGTGTCTGGTGACTACTGACTGTGATCACAGTGTCTGGTGACTACTGACTGTGATCACAGTGTGTCTGGTGACTACTGACTGTGATCACAGTGTCTGGTGACTACTGACTGTGATCACAGTGTGTCTGGTGACTACTGACTGTGATCACAGTGTCTGGTGACTACTGACTGTGATCACAGTGTGTCTGGTGACTACTGACTTTGGTCACAGTGTCTGGTGACTACTGACTGTGGTCACAGTGTCTGGTGACTACTGACTGTGGTCACAATGTGTCTGGTGACTACTGACTGTGGTCACAGTGTCTGGTGACTACTGACTGTGGTCACAGTGTCTGGTGACTACTGACTGTGATCACAGTGTGTCTGGTGACTACTGACTGTGATCACAGTGTCTGGTGACTACTGACTGTGATCACAGTGTCTGGTGACTACTGACTGTGATCACAGTGTCTGGTGACTACTGACTGTGATCACAGTGTCTGGTGACTACTGACTGTGATCACAGTGTGTCTGGTGACTACTGACTGTGATCACAGTGTCTGGTGACTACTGACTGTGGTCACAGTGTCTGGTGACTACTGACTGTGATCACAGTGTCTGGTGACTACTGACTGTGATCACAGTGTCTGGTGACTACTGACTGTGATCACAGTGTCTGGTGACTACTGACTGTGATCACAGTGTCTGGTGACTACTGACTGTGATCACAGTGTGTCTGGTGACTACTGACTGTGATCACAGTGTCTGGTGACTACTGACTGTGATCACAGTGTCTGGTGACTACTGACTGTGATCACAGTGTCTGGTGACTACTGACTGTGATCACGGGGTGTGGTGGTGACTACTGACTGTGATCACGGGGTGTGGTGGTGACTACTGACTGTGATCACGGGGTGTGGTGGTGGTGACTGACTGTGATCACAGAGAATGTCTCCGAGATGACTGTCTCTTAGTGGGGGATGCAAAGACACTCATCATGAATATATGTTAAATATAAATAATTTATTTTGAGTATCTTAAACTTTTGATCATGAAAGTAAGTTTTTGCTCTTTAAAATATGGCTTTGTTAATTTGTTCTTCTTGAAACATTGACTTGAAGCAATAGGAAACATAATTGACATTTATGGCAAATCTTGTATTCAAGTGACTTTATTGTTAGTCATTTTTAATAATGAATTAATTAAACTTCATGAACTAAGCCTATCTAATTTTGTTTAATATTGATGTACACTAATTCTGAATAACGGTTATTTTGTATTAATATGGTGTTACAAATAAGAAAATAATGTAAGGAGTAATGAACTTTATATAGGAACACCGATTAATAAGTTTTGTTGATTTTCATTAGGTGAATCATCGGAAGTATTGTACATTGTTTACATGTTGACGGTTCATTGTTACTTTGTGAAAATGATAACATTGTCATGATTGGTTGTTTCCATAAAACTTGTACTGATCACCTCTTGATCGTTTAATTAAATAGCAAAAGTGTTAGCGAGTTATAATAAAGTGGCATAGCCTGGTAATGAGAGTCTTGAGACTACAGACGTTCTCTTGTCAGAGAGAAGATTCATCTGGATATAATCTTACAGTTGCATTATTGAAATACATTGTTTCATCACTTCATGAATTCTTGTTATGAATGATTTGAAGAAAGAAAAAGTCTTAAAAAAATACAGTAAGCAGAATTGGCTCATATACAGTATAAAAGTATATAGAGTCCATACATATTTGGAGAGAGTATAGACACGCACAGCGTTATATGACAGGGCACTGGGAACACGGGACACAACAAGTGTAGCTCTCAATCTGTAATTACACACAAGTAATTATCTCCCGCAACCCGTTCTCACACTTGCTTATAGTCAATATTGGCTTATTTAATAAGTATATATGTGACTTACTAATTGATTGTAAATATTTTAGTTTACTTTGAAAAGCTTCATAGAAAACACCAACCTCACCTAACCTTCTTAGTATGTTAAGATAAGCATCTTATTGCTTCTTAATTGCAATTATTACTTAACCTATACCGTTGATAGGTTAAGTAATAATTGTAAATAAGAAGCAAAAAGATGCTTATCTTAACATACTAAGAAAGTTAAGTGAGATCGGTGTTTTCTATAAAGCTTTTCAAGGTAAACTAAAATATTCACACTCAATTAGTATGTCACATATGCACTTATTAAATAAGCCAATATTGACTGTAAGCAAGTGTGAGAACAGGTTGCTCCCTCACATACTCACACACACTCCACACACACATAGGAGAGTACACATACACATTCACACACACATGTGCGCTCTATCTCACAGTGTACACTAAGCTATGATTGTTTTTTTATACAAAGTAAGAGTACCATGTAGTAGGCACAAAAGCTGCCTCATGTGCCCTGTAAGCCTAAACTTAAAGACTATCATATTCTTGAATTTTGTTTCGTGTGGAATTTTTGTGATTTTTTGTGGCTACATGTTTTTACTTGAAAAAGATGAAACTTGGACATATTGATAGGATTTCACATTTGCTAATAATAAAATCATTTAAGCCAGTAGCATCTTGAGTAGATACTTTTTGTGTGCAGTAAATATACATATTGTTTTATAATTTCATTGTTGCACACACATCATTGTGTGAGACACATTTCATCATGTATGCATTATTATGTGTTACATATATATATTTCATAATATGTTACACATAGTTCAAGTTCTCCGTAATAATGCTTGCCAGCCATGTGTAAGAAGAAAACCATTTGATCATATGTTAGATATTTTCTTGAAATTTGAATTCTAAATGTTGAACAGTATTAATTTTTATATTCACTAATATATTATGTTTAGCATAATATGATATGTATGTTGTATATTTTTTTGTAGAGGTGATATTAAATTTTTTTATGAAAGACCTATTCTTCAATATTAACTGATTATCATATGCTTCAAATTGATGAGACATGCTGCTTATTTGCATCATCAAGTCATGTGAGGTAATGTATAATACAGTATACCAAAATGTGCAGTAAATTTGAGCATTATTGTAGTAATACAGTCCCCCCCCCCATTCTTTCCAGCCCATTGTCGTTGTGAGGGGGGCTTGGTATTCACCTAGTTGCACCTAGTTGTATTCACCTAGTTGTGCTTGCGTGGGTTGAGCTCTGCTCTTTCGGCCCGCCTTTCAACTGTCAATAAACTGTTTCTACTACTAATTGTTCCCCCCCCCCCAACCAACCAACCAGGAAGCAGCCCATGACAGCTGACTGACTCCCAGGTACATATTTACTGCTAGGTAACAGGGGCATAGGGTGAAAGAAACTCAGTGTGCCTCGTTTCTCGCCGGCGCCCGGGATCGAACCCGGGACCACAGGGGAGCCGGTCGGCCGAGCGGACAGCACACTGGACTTGTGATCCTGTGGTCCCGGGTTCGACCCCGGGCGCCGGCGAGAAACAATGGACAGAGTTTCTCTCACCCTATGCCCCTGTTACCTAGCAGTAAAATAGGTACCTGGGTGTTAGTCAGCTGTCACGGGCTGCTTCCTGGGGGTGGAGGCCTGGTCGAGGACCGGGCCGCGGGGACACTAAAAAAAAGCCCCGAAATCATCTCAAGATAACCTCAAGATAACCTCAAGGATAACGTGTCCAGCGTGCTGACCGCTCGGCTGGCTGGTTGGCTTGGTGGGCGGCTGCTGGTGTGAGATACTCCATGGGACAGTCCTCTGTCCTTTTGAAGTCTTATGTTCTTGCTGCTGTCTTCACTAATTGTGCTGGTTGCTATTTCCTTTTCCTTATGTTTCATTTTCCCTCCCCCTCTTCTCCTTTCAGATTGTCTTTCCTGCCAACCTTTGCCATTCTTGATTATTCTTTCGGACATCATATGTTTGATGCCCGGGTGTTTGGAGAGGCACACTCTCTCACCCATAGAACTGTGGTACCCGAGGATGCAAGTGAGAGGACACTTTCACTGTCAATTCTTGTCTTTGTTGCTGAACCTGATCTCGATGGACTGACGGGTACAGGGGCCTGACAACTAAGTGGACAGCGCTTTGGATTCGTAGTCCTGAGATTCCGGGTTCGATTTCCGGTGGAAGCGGAAACAAATGGGCAACGTTTCTTTCGCCCTGATGCTTCTGTTCACCTAGCAATAAATAGGTACCAGGGAGTTAGACAACTGTTACGGGCTGCTTCCTGGGGGTGTGTAACGAAAAAAGGAGGCCTGGTTGAGGACCAGGCCATGGGGACGCTAAGCCTCGAAATCATCTCTAGATAACAGTTCTTAAGGTGGCGATTGCAGGGTGTATACTCACAATGCATCCCCTGGAATCGGTGGACCATTAGATGAGTCTTCCGGGTTCCAACCTATCTTGTGCAAGTTCGTTGGTTGCTGTGCTCTTGTCTCAGGGGTGACAAGTCGCCACTTTTACCTCCGCCATGCTGCCTGTTGGGTCACTGACATCTTGACTCGGAGTCTTGCGAGTTGTGTTTTCTGCTTGTTCTCCAGTACTCTCCTGAGTCATTACTGTTCAGAGTACAGGCGTCATCCGTGTTGCAAGCTCGGTTTAGGTTGCTGCAACGCACTCGGTTAGTTTCCCACTCGGATGCCCTGGGGCCGCCTCTTTCCTTCCCTGTTCCCGGCTCCTGACCGTCTGTGGGTTTTAGGGTTGGGGTGGGGCTTAGTTGGGGCCGAGACTCGGGCCGCTTCAGGGGCTGCCCTGTTCGGGTTGGGGACAGAGGTTTTCAAGCCTGTTCGTCCTGTCAAGGCTTCTGGGTCTTGCCAGCGGCCCTTCTTTGCTGCCTTTCCCCTGGACTCTAACTTTTCTTTAAGGGCAGAGGGCGTGGAGGATGGCTTTGCCCCGGGGCATTTGTTGCGGGTTCCCAGGGCTGTGGGGGATGCCCGCTAGCAGTTCTGGGGTTGTTTGCCTCTGCCTGGGTCTTCTACTTCTGGGCGGGTTTTTTTTGTCCCTCTAGTCTGCTTACTTCCCGCATTTGCTGAGCTGTTTTCGGATCTATTGCGTCGATCATGGCTCACTGTTTCTGGTGGCCATTTTCTTTCTGCGGATTTCCACGGCTTGGCCACCAGTGCGGCACTGTGGATTGTTTACGTGTGCCTGGGTGTGGGAGCTCTCTTTTTGAGTGAGTTTCACCTCCTTTCAGGGGTTTTATCCTCCTGTTGCCATTTCTTTTTTTTTCTGGGGTGTTCTGCCCGTCTTCTGTTCCTCTGGGAACGCTTGGGTGTTAGTTTTTACACCGGTTTCTGTGTTTTCTGTCTGTTTTGGTCTTGGCCCCAGGGTTGGACTCCGTGTCCCTGTCTGTTTATGCTTGCTCCCACACCTTGTCCCTCGGTTTTTGGTTTGTTTTGGCCGTTTCCCTGGGGGTTCTGTCTGGGTGCTGTGCTTTGCCCTTTTGTGGTGCACTTCCGCCGACAAATGTGGTAGTTTGAGCTCTTCCGGGTTCTTTGGTTTCATTCCGGAGGTTTGTTCCTCTTGGGCCCCCTTTGTGGGTTCAAGGGGCTGTGTTACCTCGTTTGTGACCTGGTTCTGCCTTCTGGGGTTCCGGGGTCTTCCTGGCTTGCAGGCTGATCTTTTTGGGTCTTGGCACATGTTGTGGTCGTGCTGGGGCCTTGGGTTTTTGTTGTCGAGGTGGGCCTTTTGGTGCAGTTTTTGTGCTCCTGGTGCCTTCTTCGTTGGGCCGGCGTGGTGCTCTCTGCCCACCAGTCAGCAGCTTGTCTTTTTCTTTTCTTTAATTTATTTTTTCATTTTATTTATACGTATGTATGGTTTTTATACATTTTGTATGTATGTATACATGTGTATATATGTATAGATATGTATATGTATGTACGTGTGAATTTATACAAGGGTACCTCGGTTTAAGAATTTAATCCATTCCTGGAGACGGTTCGTAACCCGAAAATTTGTAAACCGAAGCAAATTTCCCCATAAGAAATAATTGGAAATGAATTAATCCATTCCTGACTCCCCAAAATCTTCACTTCAAAGTAAATTTTATACCTAATTCACCCAAATCTTTACTACAAAAGTATGTTCAAGTTATTACTTACCCTTGCTGATGACTCCTGTGGGCATATGGAAGATGGTTAGGAGGGGGAAGGAGGAGAGGTGTTACTGTTTGGGAGGGAAGTCCCCTTCCATTATAACATCAGGCAGTGAAGAATTCTCTTGAGTGCACTCTCTGGCACGTTTTGCCTGCATACCACTAGGTCCTGGTTGAGCCACTGGTTGTGGCTCACTGCTTGATTTTCTCACTTTTCTCACAAGGAAATGTTCCATTGAAGATTGTTTTTCCCTTCTTTGCAACACTTGTCTGTAGTGAGGCATCACATTGTCATTAAAAAGATCAATGCAACGGCCTACTACAACTTTATCTGGGCGATTCTTTTCAGCAAAACTTTGCAGTCCTTCAAATACTGCACACATTTTCTTAATGAGGAAGAGACATTCTCTACTGTGTCGGGGTTCCCAGTATAAGAGGGGGTGAGCAACAGTAAACGAGATATCCTCTCAACGGTCGCACTGGCGATAACCGTTACTCACCGTAGTCCTGCGGGTCTTCACTCTATCCTCGCGGCGCCTCTGTACACCAGGAGAGTACCCCCAGTCAATCCCCAACCGGCCTCAATAGTCAGAGATAGTGGAGACACAGATGGTTCTCTCCCAACTGTGTGCCCGCCCCGACAAGGACTACTACTAATTACATGGTCGCCAACTGGTGTTTCCTCGTGTCCAGTAACACTACAGTGGTATTGCGGAATTGTGGTAACAGTGCCAAGAGCACACTCAATAAATCTGGTATCAGGCAATTAATTATTTCTGTCACTCTTTCTTCTTACGAGTATTATATAGTCACAAGCTTTATGGAGGGGATGATACAAATGCCAAGGTATTTTGTATTTTACTTAAAACTCAAGATATCACATTTATATCAATAAGCACACAAGTACAATGCAGAAGTCGCTCTCCCTTCATAAATAATTTGGGGCACACCGATATGGCAACACACTTCCCTCGCGTCAAACGTCAAAATCAGCTGGGCGGTTCCCACCGCGCGAAAGTTAATTTGTTTGTTCGTCTAGCGTGAGGCGCCCGTTTCTTTAAATTCTCAAGAATTACTGTATTCACGCACAACACGAATACTGTTATAATGACAATAGAACACACTTGAATCACTGCATTGGTCTTGAGCTTAATCAAACATTTCTATCTTTATGCACACAATAATTTGCTATCATGGCATACCATACTGCACTTCATATAATGATAACGAATGTAACAAGATATAATACTGGAGTTCTCAGTAATTCCTTTCGTAGGCGAATATTCAATTGATCACTGCACACATGTAAAATTATTCAATACACAGGCATATATATTTATATGGATAAATCATAGATATCAATAATAGTAATCATACAAATACTGGGCACATAGCCTAACACCAATAACTGGTTCACTAGAATATATAAATTCTCTCTAAATCATCATGGTAAAGTCACATGAAAGAAATAATCGTCACAGCAAATTCTTCAATAAATCCAGGTGCTTGCACACACCACACATATATACATATACAGTAAATACCGAGAGTGCTCTATACAGCCTCACTGCACAACCGTGCCTTACTGTGACATAGATCCAGGTGAGACTTGCTCACTACATGAAAGATACTCTGGCTAAATATATAGCTGACTAAAGGGGAATTGGGAGGGAAACTATAATCACCTACTTCCGCCTATCCTCCGGTGAGAGTTGAGTTGTAGCTCCTGGTCCAGGCTCTCGCCTTGTGTAGAGAACGCCCCCACACACACACACACTGCCGTGTCCTCCAGAAACCCAAGTCAACGTCCCAGGATAATCGCGTCGTCGCTGCGTTCTTGTCCCCCGCAGGTCTGTGCTCCTCCTCCACGTCTTGTAGGGTTGGAGTCGGTCTCCTGGCCGTCAACTTCCCTCTCAATTACGGCTGCCCGCCTACGTCTCGGCTACAGTCGTATGGATTCCCAATTAGTATCTTCTCTCACTGCCTTCCCGTGGAATGGCCCAGCCGAATATGTCGTCACTGTGAAGCTATCAGACGTCCCAGACGATGCTGCCTAGACTTCACCTGCACAGCACCCGACTCAAGAGCACTTGCAGCCCAATATTCCGTCAATTCCCTCTTCGGTCCACACACATGGAATGAAGGAAGACCTCTCGGCGTACTTGCAGACAACGGGTGACGCGTAAGTTCCACAGGATCGGCGTACTACTGTCAGACTGAGAGGATCAACCTCCACACATCCGTCCACCTTGACGTGTCGTGTCAGACTGACTCACTCACGGAGGACTGGCCCAGGCACTACGTCATCACTGTGAAGCTATCAGCCGTCACTGCATAGACTCCACTCTTGCACAACACCTGCCCCTGGAGCACTTGTTGCTCAATATTCTGTCAATTCCCTCTTCGGCTCAACACATGAACGAAGGAAGACCCCACAGGTGCTGGCAGACCGCTGGTGATGCGTAAATCCTCCAGAGACGGGGTAAACTGTCCAACTGACAGGACCCCCCAACACACGTCCGACCTCCTTGATGTGCTGTCTCAGACTAATGGCGCCAGCTCGGCGCGATGGCTGGACTCCCCTGCCTTCGTGACGTCATACTTGCCAAGGGAGGTTTTCATTGGCTCCTAGTGCCATGTCACTGACGGTGACCAATCTGGTGTCACTGACGTCACACAGTTTTGGCGGCAAAACGGGGGAGCCAGCGCCATATTGGCTTCCTAAAGGGCCTATACCACAGGCCAAAATAATCTTCTTTTACAAATTTCTCGGCACTGCGAGAACACTACCCTCTCCCACACATGTCAAACTGATGCCCGCGACGTAGAGAACGCTCGGGTAAAGTGGACATGATTCTTACAGCAGGCGTGGGAGAAATATAAGGGGGGGAACACTGTCACAACTGCCTCCTCTTCCTCCCCTGAAGATTTGTTGTACTGACTAGCTAGTTCAACAACACGAGTACCATTTTCATGCTTATGAATGATCTCTTGTTTTTCCTCTGTGGTCATTCTCACATGTGATTTCTTGCCTTGAACCTTACCACTGGCTTATTTGGGACCCATGGCGAGATATATAATAACAACTTTTATGCTCAAATGGCCAAAAATCCAACAAAAAAATGTAAATTCTTGTGAAGAATTCAGGCAGGATAACACTGGGTACGAGTCACTGTTAAACTGAGGCGCGATCGCCGTGCCACCACTCGCTAGATCGGCGATATGCGTATCAACAAACTCGTATCCCGATGCAAAGTTCATATCCCAATTCAAAATTTCCGAACAAATCGGGCTCGTAACCCGAAATTTTGTAAACAGGGAAGTTCGTAACCCGAGATACCACTGTAAATATACATTTTCTTTTGGAAAGGGTTCCGTTCCATTTGGTGTTGTTGAGGCGCTACCGGGGGGGGGGGGGCAGCTTGCTCTGATGGCTCTTGCTTGGTCCCACAGTTCGTGGGCATTTTTGCTTGTCTTCCGGCCTCAGGTGGTGTCGGGCGGCTTCTCCCCCTTTGGGGTGGTTCAGGGCTGGCGAGGTGGGCTTCTTCCCCTGCACTTCATCATGTTATCTTGGTGTGGGTGCGTTGGATGTCGTCGTTCTGCCCCATCCCTCCGGGTTCCCGCCTGTTCTCGTGCAGACACTGGCCTTGCGGTTCTTCGGCACTTGTTCAGTCTGCGCCCTGGATTCTTTGCCCTCTTCGGAAGACTGTTGTCTCCGGTCCGACTTCTGTTGGGGCCGGGTGCCTGGATGGTGTCCCTGGACCTCCGGGTCACTTCTTGGCATGTTCCTCTCCAGGGTTCCGGGACTGGCACAGTTGGTGGTGGGGACTTCAGGCTTGCCGCTTTTGTTCCCTTCCCTAGTTTGTAATTGGCACTTGGTGTATTTACAAATTTTTACCGGATCTTGGTGACCTGTCTGCGTCTGCTTGGGATTAGGTTTCTGGCCCACCTCAACAACTGGCTGGCGAGGGCTCCCAGTCGGTCTGCTTGTCTGCTCGCCAGGGGTGTGATTCTTCCTAGATCACCGGGTTCGGATTCCTGGTGATCTGGATGCCGTTCCATCTGGTTCTGTCCCGGGCTCGGACCTGGCTGGGTCTTGTGTAGGACTCTTGGACTGCTTCTTTGTCTTTCCCTCCAGAAGCGTTGTTGCAGCTGTGGTCCCTCCTTCGGCTGTTTATGAGGGGGTCCCGGGTCACTCAGCGGTTGCTCATCCGGTTGTGCGGGAGTCTGAACTTCGCCGTACTAGTCTGCCCGTTGGGTCGGATTTGGCTTTGGCGTTTGTTTGGTTCCTTCGGGGACTCCCCTTCTGCCTCTCGCATTCATTGGGTTCGTCCTCTGGGGATCTTGTGTTGGTGCTGCGTCATTGTCTTCTTCTTTGGGTTTTCGAGGTTTCTTTTGGCTCCTTCCCGAGCCTTCGCTCGAAGTGTTCACGGACGGGTCATCTCTCGGCTGGGGCTTTGTGACCAGTACTCACCAGGCCGGCCAGGGATGGTGGGGGTCCGTCTGTCCGCAGCACAGTTCGGGAGTTTGTGGCTGTCTGGCTTGCGCGTCAGAGGGTTCGGGTCATTCGGGGCTCTACTATCTGGCTCCATTTGGACTGTTCTCTGGTTGGTCAGGTGGCTTCGTTGATGGTGTCCCACCTGCGAGTTTCGTCTCGGCGACAGTATGACGTTCCTGGTGTTTCTATTCGTCATTTTTCTGGGGGAGCCCCTACGGCTCCCCGGAGCTATCCATGGCTGATATGGATACCCTAACTNACAGTATGTTGGTTCATGGTATGTCAGATCCAGACTTGACTTGTTGCTGGTGCTCTTTAGCACTTTAGATTCTCTTTTAGCTCTAGGTGTCTTTAGGTGCTCTTTTAGTTCTTACTTTCTCTTTAGCTCTTTTTCCCAGTTTGACCGAGTCCCCACTCTATTTTTTTGTTTAAGGACTTTTCAAGGCTGGTGTTGGTGGTTGAGCCTGCTTCATTTGACTCTTACTTCTCTAATAGTGTGAAGATTATTTGTATTAGCTTTTGTTCAGGGACATCCACTCATGTGTGTTTACAACACTATTGTAGGTGGCCACCATTCCTTTGGCTGCACTCTGGTAATTGTGGACTTCATGTCGAGTTTCAGTTCTGGGTGTTGGGCTGCAGACCTTGTGCTTCCAGACTGTGTTACTAGGCTAGTGTGTCCGAGTCATTCCTGGGCATTGTGCCAGTTGTTTTCATGTAGTAATCTTCAGTTCCCAGATGGCATGACTGATGCTTGCTGGGCTGTGTGCCTTGGCACTGGAAAGTTTGTCCCTGGGCCCAAGATTTTCTTTGCTTCAAACGTTTTGTAGTTATGGGTTTGGGCCAATTGGCTTGCCTTGGCCCCGCCGGTTGTTTTGGCAGCTCTCTTGCTTAGCTGTGGCAGTGAAGTCATTTTGTGTGGACCCAGAAACTCACCTCTGGTGTTCTTGGGTCTGGTGGCCAGTTCCCAAGGCTGTTACTCAGGTCTTTTATGATTGTAAACTTATCCGATTTATATCTATTGTTTCGTGTTTTTTGTGCTGATATATTAGCAACTTGCAATTTCTCCCACTTGTTATACCCCCCCTTTCAGTCAGTTGTCCTCCTCCACCTTAATCTTTGCCTTTCCAGAGTGGGCAAATAAGTGGAATGATAATTAAGTGTTCTTAATCTCTTCATATGGAGGTTTCCACGAATTAGCCTTGTCATCCTTCTCTGAATGTTTTCTAAAGAATTTGTCTGTTCTTTAGTAACAGTGACCAAATTTCATAATGTATTGGGCTTAATATGTCAGATAAAGTGAAGAATAACATTAGTTTGCGTTACATGAGATTAATCACACTAATGCCTGCATCAGTGAGAAAATTCGTGGAAGCCGTGATGAGGCTTACTGTGGGTAATCCTCCTCACGTGGGACTACCCACCACTAGGTTCAGATCCTCATCACGGGTCCTACGGATTGTTTCATTAGTTGTGTTAATACTACCATTGTGTAGTAAATTCAGAATCTACTTTTAAGTACTTATTTCATTTACCTCCCATTTCTTTGTCTATCATTACCTAAACTATCATTTTTCAGTGGGCCAGTTGTCACCCTCATCTTTGTTTTATATATATGAAAAAAACACACTGTTCTACTTTTTCTTTATGTAAGATTGAAGACAAGTCTCAAACGGACGAGACAAACGTCAAGAAGGAGAAGCCCACCACGCCTCCGGAGTCGACCTTCAAGAAGCTGGCGCCCTCTAAGAACAGATACACGTTACTTGATAAAGATGAACTGTAAGAGTAAGGCATCAGGAGTAATGTTTAAGCTTTCAGATATTTTAACTTGGGGGTCATTTTGTGCTTTTAGGGATACTTGCAATTATAAATCACTGGGAATAATGCCTAAATAATTTGATAATTTATTAAACACATTGGGGTTGCTTTAATAAAGGTTAGGGGTTAGTTAATTATTAATCTAACACGAGGATAAGAATGACCAAAAGTGATGTTGACTGTATCAGGTATTGTGGAAAAAAAGGATTTTAAGCAATGTTAAACTTGTATGAGAGGAACTAGGCACTTGTTTATAATTTAATTACAAATGACATGTACAAAAGAAGTTTTCAATCAAAACTGATGGATTGGAAAGAGCAGAATAAATGATGGTAGTCTTTTGAAAATATTATGTTTGTTTTCATAAATCTTTTCTAAACTGCAATTTGTCGTTTGGGGTGTGAAAAGTTTTAGAACTGTTGGAAATTGTTGACATTTCCAGTATTTGGAAGATGTTTATATTAGTGAGTGATAGTTGTTGCAGCTTCATATTTTGATACATATTATATGGTGTGTGAAGATGTGTCCACGTGTGGATGTGTCCGCGTGTGGATGTGTCCATGTGTGGATGTGTCCACCTGTGGCTGTGTCCACCTGTGGCTGTGTCCACGTGTGGCTGTGTCCACGTGTGGCTGTGTCCACGTGTGGATGTGTCCACGTGTGGATGTATCCACGTGTGGATGTGTCCACGTGTTGCTGTGTCCACGTGTGGCTGTGTCCACCTGTGGCTGTGTCCACGTGTGGCTGTGTCCACGTGTGGCTGTGTCCACGTGTGGCTGTGTCCACGTGTGGCTGTGTCCACGTGTGGCTGTGTCCACGTGTGGCTGTGTCCACGTGTGGCTGTGTCCACGTGTGGCTGTGTCCACGTGTGGATGTGTCCACGTGTGGCTGTGTCCACGTGTGGCTGTGTCCACCTGTGGCTGTGTCCACCTGTGGCTGTGTCCACGTGTGGCTGTGTCCACGTGTGGCTGTGTCCACCTGTGGCTGTGTCCACCTGTGGCTGTGTCCACCTGTGGCTGTGTCCACCTGTGGCTGTGTCCACCTGTGGCTGTGTCCACGTGTGGCTGTGTCCACGTGTGGCTGTGTCCACCTGTGGCTGTGTCCACCTGTGGCTGTGTCCACCTGTGGCTGTGTCCACCTGTGGCTGTGTCCACCTGTGGCTGTGTCCACCTGTGGCTGTGTCCACCTGTGGCTGTGTCCACCTGTGGCTGTGTCCACCTGTGGCTGTGTCCACCTGTGGCTGTGTCCACCTGTGGCTGTGTCCACCTGTGGCTGTGTCCACCTGTGGCTGTGTCCACCTGTGGCTGTGTCCACGTGTGGATGTGTCCACCTGTGGATGTGTCCACCTGTGGATGTCTCCACCTGTCCTGCTCTCATCAACATTGACTCACCTCCTCTAAATCATCAATGACATTATCACTGTTTTTATTTTGTTTATTATTTTTAAAGATTTTTTTTTAAAGGAAAACAACACACACAGTACATATACCCAACCTGTGGAGAAGATTATTGTGGAAGAAGAGATGTCTCGCACTTGCATCTTTCTCCAAGACCTGTGACAGCCTTCTTTGTGACGGACTCTTGACATATATTGACACTTGAGTGACAAACACAGTCTGTTGTCATTACTGAATGTTACCACACTCCTCTCCTCTCTCCCCTGACTTGTGCTCTGTGTGTCTGGTGACTACTGACTGTAGTCACAATGTGTCTGGTGACTACTGACTGTGATCACAGTGGGTCTGGTGACTACTGACTGTGGTCACAGTGTCTGGTGACTACTGACTGTGATCACAGTGTGTCTGGTGACTACTGACTGTGATCACAGTGGGTCTGGTGACTACTGACTGTGGTCACAGTGTCTGGTGACTACTGACTGTGATCACAGTGTGTCTGGTGACTACTGACTGTGGTCACAGTGTGTCTGGTGACTACTGACTGTGGTCACAGTGTGTCTGGTGACTACTGATTGTGGTCACAGTGTGTCTGGTGACTACTGACTGTGGTCACAGTGTGTCTGGTGACTACTGACTGTGGTCACAGTGTGTCTGGTGACTACTGATTGTGGTCACAGTGTGTCTGGTGACTACTGACTGTGGTCACAGTGTGTCTGGTGACTACTGACTGTGATCACAGTGTGTCTGGTGACTACTGACTGTGATCACAGTGTGTCTGGTGACTTCTGACTGTGATCACAGTGTGTCTGGTGACTACTGACTGATCACAGTGTGTCTGGTGACTACTGACTGTGATCACAGTGTGTCTGGTGACTACTGACTGTGGTCACAGTGTGTCTGGTGATTACTGACTGTGATCACAGTGTCTGGTGACTACTGACTGTGATCACAGTGTCTGGTGACTACTGCCTGTGGTCACAGTGTGTCTGGTCACTACTGACTGTGATCAGTGTCTGGTGACTACTGACTGTGGTCACAGTGTGTCTGGTGACTACTGACTGTGGTCACAGTGTGTCTGGTGACTACTGACTGTGATCACAGTGTGTCTGGTGACTACTGACTGTGATCACAGTGTGTCTGGTGACTACTGACTGTGATCACAGTGTGTCTGGTGACTACTGACTGTGGTCACAGTGTGTCTGGTGACTACTGACTGTGGTCACAGTGTGTCTGGTGACTACTGACTGTGGTCACAGTGTCTGGTGACTACTGACTGTGGTCACAGTGTGTCTGGTGACTACTGACTGTGGTCACAGTGTCTGGTGACTACTGACTGTGATCACAGTGTCTGGTGACTACTGACTGTGGTCACAGTGTGTCTGGTGACCACTGACTGTGATCACAGTGTGTCTGGTGACCACTGACTGTGATCACAGTGTGTCTGGTGACTACTGACTGTGGTCACAGTGTGTCTGGTGACTACTGACTGTGGTCACAGTGTGTCTGGTGACTACTGATTGTGGTCACAGTGTGTCTGGTGACTACTGACTGTGGTCACAGTGTCTGGTGACTACTGACTGTGATCACAGTGTCTGGTGACTACTGACTGTGGTCACAGTGTCTGGTGACTACTGACTGTGGTCACAGTGTCTGGTGACTACTGACTGTGGTCACAGTGTCTGGTGACTACTGACTGTGATCACAGTGTGTCTGGTGACTACTGACTGTGGTCACAGTGTGTCTGGTGACTACTGACTGTGGTCACAGTGTCTGGTGACTACTGACTGTGGTCACAGTGTGTCTGGTGACTACTGACTGTGGTCACAGTGTCTGGTGACTACTGACTGTGATCACAGTGTCTGGTGACTACTGACTGTGGTCACAGTGTGTCTGGTGACCACTGACTGTGATCACAGTGTGTCTGGTGACTACTGACTGTGGTCACAGTGTCTGGTGACTACTGACTGTGGTCACAGTGTGTCTGGTGACTACTGACTGGTCACAGTGTGTCTGGTGACTACTGACTGTGGTCACAGTGTCTGGTGACTACTGACTGTGATCACAGTGTCTGGTGACTACTGACTGTGGTCACAGTGTCTGGTGACTACTGACTGTGGTCACAGTGTCTGGTGACTACTGACTGTGATACAGTGTGTCTGGTGACTACTGACTGTGGTCACAGTGTCTGGTGACTACTGACTGTGATCACAGTGTGTCTGGTGACTACTGACTGTGATCACAGTGTCTGGTGACTACTGACTGTGATCACAGTGTCTGGTGACTACTGACTGTGGTCACAGTGTGTCTGGTGACTACTGACTGTGGTCACAGTGTGTCTGGTGACTACTGACTGTGGTCAGTGTCTGGTGACTACTGACTGTGGTCACAGTGTGTCTGGTGACTACTGACTGTGGTCACAGTGTGTCTGGTGACTACTGACTGTGGTCACAGTGTCTGGTGACTACTGACTGTGGTCACAGTGTGTCTGGTGACTACTGACTGTGATCACAGTGTCTGGTGACTACTGACTGTGATCACAGTGTCTGGTGACTACTGACTGTGGTCACAGTGTGTCTGGTGACTACTGACTGTGGTCACAGTGTGTCTGGTGACTACTGACTGTGGTCACAGTGTGTCTGGTGACTACTGACTGTGGTCACAGTGTGTCTGGTGACTACTGACTGTGGTCACAGTGTGTCTGGTGACTACTGACTGTGGTCACAGTGTGTCTGGTGACTACTGACTGTGATCACAGTGTCTGGTGACTACTGACTGTGGTCACAGTGTGTCTGGTGACTACTGACTGTGATCACAGTGTCTGGTGACTACTGACTGTGGTCACAGTGTCTGGTGACTACTGACTGTGGTCACAGTGTCTGGTGACTACTGACTGTGGTCACAGTGTGTCTGGTGACTACTGACTGTGGTCACAGTGTCTGGTGACTACTGACTGTGATCACAGTGTGTCTGGTGACTACTGACTGTGGTCACAGTGTCTGGTGACTACTGACTGTGATCACAGTGTGTCTGGTGACTACTGACTGTGATCACAGTGTCTGGTGACTACTGACTGTGATCACAGTGTGTCTGGTGACTACTGACTGTGGTCACAGTGTCTGGTGACTACTGACTGTGATCACAGTGTGTCTGGTGACTACTGACTGTGGTCACAGTGTCTGGTGACTACTGACTGTGGTCACAGTGTCTGGTGACTACTGACTGTGGTCACAGTGTCTGGTGACTACTGACTGTGATCACAGTGTGTCTGGTGACTACTGACTGTGATCACAGTGTCTGGTGACTACTGACTGTGATCACAGTGTCTGGTGACTACTGACTGTGATCACAGTGTGTCTGGTGACTACTGACTGTGATCACAGTGTCTGGTGACTACTGACTGTGATCACAGTGTCTGGTGACTACTGACTGTGGTCACAGTGTCTGGTGACTACTGACTGTGATCACAGTGTCTGGTGACTACTGACTGTGATCACAGTGTGTCTGGTGACTACTGACTGTGATCACAGTGTCTGGTGACTACTGACTGTGATCACAGTGTCTGGTGACTACTGACTGTGATCACAGTGTGTCTGGTGACTACTGACTGTGATCACAGTGTGTCTGGTGACTACTGACTGTGGTCACAGTGTCTGGTGACTACTGACTGTGATCACAGTGTCTGGTGACTACTGACTGTGATCACGGGGTGTGGTGGTGACTGACTGTGATCACAGAGAATGTCTCCGAGATGACTGTCTCTTAGTGGGGGATGCAAAGACACTCATCATGAATATATGTTAAATATAAATAATTTATTTTGAGTATCTTAAACTTTTGATCATGAAAGTAAGTTTTTGCTCTTTAAAATATGGCTTTGTTAATTTGTTCTTCTTGAAACATTGACTTGAAGCAATAGGAAACATAATTGACATTTATGGCAAATCTTGTATTCAAGTGACTTTATTGTTAGTCATTTTTAATAATGAATTAATTAAACTTCATGAACTAAGCCTATCTAATTTTGTTTAATATTGATGTACACTAATTCTGAATAACGGTTATTTTGTATTAATATGGTGTTACAAATAAGAAAATAATGTAAGGAGTAATGAACTTTATATAGGAACACCGATTAATAAGTTTTGTTGATTTTCATTAGGTGAATCATCGGAAGTATTGTACATTGTTTACATGTTGACGGTTCATTGTTACTTTGTGAAAATGATAACATTGTCATGATTGGTTGTTTCCATAAAACTTGTACTGATCACCTCTTGATCGTTTAATTAAATAGCAAAAGTGTTAGCGAGTTATAATAAAGTGGCATAGCCTGGTAATGAGAGTCTTGAGACTACAGACGTTCTCTTGTCAGAGAGAAGATTCATCTGGATATAATCTTACAGTTGCATTATTGAAATACATTGTTTCATCACTTCATGAATTCATGTTATGAATGATTTGAAGAAAGAAAAAGTCTTAAAAAAATACAGTAAGCAGAATTGGCTCATATACAGTATAAAAGTATATAGAGTCCATACATATTTGGAGAGAGTATAGAAACGCACAGCGTTATATGACAGGGCACTGGGAACACGGGACACAACAAGTGTAGCTCTCAATCTGTAATTACACACAAGTAATTATCTCCCGCAACCCGTTCTCACACTTGCTTATAGTCAATATTGGCTTATTTAATAAGTATATATGTGACTTACTAATTGATTGTAAATATTTTAGTTTACTTTGAAAAGCTTCATAGAAAACACCAACCTCACCTAACCTTCTTAGTATGTTAAGATAAGCATCTTATTGCTTCTTAATTGCAATTATTACTTAACCTATACCGTTGATAGGTTAAGTAATAATTGTAAATAAGAAGCAAAAAGATGCTTATCTTAACATACTAAGAAAGTTAAGTGAGATCGGTGTTTTCTATAAAGCTTTTCAAGGTAAACTAAAATATTCACACTCAATTAGTATGTCACATATGCACTTATTAAATAAGCCAATATTGACTGTAAGCAAGTGTGAGAACAGGTTGCTCCCTCACATACTCACACACACTCCACACACACATAGGAGAGTACACATACACATTCACACACACATGTGCGCTCTATCTCACAGTGTACACTAAGCTATGATTGTTTTTTTATACAAAGTAAGAGTACCATGTAGTAGGCACAAAAGCTGCCTCATGTGCCCTGTAAGCCTAAACTTAAAGACTATCATATTCTTGAATTTTGTTTCGTGTGGAATTTTTGTGATTTTTTGTGGCTACATGTTTTTACTTGAAAAAGATGAAACTTGGACATATTGATAGGATTTCACATTTGCTAATAATAAAATCATTTAAGCCAGTAGCATCTTGAGTAGATACTTTTTGTGTGCAGTAAATATACATATTGTTTTATAATTTCATTGTTGCACACACATCATTGTGTGAGACACATTTCATCATGTATGCATTATTATGTGTTACATATATATATTTCATAATATGTTACACATAGTTCAAGTTCTCCGTAATAATGCTTGCCAGCCATGTGTAAGAAGAAAACCATTTGATCATATGTTAGATATTTTCTTGAAATTTGAATTCTAAATGTTGAACAGTATTAATTTTTATATTCACTAATATATTATGTTTAGCATAATATCATATGTATGTTGTATATTTTTTTGTAGAGGTGATATTAAATTTTTTTATGAAAGACCTATTCTTCAATATTAACTGATTATCATATGCTTCAAATTGATGAGACATGCTGCTTATTTGCATCATCAAGTCATGTGAGGTAATGTATAATACAGTATACCAAAATGTGCAGTAAATTTGAGCATTATTGTAGTAATACAGTCCCCCCCCCCATTCTTTCCAGCCCATTGTCGTTGTGAGGGGGGCTTGGTATTCACCTAGTTGCACCTAGTTGTATTCACCTAGTTGTGCTTGCGTGGGTTGAGCTCTGCTCTTTCGGCCCGCCTTTCAACTGTCAATAAACTGTTTCTACTACTAATTGTTCCCCCCCCCCCCCAACCAACCAACCAGGAAGCAGCCCATGACAGCTGACTGACTCCCAGGTACATATTTACTGCTAGGTAACAGGGGCATAGGGTGAAAGAAACTCAGTGTGCCTCGTTTCTCGCCGGCGCCCGGGATCGAACCCGGGACCACAGGGGAGCCGGTCGGCCGAGCGGACAGCACACTGGACTTGTGATCCTGTGGTCCCGGGTTCGACCCGGGCGCCGGCGAGAAACAATGGACAGAGTTTCTCTCACCCTATGCCCCTGTTACCTAGCAGTAAAATAGGTACCTGGGTGTTAGTCAGCTGTCACGGGCTGCTTCCTGGGGGTGGAGGCCTGGTCGAGGACCGGGCCGCGGGGACACTAAAAAAAGCCCCGAAATCATCTCAAGATAACCTCAAGATAACCTCAAGGATAACGTGTCCAGCGTGCTGACCGCTCGGCTGGCTGGTTGGCTTGGTGGGCGGCTGCTGGTGTGAGATACTCCATGGGACAGTCCTCTGTCCTTTTGAAGTCTTATGTTCTTGCTGCTGTCTTCACTAATTGTGCTGGTTGCTATTCCTTTTCCTTATGTTTCATTTTCCCTCCCCCTCTTCTCTTTCAGATTGTCTTTCCTGCCAACCTTTTGCCATTCTTGATTATTCTTTCGGACATCATATGTTTTGATGCCCGGGTGTTTGGAGAGGCACACTCTCTCACCCATAGAACTGTGGTACCCGAGGATGCAAGTGAGAGGACACTTTCACTGTCAATTCTTGTCTTTGTTGCTGAACCTGATCTCGATGGACTGACGGGTACAGGGGCCTGACAACTAAGTGGACAGCGCTTTGGATTCGTAGTCCTGAGATTCCGGGTTCGATTTCCGGTGGAAGCGGAAACAAATGGGCAACGTTTCTTTCGCCCTGATGCTTCTGTTCACCTAGCAATAAATAGGTACCAGGGAGTTAGACAACTGTTACGGGCTGCTTCCTGGGGGTGTGTAACGAAAAAAGGAGGCCTGGTTGAGGACCAGGCCATGGGGACGCTAAGCCTCGAAATCATCTCTAGATAACAGTTCTTAAGGTGGCGATTGCAGGGTGTATACTCACAATGCATCCCTGGAATCGGTGGACCATTAGATGAGTCTCCGGGTTCCAACCTATCTTGTGCAAGTTCGTTGGTTCAAGGCGAGATATATAATAACAAATTGTATAGCCAAATGACCAAAAATCCAACAAAATACTGAAAATCCGGTGAAGAATGATGTGGGATAGTCACTGGTGCGAGACAATGGTAAACGAGGGGCGGAGGGTGGAGGGGCGACGATCGCGAACCACCACGCCTATTCGCCTGAACGTGATCAAAAACTCGCGTTCCGAGGTAACCTCGCCTTCTGAGACCAATTTTCCGAGGAAATCCTGCTCGTATTCGAAAAACTGCAACAGGGACACTCGTGTTCCGATGGTACCACTGTATGTCCACATATGCCCCATAATTTTGAGCATAGGATGTTCCACACACGAATATATATATTCCATAAATTACACACTTTTCAATAACATTACAGCAAAAAAAAGAGAAACAAATGAGAAACATAAATACTAATATTATTAACAATTATATTCACGGCACTGCAGCCCTCCCCTGGTCGGGGCCTAGTGACCTTAGCGCTCCATCGCTCAGCGCCCATATTTTGCTCAACTTCTCAGCTCCATCGTGCTAAATTATGTCACATCCAATATTTTATTTTTTAAGTTTCCCTGATCAGAACTGCAGTTTAACAATAGAAGAGAAAATAATTATTTGGAAATAATTTATTTCCATGACACGGTTTTATCATATTTTAAGCCGAGCAGTGCAGCGGTTAATAACGAACATCGTTCAAGAAACTTGGGGTTAAAGTCCCTACACCATGGAGTTAGTCATAAATGAAATTAGCCAATGAAATATTTCAACTAGCACATCTCCATACACATCTGAAAGTTGCTGTTTGGTGCTGTGCTTTTGGTAAACAAGACATAAACAATATACACATATTTTTTTTTAGATATATTACAAAAGTTTTACATTCTTGTACGCCACTAGTAGCATACATTTCGGCAGGTCCCGGGAATCGTTTTTACACCAATTACTGTACTCATTTTACTGTGTGAGCTTAAACAAGCTACAGTTAAGGATTTGCGCCCAGTAAATCCTCCCCGGCCAACACGAACCCATATCATAATACACGCACCAACGCACCATTGGAACAACTACAGCAGCATTATTCCTGGATAATGGTAATTGACAACATACTTCAATGCATGTCTTATACCATGGACAACACTACATAAATTGAGAGAGAAAAATTTTTACATTAAAATCCCCTCTTTGCATTTGTCATCCATGTGAAAATAGCTCCTTTTTGAATAGATTGAAACTATATTTTACAATCCTATCTGGGAATAGCCAGTTGATTAAGTTCTAATAACACATAGAAACATGCAAACTACTCACATTCTGCATCACAGTCAACTTTTCCAATGACACTCGACCATTGTCTGGGAATACTTCTCGTACCTTATCAGCAAGTCTCGTCCCATGTAAGGTTGCTAATATGTTACTAAAACGACACCAGTCTGCATAAAAATTTATAAAGACAGGTTCATTACTACCTGCAAGAGAAATAATGACATCATAAGTAATACAAATTAAAACACAGTATTAACAATATAGTGCATCTTCATAGTCAACTAAATGGTTCTTGACATGTTCTGAAATTATTGGAGTGCTTTATAACATCAGATGAAGTACTATACACTTTGTTCAAATTCCATTCACCTGGCTGTATGAAGGTCTTGATTTCAAGTTTTTACATTTGTTTAAGGTTTACACACAAATCATAAATGAAGTTTAAAAACACTACTGATTTAACGACCCTACAATTAATCCTGAGTCAGAACCTTCGCACACCCACCACACCATAATCTATAATAACCTGACAAACTAATTACTGCACATTCTAAATTCTTTTAAAATATATTCAATTATTTAGTTATGATATTTACCAACATCTGAATATAATCGAATTTTTAGTGTATTAGAAATATTATATACTGTATCAATTTTGTCAGTTAACAGCGCTATTGGAGAAATGTCATATCGCCTATGAACAAAAACCAGCGGTTGAATGTAATGAAACGGCCATTTTCTGGGTGGCCCAGGAGGCGCCATGGTAGCTTATCGGCTAATGTATGTTATATTAAACAGGGACATTAGATAAGGAGTTCAGACCTACCAGGGAACCAGCGCCAGAACCTGGCACATTCAGAGAGGTTTCAGAGAGCAATGGGTTATGGAAACCCTCTTGTGGTTGGGGGTTAACCTTATCTGCCATACGATCGGTCATGCACCCAGAGAGGTAGCATGACAACCAACCCCACAATTGAAAAAAAAATAAACAAAAAACTGACACAGAGTTAGAACGTCCTTACAATCCAAAGGAAAACAGCAAAGCATCACACTTTACGGCCGCGCCGATCGTTGCGCAGCTCTCCGCCCCAAGAGGGTAAGGGGGGAGCCCCGGACCCACAACGCCGGCTGCCAAGCTTCAGTGCGTTCTGGAAGCTAAGCTTCAACCAACTCGAAAAAACTGCCGACCGGAAGGAGGGAAGGAAGGAGTTTGCCAGGAAATCTCCGGGTCTCACCCTAAAAATGGCGTTTCATTACATTGACCGCTGGTTTTCTGGGGGGTGCCAGGCCCCCTACGTCAAAAAAAATTACCCATTTACTTCATACCAAAGAGAAGAAAGAGAGAAAAAAGAAAAGTCTACCGAGGAGGCGGGCCGCCACAAACATCTGCAACCCTAATCAGATACACAGATGCAACCTGCTAACCCAAAAGGCACATAGCGTCACAGAGCACGCGCATAAAGGAATGGGAGGCCAATAACGCTTAGTGCGAGCCCTCAATCCGTTGAGCCCGAAATGAGCCCTAGACGTCCAAAACACAGCAGCAAAGCTGCAAATGTCCAACGCACAGGCCAAAGACAGACCGCAGGCTGAAGACTGAAAACTCTGTGGACGGCCATTGGAACCTGAGCCCTGCAACAGGGAACGAGGGGAAACCAGGGGATCAAACCAAAGCTCTTCCCCAGACAGCGGTATACAGTACTGCAAAAAATCACAACCGAACACAGTACATCACGCCAAGCCTTTACCAAACCAACAAATCAAGCATCAATACCCCAAGAACCCCTCCGTAAAAAACCAGCCGCTCAACTGCGCCATGACGGAAGAAGGCTGCCACGTACAAACACCACCATACCAAAGAGCAAAACCTGAACCAAACAGGGGCTACCACAAACTGAGGAGATGAGAGAAAGGAGAGCACCCAGTCTAATGACCAGGAAGGCTCAGGAGGTGCACGAGCTGGCTGGAGGTGAAACAAAACACAAGAAAACAGACAAAAAAACGTGGCTGAATGGAACGTCACACCGCGAAGCTGCACTGGAGCAATGCTCCGCCAGCGCTGCATAAAATGAGGCAACAGTAAGACACATCAAATACACTGTAGTCCGAAAACCCAAAAAAAAGAAAGGACAAAACAACCCATGGCGACAGAGAAGACAACCTACGAAGAACAAGAAAAAGTTGCATAGAAATAAAACGGAACGTCATAAACTGTCTCCAGTACGAAGCTCGCAGGTGTGACCGCAGTCCAAAAGGCCCAAAAACTGAACAACCACAAGATATGTTGAAATTACCTACTTGTCACAAACCAACACGAAGATTCCGATGAGAAGGACCTAACATTCACGTACATGACCGATCACGACCTTTCCTAAGAAAAGGCTGGTAAGGGAAAGAAAAATGGCAAAAGCAACAAACAAAAAACAG
>WNGS01164858.1:49032513-49055800 GCA_020271785.1 Procambarus virginalis
CCATGGTCTCAAGAAAGCCATTGGTAAGGTTCAACCTAAGAAATAGCTGTGAGTAGAGGCAGTAGAGGATGCCCCTTCTTGATTAAGAAAATGTGTGAAGTATGGGAAGAACTGCAAAGTTTTGTGGAAAAACTCACCCAGATAAAGCTGTAGCAGGCCGTTGCATTGACCTTTTTAATGATAATGTGATGTCTTACTACAGACAAGTGTTAAATGTAGGGAAA
Source organism: Procambarus virginalis (assembly GCA_020271785.1). NCBI lineage: Eukaryota > Metazoa > Arthropoda > Malacostraca > Decapoda > Cambaridae > Procambarus > Procambarus virginalis. The sequence goes on from WNGS01164858.1 coordinate 49,032,738, forward strand.
AACAAGTGTCTTTAGACAAATTCTTAGTAAGACAAGCAAGTCCTAGTGGTATGCAGGCAAAATGTGCCAGAGTGTGCATACCAGTGAAGTCCTCACTGCCTGATGTGATAATGGAAGGGGACTCCCCTTCCAAACAGTAACTCCTCTCCTCCTCCTCCTCCCTCCTCACCATCTTCCATACGCCTACAGCATTCAACAGCAAGGTAAGTAATAACTTGAACATAGTTTTGTAGGTTTATTTAGATGAATTAGGTATAAAAATTTAGTTTGATGTGGGGTTTTTGAGGTAGTCAGGAACGGATTAATTCATATCCCATTATTTCTTAGGGGGAAATTAGCTTCGGAATAAGAGTTTTCGGAATACGAGCCGTCTCCAGGAACGAATTAAACTCTTAAACTGAGGTACCCCTGTATATTATATTCTACGATCACTCAGTGTTTTTTGCTGTTATTACACTATATACACACATTGTATATACCTATCTACATATATGTTCACAATAATGAACCACTAAGTTGGTATGGTGAGTCCAGACATCAAGAGTGGGCTGCCACACCCAGCCAGCCCTCCCTCCCTCCTTCAACATCTAACTTGCCAATTTTACTCCTCCCACAATACTGTTTGTGGTGTTATTTCACTATACCCACACGTTATATATAAGTATCTACATGTTTTATTCACCATAACTATAACTAGCTGGTATGGTGCCCAAACAACATAGTGGCAACAAAAAGCTGCATAACAAGTCACACAGCAGCCAGCAGACTAGGAGACGTCGCCAACTCTCCCTCCCTCTTCACCAAGATTACTTCTCCCGTCATACTTTGCACATCGCTGATTCTCACCACAATCCTGTTATTATCAGAATCCTGGTCACTAAATCCTGTAAAGATTCATTTTCCGCAAGTTTATTTTGTAAAGGAACATGAAAAGTCACTCGAAGTTTCCTAGATGAACGAAATAATGGCAGTGTGCTGTGGCTAGCGCTGTGAACATCTTGAACAACATTTATTAACTGATATCTGAACATTGTAGACAGTCTTTGTCACAGTCGGGCTCTTCTGTAATGCTATCATGGCTAAATAATACCTGTTACATATATATTTGGACATTTTTAGGTGATGCTGTGGTCATAAGCTGAACAGCAGTGCTGTTAGCTTATTCTGCGTGCGCCAGCCTTGGTTGCTTACTCGGTACCGAGGCTCTCACACCTGGGAATGTTGCCCATGATTTTTTTTTTTAAATGGCGACTGTTTACGAGAGCCCTGTGGAAGCTGATGTGAACCCCCATGTAGCTGTGGGGGTTTGAATGCTATGCTATACCTACGAGCACCCTGAGGTGCCTTGCGCACCACTGATCTAGCACCTCAAGGTGTGTTGCGCAGTGCAGTGGTTAAACCTTTATACATTCATTGATGCTGAAAATGTGTATAATCCTGCTTTCAATGATAAATTTAATATTAACTTTAGCTTTCTGTCATGGTATGGGGAGAAAGGTTTCATAACGATAGGGCGCCTGACAGCTGGATGGACAGCGCTTCGGATTCGTAGTCCTGAGGTTCTGGGTTCGATCCCCGGTGGAGGCGGAGACAAATGGGCAAAATGTTCTTTCACCCTGATGCCCCTGTTACCTAGTAGTAAATAGGTACCTGGGGGTTAGACAGCTTCTACGGGCTGCTTCCTGGGGAAGTGTGTAACAAAAAGGAAGCTTGGTCGAGGACTGGGACGAGAGAGATATCAAATAATATACACCTGGAAGATACTGGAGGGCCAAGTACCAAATCTACACAGTAAAATAACAACATACTGGAGTGAACAATATGGCAGAAAATGCAGAATAGAACCAGTGAAGAGCAGGGGTGCCATAGGCACAGAGAACACTGTATAAACATCAGAGGTCCACGGTTGTTCAACACCCTCCCAGCGAGCATAAGAAATATTGCCAGAACAACTGTGGACATCTTCAAGAGGAAACTAGATTTATTCCTTCAAGGAGTGCCGGACCAACCGGGCTGTGGTGGGTATGTGGGCCTGTGGGCTGCTCCAAGCAACAGCCTGGTGGACCAAACTCTCACAAGTCAAGCCTGGCCTCGGGCCGGGCTTGGGGAGTAGAAGAACTCCCAGAACCCCATCAACTAGATATCAACCAGGCACCTTGGGTCTACCTCTGTTGGTCTTTTGCTGCTTAGTGATTAACTGCCCCGAGTGTTTTGGGAGGTTTCCTCCCTAGTTTGCCTTGGGGTAAGTGGTAGTTATTGCACTGGCAGGGGTGCGGGGGTACTGTGTAGCTAGTTTCACCTATAACAGCGGCCGGCTCTCTTCCCTCTGGGTATGCTGTCCTTCTGCGAGTTTTTTTTTTTTTGCCTGGGGGGGGGGGAGTTGGCATTGGTGTTCCTTTTCCTTATACTAGGGTTGTTTGTGTTTGGTGGTACCCCCTGCTTCGCCCTCGTAAGTGGACACGTCCCGGAGGTTCAGCATTAGCAGTGTTGATTGGTAACTTGGGCGACGGTTAGCATTACCCTGTCTGGGATAACCCTTAGCAGATCCAGTCTAGAGGCCCTAGGAAATACCGCAGGGGCGCTCGGGTCCAATGAATGCAACCCCTGAGTCCCCTCTCGTTTTGTGCAAATTTGAGGGTTGCTCTGTCCCCTTGTCTCAGGGCGACGCTCGTTGTTTTTGTCTCCGTCATGCCGCCTGTTTGGTCAGTGACACATTCGACCCGGAGTCCTGGGAGCTATGTTGCTTGTTGGTGACTGAGTTCACCCAATTTGATGATGACTTTTTTCGGGTTCAGGCGGCTCGTGCATTGCAAGATAGGTTTAGGTAGTTGCAGCGCACTAGGTTGGTTGCTTCCCCGGATGCCCCGAGGCTGCCCCATTTTGTTTATAGGGACCCGGACTTGGGGGGATAGTCGCTTTGGCCCTGGTTTCGTCCGCGCCCCGACTCGTTCAGTTGGCTCTGCCAGGCGTACGGGCTCCCGGAGGTGGACCTCTTCGAGTCGGCATGGTCAAGGCATCTTCTGTTGTATGTGGCACCCTTCCCCGACTGAGAGGCAGTCGGGGTCGATGCCTTGCAGCAGGACTGGTGGAGGTGGGGATTACCTGTACCTCTTCCCCCGGTTCAGTTATTGCTCCAGGTCCTGACTCGCTTGGAGACTTACCAAGCCGCCTGCTTTCATACCTCTCACTGTATTTCCCACTTCCATACTTCCCTTCACCTATGCCTCTCCTTCCTCTTTACTCCCCCCCCCCAAAAAAAAGGGGGGGGGAGCGTAGTCCTCTTGACTCCTTGGTGGCTGGCCCAACCTTGGTTTCAGTCGCAGTCGGTGTCTAAACCTGAGGGTCTTCCTGTGGCTCCGTCTCATTCAGGAGATCGATCAGGTCCATTACATGTCTGGTTCGCTCTTCTAGAGTTTTCACGTGTGGTCTTTCTGACTCGAGTCATCACCACTTGTATGGTGAGCAGGTGGCTTCATTGATGGTGTTCTAACTGCATGCTTTGTCCCTGCAGCAGTATGACGTTTCCTGGCGGTCCTTCTGTTATTTCTTATGGCTTCGTAGGTTTATTTTTTTTTTTTTAAGGAATATTCTGTTTTTGATGATAATGTTGTCTTGTCCTTCCTTTCTTTCTTGGTTGTTCCAGGACCATCTTCTTATGCTTAATACTGTTTCCTCGTATCGTGCGGCGCTGGCAGAGTTGCTGCTGCTTGCGTTTGCCGATGATGTTACTTCTGCACCATTCATCAAGCTGTCTCGTGCGTTGTTTCACCTCCGGCCTGCGCATGCCTGAGCCGTCCTGGTCGTTGGCCCGGGTGCTCTCCTTTCTCTCTTCTCCTCGGTTTGTGGTGGCCCCTTCGGTTCAGTATTGTTTAATCCAAGGCTCTTTTCCTGTTGGCATTGGTCTCTAGGGGGTCGGGTCGGGGAGCTTCATGCTCTCCTCCGGAACAGGGGTTTCTGCTCTTTCGGTCCTGGTGGTAGGTTTGTTTGGTTGCAGCCGTCTCCTTCTTTTCTGGCGAAGAATGAGACTGCTGCTTTCCGGAGGGGTCCTTGGGTTGTTGATGCTTGGTTGGTCAGGTCGGGGGTGCATCATGTTTTGTGTCCTGTTGCAGCTCTCCGGCGTTACCTGAGTGCCACAGCCTCGGTGGCTGGGGATGCGCTTTGGGTTGACCCGGTTTCCCTTCTTCCCTGTTCCAGGGCTCAGGTCTCCCAGGTCGTCCACAAGAATATTCGGTCCAGCCAGCCTGCGTCTATCCTCTGGCCTGCGGTCTATCCTCGTGCCCATGACGTTGGTAAGTTTCCTGCGCTGGCTGTTGTCTTCGGTAATATGTCTTGGGTCGACATTCAGGCACAGGGTTTTTGGAGGTCAAACAGAGTCCTGGCCGCTCACTATCTTGTCAATGTTCCGAGGCCTAGTCGTATTGTGTATTGTGCCGTATTGGGTCGGTGGTTTTAGTCAGTTGTCTCGACTTCGTGTTGAGTAGTGAGGGCCGACCGCCTCCCGGGTAAGTCCCTCTTGTTTTGTCTTTAGGTAAGTAGATTTGGAGAGCTGGTGGGGCTCCCCCCAGAAAACCAACGTTGAATGTAATGTAATGCCATTTTCTGGGTGAGACCCAGAGGCTCCCCGGCATCCCCCCCTCTCCCTCCCTCCGGTCAGCGTTTTTTCTGTGGGGAGCCCCTACGGCTCCCTGGAGCTCATCGGGCTAATGTATGTTATATTAGACCGGGACATTAGCTAAGGAGTTCAGATCTACCAGGGACCAGCACCAGGACCTGGCTCGTTCAGAGAGGTTTCAGGGAGCAATGGCACTGGAAAAAACTCATGTGTTTGGGGTTTTCCTTATATGCCATTGACTGGGGTCAGGCACTCAGAAAGTTAGGCATGACAAAACAAATCCCACATGGTAAAAAACTAAAACAAAAAACCGAACAGAGAGGTAGAAACTCCCTACAATCCCAAGGAAACAAGCAAACAAGCAAACATCACACTTTACTGCTGCACCGATCGTCTGCACAGCCCTCCCCGCCCCGAGAGGGGGAGGGGGGAGCCCGGACCTGCTCTGCCGGCTGCCAAGCTTTGGTTCGTAAGCTAATGTCAACCGGGATAGACGCTTCTCTGGCCTCAGTTTCCTAGGCGGTGTTTGTCTTGTGTGGCGTTCACTGCCGTATGTTGTGTTGTGCGGTGGCCAGGAGTACCTCATCAGTGCGGGGCTGCATGCGCTTAGTGGCCGACTTCCTTAAGCGCCCTGTGAGTACTGCCCTTGCGTAACATGGTTATCTTCCCTGGGGCGTTCGGGAACCATTCCCGTAGAGGTTCTTGCTGCTCGGCATTTGCCTCGCCCTTGGGGCCAGCTGGGGCTTGGGACCCTTGTTTGGCCCTGGGTAGGGATTGGTATTGTGCTTGTTAGGGCGTCAAGGTGTTGCACAGCCTACCACCTAAGCGGCGACCGGTTCCTGTTGCCTCTGGAGACGGTGTACTTTTGCGGGGTTTTTCTTTTGTTTTTATTTTCAATTGCCTGGTGGGGGTCTGCCCAGTGTGGCTATAGTTCCACTGGTAGTGTTTGGCGGCCCTCTGCTAGGCCCTCGTGATTGTACACATCTCAGGGGTTTTCAGTGCTATCCCCAACCGGTTTAGCAACACCTTGCCCGGGCTTCCCGTAGTAGTCAGCCTACGGGCCCTGGAAACCCGCCTGGGCTCGGGGGACCATTGAATGTGTCTTCCGGGTTCCAACCCGTCTTGTACGGGATCGTTGGTTGCTGTGCCCTTGTCTCCGGGTGAGAGTCACCACTTTTACCTCCGTCATGCTGCCTGTTGGGTCACTGACACCTTGACCCGGAGTCTTGCGAGAGATTTTCTCTGCTTGTTCTCCAGTACAATGAGGCCTCGACTTACGATGCTAATCCATTCCCAGAGACGGATCGTAAGTTGAAATATCGTAAGTTGAAGCAATTTTTCCCATAAGAAATACAGTAAAGGGGAATTGAATTAATCCGTTCCCCACCCTCCAAAATATTAACATACAAATACATTTTATACTGAATACAATGTTTTTTCTAACTACAATACAGTACCAAAATTTCTCTTACCTTTATGGAGGGCTCTTGAAGGCGTATGGAAGATGGTGATGAGGGGGAAGGAGGAGAGTTGTTACTGTTTGGAAGGGGAGTCCCCCTTCCATTATCACATCAGGCAGTGATGTTTTCTCTGTGGTACTCTCTCTCCTACGTTTTGCCTGAATGCCACTAGGACCTGGTTGTGGTTCAGTGCTTGTTTGTCTCACTACAAATTTGTCAAGAGACATTTGTTTTTCCCTTCGTTTTAACGTTTGTCTGTAATGATGCATCACAGTGCCATTGAATAGGTTAAGGCAATGACCTACTGCAGCTTGATTTGGGTGAGTCGTTTCAGGAAAAGTTTGCAATTAAATAAATAAATAAATAAATAAATATGTTTATTCAGGTAAGGTATATACATACAAGTGAGGTTACATTAATGGATCGAATTATAGGTAGAGCTAGTACATACAATGCCTAAAGCCACTATTACGCAATGCGTTTCGGGCAATTCTTCCCATACTGCACACATTTTCTTAATTGTTGAGGAAGAGACATTCTGTACTCTTGTTTCTGCTCTATGCCCATCCTTACATGGGTTTTCATATGTTGAGCCTTACCACTGACTTTCCTGGGACTCATGACATGATATATAATAATTACTTTAATGTTCAAAATGCAAAAAATCACCACAAAAGCAGAATTTCTTATAGGAGCGATCGTCACTAAGCGGGCAGCTGTAGTAAACTGAGGCAGGTCGGCCACGTGACTGGGAACCACGCGCTCGGTTGACCCGAACGTATACCAACAAATATCGGAAGTCGACAACACCATCGGATGTCGAGTCGCTTTTTTCAATGAAATTTACATCGTAACTCAAAATTATCGTAAGTAGGGGCAATTGTATGTCGAGGTGCCACTGTACTCTCCTGATGTTATTACTGTTCAGAGTACAGGCGGCATCCGTGTTGCAAGCTAGGGTAAGATGCTGCAACATGCTTGGTTGGTTTCCCACTCGGATGCCCCGAGGCCGCCCCGTTTTGGTTAGGTGCTGTTCGCCCCTTTCCCTCTATATTCCCAGCTCCGGACCGTCTGCGAATTTCGGGGTCGGGGTGAGGTGGGGTTTAGTTGGGGCCGAGACTCGGGCGGTTTTCGAGGGCTGCCCTGTTCGGGTTATGGGACGGAGGTTTTTGAGCCGGTTCCTCCTGCCAAGGCTTCTGGGTCTTACCAGCGGCGCTTTCTTGCTGCTTTTCCCATGGACTCTTGCTTTTCTTTAAGGGCGGAGGGCTTGTAGGACGGCTCTGCCCCGGAGCCTCTGTTGCTGGTTCCCGGGGCTGTGGGGGATGCCTGCTAGCAGTTCTGGGTCGGTTTGCCCCTGCCTGGGTTTTCTGCTTTTGGGCGGAGTTTTTCGCCCATCCAGTCTGCTTGCTTCCTTAATTTGCTGGCGTGTTTTTGTATCTTTAGCGTCATTCACAGCCCCTGTTCTGGCGACCATTTTTGTCTGCCAGTTTCCCGGCGTGGCCACCAGGGCGGCATTGCAGTTTGTTTACATGCGACTGGGTGTGCAAGCGAGCTTCTTGGGTGAGTTTCACCTTTTTTCATGGGTTTTATTCTCCTGTTGCCGTTTCTTTGCTTTTCTGGTGTTTTCTGCCCATTTCCTGTTCCTCTGGGAACGTTTGAGTGTTGCTTTTACAACGGGTTTCCCATTTTTGTCTGTTTTGGGTCTGGGCCTTTGGGTTTGGGCTCAGTGTCCCTGGATGTCATGCTTGCTCCCACACCTTGTCCCTCGGTTTTCGGTCTGTTATGACCGTTTTCCCAGGGGGTTCTATCTGGGGGCTGTGCTTTGCCTTTCTGTTGTTTCTCTGCCGGCAAAATGTGGTGGTTTGGCATCCCCCTGGTTCGATTCCGGGTTCCTTTGGGTTCTTTGGTTTCGTTCTGGAGGTTTCTTCCTCTTGGGCCCTCTTTGTGGGTTCTGGGGGCTTTGTTTGCTCATGTGTGACCCGGTTTCTGCCTTCTGGAGTTCCGGGGTCTTCCTGGCTTGCAGACTGATCTTTTTGGGTCTTGCCACGTGTTGTGGTCCTGCTGGGACTTTGAGGTTTTGTCGAGGTGGGCCTTTAGATGCAGTTTTGTGCCTTTTTTGCCTGGCCGGCGTGTGCTCTGCCCACTGGTCGGCAGCTTGTAATTTTCTTTTCAAGTGTATGTGTATGCATGTACATGTGTACACTATGTGTGTGTGTGTGCACATGTGTATCACATTCCTTGTGTGTATGATATGTATATATGTGTATGTGTACTTTTTCTTTCGGAAGGGGCTCTGTTCCCTTCTCTGTTGACGGGGCGCTGGGGGAGCAGCTTGCTCTGTTGACTCTCGTATGGTCCTGCTGTTGGTGGGCGCTTTTGGTTGTCTTCCGGTCTTTGGTGGCGGCGGTAGATTGCTTCTTCCCCTTTGGGGGGGTTCAGAGCTGGTGGAGTGGGCTTCTTCCCCTGCGCTTCATCATGTCATCTTGGTGGGTGCGTTGAGCATGGTCGATCCGCCCCATCCTTCTGGAGTTCTCGTCTGCTCTTTGCAGACATGGGCCTTCGAATCTGCGGTTCTTCTGGACTTCTTCAGTCTGCGCCCTGGCTTCTATGCCCTCCTAGGAGGGCTGTTGTCTCCTGTCCGGCTTCTGTTGGGGCCGGGTGCCTGGATGGTGGCCCTGGACCTCCAAGTCAATTATTGGCACTTGGTGTATTTTTGCATCTTTACCGGATCTTGGTGCCCTGTCTGAGTCTGCGTGAGATTCGGTGTCTGGCCTACCTCGTCGACTGGCTGGTGTAGGCTCCCAGTCGATCCGCTTGTCTGCTCACCAGGGGTGTGGTTCTTTCCAGATCGCCGGGTTTGGTTTCCTGGTGATCTAGCGGCCATTCCATCTGTTTCCGTCCCGGGTTCGGACCTGGGCCTTGTTTAGGGCTATTGGGCCACTCCTTGTCTTTCCCTCCAGAAGTGTTACTGCGGCTGTGCATGAGGGGGTCCCGGGTTGTTCGAGCGGTTGTGCGGGAGCCTGAACTTCGACGTGCTGGTCTGCCCGCGGGGTCAGGTTTGGCTTCGGCGTCTGTTTGGTTCCTTCGGAGACTTCCCTTCCACCTCTTGCAATCGTTGGGTTTGTTCCTCCGAGGATCTTGTGTTGGTGCTGCGTCACCAGCTTCCTCTTTGGGGTTTTCGGGGTTCCGTGTCTTGGCACCTCCCCGAGCCTTCGCTCGATGTGTTCACGGACGGGTCATCTCTTGGCTGGGGCTTTTGTGACCAGTGCTCACCAGGTTGGCCGGGTATGGTGGAGTCTGTCTGTCCGTCGGGCTCACAGCACACTTCGGGAGTTCGTGGCTGTCTGGTTTGCGCTTCAGAGGGTTTGGGTCACTCGGTGCTCTACCATTCAGCTCCATTCGGACTGTTCTCTGGCGGTTCTTGCCGGAATCACAGGGTTTCTCTTAGGTGCTGACTTTTGGGGTTGGTTCCTTGGAGTGGCTCGTTTGCTGGATTCTCGGGGTTTGGCTAACCGTGAGTTTCATGTCCGGGGTGTGTCCTGCGTCCTGGCGGACAGCTGTCTCGGTTCATTCCTCGGTTCGTGGATTGGCCAGTCGTCGCCGACTCGTTTCGTTGGCTCTGCCGGACGTATGGACTCCTGGCCATGGACGTTCTTCGAGTCGGCCTGGTCTAGGCGTCGCCCATTTTATGTGGCGCACTTACCCGCCTGCGAGGCAATCACGTTGGATGCTTTTCGGCAGGACTCGTCGAGGTGGGGGTACCTGTTCCTCTTCTCCCAGTCCAGCTGTTGCTTCGGGTTCTGGCTCGGTTGCAGCTCATTCCCACGAGAGCAGTCCTTATGGTTCCTTGGTGGCCGTCCCAGCTTCTTTTCAGACGCTGTTTGATAGGTGTCAGAACCCGAGGCTTTTTCCCGCGGCTCCGCCTCTTTCGGCAGGTCGGATCGGTCCTGTACGTGAATGGTTCGGCCTTCTCCTTGGCTCTTCGCGTCTGGTATTTTGACGTGGGTATCACCATCTCTGTGGAGTTCAGGTGGCCTTGTTGACAGTGTCCCACCTGCGAGCTTCGTCTTGGCGACAGTATGAGCTTCCTGGGGTTTCTATGCACTTTTTCTTGCTCTTTGTACATTGTCTTCTCTTTCGCATTGGGTTGTCTTGTCCTTTCTTGGGTTTTCTGGACTACAGTTATTTGATGTTTTCTTACTGTTGCCTCATTTTATGCGGCGCTGGCGGAGCCGCTTCGGCTTGCGTTCGGGGTGAATGTCACATCTGCCCCGTTTCGTACGCTTTCTCGTGTTTTGTTTCACCTCCGGCCTGCTCATGGGTCACCTGAGCCGTCCTGGTCCTTGATCAAGGTGCCTTCTTATTTTCTCCTCAGTTTGTGGTAGCCTTTTCGGTTCAGGTTTCTGCTCTTTGGTACTGGTGGTAGATTTGTACGTGTGCATCCTTTCTCCGTCCTGGCGACGGTCGAGACGGCTGGTTTCCGGAGGTGTTCTTGGGTTATAGATGCTTGATTGGTTTGGCCGGGGGTGCGTCCTGTGTTGTCCGGTTGCGCTTTTTGCTGTTACCTGCGTACCGTGTCTGGAAATGCGCTTTGGTTTGATCCGGTTCCCCTCGTTCCCTGTTTCAGGGCTCGGGTCTCCCAGGTCATCCGCAGAGTTTTTCATTCTTCCAGCCTGCGGTCTGTCTTTGCGCCCGTGCTGTTCGGACGTTTGCAGCTTTTGCTGCTGTGTTGGTGACGTCTAGGGCTCATTTTGGGTGCAGGGAATTGAGGGTCGCACAGGTTCTTGGCCGCCCATTCTTTATGCGCGTCTTCTCCTGTGCGCTCTTGTTGCCTTGGGTCGCAGGTTGCATCCTGTTGTCTCGGCTTCACGTTGCGGAGTTTGTGGCGGCCGCCTCCCGTGTTAGCCCTTTCTTTTCTTTCTCTTTGGGTATGAAACTCCAGGGAGCCGTAGGGGCTCCCCACAGAAAACCAGCGTTGAATGTAATGAAACGCCATTTTCTGGGTGAGCCCCGGAGGCTCCCTGGCAACCCTCCCTCCCACCGGTCGGCGTTTTTTTCGTGTTGGTTGAAGCTTAGCTTCCGAACCGAAGCTTGGCAGCCGGCGCGGTAGGTCTGGGGCTCCCCCCTCCCCTTCTCGGGGCGGGGAGGGCTGCGCGGACGATCGGCGCGGCAGTAAAGTGTGATGTTTGCTTGTTTCCTTGTGATTGTTGGGAGTTTCTACCTCTCTGTTCGGTTTTTGTTTTAGTTTTTTACCATGTGGGGTTTGTTTTGTTATGCCTACATTTCTGGGTGCCTGACCCCGGTCAATGGCAGATAAGGAAAACCCCAACCACAAGAGGGTTTTCCAGGGCCATTGCTCCCTGAAACCTCTCTGAAAGGGCCAGGTTCCGGCGCTGGTCCCTAGTAGGTCTGAACTCCTTAGCTAATGTCCTGGTCTAATATAACATACATTAGCCCGATAAGCTCCATGGAGCCTCCGGGGCTCACCCAGAAAATGGTGTTTCATTACATTCAACGCTGGTTTTTTGCGGTTTTTGACATCCAACCTCAAAACTGCAGGGTGGATAGCCGGCACTGGGGTCTGGGACGGGGAAGGGGGGATTGCGCAGACAGTGGCGTGGTGACGTGCTCGTTTTCATTTGAGGAGTTCTGTCCACTAGTTCCGCTTTCAGTAACAATATTTTAACCAGAATAGGGATTTGTTTTGGGGCGCTTACCTTTCCGGGTGCCTGACCCGGTCGATGGCAGATACAGAATGCTTCCAACCACACGGGGTTTTTCTATAGGCCATTGCTCCTCGTGCCTCTCTGAGGGTAGGCCAGGTTCTGGCTCGTGGTCCCTGGTAGGCCTAGAACTCCATGTGCATTGACTGATGCCAGGGTTTAATACATTCATATTAGCCCGGTTAGCTCCAGAGGGGGGGGGGCCTCCTGGTCTCACCCAGAAAATGGCATTTTATTACATTCATTGCCTGTTTTTGTTTTTTCATCTATGGCAGTGCTAGTTAGGGCAGGGAAGATAGAATCCCTCTTAAAACAAATAGATGAAGAGATATGCCTTGTTGGAAAGATCATGTAAGGTACAGTAATTTAAAATAGATAGATCTTTTGGCACAAGCTATGGAAAGGTGCAGAGTGCCTCACAGATGGCTGGATACCCCAGATCAGATGTAGCACTATGGCCCAATGCTATCATGCCATAAAATATATTACGAAAGAGAAAGATGTTATTGTGAGAACAAAGGTTGTTGATAACCTTTCAAGGAAAAAGTTGTGTTAATCTTTAGGTGAAATTAGAATCTAAAAAGGCCCTGCAAAAGGGTAATGAATGTCATGATTGATTCCTCTGACTCTCACAGTATATGTAGTGTTTTCAAAGAGAAATATTCCATGCTGTACAATGTGTATTTATAAAGGAGAATGTGACTGAAAACTCACACCCCAGAAGTGACTCGAACCCATACTCCCGCCTTTAAGCGGATTAAGGCGTCCTGTAGATACCAATTGCGTTGCTCCTGGGAGTATGGGTTCGAGTCACTTCTGGGGTGTGAGTTTTCAGTCGCATATAGTCCTGGGGACCATTCAGGCTTGTTCGCAAAGGAGAGTGAGTGTGCGAGGTTGGATGCGAGATGCTTGGAGGTTAGCCTCACTAACCCGTTACTGCCCACCAGTTACTTCTCACACTTTCTAAACACTTCACAAGAAAACAAAATTTCCCAAAAGTTTTGTTTATTCTAAAACAATATTGTTAGAATGGGTTTCCTGATCATGGGAAAGACAAAATAAATCCATTATCACACTTACTTTGGCTGTAGTGAAACGAAGAAACGATGCTATGATGTCACATTTTGTTATGTGCGTAAGGAACCGTTGCTCTGGCCAGGTTGCACACGCCATTCAAGTGGCGAGAGTTCTTGATAATTACATTGATATTTCTGGAGATGTTGGAGTGGCCAGTGTCAAGTAAGTACCTGGAAAAAAACAATTGAGTTTGCTGAATGGGTGATTTCCTTCAGACAAACGGATATCATTCGTTTGTGAACTATTTCTTCAACTGTAGGTGTGGACATCAGGCTTGATGTGAGATTGCAACGAGTGCAAGGATGGATTCCTAAGATTCATCTTGAACATTTCCTCCATTCAGAATTAAGCTTACCAAGTTCAGAATTTTGAAGGGCCTATATAGTTCACATCCGTTCAAGCTTAGCCATTGACTGTTAAATGACATTACTTTGGACTAAGTACAGTATTGCTCTCTGCATCTCGTGAGGGGGCCAGGTTCTGGCTCTGGTCTCCGGTAGGCTAAACAGAATTGTGACTGATGAGACTCGTAGTATGGAGCATTCTCACCGAAATAGCTACTGGGAGCCAATGGGGCTTTCTTGAATATTGGAACCACTTTTGAAGTTTTCAGATTTCTGGTAACTGTTGTGTGTTGAACACTGGTTAATGGGTAACACAATAACATTGGTGGTATCTAGTCTGGCCCGACTGCTCTTGCTATGTCTAGTTCCTCCATCACGAGGTACAGTTTATTTGAACATGTGCCTCTTACTCAAGCTAGAGATGCAGGCTGATGTATCTAGAAAATTGCTGAAGTAGGGGAGGGAGTGTACCTGTGAGGAAGGAAGCAAAGAGTTAGTGTGTTGATATCATAATAGAGTGAGGTAACAAGTAGAGTATCACACGGGTCATTGCTAGGATCTACCTTACCTTGCGATGATTTCGGAGCTTAGCGTCCCCATGACCCTGTCCTTGAGGACCTCCTGCTTCTATCCTATTCTATCTTATTGACAGAGGTTTAATGTCCTCTATCAATTGATATTGATTGATCAAGGTTCTATTCTATTGATATTATATATCAGTTGCTAAACAGAGAAAATTGGCTTCTTCATTTCAGTGGTTGCATTCATCTTGTATTTTTTTAATTTAGTTTGAGCATTTATGGTAAATGATTGTAATACCTCAATATTTTGTTGTAGTTTATATAATTATAATAAAACTCTTTCAGCAAGTATTGCTTCACGCTTTCACATCACCAAGTACCCAACACTGAAGCTTCTACGCAACGGTCAGGCTTCAAAACGGGAGTACCGAGGTCAGAGATCTGCTGAAGCATGCGTCCTTCATAAAGGAGCAGTTACGTGACCCTATAAAAATTATTGAAAGCCTAGATGAAACACAAAATTTAGAGGTAGGTAAAAAGTTAAGTAATTCTCATATTTTAGTACAGTATAGAGAACACTTAAATTCATCCCTGTGGAATTAAATGATGTGTGAAATGATTCAATATGTAGTGAGTATTTAATGTAAATTTAGATGATAGATGATGATGTGTTGATGATAAAAATGATCACCAAGGAATGAGGTGGAGTAAACACAAGATGATGTCTTAAGGCATAATGGGGAGAGTGACGTAACAAATGCAAAGATATTTATAGTAGAGGAATGCACATAATATTTTGTGTGTGCGTGTGTGTGGCGTATTGCTGACAGTGTAGTACAGTAACAGTATAATATATGCTTCACTGAGAAGGGGTTTGGGTTTTGACCTACCTCCACAGCTGGTTAGTTTGGGCTGCCAATCAGTCTGTGTGTTTGCTAGCTAAGGATCTGGTTCTTTCCCCGCTTGTTGGCTTCAGGTTTCTGATAAACTGGCAAAAGTTTCAGTACTCGTCTAATTGTACTTGTGCTCCAGGATTGGTCTGACATGTGGTATCCAAGGTTATAAATGATTCCTTACACAAGTTCTCTAAGATAGTTCTTATGTTGGCCATCCTAGCATATGCCACTGATGATAGCCTCTTGACGTGGGCTTCAGGGTACAGGTATGGCATGATATCAACCCCCAGGTCTTTCTCTCCTTGATTCTTGAAGGATTTTATCTCCCAGAGAATATCTTGTATTTGACCCCTTGCTCCCAACATCTAACTTCATTACTTTGCATTTGCTCAGGTAAATTTAATAGCCATTTGTTGGACCATTCCTTCAGTTTGTCCAGGTCATTTTGTAGCCTCATGCTGTCATCCTCTGTTTTACTCCTCATAATTATGTCATTATCAGCAAACATTGAGAGGAATACGTTTATACCCTCTGGAACATCATTTATATATATCAAACAGGATAGGTCCAAGTACAGAATCCTCTGGGACTCCGCTGTTGACATCATGCGATTCTGAGGTCCTGCCACTTACAGTAACTCTCTGCTTCTTATTGCTTAGCTACTGCCTTATCCACTGGAGCACCCTACCTGCCTGCTTCTCCAACTTGTACACCAGTCTCTTATGTCAAAGGCTTTCCGGCAATCCAAGAAAATGCAGTCTGCCCATCCTTCTCTTTCTGCTTAATCTTTGTCACATGGTCATAAAATTCTGTTAGGCCTGTGAGGCAAAATTTGCCAGTTGGTTCCATCCCAAGTTTGAACTTGGCTGGATCTAGTCTGGGACTCAAGGTTTGTTGTCTCTTGCTCTGCCTCCATTGACTTTGTTCAGCTTACAACTCCATTGCCATCTGGTTTTAGCATGGCCCTGGGTTACTCAGTGGTTGGCTGAGCAGCTGTGCGAAGCCTAAATTTTGCCTGCATGGTTTTCCTGTTGAGCAGAGTTTGGCTCAGGGCTCTGTACTAGTTTGTGGTTCTGTTCGTTTTGCCACTGCAACAACAATTGGGTTCAGGCCCCAGCTACCCTTTGCTGTATGTTGCTTCGTCAGCCTCCTCTTTAGGATTTTTGAGGTTTGATTCCATGGTGCCTTCCAACTCCACTGCTCGATGTATTTACAGATGCATTGGCTCTGGATTGGGACTTTGTGACTTTATAACCAGCGCTCACTAGGTCTTCCAGGGTCGATGGTTGGGTCCGTTTCTTTGGGGGCACAGCACAGTGCACAAGGTCGCAGCAGTATGGGCAGGCATTGTGGAGGATTCGGCTCTCTCCAGGCTTCATTCTCCGGCTCCACTTCGATTGCTTCCTGGTAACTCTCTTTGGTCCTACTTTCCTGTAGTGCTGGACGCTGTGGGTGGTTCGTCTTCTGGATTCTCGTTGTTCAGCTTTCTATGTAGTCCACATGCCAGGTATTTCCAACATTCTCGCGGATGGTTTATTTAAGTTCCGTCACATTTCTACGGAGTGAAACGTCGAATGTGTATCCTTCCTGTGTTCTGCGAGACATTTAGTCACCCTGAGGTGGACCTCTTCACATCAACGTGGAGATGCCTTCCTTTCTAATTGGCTCCATTCTCTGATTGTGAGGCTCTAGTGATACATAGATGCTTTTCAGCTGGACTGATTGAGGTTGGGGTGGATTTACCTCTTCCACCTGGTTCATTTTCTACTCTGGGTTCTTTCCAGACCTGAGTTGTTCTTGGGGAGGGTGGTCCTTCCGGCTCCTGGCTCCTTGGTAGTCAGCTCAGCCTTGTTTTCAGCTCTTCTAGCCTGGGGTGCAAACCTGGGCTCTGCTGTTTTCAGCAAATTGGTTTGGCAATGTATCTTCCTGGCTCAACCTTCACTATGTCTCTTTGCATCTGTATTTTCTGAAACAGGTCTTCCACTGATTTATGGCATGTAAGTGGCCGAGATCTTGGTGTCCCTTAGTGTTTACCGTGCAGGTGACAGTATGAAGTGGCCGGGCACTCATTTTGTCTGTTTCTGTTTGTCCATCATCTTCATTTTGGCTTCATTTGGCATTGTCTTTTCTTTTGTGGTTGTTTCTGGATCGGCATCTCATGGATCACCAATCCTCCGAGAGGAGGTTTTCATGTTTTTCACCTCCAATCTCATGTGTCGGCAGACTGTGCTGGCACTTTCTTTGGATTCACTGTTGGCCCTGTCTATTCTTTCGGCTTCCCTTTTTTGTACTTGGCTTTTTCCTTAGGACAGTGTTGTGCAGTTTCTGTCGGCGGCATCTGCTGGTTGCTGTCCTCTTTCTGCCTTGTTGTGTGTCTGTTGGGGTTGGTCTAGGCCTTCCCAGAAGGATTGGGCCAGGGCTTATGTTGCTGTAGGTTGAGGTGGGCGCATGGTGTCATCAGCCGAGTCAGGAGTGGTGGCCCTAGTGCTGCTGCAGTCTGTGTCTGGTCAGCATGGTGCTCACTCTGTGTGGAAGTATGGCTCTCGGGGTTCGTATTGGCCCTTACATGGGTCTTTCCATTGACGGGGCGATGGGGGGAGGGGGTGGCGAGGCTGGCTTTGTTTTCCCACATTTGTTCCCCATGTTTTGTGGGCTTTTTGGGTCATGTCACATGGCCTCAGGTGGGGTTGGGTGGCCCTTCCTCCTTTTAGAGGGGGTTCGGGTCCTCCACTTACATCTGTTGGGTCATCTCGTAGTGGGTTTGTTTGGGCATGGTCGAACAGATCTCTTCAGCTCCAGAACTGACCCAGGGACCTGGCTAGGGCCAAGCCACTATGAGTTTCAACCTAGTTTGAGTGAATCCCTTCTGTGTGAATTGTATGCAGAGTTGTTTGGTGGTTTTTGTGACTTTATTTTCTGTGACTTTCTGGAAGCATTTTTCGGTGCGGTGGAGGATTGTCACTCGTTCACTGCGCCTCTACTAAGTGGGCCAAGGTTTTGGCTCTGGTCTCCAGTATACCAAACAGAACTTTTGCAGCTGATGTGACCTTTTAGTATGAAGAAGTCTCAGCAAGATCACTAACGGGGCCACTGGGGCTCCTCCAGAAAGAAGCCTTTCATTACATTCAATGTTTGGTTTTTACTTAGGACTTTCGGTATACAAGTACAGTATACAAAATATGGTTTCATAGAGAGAAAATCATGCATAACAAACTTAATTGAATTTGCTGACAGGTTCACCAAAATAAGAAAAGAGATTGATGAATGGGTAGACTGCCCAAAAGTTTTTGATACAGTTCCTCACCAAAAAGTATTACACAAGATGGAGAGACAAGCAGGGAGAACACAAAAGGCACTGGACTCTACTTACCTTGCTTGCGGGGGTTGAGCTCTGGCTCTTTGGTCCCGCCTCTCAACTGCCAATCAATTAGTGTACAGATTCCTGAGCCTACTGGGCTCTATCATATCTACATTTGAAACTGTGTATGGAGTCTGCCTCCACCACATCACTGCCTAAAGCATTCCATTTATTAACTACTCTGACACTGAACAAATTCTTTCTAACGTCTCTGTGGCTCATCTGGGTACTAAGTTTCCACCTGTGTCCCCTTGTTCGTGTTCTACCCGTGCTGAAGAGTTTGTCTTTGTCCACCCTGTCAATTCCCCCTGAATTTGTAGGTGATTATCATGTCTCTCCTTACTCTTCTGTTTTCCAGGGATGTGAGGTTCAGCTTCTTTAGCCTTTCCTCATAGCTCATTCCTCTCAGTGCTGGGACGAGCCTGGTGGCATACCGCTGAATCCTGTGTATGGGAGTACACAACAGACAGGAAATGAAGGGTCATAGTCAGAGAGGATGTGTTAGGCTGGAGAGGAGTTTTTTTTTTTTTTTTTTTTTTATTGTTTTCTACCACAGACGTGGCCACACATTAACAATGCTAACTAGCATATATACATTTTCTTCTGTCCTCCATAGACAGGGTTAAACATATAGTTCAAGGGTTTATTGAACAATCAACCACTGAAGGTGAGTCGGTGCTTTTAAAAATGCTAAGCTAACCTATATACGTAAATACATAGATACACAGATTTATGTATGCCTTACATAAAGTGTTCGATGTGTCATCTACACAGTGTCATTAATGTACATTTACAAAGGTGAAATGTAATTCTGATCAGCTTCCATATATACTTTATACCCATACATACACATACACACACATATACATATATACACACATGCATTCACAGACATTTATCTCATTTACTCTGACAGGGTGAGATAGCTGATAAAGAAACTAGTGTGCAATTAAGCACTTAATCACTGAAGGCGATTAAGGTGCTTTTACAAGCTCAGGTTATATAGTTACATCACATACATTGTATAATTAATCTATTACATGGTCAATCTTGGGTACAAGTCCAATATATCATCAAGTGTTCCAGTACTCATATAGTAATTACAAAGTTCAGCATACCTTAGCCCAGGGGGGCGAAAGTCAGCCAGTATGGGACATTCTACAATATAATGTTCAAGAGAGTGCATGTTTTCTCTTTCACAAAGTTGACACATTGTGTACTCGACATTTGGGTTTTGAGAAAGCTGCCAGATACGTCTATATCCCAGGCGTATTCTGGCCACTATAACATCACATTGCCGGGTTCTTGTTCTATTAGTCCCATATGTGAATGTTTCCTCACGATATCTATCATAATATTTAATGCTACAGAGGAGTGGAAGGTGGTGTTTCAATAGTCTTAGGACCATTGCTGTCTTTAATGTATGTAAATGACCACTCAGAGGGAGTGAGCTCGTACATGTTGATATTTGCAGATGATGCAAAATATAATGAGTAAGAACTGAAGAGGACTGTAGTGTGCTGCAAGAAGATCTTAACAAACTTCTGGATTGGGCAAATAAATGGCTGCTGGAATTCAATCCAAATAAGTGTAAAATAATAAAATTGGTTAAGGGACTATATTTAACTATACCATAAGGAAGGTAACTGCAAGATATGATAAGAGAAAAAGACCTGGGAGCAGACATAATCCCAACACTTAGACCAGAAGCTCATGTGAACAGGATAACATCAGCAGCAGGGGGGAAGTTACCAACATAAAAACAACATTTAGAATCTAAACAGGAAGGCTTTCAAATCCATACACGCATCCTATACAAGAGCATTACTTGAGTACACAACTAGATTAGAACAGAGAATTGAGAGAGGCCTCAGCTATGAGGACAGGGAAAATTAGCACTCCAGGTATGAACAGCTAGGAGGTGGGGCATAAAGAGCATGATCTCACTTCCCTGTAGTCTCTGATAAGTAAGCACTGGTAGGTAAGCATCTATAACCACCAGATTTACTTAATTTTTGTTGGAGTGTTGCTAAAGTACTGAAGATTAGAAGAAGCACAGTGTTTAGATTTTGTGGGGAGTCCCATTCTTCAGTCGCAGCATTCTTGTTGTCTACCAGGAACCAGAGCCAGAACCTGGCCCCCCTCAGAGAGGTACAGAGAGCAATGTCCTATGGACACTTTACATTTATCACTTTTGCTCGGTAATGACGCAGTATGGCGTCAAAAATTTAGTAGACGAATATGCGGTAATGATGCAGTATGGCGTCAAAAATTTTGTAGACGAATATGCGGTAATGACGCAGTATGGCGTCAAAAATTTTGTAGACGAATATGCGGTAATGACGCAGTATGGCGTCAAAAATGAAAAAAATTGGCCTGCTTTTGACTTGGCTGCAGGAGGGGCATGCTGCGGTTTTGGACTTTATATGTATATACTTCTGTAGGGAGTTCTATTGCAAACACATTGATAGCAAAATGAAAAACCTAGGAGGGGAATTGACGTGACAAAGTTGAAAAGAGTGAAAACCAAAATTCAAAAACTGGGCGCTCCCACGGAATGTGCGGCGCACCTTGGGGTGGTCTGGGGCTCGCTCACCTGGCGAGCGAAAGTGTTAATATTTTATGTAAAGTCATATTTTGCCATCTCCCAGGGAGATGGCAATCAATACAGAGCACTGTCTGATTGAAAATTGCTAGCTACATATTCTCAAAATAGCAAAAAAATTCTCCCAGAAAGAAAACTAACAAACAACACATCATCCAACTAGGCCCTACTCATTAGTACCCCCCTCCCCCATGAGGAGGAGGAGCCAGCCCAGGTGAGCAAGCAACCCACCAATTCAGCTCTTGACTGATGGTGCTGGCAATTTGATGTCAACTCAGGCCACAATTTCTTTTCTTGATTTTGCCTTAACAACTGTTCCTACACTTTTTCTGGGGGGAGCCCCGTCGGCTCCCCGGAGCTATCCAGGCTGAATGGATATGTATAACTTTCTGGCATCAGTCAAAGTGCTAGGAGTTCTTGCCTACCGGGGACCACGAGCCAGAACCTGGCCCCCTCAGAGAGGCACGAGGAGCAATGGCCTATAGAAACCCCTTTTGTGATTGGGAGAATTCTATGTCTGCCATCGACCGGGACAGGCACCCAGAAAGGTAGGCGCCCCAAAACAAACCCCTATTCTGGTGAAATTATTGCTACCGAAAGCCGAACGAGTGGACAAAACTCCCCAAACAAAATTATTAAACTAGCATGATGTCATCACGTCGCCGCGCCACCGTCTGCGCAACCCCCCCCCCCCCTCCCCGAGAGGGGGAAGGGGGAGCCCCAGACCCTCCACGCCGGCGATCCAACTGGCAGTTCTTGGCTGATGGGATTGCTGGCTGGTCGAGTGCCTCTGGCTCCTGTTTTTGTTTCCATTCTGTGCCTTGTGGTGTGGAATGTCTCTACCGGTGGGGTGTGAGCCAGGAGTAAGATTCCACGGTACTCGGGCTGCATGTGCCTAGGGCTGTCTTCCCTAGGTGCCCTGTAAGTACTGCCCTTGGGGCTTGGGGCCATCTTCCACAAGTCGCCTTGGGTTCTGCCTCCGCTGTGTCCTTTACTGCTCGGTACTGGGCCGCCCTTGGAGTCGGCTGGGGTTTTGTTGCCCTGGTTGGTCTCTGGGTAGGTGGTAGTTTCGTCACTGGTAGGGGTGCGGGGTACTGCACAGCTAGTTTTCACCAATTACAGCGGCCGGCTCTGTTCCGCCTGGGTGCATTGTCCTCTTGCGGGGTTTTTCTTTTTGTTTTTGTTTATGCCTGATGGGGGGTCTGCCTTTACTGTGGTCCCCCTTTTTCCTGTTCTAGGTGACTTTCTTTCGAATTCTTCTTTTGGCGATACTCCCTGCTTGGCCCCCGTGAGTGGACACGTCCCGGGGGTTCAGCTTTAGAAGTTTGTTGGTAGTTTGGGCGCCGGTTCGCGGTACCCTGCCTGGGCTTCCCTTAGCGTATAAACGGTTAAGGGCCCTGGAAAACCCCACGGGGGCTCCGTGGTCCTCTCGGTGTGTCCCCGGAGTCCCCCCTCGCGTCCTGCGAGTTTGACGGTTGATCTGTCCCCTTGTCTCAGGGTGACACTCAACTGTTGTGCCTCCATCATGCTGCCTGTTGGGTCCTTGTTCTTGTGACCCGGAGTCGTCCGATAATTGTTATCGGTACGCGCTTTCCTTCACCCAGGCCACTGGTCTTGATTATCGGGTGCAGGCAGCTGCGGCGTTGCTTGCTGGGTGTGTTGCTGCAACGCTTTTGGTGTGCGGCCCCGGATGCCCCGAGGCTGCCCCGTTTTGGTGGTTGGGGTCTGGACTTTGGGGTGGGGGTCGCTTCGGCTCTGGCTCCTTCCGCTTCTTGTTCCTCCCCTTCTGTTCTACTCACTTCCTCCCTTGCCTCCTGCTCCGAACCTTGGGCGGGTTTCGGGGTTGGGGGCGGGGTCTGGTTGGGTTGAGACTCGGGCGGTCTCGGGGGTTTTCCCCTTCCGGGGTGGCGGCGGAGGCGCCGTTCGAGTCGGTTCCTCCAGCCGTGCCGTATGAGTCTGACCAGTGGGCTCCCTTCATTAGTGTTTGCACGGCTGCCCCGGCTTTTCCTTGTTCAGCTGGGGCTTTGGGGGTGCGGCTCGGCCCTGGGTCATGCCTTGGAGGTTCCCGGGGTTAGGGAGGGGTTGCCTGGGGGGGGGCCTCGGCCCCGTTTGCCCCACTTGGGTCTTTGTACCTTTGGTGAGGCTGGCAGTTCCTCAGTGGGGTTGTTCCTTCCCTCTGTGTTCTGTTGTTTTGGGTATACCCCTCCCTGGGTTCGGTTCCGTGTTCCTTCGGGTTCGTCGGTCCCGTCGTTCCTAGGGGTGTGTTTCACCCCCTTTTCCTTACCATTTTCGCTCTTGTGTCACGATGCTGTTCACAAAAGCGACAACGACACCAACGGACATAATATAAAAACAATAAAATGTGTTCAGGTAAGGTACATCCATACAAGGTGTGAAACAAACATTGATAGATTTCTATATTGACCTAGTACATAGTGCCTAAACCACTTCGTATCGTTGTCCCTGC
>WNGS01164858.1:49055839-49093115 GCA_020271785.1 Procambarus virginalis
TATAAAAAAGCAGAAGGATAATATTAGGAAATTCGTTGCTCAGAGTCAAACTCATGCAATAGGCAACAGGAAAACATTGAAGCCTGCTAAATATACGGATTTGGACTCTGCTGTATTCAAATGGTTTACACAGCATCGTGCGAAAGGAATTGCTGTTTCAGTTGATTCTATTAGAAATGCAGCTGAAAGACTTGCTGAAAAGTTAAACATTGACAATTTCAAGGCTAGCACTGGATGGGTATGTCGATTTAAAGAGAGGCATGGCATCATTAACAAGAAAATTTGTGGCGAAGCCTTAAGTGCAGATGTAGGAAGTGTTAATACATTTAAATATAAACTTTCTCAGCACATGGTATCTAATAATCTAAGCTGGTTTCAAGTGTACAATGCAGATGAAACAGGCTTTAACTGGAAATGCCTTCAAAGAAACACTTTGGCCTCTAGGCTTGAGGAGAGTATTCCTGGTCGCAAGGTAAGCAAGGAAAGAATTTCAGCATTATTGTGCGGTAATGCAGATGGCAGTCACCGAACAAAGTGCGCAATTGTTGGGAAATCTGCCAACCCCAGAGCATTGAAAAACTGCATGAACAGATTACCTGTCGTTTACTACAACACCAAAAATGCCTGGTTCACACAGATTATTTTTGAAGACTGGTTCCAGAATCACTTTTGTAAAGAAGTAAGAAAGCATCAGATCAATGAGCGTGGCATTCGTCCTGCTGATGTAAAGGCAATGCTGTTGGTTGATAATGCCCCAGCTCACCCCATTGCTAAATTAACATCGCCTGATGGTAAAATAACATGTATGGCTTTACCACCAAATACTACATCTTTAATACAGCCCATGGATCAGGGGGTTATCTATGCTCTCAAACGGCTTTATAAGAGAGCTGTGAATGTAGACATAATGGAAGTTCTGCTCTCTGAGGAAGACGAGAGGCTTAATAAGGATACAAGAGCTAGTAGAACACTAGAAAACTTCAAGAAATATTCAATTAAAGACGCTATTTACACCTGGGCCAAACAATGGAACGAGTTGAAGGTCACCACATTAAAGAACGCATGGAATAAAATTCTGAGTCCGGTACCTGGTGAGAACGAAGACGAAGATGGCTATGATTTTGAGGGCTTTGATAATGCAATTTTTGAGACATTAAGAGATGCTGGCGAGGAAGATTTGCAACTTTCTGATGTGACTGAGTGGTTAGATAATGATGCTGATGATCCAGGTTATGGTGAATTAACCGATGATGAGATTATCCAGTGTGTTACTGGTAATGCTGATGAGGATGTGGAAGAGGAGGAAGATACCTGTAGCATGTTACCTATTCCATATGCTGCATCATTACAAAACCTTAATCAGCTGCTTGATATGGTTGCTGTAACTGATGATGAAAACGTGGCAGATTATTATCTACACCTAAGGGGATTGAAAGATATTATAATGAAGAAGCTCATAATGAAGAAACAAACTAAGATTCAAAAGTTTTTGGTACAGCTTAACAGTAGGCCTACAGGACCAGCACCCAGCACTAGCAAGGACTCGCCTGAGGATGCCCAGGCAACTGGACCAGCACCTAGCACTAGCATGGACTCACCTGAGGATGCCCAGGATACTGGACCAGCACCTAGCACCAGCAAGGACTTACCTGAGGATGCCCAGGCAACTAGACCAGCACCCAGCACCAGCAAGGACTTACCTGAGGATGCCCAGGATACTGGACCAGCACCCACCACTAGCCATAACTTACCTGGGAGTGCCAAATGAGCTGTACAACACAGTTCTAATGACATAAATGTACAAAGTGTAAAAAGTGTAGTTTAAGTGATACAGTACAGTATACGTATACTTCAGTACTGTAGTGTGATTCTCGTGGTCTGTACTTTATGTACAGATTGTAGTGTATAATGTACATTTGTTAGAAAAGTTACTGTTCTTTAATGAATTTATATTCATATCATATCTGGCACTCTCAGAGTATTGAGGCTAAAAGTCTGCACTACACAACTAAACTGTTAAGGTAAGTACAGTAAAACACAGTAACAATTTATTGCTAGATTTAGAAACTAGATTTTAGATTTAGAAAGATTACATAAATTAAAGTTAAAAAAAAAAAAAATTTTTTTTTTTTTTTTTTTTGGGGGGGGGGGTCGGAGGGGGTTTTTTGGGGCCGGACGGATGGAACGAATTCCGCACTGGAACGAATCGGCCTCGCCCCATATAGTTCGTTCAAGTGAGGACACACTGTATCTTCTTGGGTTCCTCTACTCACTCCGCCCCCTTTGTTCACTGTTCCATCCTTGTTTCCTCTTCCCTGCTTGGCGGGATTGCGTCGATGGCTCCTGACTGGGGTGTTTGGTGTGGTGTTTGGTCACCTTGCATGTGTCTTTAGTGCCTTTTGGTCCATCTTTTGTTTTTGTTGTCCTGTGGGGCTCTGCCCCGCATTTTGGTGTTTTTGTTGTCCTGTGGGGCTCTGCCCAGCATTTTGGTGTTTTTGTTTTCGTTGTTGACCCCGGGGTTATTTCCCTGTCTGGACGCTTTCCTTGCCTCTTTTCGGTGCCTGACTGCACCCTGCTTTACGGAAGGTCCTCGGGTATGTACGCGCTCCTCTCCCCATTTTGGTTGGTCGTGTGCGTTGCTTCCCGGCCACTCCTTGAGCCGTTCTTCGTGGTTTCCTTCCTTATTGCCATTTTCCTCCCCATGCTACACTTTTTGTGTGTCTGGGTCAGTGCTTCTTGGTTATCCTGTTTGGTGCGCCTCCGTCCATGTTCCACGTCCTGCTTTTGGACTTCTCCGGTGTTCCGTTTTGGTACCGAGTTCCTGCGATTTCTGTGTAGTTTTCTGCAGGCTTCGGGTTGCACTGTCTGTGGAAGGGGGGGGTGGACTTTTCGGCCTGCCGCTCCTGCTTTCCTGGTTCCTTTTCTTGGAACCAGGTTTGCTGGGTTCCGGTCCTGGTTTTGGTTTTTCTTTCTTCCTTTTCCGGACCGGGTGTGTTTGCTTCTTGCGGTTCTCGTCCTTATATTCTTACGGTAGTTTTCCACTTGGATGCTTCGGGGATGTGTGTCTCATTCTTCCCTGCTGGAGCTGGTTATATGTTGCTCCTATGGGTTGCGGGGTCGCTGTTTTTCGCTTCGCGTTTTGCGAATCTGAACACAGGTTCCAGGTTCTTGGGACCAGGTTCTTGGTCTCCCACTTGCGTGTTTCTTCTTGGGGGCAGTGTGTGGTTTTCCTATCATTGCGCAGGGTCCTTCAGTCTTTGATAGGGTTGGCTTGTCTTCCCTTCGCGGTGGTTCTGGGACCGTCGTCTGGGATTGTCCTGTCACCTCCTGTTGGGTGGTGCTGGCGAGCCGCTCCTGCTTGCGTTAAGTGTTGCGGTTCCTTCTGCTCCGTTCCGCTTGCTGTCCTGGGCGTTGTTCCCCTCTGACCTGCTCTGGAGTTTTGGGGCCGTCCTGGTCATTGGCCTGGGTGGTCTTTGTCTTCTCGTTTTGGTCTTTGTTTTGTCTCTGGTTTTGGTGGTTGAGTTTGGGCGTGTGGTATCCGCCTCCCGGTTCCTTCCCTGTTTTACTTATCTTTGGGGAGGTAGCTCCGGGGAGCCGACGGGGCTCCCCCCAGAAACCCAGCGTTGAATGTAATGAAACGCCATTTTCTGGGTGAGTCCCGGAGGCTCCCCGGCATCCCGCCCTCCCTCTGGTCGGCGGCGTTTTTCGCGTTTTTGACATCCAGCCTAAGAACTGCCAGTTGGATCGCCAGCGTGGAGGGTCTGGGGCTCCCCCTTCCCCCTCTCGGGGAGGGGAAGGGGGTTGCGCAGACGGTGGCGCGGCGACGTGATGACATCATGCTAGTTTAATAATTTTGTTTGGGGAGTTTTGTCCACTCGTTCGGCTTTCGGTAGCAATAATTTCACCAGAATAGGGGTTTGTTTTGGGGCGCCTACCTTTCTGGGTGCCTGTCCCGGTCGATGGCAGACATAGAATTCTCCCAATCACAAAAGGGGTTTCTATACGCCATTGCTCCTCGTGCCTCTCTGAGGGGCCAGGTTCTGGCTCGTGGTCCCCGGTAGGCAAGAACTTCTAGCACTTTGATGCCAGAAAGTTATGCATATCCATTCAGCCTGGATAGCTCCGGGGAGCCTCCGGGACTCACCCAGAAAATGGCGTTTCATTACATTCAACGCTGGGTTTTTGTGCGACGGCCTGGAGTTCTTCTGGGTACCGGGGCTGCATGCTTCTCGGGTTACCTCCACTAGGTGTTCTGTAAGTACTGCCCTTGCGTGGTCAGGGTTATCTTCCCTGGGGCATTCGGAATCACTCCCCTTTAGAGGGCTTCCTCGCAAGGTTGGGCTCGGCAAGGTTATCCTTGCCCTTTGGGTAAGCCGGGGGTCTTGGGCTGTCCATCTTGCCCTGGGTTGGGGGGTGTTTGTTGCTGGTGGGGCACACTGCGGCTGGTGCAGCCTGTGCATTACTAGCACATGGCGGCTGATGTTTCTCTCTGGCTGCTAGTGTGCTAGTTGTGGGATTTTGGGGGCTTTTGTTTTCATGCTGGTGGTTTTGCCTATTGCTGCAGAGGAGGTGTCCTTATTAGGCTTGCCTAGGCTGTGGTGGTGGTGGTTCTCTGTTGCCCCCAAGGTTTCACGGCTGCTATTTGTAGTCTGTTTGCCTGCTACAGACATATTCTCAAAGGTTTCCTTTCCTGAGGGTTTCCTTGTTTAGTTGGCCCCAGTGCCTGTGCTTCCTGTAGGACTTATTCACTCTACAGGCTCTGAAAAACCCCTGTGGGCTGATCGTACCATGGATACTTCTTCCGAGCCCACTCTTGCCTTGTGCAACTTTGAAGATTGTTTATCGCCTCTGCCTCAGGGTGACGATATTGCCTCAGTTTTGCGGGACTTGTTCCACCATTTGTGCTACAATTTACTGGTTCTTTATCTGCTGATGTTAAGGATTAAGTAGCACCTACATTGCATGTTCGCTTCTCTTTATTGCAATGGGCTAGGTTGGTTTCACGGTTGGAGGCCCCAGAGCTGCCCCTCTTGGCAGGGACTCTGATTTAGGGACGTTGGTCGCCTCAGCCTTGGTTCAGTCCGCATCCTCTCTTTCTTCTTAGCTCTCCCCCTTTGCTTCTGGCTTCCAAACATCTGAAAGTATTGGAGTCAGGGCAGGGTTTTACTTGGGATGAGGCTCGGATGACTTTGAGGGCTGCCCCTTCCGATGCGGGTGTGGAGGTGGTGGAGTCCCTCTTTCCCGCCGAGGCTTCCGAGTCGATCCAGACTCCCTTCTTCGAAGCCTTTCCTTTGGACTCCGCCTTTCCTTCTGGGGCAGTGGGCATCTTGAGGTTCTTGAGATGATTTCGGGGCTTAGTGTCCCCGCGGCCCGGCCCTTGACCAGGCCTCCACCCCCTAAAAGCAGCCGAAGCAGCTGTCTAACTCCCAGGTACCTATTTACTGCTAGGTAACAGGGGCATCAGGGTGAAAGAAACATTCTGTCGATTTGTCTCCGCCTCCATCGGGGATCGAACCCGGAACTTCAGGACCACGAATCTAAAGCGCTGTCCACCCAGCTGTCAGGCGCCCTAGCCCTGTAGCGGCATGGATGAAGGCTCTACCCCAGGGCCCTTGCCGATGGTTTCTGGGGCTTGGGGAGTCCGCTTGGGTTCCTTTTAACCATGCTTGGGGCATTGTGCCCTCTGCACAAGGGCTCTCGCCTTAGGGGTGGGGGAAAAGAGGATCCGGCTCCTCTCCCCATCTTGGGGGCGTTACATGGTTCCAGAGTTTTTCTGGCTGGCAGACTATTCTTTCTTTTCTCCTCTTGCTTGGCGTGGCTTTTGTCGTGCCCGCATGCTCGAGTTATCTTGAGAAGATTTTGGGGCGTAGCGTCCCTGCGGCCCGGTCCTCAACCAGGCCTCCTTTTTGTTACACACACCCCCCAGGTAGCAGCCCGTAGCAGCTGTCTAACTCCCAGGTACCTATTTACTGCTAGGTAACAGGGGCATCAGGGTGAAAGTAACATTTTGCCCATTTGACTCTGACTCCACCGGGGATTGAACCCGGAACCTCAGGACTACGAATCCGAAGCGCTGTCCACCCAGCTGTCAAGCGAGAGGTTTCCACAGTGTTGTTGGTGTTCTTGGGGGGGGGGGGGGCTCTGGGGTTTTTCATTGGGTGCCTCTTTGCCCTTGCACTTCTTCGTTGTTCTGGTCTGCACCAGACCAACCAGATGTTGGTCTGGTGCAGTTGCATGCTCAGGTTCCCACTCATTTGGCTGCTTTGGCGGCAGACGACCTTGGACTCACAGTAATTTGACCTCTGTTTTGCATTTCTTTAGTGTTCTGGAGCTGTATTCGGATTGGCTTTCAGAGGATATGAGAGCACAGGAGTGGGGAGGGGGGGGGATGGTCTAGGCTGTTTCTGTGTCGTCTGACTTGCCGAAGTTGTTTGCACCAATCCTTCAGGAGGCGATTTTCTATGTTTTTCACCCCTCGTTTGAGTGTTGACAGGCGGTGCTCGATTTATTGTTGGCTTTGGCTTGGGCCCTGTCTTCAGTCTTCTTCGGTGTTTTGTCCTCTGTTGTACCCGGAGGACTACGTTGCTCAGTTTCTGTAGGTGGCTTCTGCTTGTTGCCAGCCTATTTTGGACTTGTTGGTCCCCAAGGGGGGGGGGGATGCTCCTGGCCCTTGTGGAATGGTTGTGCCAGGGCTCAGGCTTCAGTTGGTCGGGGTTGGCCTCTGGTGCTAGTTTATGAGCGAGGCCCCGATGCCTTCTTTGTCTGGTCGGCACTGTGGTCGTTCTGTATGAAAGTCAGCGTCTCACGGTTTGCGTTGGCCCTTTCACGGGTCGCTCCATTGTCAGAGGGACCCGTGAAAGAGGACCGTGAGGGACCTCAGGGGCGCGTATTGGCACGTCCCTATTCATCTTGGTTAGGTTTTGTCGTCGTGCGACATGCTTACAGCTTCCATGGTCTCCGTTTCCGGTTGATCTGGCTCCTCGCGTTTTTACACGCTTGACTCGGGTCTTGGTAGCTTGTCTGCGTCTGCTAGGTCTTCTGATCTTGGCCTACCTCGAAGACTAGTTGGTGTTGGCTCCATCCGGTCTGCTTGTCTGCTAGCCAGGGATCTAGATCTTTTCCCAGCTTGCCGGGTTCGGGTTCCTGGTGCGCTGGCAAATGCCCTAGTTCCGTCCCGGATTCGGACTTGAGTAGGCTTTGTGTGGGATTCTCGGACTGCATCCCTTTCTCTCCCTCCCATGACCTTGTTCTGGTTGCGGTCCCATTCTCAGTTGTTTTGTTGGGGGACCGGGGTCACTTTGCGGTTGCTCGTGCAGCTGTGCAGAGCCTGAACTTTGCTCCTCTGGTTTCTTCGCATGGCAGGGTTTGACTTCGGAGACTGTTCTGGTATCTTTGGGGCAGCCTCTTTCACTGGCTGTTCTTGCGATTGCTGGGTTTGACCCCCGGTGTCCCAGAGCCGGTTGTTGTCACCTACTTCCTCTTTTTTTGTTTTTTGGTTCAGTGCCATGGCACCTTCCTTCTCCCTTGCTAGATGTCTTCATGCACACCTCGTTTGTTGGCTGGGACTTTGTGACCAGTGCTCACCAGTCCGGCCAGGGGCATTGGCAGCTGTCCTTGTGTTGGGTTCCTAGCACGATACGGAGGTTTGCGGCTGTGTGCCTGGCGCTGTGGGGGATTCAGGTTCCTTGGGGCTTGGTGATCCGGTTCCATTCAGACTGCATCCCCCCCCCCTCCCTCTGTGGTTCATTGCCTCAACCAGTTTCTCTTCAGTCCGTGGCTCTTTGGGGCTAGTCCTGCCAGACTGTGTGTCATGCTTCCTCTTTCCATGGAGTGGACAGTCGATGCCGTGTCCTTCCTTTGGCTTTGCCGGATGTATGGTCGTCCTGAGGTAGGCGTCGGCGTGGTTTCGGCGTCTCCCATTGTACGTGGCACCATTCTCCAACTGCAAGGTGGATGCTTTGTACGCAGTGGACACGACCAGTCCTACTTGCCGAGGTGAACCCCCATCTTGACCGGCAGAACAGGTCGAGGTAGTGGTTCCTGTACCTCTTTTCCCCGATCCAGATGTTGCTCCGAGTTCTGGCTCAGCTGGAATCCTTTCGGGATAGTTGTTCTCCTGGTTCCATAGTAGCTGTCCCAGTCTTAGTTTCAGGCGCTGCTTGCTCACTGTTGAAATGCGGGCATTTTTCCGCAGTTCCTCCTCTTTCAGCAGGTTGGTCCGGTGAGGTACCTCACTGGTTCAACTTACTCCTCCACGTTCCGTGTCTGGCATTTCTGATGCGTGTGTATTGCCATTTGTATGGTGATCAGGTGGCTTCTTTGATGGTGCTCCACCTGCGGCTTTCATCTTGGCAACAGTATTAAGTCTCTTGGCGGTCTTTCTGCCATTTTCTTTCTCGTTGTCAGATTTTGTCGGTTTCGGACCAGGTTGTTTTGTCTTTTCTCTCGTGGCTTTTTCTAGGTCAGCATTTCATGCCTATTGCTGTCACCTTTTATCGTGCGGTGTTGACAGAGCCCAGAGTTCACAAGTCGAGCCTGGCCTCAGGCTGGGCTCGTGTGGTAGAAGAACTCCCAGAACCCTCTCAGGAATGCTCCAGGTACGGTGCAGCTTGCGTTCGGGGTGGATGTCACTTCAGTTTCAGGAAATTTTTTGTTCATTCTTTCACCTCCGGCTGCCTTATGCGCTGCCTGAGCCTTCTTGGTCTTTGAACTGTGTTCTTTCTATCCTCTCCTTGGTTTATGGTGGCCCCTTCGGTTCTTAATTGTTTTTGGAAAGCTTTGTTTTTTGTTAGCCTTGGCCACGGGGGAAGTTGGGTTGGGGAACTTCATACTCTTCTCCGGTTCATGCTTCATGCTCATGCTTTTCTTCCCCCTCTCTGAGGTGGCCAGGTTCTGACTCTGGTTCCCAGTACGCAACAAGAACTCTGCGACTGATGTACTAAACTAATATAGCACTGTATCAGTGGGATAGCTTCAGGAAGCCGATGGGGCTGACCCAGAAACTGGTGTTTCATTACATCCAACCCTGTTTTTTTTTTCTTCAATATTTGTCTCGTTTTTTATTGATATCGCCCCATAATTTGAGACTTAAAAACAAAACTATTTTTTTGTGTTTTTGCAAAATCAGATCCTTAGATCTGACCTTCAGTTTCTTTCATGTATACACTATATATATATATATTATGTTGCTGTTTTTTGTTCTCAGGAAACAAAGAGGACTGTGATAGGGTATTTTGAGCGGCAGGATGTTCCAGAATTTGAGGTATTCCGGAAGGTAGCGCTCAATCTGAAAGATGACTGTCAGTTCCTAGCAGGGTTTGGGTGAGTTTCTTTTTTCCTTACTAGTAGTACTAAGGCAAACTTAAAGGTAAAAGTATGTGAGTGTGGCTATATTGAATAAAAATCCATTGTGATGCATTAAAACACACCATGTTCCTCACAAGTGATTTAGTCTGGACTCAAGTTCTGGCCGTGGAAGATTGTATAGGAATCGATCCATAATTTTTGTCCCTGTTCACCCAGCAGTAATTGGGTACTTGGTTGTTAACAATTGGCAGGTCATGTTCCAGGGAAAACTAATAGGGTAAGGCTTATGATGAGCTATAAGAGGAGGAAAGCTCTCAGCCTGTTAACATGAGTCAGATGTTGTACTCGCCTAGTTGTAATTACCTAAGTGTAGTTACAGGATGAGAGCTACGCTCGTGGTGTCCCGTCTTCCCAGCACTCTTTGTCATATAACGCTTTGAAACTACTGACGGTCTCGGCCTCCACCACCTTCTCCCCTAACTTGTTCCAACCGTCTACCACTCTGTTTGCGAAAGTGAATTTTCTTATATTTCTTCGGCATCTGTGTTTAGCTAGTTTATATCTATGACCTCTTGTTCTTAAAGTTCCAGGTCTCAGGAAATCTTCCCTATCGATTTTATCAATCCCTGTTACTATTTTGTATGTAGTGAT
The DNA here is from genome assembly GCA_020271785.1 of Procambarus virginalis. Classification (NCBI taxonomy): domain Eukaryota; kingdom Metazoa; phylum Arthropoda; class Malacostraca; order Decapoda; family Cambaridae; genus Procambarus; species Procambarus virginalis. The sequence continues at coordinate 49,065,797 of WNGS01164858.1, forward strand.
CATATCACCTCTCTTTCTTCTGTCTTCTAGTTTTGGCATATTTAATGCCTATAACCTCTCTTCATAGCTCTTGCCCTTCAGTTCTGGGAGCCACTTAGTAGCATGTCTTTGCACCTTTTCCAGTTTGTTGATGTGCTTCTTAAGATATGAGCACCACACAACCGCTGCATATTCTAGCTTTGGCCTAACAAAAGTCGTGAACAATTTCTTTAGTATATCGCCATCCATGTATTTAAAAGCAATTCTGAAGTTAGAAAGCGTGGCATAGGCCCCTCGCACAATATTCTTTATGTGGTCCTCAGGTGATAGTTTTCTATCTAGAACCACCCCTAGATCTCTTTCTTTATCAGAATTCTTTAAAGATTTCTCACATAATATATAGGTTGTGTGGGGTCTGTGTTCTCCTATTCCACATTCCATGACATGGCATTTATTAACATTAAATTCCATTTGCCAAGTGGTTCTCCATGTACTTATTTTGTCCAGGTCATCTTGAAGGGCATGACAATCATCTAAGTTTCTTATCCTTCCTATTATCTTAGCATCATCAGCAAACATGTTCATATAATTCTGTATACCAACTGGTAGATCATTTATGTAGACAATAAACATCACTGGTGCAAGAACTGAACCCTGTGGTACTCCACTTGTGACATTTCTCCAGTCCGATACATTGCCTCCGATCACAGCCCTCATTTTTCTATCAGAAAATTTTTCATCCATGTTAGAAGCGTACCTGTCACTCCTCCAATATTTTCCAGTTTCCAGAACAACTTCTTATGTGGAACTCTGTCGAAAGCCTTTTTTTAGGTCCAGATAGATGCAGTCAACCCAACCATCTCTTTCCTGTAATATCTCTGTTGCTCGATCATAAAAACTGAGTAAATTCGATACACAGGATCTACCAGATCGAAAACCATACTGTCTGTCTGATATTATATCATTTCTCTCCAGGTGTTCTACCCATTTAGTTTTAATTATTTTTTCCAATATTTTGACTATTACACTTGTCAATGATACCGGTCTATAATTAACCCTTAACATGCTCGCGGTCTAATATACTGCTATCCGCACAGGCGCATGTCATTTTGAAAAAAAAAAAATTTTTTTTTTTGCTAATCTGTTAAGTTTCGTTCACTGATCACGGGAAAAATAAAAAAAAATTCTATTGTACTTACTTTTGTTGCAATAGAGCCGTAAAGTTGCATGGTGACGTCACACTCTGCATGTTCGCTCATGCAGTACACGCCCCAGAGGCGTTGCGCGGCGTCCCGCAACAGCCAGAGTTGCCACAAATATATTTTCGCGCTATTTATTTATAATGTCTAGGCGCATTTTATCCATTTATTTTGCACTAAATTTGTTTCAAATAATGTTTGAACATATTTTGTATCAATAATTGTTGCATATTTGAGTATACACAGGCGCACACATATGTTTTCAATTACGGCAATATAATATGTCATTACAGTCTATTATATTGTATGTTCTGCTTATATTTCTATATATTTACACACACGCACACGCTAACTGCTTATATGTTTACATATTTACACACTCGCACACGCTGTACACACTTTGCAGCACACTTAGAAGTTTTCTAGACTGTGGTAGTCATTGAAGCACTTGACAGCACATAATGGGATACCACACGTTTCACACCATGTTTGTACAAGCTTCCGTTTCTGGTCTCTACGTGTCGTTGTTTTACACACCAAGCAATCACGTTGGCCTATTGCACGCGTCTTAGCTGGTGGCAAATACTTGAGTCTGTGTGCTAGGAAGCCTTCAGTGTGAGCGAGGCGTGGAGTACCAGCATGCTGCAACAGTGGGTTTATGATGGGCCGCTGAATCCCTGGGACATCTCTTGCAAACTTTCCTAATAACTGTATTGTAGCATCAAATACAAAGTCACGGAAAGTGGGCTTACGTCCAGTCCTCACAAGGTACATGTTGAAACAGTTCAGCATGCTCATGTCCACAAGATGGAAGAACACTTTTTTCGTCCACCTACATGTCTTCCGCACACACTCTGCAGTGCCAATCATCATGTCTGATTTATCAATCAACCGCATGTTGATATTATAGTCTAAAACACAGTTTGGCTTATATAGTGGTGCGTTTGTTTTATGGCTCACTTTCCCACTGTTCACCATTGTTCCATCATGAATTGTTGTCAACAAGTTCACCTCTCGTTTGTCTTTCCACCGAACTGACAGAATTTGATCACATTTCCTTCTCTGACACTCACCAACTGCAATGTCGGTGTCAAACACAGGCATTTCCCTTCGTTGTGGCTTTACTGTACCAACCAATCCGGTTCTATTTTCTAGCAAGAACCGAGCTAGCAAGGGACTTGTATAGTAATTATCCGTGTATAAAATGTGTCCCTTGTTCATCCACGGAGCCATGATGGTCTTCACTACACTACCCGAGAATCCATGTTCGTCGTTACCGGGAATGTCTACATCACTAGCCGAGTACAAAATCATGTGTAACACGTATCCTGTCTCACAATCACAAAGAACAAAAAATTTCAGGCCAAATCGGTTTCGTTTTGAGGGAATGTACTGTTTGAATGGAACACGTCCCTTGAAAAGTACGAGAGATTCATCAACCACCAGCTTCTGTGCTGGTACGTAAAAATCTCTGAATTTTCCAATAACATCGTTCATGTAGTGCCTCACTCGCCACAGTCTATCATCAGGTGTTCGGTCCTGAACACTTCCAAAATGTAAACACCTGAGGAGTATCTGAAACCTGTCTCGTGACATATATTTACCGAATAAAGGTGTTGGCACTGTATGGTCCTTGCTCCAATAGTCACTTATTGCATGTTTGTGACAGTGCTTCATCAACAAACAGAGTGCCAAAAACACATACATTTCCGCAACTGTGGTATTTTTCCAACGCTGCAGTCGTGAAAATTCTGTGATTTCCCTCTCAATCAGGTAAGCAGCATGCAGGTTCGTTTGGTGTACAATGTATTCCATGAGTGGTTCATCATAGAATGCTGTAAAATATTCCATCTCAGCCATGTCCTCACCTTGATTAGGGAAAAGGTTTGTAATCCCTACATCTGTATCGTCAAAGTGAGGAATATTAGGAATAAAATCGTCACCATCACTCCACTCAAGTACACCAGGCGTCCTGCGAGATGCAGATGAAAGACGGCGAGGAAGCGATGCATACCGGCGACCAGGAGCTGAACACCGTCTGCGAGAAGCACGGCGGCTACGTGCACGTGAGGTGGGTGCACGTAAGGTGGGTTCTGGTGAGGTGGATGGGGTGAGGTGGATGCGGGTGAGGTGGGTGCACGTGAGGTGGGTGCACGTGAGGTGGGTGCACGTGAGGTGGATGCACGTGAGGTGGATGCACGTGAGGTGGGTGCACGTGAGGTGGATGCACGTAAACACGAGGGTCTTGGTCCCTCATGTGCTGCCATGCGGTAGCGCTTGGCTGGGCGAGATGCTGCTGACGCGACAATTTCTCGCCCAGTTACACCACTGGTACCAGCCACAGGCTCAATAAAACTGTGATCTGAGTCACTAAACCCAGAAAAGGAGTCACCTCCCTCTGACTCGTCATCCTCAAACAGATAATATCCACAGGAACTGTGAGGTCGTGGTAGAACTGGGGTAGAAACTGGGCGAGGAGGCAAGGGTGAGGGTAGAGGCCTCGCCTTGGCATGGCGAGAATTCTCACTCTCACTGCTGCTGCTACTATCACCCGACAACTGTGTATAATCCTCGTCGTTGTCAGAATCATCAAACACACTTTCCTCACCTTCAGAAAATAATTCGTGGGCTATTTGCTCTGGGGTGAGGGATTGCGTGGTGCGTGCCCGTGAGGCGTTTGACCGTGCGCTCGCCATGGTGACCGTCGCTAAACTGAGGCCTCCCAGGCCTTCGGAGCGTGAGCGGGAATTTTTTTCAAAATGGCCGCTGTTTACTATAGCCCGTGGGCAGCGTATGGGAACCCCAGATACCCGGCGGGACATTCAAATCGTGCGCGGTACCCATACACGTCATTTGATGTGAGGCGCAGTTTACTGGTAAAACGCCTAGCACATCATATGACGTGAGGCGCACTTTAAGGGTTAGGGGGTCTTCCCTGCTTCCACTCTTTGTAAATTGGAACTATGTTAGCCTTTTTCCACACATCAACTACAACTCCTGTAAACAGGGATGCCTGAAAAATCAGTTGAAGAGGGATGCTGAGCTCAGGTGCACATTCTCTCAGAACCCAAGGTGAAACTCCATCTGGACCAACTGCTTTGTTCTTATTTAGCTCTTTGAGCATTTTTTCCACTTCATCTCTAGACACCTCTATGTGCTCTATGTTGTTCTCTGGAATTCTTATTGTATCTGGTTCCCTGAAGATTTCATTTTGCACAAACACACTTTGGAACTTTTCGTTTAATGTTTCACACATTTCCAGTTAAGTTGTACTTAACTAGTTGTACTTGCGGGTGTTGAACTTTGACTCTTTGTCCCGCTTCTCGATTGTCAATCAACTGGTGTACAGGTTCTTGATCCTATTGCACTCTATTGCTGTCCTATTGATCCTGAAGGCTCAAGAAGGACATTGAACTGTGACCTATTGATCCTGAAGGATCAATAAGGTTCAGGAGTGCAATTGGATCCCATCTTTAGGCTGCAACTTGCATCTCACATTTTTACATGCCTGCTTCGGGTTGTTGTGTGTCCCTTTTTGTTTCTTAGGTCTTCGGGTGTTGGCCCACCTCAACGACTGGCTAGTTTGGGCTCCCAGCCGGTCTGTTTGTCTGCTAGCCAGGAATCTGTTTTTTCTGTGGGGAGCCCCTACGGCTCCCTGGAGCTTATCGGGCTAATGTATGTTATGTTAGACCGGGACACTAGCTATGGAGTTCAGACCTACCAGGGACCAGCGCCAGAACCTGGCCCCTTCAGAGAGGTTTCAGGGAGCAATGGCCCTGGAAAACCCCATATGGTTGGGGGTTTTCCTTATCTGCCATCGACCGGGGTTAGGCACCCAGAAAGGTAGGCGTAACAAAACAAACCCACATGGTAGAAAACTACAACAAACCGAACAGAGAGGTAGAAAAACTCCCTACAATCACAAGGAAAACAATCAAACAATCACTTTACTGCCGCGCCGGTTGTCCGCGCAGCCCTCCCCTCCCCGGGAGGGGGGAGGGGGGGGCCCCGGACCTCACCGCGCCGGCTGCCGTAAGTTCGTAAGCTAGTGTCAACCGGGATACACGCTTCTCTGGCCTCAAATTCCTTGGCGGTGTTTGCCTCGTGTGGTGTTCTCTGCTGTTTTTGTGGTTTGCGGTGGCCAGGAGTATTTCATCAGTGCCGGGGCTGCATGCGTCTAGGGGTTCCCTTCCCGAGGCGCCCTGTGAGTACTGCCCTTGCGTGTCAGGGTTATCTTCTCTGGGGCGTTCGGGAACCGCTCCCGTAGAGGTTCTTGCTGCTCGGCATTTGCCTCGCCCTTGGGGCCAGCTGGGGCTTGGGCCCTTGTTTGGCCTTGGGTAGGGAGTTGGTGTTGTGCTGGTTAGGGCGCCAAGGTGTTGCGCTGCCTGCCACCTACGCGGCGGCCGGTTCCTGTTGCCTCTGGGGACGGTGTACTTTTGCAGGGTTTTTCTTTGTTTTATTTTCTTGCCTGGTGGGGGTCTGCATAGTGTGGCTATAGTTCCACTGGTAGTGTTTGGCGGCCCTCTGCTAGGCCCCCGTGCTTGTACACGTCCCTGGGGTTTTCAGTATTAATCTTTACCCTTGTTTTCGGGTTTTCTTAACCGGTTAGCAACACCTTGCCCGGGCTTCCCGTAGTTGCTAACCTACGGGCCCTGGAAACCCCTGTCTGGGCTCGGGGGACCATTGCATGTGTCTTCCGGGTACCAACCCGTCTTGTACGGGATCGTTGGTTGCTGTGCCTTTGTCTCTAGCTCACAAGGGACATGTTGAAACAGTTCAGCAGTGCTCATGTCCACAGATGAAGAACACTTTTTTCGTCCACCTACATATCTTCCGCACACACTCTGCAGTGCCAATCATCATGTCTGATTTATCAATCAACCGCATGTTGATATTATAGTCTAAAACACAGTGTGGCTTATATAGTTGGTGCGTTTGTTTTATGGCTCACTTTCCCACTGTTCACCATTGTTCCATCATGAATTGTTGTCAACAAGTTCACCTCTCGTTTGTCTTTCCACCGAACTGACAGAATTTGATCACATTTCCTTCTCTGACAATCACCAACTGCAATGTCGGGGTCAAACACAGGCATTTCCCTTCGTTGTGGCTTTACTGTACCAACCAATCCGGTTCTATTCTCTAGCAAGAACCGAGCTAGCAAGGGACTTGTATAGTAGTTATCTGTGTATAAAATGTGTCCCTTGTTCATACCACCGAGCCATGATGGTCTTCACTACACTACCCGAGAATCAATGTTCGTCGTTACCGGGAATGTCTACATCACTAGCCGAGTACAAAATCATGTGTAACACTTATCCTGTCTCACAATCACAAAGAACAAAAAATTTCCGGCCAAATCGGTTTCGTTTTTGAGGGAATGTACTGTTTGAATGGAACACGTACCTTGAAAAGTACGAGAGATTCATCAACCACCAGCTTCTGTGCTGGTACGTAAAAATTTCTGAATTTTCCAATAACATCGTTCATGTAGTGCCTCACTCGCCACAGTCTATCATCAGGTGTTCGGTCCTGAACACTTCCAAAATGTAAACACCTGAGGAGTGTCTGAAACCTGTCTCATGACATATATTTACCGAATAAAGGTGTTGGCACTGTATGGTCCTTGCTCCAAGAGTCACTTATTGCATGTTTGTGACAGTGCTTCATCAAAAAACAGAGTGCCAAAAACACGAACATTTCCGCAACTGTGGTATTTTTCCAACGCTGCAGTCGTGAAATTTCTGTGATTTCCCTCTCAATCAGGTAAGAAGCATGCAGGTTCGTTTGGTGTACAATGTATGCCATGAGTGGTTCATCATAGGAATGCTGTAAAATATTCCATCTCAAGCCATGGTCCTTCACCTTGATTCGGGAAAACGGTCTGTAATCCCTACATCTGATATATTCCAAAGTGAGGACATGTAGGAATAAAATCGTCACCACTACTCCACTCCAAGTACCACCAGGCCGTCCTGCGAGAAGATGCAGATGAAGACGGCGAGGAAGCGATGAATACCGGCGGCCAGGAGCTGAACACCGTCTGCGAGAAGCACGGCGGCTACGGGCACGTGAGGTGGGTGCACGTAAGGTGGGTTCTGGTGGAGGTGGATGCGGGTGAGGTGGATGCGGGTGAGGTGGGTGCACGTGTGGTTGGGGTGCACGTGAGGGTGGGTGCAAGACTGAGGTGGGTGCAGCGTGAGGTGGCATGCAGCGGGGAACGACATGTGGGTTGCACCGTGAGTGGAGTGCACGTAAACAGCAGGGTCTTGTCCCTCATGTGAAAAGTATGTGAGTGTGGCTATATTGAATAAAAATCCATGTGATGCATTAAACACACCATGTTCCTCACAGTGATTTAGTTGGACTCAGTTCTGGCCGTGGAAGATGTATAGGAATCGATCCATAATTTGTCCCTGTTCACCCAGCAGTAATTGGGTACTTGGTTGTTAACAATTGGCAGGTCATGTTCCAGGGAAAACTAATAGGGTAAGGCTTATGATGAGCTATAAGAGGAGGAAAGCTCTCAGCCTGTTAACATGAGTCAGATGTTGTACTCACCTAGTTGTAATTACCTAAGTGTAGTTACAGGATGAGAGCTATGCTCGTGGTGTCCGTCTTCCCAGCACTCTTTGTCATATAACGCTTTGAAACTACTGACGGTCTCGGCCTCCACCACCTTCTCCCCTAACTTGTTCCAACCGTCTACCACTCTGTTTGCGAAAGTGAATTTCTTATATTCTTCGGCATCTGTGTTTAGCTAGTTTATATCTATGACCTCTGTTCTAAAGTTCCAGGTCTCAGGAAATCTTCCCTATCGATTTTATCAATCCCTGTTACTATTTGTATGTAGTGATCATATCACTCTCTTCTTCTGTCTTCTAGTTTTGGCATATTTAATGCCTATAACCTCTCTTCATAGCTCTTGCCCTTCAGTTCTGGGGAGCACTTAGTAGCATGTCTTTGCACCTTTTCCAGTTTGTTGATGTGCTTCTTAAGATATGAGCACCACACAACCGCTGCATATTCTAGCTTTGGCCTAACAAAAGTCGTGAACAATTTCTTTAGTATATCGCCATCCATGTATTTAAAAGCAATTCTGAAGTTAGAAAGCGTGGCATAGGCCCCTCGCACAATATTCTTTATGTGGTCCTCAGTTGATAGTTTCTATCTAGAACCACCCCTAGATCTCTTTCTTTATCAGAATTCTTTAAAGATTTCTCACATAATATATAGGTTGTGTGGGGCTCGTGTTCTCCTATTCCACATTCCATACATGGCATTTATTAACATTAAATTCCATTTGCCAAGTGGTTCTCCATGTACTTATTTTGTCCAGGTCATCTTGAAGGGCATGACAATCATCTAAGTTTCTTATCCTTCCTATTATCTTAGCATCATCAGCAAACATGTTCATATAATTCTGTATACCAACTGGTAGATCATTTATGTAGACAATACACATCACTGGTGCAAGAACTGAACCCTGTGGTACTCCACTTGTGACATTTCTCCAGTCCGATACATTGCCTCCGATCACAGCCCTCATTTTTCTATCAGAAAATTTTTCATCCATGTTAGAAGCGTACCTGTCACTCCTCCATATTTTCCAGTTTCCAGAACAACTTCTTATGTGGAACTCTGTCGAAAGCCTTTTTTAGGTCTAGATAGATGCAGTCAACCCAACCATCTCTTCCTGTAATATCTCTGTTCGATCATAAAAACTGAGTAAATTCGATACACAGGATCTACCAGATCGAAAACCATACTGTCTGTCTGATATTATATAAATTTCTCTCCAGGTGTTCTACCAATTAGTTTTAATTAGTTTTTCCAATATTTTGACTATTACCCTTGTCAATGATACCGGTCTAAATTAACCCTTAACATGCTCGGGGTCTAATATACTGCTATCCGCACAGGCGCATGTCATTTTGAAAAAAAAAAATTTTTTTTTTTTGCTAATCTGTTAAGTTTCGTTCACTGATCACGGGAAAAATAAAAAAAAATTCTATTGTACTTACTTTTGTTGCAATAGAGCCGTAAAGTTGCATGGTGACGTCACACTCTGCATGTTCGCTCATGCAGTACACGCCCCAGAGGCGTTGCGCGGCGTCCCGCAACAGCCAGAGTTGCCACAAATATATTTTCGCGCTATTTATTTACAATGTCTAGGCGCATTTTATCCATTTATTTTGCACTAAATTTGTTTCAAATAATGTTTGAACATATTTTGTATCAATAATTGTTGCATATTTGAGTATACACAGGCGCACACATATGTTTTCAATTACGGCAATATAATATGTCATTACAGTCTATTATATTGTATGTTCTGCTTATATTTCTATATATTTACACACACGCACACGCTAACTGCTTATATGTTTACATATTTACACACTCGCACACGCTGTACACACTTTGCAGCACACTTAGAAGTTTTCTAGACTGTGGTAGTCATTGAAGCACTTGACAGCACATAATGGGATACCACACGTTTCACACCATGTTTGTACAAGCTTCCGTTTCTGGTCTCTACGTGTCGTTGTTTTACACACCAAGCAATCACGTTGGCCTATTGCACGCTTCCCAGCTGGTGGCAAATACTCGAGTCTGTGAGCTAGGAAGCCTTCAGTGTGAGCGAGGCGTGGAGTACCAGCATGCTGCAACAGTGGGTTTATGATGGGCCGCTGAATCCCTGGGACATCTTTTGCAAACTTTCCTAATAACTGTATTGCAGCATCAAATACAAAGTCACGGAAAGTGGGCTTACGTCCAGTCCTCACAAGGTACATGTTGAAACAGTTCAGCATGCTCATGTCCACAAGATGGAAGAACACTTTTTTCGTCCACCTACATGTCTTCCGCACACACTCTGCAGTGCCAATCATCATGTCTGATTTATCAATCAACCGCATGTTGATATTATAGTCTAAAACACAGTTGGCTTATATAGTGGTGCGTTTGTTTTATGGCTCACTTTCCCACTGTTCACCATTGTTCCATCATGAATTGTTGTCAACAAGTTCACCTCTCGTTTGTCTTTCCACCGAACTGACAGAATTTGATCACATTTCCTTCTCTGACACTCACCAACTGCAATGTCGGTGTCAAACACAGGCATTTCCCTTCGTTGTGGCTTTACTGTACCAACCAATCCGGTTCTATTTTCTAGCAAGAACCGAGCTAGCAAGGGACTTGTATAGTAATTATCCGTGTATAAAATGTGTCCCTTGTTCATCCACGGAGCCATGATGGTCTTCACTACACTACCCGAGAATCCATGTTCGTCGTTACCGGGAATGTCTACATCACTAGCCGAGTACAAAATCATGTGTAACACGTATCCTGTCTCACAATCACAAAGAACAAAAAATTTCAGGCCAAATCGGTTTCGTTTTGAGGGAATGTACTGTTTGAATGGAACACGTCCCTTGAAAAGTACGAGAGATTCATCAACCACCAGCTTCTGTGCTGGTACGTAAAAATCTCTGAATTTTCCAATAACATCGTTCATGTAGTGCCTCACTCGCCACAGTCTATCATCAGGTGTTCGGTCCTGAACACTTCCAAAATGTAAACACCTGAGGAGTATCTGAAACCTGTCTCGTGACATATATTTACCGAATAAAGGTGTTGGCACTGTATGGTCCTTGCTCCAATAGTCACTTATTGCATGTTTGTGACAGTGCTTCATCAACAAACAGAGTGCCAAAAACACATACATTTCCGCAACTGTGGTATTTTTCCAACGCTGCAGTCGTGAAAATTCTGTGATTTCCCTCTCAATCAGGTAAGCAGCATGCAGGTTCGTTTGGTGTACAATGTATTCCATGAGTGGTTCATCATAGAATGCTGTAAAATATTCCATCTCAGCCATGTCCTCACCTTGATTAGGGAAAAGGTTTGTAATCCCTACATCTGTATCGTCAAAGTGAGGAATATTAGGAATAAAATCGTCACCATCACTCCACTCAAGTACACCAGGCGTCCTGCGAGATGCAGATGAAAGACGGCGAGGAAGCGATGCATACCGGCGACCAGGAGCTGAACACCGTCTGCGAGAAGCACGGCGGCTACGTGCACGTGAGGTGGGTGCACGTAAGGTGGGTTCTGGTGAGGTGGATGCACGTGAGGTGGATGCGGGTGAGGTGGGTGCACGTGAGGTGGGTGCACGTGAGGTGGGTGCACGTGAGGTGGTGCACGTGAGGTGGATGCACGGGAGCACGTGAGGTGGGTGCACGTGAGGTGGATGCACGTAAACACGAGGGTCTTGGTCCCTCATGTGCTGCCATGCGGTAGCGCTTGGCTGGGCGAGATGCTGCTGACGCGACAATTTCTCGCCCAGTTACACCACTGGTACCAGCCACAGGCTCAATAAAACTGTGATCTGAGTCACTAAACCCAGAAAAGGAGTCACCTCCCTCTGACTCGTCATCCTCAAACAGATAATATCCACAGGAACTGTGAGGTCGTGGTAGAACTGGGGTAGAAACTGGGCGAGGAGGCAAGGGTGAGGGTAGAGGCCTCGCCTTGGCATGGCGAGAATTCTCACTCTCACTGCTGCTGCTACTATCACCCGACAACTGTGTATAATCCTCGTCGTTGTCAGAATCATCAAACACACTTTCCTCACCTTCAGAAAATAATTCGTGGGCTATTTGCTCTGGGGTGAGGGATTGCGTGGTGCGTGCCCGTGAGGCGTTTGACCGTGCGCTCGCCATGGTGACCGTCGCTAAACTGAGGCCTCCCAGGCCTTCGGAGCGTGAGCGGGAATTTTTTTCAAAATGGCCGCTGTTTACTATAGCCCGTGGGCAGCGTATGGGAACCCCAGATACCCGGCGGGACATTCAAATCGTGCGCGGTACCCATACACGTCATTTGATGTGAAGCGCAGTTTACTGGTAAAACGCCTAGCACATCATATGACGTGAGGCGCACTTTAAGGGTTAAGGGGGTCTTCCCTGCTTCCACTCTTTGTAAATTGGAACTATGTTAGCCTTTTTCCACACATCAACTACAACTCCTGTAAACAGGGATGCCTGAAAAATCAGTTGAAGAGGGATGCTGAGCTCAGGTGCACATTCTCTCAGAACCCAAGGTGAAACTCCATCTGGACCAACTGCTTTGTTCTTATTTAGCTCTTTGAGCATTTTTTCCACTTCATCTCTAGACACCTCTATGTGCTCTATGTTGTTCTCTGGAATTCTTATGTATCTGGTTCCCTGAAGATTTCATTTTGCACAAACACACTTGGAACTTTTCGTTTAATGTTTCACACATTTCCAGTTAAGTTGTACTTAACTAGTTGTACTTGCGGGTGTTGAACTTTGACTCTTTGTCCCGTCTCGATTGTCAATCAACTGGTGTACAGGTTCTTGATTATTGCACTCTATTGCTGTCTATTGATCCTGAGGCTCAAGAAGGACATGAACTGTGACCTATTGATCCTGAGGATCAATAAGGTTCAGGAGTCAATTGGATCCCATCTTTAGGCTGCAACTTGCTCTCAATTTTTACATGCCTGCCTCGGGTTGTTTGTGTGTCCCTTTTAGTTTCCTTAGGTCTCGGGTGTTGGCCACCTCAAAAGCTGGCGCGTTGGCTCCCAGCGGTCTGTTTGTCTGCTAGCCAGAATCTGTTTTTTCTGTGGGGAGCCCCTACGGCTCCCTGGAGCTTATCGGGCTAATGTATGTTATGTTAGACCGGGACACTAGCTATGGAGTTCAGACCTACCAGGGACCAGCGCCAGAACCTGGCCCCTTCAGAGAGGTTTCAGGGAGCAATGGCCCTGGAAAACCCCATATGGTTGGGGGTTTTCCTTATCTGCCATCGACCGGGGTTAGGCACCCAGAAAGGTAGGCGTAACAAAACAAACCCACATGGTAGAAAACTACAACAAACCGAACAGAGAGGTAGAAAAACTCCCTACAATCACAAGAAAACAATCAAACAATCACTTTACTGCCGCGCCGGTTGTCCGCGCAGCCCTCCCCTCCCCGGGAGGGGGAGGGGGGGGCCCCGGACCTCACCGCGCCGGCTGCCGTCAGTTCGTAAGCTAGTGTCAACCGGGATACACGCTTCTCTGGCCTCAAATTCCTTGGCGGTGTTTGCCTCGTGTGGCGTTCTCTGCTGTTTTTGTGGTTTGCGGTGGCCAGGAGTATTTCATCAGTGCCGGGGCTGCATGCGTCTAGGGGTTCCCTTCCCTAGGCGCCCTGTGAGTACTGCCCTTGCGTGTCAGGGTTATCTTCTCTGGGGCGTTCGGGAACCGCTCCCGTAGGGTTCTTGCTGCTCGGCATTTGCCTCGCCCTTGGGGCCAGCTGGGGCTTGGGGCCCTTGTTTGGCCTTGGGTAGGGAGTTGGTGTTGTGCTGGTTAGGGCGCCAAGGTGTTGCGCTGCCTGCCACCTACGCGGCGGCCGGTTCCTGTTGCCTCTGGGGACGGTGTACTTTTGCGGGGTTTTTCTTTTTGTTTTATTTTCTTGCCTGGTGGGGGTCTGCATAGTGTGGCTATAGTTCCACTAGTAGTGTTTGGCAGCCCTCTGCTAGGCCCCCGTGCTTGTACACGTCCCGGGGGTTTTCAGTATTAATCTTTACCCTTGTTTTCGGGTTTCTTAACCGGTTAGCAACACCTTGCCCGGGCTTCCCGTAGTTGCTAACCTACGGGCCCTGGAAACCCCTGTCTGGGCTCGGGAGACCATTGCATGTGTTCCGGGTACCAACCCGTCTTGTACGGGATCGTTGGTTGCTGTGCCTTTGTCTCTAGGTGACAGTCGCCATTTACCTCCGTCATGCTGCCTGTTGGGTCCCTGACACCTTGACCCGGAGTCTTGCGAGAGAGTTTCTCTGCTTGTTCTCCAGTACTCCTGATGTTATTACTGTTCAGAGTACAGGCGGCATCCGTGTTGCAAGCTAGGTTAGGTTGCTGCAACATGCTAGGTTGGTTTCCCACTCGGATGCCCCGAGGCCGCCCCGTTTTGGTTCGGTGCTGTTCGCCCTCCTCCCTCCCTGTTCCCGGTTCCGGACTGTCTGCGGGTTTCGGGGTCGGGGCGGGGTTTAGTTGGGGCAGAGGCTCGGGCGGTTTTCGGGGGCTGCCCCATTCGGGTTGGGGGACGGAGGTTTTAGAGCCTGTTCCTCACCAAGGCTTCTGGGGCTTACCAGCGGCCCATTTCTTGCTGCCTTTCCCATGGACTCTTTCTTTTCTTTAAGGGCGGAGGGCTTGGAGGACGGCTCTGCCCGGGGCCTCTGTTGCTGGTTCCCGGGGCTGTGGGGGATGCCTGCTAGCAGTTCTGGGGCGGTTTGCCCCTGCCGGGTTTTTCTGCTTTTGGGCGGAGTTTTTAGCCCATCCAGTCTGCTTGCTTCCCACTTTTGCTGGCGTGTTTTGTCTCTTAGCGTCAAGCACAGCCCCTGCTGGCGGCCATTTTCGTCTGCCTGTTTCCCGGCGTGGCCACCAGGGCGGCGTTGCGGTTTGTTTACATACGCCTGGGTGTGCGAGCGAGCGTCTGGGGTGAGTTTTTCACCCTTTTTCAGGGGGTTTTCTTCTCCTGTTGTCGTTTCTTTGCTTTTCTGGTGTTTTCTGCCCGTTACTGTTCCTTTGGTACGTTTGGGTGTTTATTTTCCACCGGGCTTCTGGGCCCATGGGTTTGGGCTCAGTGTTTCTGGCTGTTAGGCTTGCTCCCACACCTTGTCCCTCGGTTTTCGGTCTGTTATGACTGTTTCCCAGAGGGTTCTGTATGGGGGCTGCGCTTTGCCTTCTGTGGTGTTCTCCGCCGGCAATTGTGGTGGTTTGGCCTCCCCCTGGTTCGATTCTGGGTTCCTTTGGGTTCTTTGGTTTCGTTCCAGAGGTTTCTTCCTCTTGGGCCCCCTTTTGTGGGTTCAGGGGGCTTTGTTTCCTCATGTGACCTGGTTCTGCCTTCTGGGGTTCCGGGGTCTTCCTGGCTTGCAGACTGCTCTTTTTGGGTCTAGGCACATGTTGTGGTTGTGCTGGGCCTTTGAGGTTTTGCTGTCGAGGTGGGCCTTTTGATGCAGTTTAGTGCCTTCTTTGCCTGGCCGGTGTGGTGCTCTGCCCACTGGTCGGCAACTTGTACTTTACATTTACATTGTATGTACTCGCCTCGTTGTGCTTGCGGGGGTTGAGCTTTAGCTCTTTGGTCCCGCCTCTCAACCGTCGTTCAACAGGTGTACAGGTTCCTGAGCCTGTTGGGCTCTATCATATCTACACTATAAACTGTGTAGGGAGTCAGCCTCCGCCACATTGCTTCCTAATGCCTGGGTGTACGCTTGTGCATGTGTACGCTGTGTGTGTGTGTGCATGTGTATACATGTGTCATATCTTGTTTGTGTATATGTATATGCATAATGTGTATGTGTACTTTTTTTATTTTTTTTTTTCTCTGTTGGCGGGGTGCTGGGGGAGCAGCTTGCTCTATTGCCTCTCGCATGGTCCCGCTGTTGGTGGGCGCTTTGCGTCGTCTTCCGGCCTCTGGTGGCATCGGTGACGGCTTCTCCCCCTTTGGGGGGTTCAGAGCTGGCGGGGTGGGCTTCTTCCCCTGCGTTTCGTCGTGTCATCTTTGTGGGTACGTTGGACGTGGTCGGTCCGCCCCATCCTTCTGGGGTCCGGCTTCTGTTGGGGGCCGGGTGCCTGGATGGTGGCCCTGGACCTCCAGGTCACCTCTTGGCGCGTTCCTCCCCGGTTTTTCTGGGTCTGGCACGGTTGGTGGTGGGGCTTCAGGCTGGCTGCTTTTGTTGCCTGCCCTATTTTGTGCTGAGCACTTTGAATTTTTTTTTTTTGCATCTTTCCCGGATCTTGGTTCCCTGTCTGTGTCTGAGATTCGGTGTCTGGCCTACCTCGACGTCTGGCTGGTGTGGGCTCCCAGTCAGTCCGCATGTCTGCTCGCCAGGGGTGTGGTTCCTTCCAGATCGCCGGGTTTGGTGTCCTGGTGATCGGGAGGTTTTTCCATATGTTTCCATCCCGGGTTCGGGCCTGGTCCTTGTTTAGGGCTATTGGGCCACTCATTCTTTCCCTCCAGAAGTGTTCCTGCGGCTGTGGTCCCGCCTTCGGCGGTGCATGAGGCGGTCCCGGGTTGCTCAGTGGTTGCTTGAGCGGTTGTGCGGGAGTCTGAACTTCGCCGTGCTAGTCTACCCGCCGGGTCGGGTTTGGCTGCGGCGTCTGTTTTGGTTCCTTCGGGGATTTCCTTTCCGCCTCTCTCGCGATCGTTGGGTTCTCCCTCCGGGGGTCTTTTGTCGGTTGCTGCGTCACCGGCTTCCTCTTCGGGGTTTTTCAGGGTTCGGTGCCTTGGCGCCTTCCCGAGCCCTCGCTCGTTGTGTTCACGGACGCGTCGTCTCTTGGCTGGGGCTTTGTGACCAGTGCTCACCAGGCAGGCCAGGGACGGTGGGGTTCGTCCTTCCATCGGGCTCACAGCACGGTTCGGGAGTTCGCAGCTGTCTGGTTCGCGCTTCGGAGGATTCGGGTCGCTCGGGGATCGCCCTTTACCTCCGTTTGGACTGTACTCCAGTGGTTCATTGCCTGAACCGCGGGGGTTCTCTTCAGTCCTTAGCTCTTGGGGTTGGTCCCTGCGAGTGGTTCGTCTGCTGGATTCCCGGGGTTTGGCTCTCCGTGCGGTTCACGTCCGGGGAGTGTCCAACGTTCTGGCGGACGGTCTGTCTCGCTCCCCTGTCCACGGGGTGGACGGTCGACGACGACTCGTTCGTTGGATCTGCCAGACGTACGGTCTCCCAGATGTGGACCTCTTCGCGTCGGCGTGGTCTCGGCGTCTCCCGATGTGTGACGCCTTCCCCGACTGCGCAGCGTTCGCGGTGGATGCCTTTCGGCGGGACTGGTCTAGGTGGGGTTCCCTGTACCTCTTTCCTCCGGTCCAGCTGTTGCTTCGGGTTCTGGTTCGTTTGGAGACATTCCCAGGGAGAGTACTCCTTGTGGCCCATTGGTGGCCGGCCCGGCTTTGGTTTCCGGTGCTGTTGACTCGGTGCCCGAACCCGGGACGTTTCCCGCGGCTCCGCCTCTTTCAGCAGGTCGGTCCGATCTGGTACGGGGCTGGTTCGACCTTCTCCTCTGCTCTTCGCGTCTGGTCTTTTTGACGCGGGTGTATCACCAATTCTATGGTGATCAGGTGGCTTCGTTGATGGTGTCCCACCTGAGAGCTTCGTTTCGGCGACAGTATGGTTTTCCTGGCGTTCTTTTCGCCATTTTCTGGCTCTTTGTAGGTTGTCTTTTCTTTCGGATCAGGTTGTTTTGTCCTTTCTTTCTTGGCTTGTTCAGGACGGTCGATTGATGCCTGATACTGTCGCCTCGTCTCGTGCGGCGCTGGCGGAGCCGCTCAAGCTAGCTTTCGGGGTCGACGTTACATCCGCCCCGTTTCGTAAGCTTTCCTGTGCTATGTTTCACCTCCGGCCTGCTCATGCGCCTCCTGAGCCGTCCTGGTCCTTGGACCGGGTACTCTTCTATCTTTCCTCTCCTCGGTTTGTGGTGGCCCCTTCGGTTCCTGATTATTTTTCCAAGGCTTTGTTTTTGTTGGCGTTGGCCTCTGGGGGCCGGGTAGGGGAGCTTCATGCCCTCCTCCGGCGCAGGGGTTTCTGCTCTTTTGGTCCTGGGGGTAGGTTTGTCCGTTTGCAGCCTTCGCCTTCTTTTCTGGCGAAGAACGAGACGGCTGCTTTCCGGAGGGGTCCATGGGTCATTGATGCTTGGTTGGTTCGGCCGGGGGTGCATCATGTGTTGTGTCCAGTTGCGGCACTTCGCCGTTGCTTGCGCGCTTCGGCCGGTGTGGCTGGGGATGCGCTTTGGGTTGATCCAGTTTCCCTCGTTCCCTGTTCCAGGGTTCGGGTCTCCCAGGTTGTCCGCAGGGTTATTAAATCTAGCCAGCCTGCGGTCTATCCTCGTGCCCATGACGTTAGGAAGTTTGCGGCTTTGGCTGCTGTGTTGGTAATATGTCTTGGGCACATATTCGGGCGCGTGGTTTTTGGAATCGAACAGGGTCCTGGCCGCCCGTTATTTGGTGAACGTCCCTGCTCCTCGGCGTTCTTGTGTTGCTTTGGGTCGCAGGTTGCAGCCAGTTGTCTCGACTTCGCGTTGAGGAGTTTGTGGCCGCCGCCTCCCGGGTACATCCCCTTTTTTCCTTCTCTTTGGGTAATTAGCTCCAGGGAGCCGTAGGGGCTCCCCACAGAAAACCAGCGTTGAATGTAATGAAACGCCATTTTCTGGGTGAGCCCCGGAGGCTCCCTGGCTACCCTCCCTCCCGTCCGGTCGGCGGATTTTTCGCGTTGGTTGAAGCCTAGTTTCCGAACTGACGGCAGCCGGCGCGGTGAGGTCCGGGGCCCCCCCTCCCCCTCCCGGGGAGGGGAGGGCTGCGCGGACAACCGGCGCGGCAGTAAAGTGATTGTTTGATTGTTTTCCTTGTGATTGTAGGGAGTTTTTCTACCTCTCTGTTCGGTTTGTTGTAGTTTTCTACCATGTGGGGTTTGTTTTGTTACGCCTACCTTTCTGGGTGCCTAACCCCGGTCGATGGCAGATAAGGAAAACCCCCAACCATATGGGGTTTTCCAGGGCCATTGCTCCCTGAAACCTCTCTGAAGGGGCCAGGTTCTGGCGCTGGTCCCTGGTAGATCTGAACTCCATAGCTAGTGTCCCGGTCTAACATAACATACATTAGCCCGATAAGCTCCAGGGAGCCTCCGGGGCTCACCCAGAAAATGGCGTTTCATTACATTCAACGCTGGTTTTTTTTCTTAGATCGCCGGGTTCGGTTTCTAGCGATATGGCAGAAATCCCAGTTGGTTCCATCCCAGGTTTGGACCGGGTTGGACCTCATTTGGGATTCCCGGTGAGTGTCACTTTCCCTGCCACCTGCGGCCTTGCATTGGTTGTAGTCCCGCCTTGTGTTAGTGTTGAGGGGGGGCACGGGTGACTCTGTGGTTACACAAGCAGCTGTGCAGGAGTCTCCACTTTGTCCTTCTGGCTTACCTCTTGGCCAGAGTTTGGTTCAAGAGGCTGTTCTAGTATCTTCAAGGTGGCCCCTTTCACTGATCTCACGATTGCTGTGTTTGGACTCCTGTGTCACTGGCTAGTTGCTGCGTCACCGGCTTCCTTTTTGGGTTTTCCGGGTTCAGTGCCATGGTTCCTTCCCCCTCCCGAGCTCGATGTTTCCCGGAGGCCTTGGCTGTCGTTTGGGGCTTTGTGACTAGTGCTCACCCGTCCAGCCAAGGTCGTTGGTGCCCGCTCCTTTGTCGTGCTCACAGCACAGCGAGGGGGTTTGCAGCCGTGTGGCAGGTGCTGCAGAGAGTTTGGATTCCTTGGGGCTCGGTAAACCGCCTCCATTTGGACAGCTTCCTCATGGTTCAATGTCTCAACCAAGGGAGGTGTCTCTTCAGTCTGTGGCTGTTTGGGGCTGGTCACTTTGGGTAGCTCTTCTGCTGAGTTCTTGTGGTTTGGCCCTCCATGCCATTCACGGGCAGGAAGTGTCCAACGTCCTGGCCGACAATCTCTCTTGCTTCCTTCCTCTTCCATGAAGTGGATCATCAATGCCATTTCTTTACTCGAGTTTTGCTGGACATTCAGGCATTCGGACGTCGACCTCTTGTAAAGTCCCTATCTCTCTCCACTCTTCCTCTCCACTCAATACCCCAGCTCAACACTGCTACAGCTCAGCATGACCCCTCACTGAGCTACCGCGGGTACAAACTGAAATATTAAATGAGGAAACAGCAAGAATGGGGTTATTTATTTAAACTTATAATTAAAACTCATTAATAACACTGCCATCACCTTCCCAATCTAACATACCTGAATGTGTCTATCACCGATCCCTCAGGAAGGCAAGGAATCAATAATCATGAACTCCCGGGCAATAGGAACTTCGGTAATAAATTTTGGGAATTAGTTTATTTAATTTACTTTGCTTATTTAGGTCCAAGGGCAACTTTAATATCCATTAAATGGAGGAGAACAGGAGGATTTCCAAATACCACACATATATATATTGCATATAGAAACTGTTCAACATTAATAACAAAAGGGACAGAGATAACTAAACGATCAAAAACCAATTAATACTTTATTTTATTTAACACATACATTGAAATCGAATGAACATATACCCTACTCTATTATCCCTAAGAGGCAAAATGGATATCTACCGAGGACATGAATACTCAAGTGCACAATACCTTAAAACCGCACTTAGGCCAAGATGTTGATGGCTGCCCTCAGCCCCTTTGATGCCGGACCGAGTTCCCACCCCCAAGCACTCCCAGAACACACTACTGAATTTTGTTTCACCAGCTTACCAGTGGAAGGATTGCTCCTCCCACAATCTAATACAGCCCCAGGGCTTCACCCATTATTTTTGGCTACACCCAACCATTTAAAACTACGCCTGAGGTCTGGCTCTCCAGGGCCAATAAGGACTTGGCACTTATTTACTGCCAATCACCTTCTGTGGGGTTTTCTATTTTGCTTTCCCAACTGCAATGCGTACGTTGCCAATGTACATGTGGCAGACACTTCACAAGGCTGTCGGAATCATCAGAGAAAATACGAGAGCAACCGTACAGGGCCTGGGAGCAAGGTGAGTTAAAGTCCTTGAGGGTCTCTTCTCAGACTAGCCTCACCTGGTCCTGGTCAACATTGATCGTTGGAATCTCCTCAATGATTTAACACTTTAAGGGACTCCTAGGGTCCTCATCACATTTATAGTTTAGTGAATAATAGGCAACTCGGTGTTGAAGACACCTGGAGCTGAAGGCTTGAGTAAATAGTTGGCAGTATTCAGAATGGTTCAACGGAAACACAGCATAAAGCTTAACTTATAAAGCTTAAGTAAAGCTTAACTTATAAAGCTTAACGCATAAAGCTTAAGTTAGTTTATTTACTAACTTAACCACTAATACAAAGGGTGCTTGATTTACTTTAGGTTGGCGTCAGAAAGGCTATGGTTGGTTGCATTAGCGAGACTCTTAACGTATGGCTAATCAATTCGGATCCACTTGTGGAGAAACACCTAACTTAACACAGTTGACAGCCAATCATTAACACGGCAAACCTAACTGCCAGTGTGCAAAGGGATCACAAGAGTTCCAACCAAATACTCGGGTAATGATGCGCAATAAATCACAATGGCACTGTCAATGGGACAGGTAATAACATGCACAATAATAATATCACACAATAACTAAATGTGAGGTGTATGTGAAGCTCACATTCATAGACGAGTGTAATGTCGTTATACCACACAGATAAACACGCATGCACCGTCGAGTGTCTAGGCCTCCACCTATACCTGGGTCAGGTATAAGAAGGTGAGAACTGTGGTTGATCCCTCAGATCAACACAGGCAGACACAATAATACAATAACAAGATCTTGTACTTACAAGTAGGCTACCTCTCTTATTCACTCACTCACTCAGGCACATTTATGCAAGAACTCGTAGGTGGCCTGACAGCTGGTTTCACTCGTTTTCACGTGAGACCATTGGCGACAGGCTTTCCCACAAACCCTACTTGACACGGAGGGTACTCGCAGGAGGGCGCGCTGTATGTCAACAGACACACACACACACTTGATGGCACTGGCGGTGAGTAAGGGTGGTGACGTCACGTAGTGCAGTGAGGCAGGGCGACTGGTGAGTGGCGGCGGGCAGCGGCTGATTATATGGTACCAAGCGGTACATTGTGGTAAAAGTCACACACAGATTCACTTACGCGGTGGCACTACTGTAGTTCACTCTAGGTTTCTCACAGACGATCTGAACTTGTCACCGGGGTTACCTGATACCAGTCAGTTTCGCTCTGGTGATTTGTCACTAGGCTTTAAACAATATAGTCACGATCACGATTCCGGGCGAGCATTGGTATATCGAAAAGATGCTGAGTTTAACTTGGCGGTGCCCGCCAAACACACACCGAAACTACGACGTTGGTACAACGTTCGAACAAGTTTTATCACTTCCTAACCAGTTATAACAACAAATATAGCAAGTTGTAACAACGTTCTAATACGTCATAAACACGTTAAGCCAAGGTGTAACAACTTTATTACAAGTTGTAACAAGCGGAAAATAGAGACAGTTTTGGTTTGTGTTTCCAGGGTGAGGAATGAACGGTGTTCAGTCTATTGGCCGATAGACAGAACAGGACACGTCCACTAGCTTTGAACTTCCTCACGTGAATACCCTTGCCAGCGGCTGCAGGGCATCTCGTGGGACACAATACAAGGGATTACAATTTGACCAATGGCATTGCAGCAAAAGAGCTGGAACCAGTCATATTGATCATTCCATGATCAGTAGCAGAGATGACATCATGAACATGTCATGGTTATTATTCTCCATCGCGCCGGTTGAGGCTGACCTCAGGGGTCAGATCTGTCGCCTCGCTGGCATCCCCTCTCTCTCTCCCACGCTTCGCACCAGCCATGTATGGCATTGATGCTTAACTTCCCTGTATCTACTCCCTGCCTGGACATATGGCGGCCTCCATATTATAAACGTATTCCTGGTTAAGTGGGCATCCTGGAGATACCCAACATGACAGTTTACTATCCAGGGACAAGAGAGATAGGGCTTGTGCACGAGATCGGTGCACTGTGCACTGCAATGAGCCATTCAAGTCAGCTGTGGGATAATCTTGAGAGACCATCCTCTCACACTTTCCATGATCTGCCTGAAGGTACGTGAAATTCTCGAGGATTGAGTCTGATCTCCCCAGCTATTCGAAGGGGACAAGGCGCCTCTGTAGTGGACCACCCGAGCCTGGGACACATCGGAGCAATGTTTACAAAAACTGATAAATTATGTTCAAACCTGTCTCTAAGATAAAAGGTAGTGATATTTGACTCGCCAAGTATGGGGGAGTGGGGAACGGGTGAGAAGGAGGGAGAGAGGGAATCGCTGGGGAATGGAGAGGGAAATGGTGTGGGGGAACGTAGGCACCAAGAGGACCAAGCTAGCAAGACCACCCTCAGGTCAACCTCTTGGCCCTTGACAAATGGGTGAAGGGGGGAGAGTAGGAGGGAATCAGCCGTTACACTCTGTGCCAGCGTAGTCTTGGCACCTGCCTCTTTGAGCGGCGCCATTCTCCAACTGCGAGACCTCACGGTGGATGCCTTTTACAGTAATTGGCCTGGTTAGGGTGGCATTTACCTCTTTCCTCTGGTCCAGCTGTTGCTTCAGATTCTGGCAGGCTTTGAGTCTTGCAAGGGGAGAGTGATTCTTTTGGCTCCTAGGTGGCTGGCCCAGCCTTGGTTTCAGGCACTGCTTGCTCAGTGTCCGGACCCCAAGCATCTTTCCATGGCTTTGCCTTTATCAGAGTGAGTGACATGCATCGCAGGTTTGGCCTTATCTCCTGCTTTTTGACACACATTTATCACAATTTGTGTCATGAATAGGTTGCTGGTTTCTAAGCATCCCAAATGAAGTCTTTTCAGCAACAGTGTGGGGTTCTTGGCGGTCTTTTCACTTTTTTTTATTATCTTGTTTTCCTTTCATTTCTTACCAGGAAATGTTTTGTTTTGAAAAGTTGTTTTGTTCTTTCTTTCTTGTTTTTTTTTTTCCTTGATCGACCTCTTGTGATGTATACTGTCACTTCTTATCATGCAGCATTGGCAGAACTGCTTCAGCTCGCATTTGGGGCTATCATTCTTCAGCCCTGTTTCACAACAGGGCTGAAACTTTCTTGCATATTTTGCCTCCGGCCTGCTCATATGCCACCTGAGCCTGCCTGGTCTCAGAAAAAGAACCAGTTTTTTTTTTCCTGATCATTTCATGATGGCCGCTTTGGTTCAGGATTGCTTTGGAATGCTTTGTTTTTGCCTCCGTTGGCCTCCAGTTGTTGGGGGGTGAACTTTGTGCTCTTCTCTGGCACTGGGGTTTTTCATTCCTTTGATCCTGGTGGTCTTTTTGTTAGGTTGCAGCCGGCTCCTTTTTTCTGGCGGTAAATGAATCTGCGGGCTTCTAGAGGGATCCTTTAGTTTTTGACACTTAGTTGTTTCAGCCGGGGGTGCACCATGCACTGTGTCTGGTGGCAGTTTTATTCTGCTGCCTTCGGCATGCTGGTTCTATTTCGGTGGTCTCATTGTTCCAGTTTGGTTCCCTGTTCCAGGGCTCGTCTGTCTCAGGTTGTCCACAGTGTCATTACAGCTCACCAGCCTGCGGTCTATTCTCGTGCTCATGATATTCGGTTGTACTCACCTAGTTGTGCTTGTGGGGGTTAAGCTCTGGTTCTTTGGTCCTGCCTCTCAACCGTCAATCAACTGGTTTACAGATTCCTGAGCCTACTGGGCTCTTATCATATCCATTTGAAACTTTGTATGGAGTCTGCCTCCACCACATCACTTCCTATTGCATTCCATCTATTAACTACTTTGACACTGAAAAAATTCTTTCTGATGTCTCTGTGGCTCATCTGGGTACTAAGTTTCCACCTGTGTCCCCTTGTTCATGTTCCACCTGTGCTAAAGAGTGTCTGTGTCCAACCTATGTCTAGAAAGAGAAGGCATGACAGTTGAGTGGACAGCGCTTCGAATTCGTAGTCCTGAGGTTCTGGGTTCGATCCCCGGTGGAGGCAGAAACAAATGGGCAGAATTTCTTTCACTCTGATGCACCTGTTCACCTAGTAGTAAATAGGTACCTGGGAGTTAGACAGCTGCTTCCTGGGGGTGTGTAACAAAAAGGAGGCCTGGCCAAGGCCTCCTTTTACCTCCTCCTGCAAGGATGCTAAGCCTCGAAATCATCTCAAGATAACCTCAAGATAACCCTGTCAGTTTCCCTGAGAATTTGTAGGTAGTTATCATGTCTCCCCTTACTCTTCTGTTTTTTCAGGGACGTGAGGTTCAGCTCATTTAGCCTTTTCTTGTACCTCATACCTCTTAGTTCCGGGACGAGTCTGGTGACATACCTCTGAATCTTCTCTAACTTTGTCTTGTGTTTAACTCAACCCGTCCTCGCAAATTCGTATAGTCAATATTGACTTATTAAATAAGTGCATAGGTGACATACTTACCATAATAGTTTCCCTTGAAAATCTTCATAGAAAACACCGACCTTACCTAACCTACTTAGTATGTTATGATAAGCATCTTATTGCTTCGTAATTACAATTATTACCTAACCTATACCTATAATAGGTTAAGTAACAATTGTAATTACGAAGGTATAAGATGCTTATTTTAACATACTAAATAGGTTAGGTAAGGTCGGTGTTTTCTATGAAGCTTTTCAAGGGAAACTATTATATTTAGTATGTCACATATGCAGGTAACTAATAAGTCAATATTGACTATACGAATTTGCGAGGACGGGTTGGTTTAACTAGGTATGGACTCCAGGCTGGAGCTGCATATTCCAGGATTGGTCTTACATAAGTGGTATACAAGGTCCTGAACCATCCTTACATAAGTTTCTAAAGGCAGTTCTTATGTTGGCCAACCTAGCATATGCCACTGATGATATTCTTTTGATGTGGGCCTCTGGGGACAGGTTCGGTGTGATATCAGCCCCAGCTCTTTCTCTCTATTTGACTCTTGCAGGATTTCACCTTGCAGATGGTATCTTGTGTTCACCCTTCTGCTCCCTTCGCCGAATTTCATTACTTTACACTTTCCCGAGTTGAACTTTAGTAGCCATTTTCTAGACCATTCCTCCAGTTTGTCCAATTCGTCCTGTAGTCTCTGTTTATCTTCATCTGTCTTGATTGTTTTCATAATTTTTGCATCATCAGCAAACATTGAGAGGAATGAGTTTATACCCGCTGGAAGATCGTTTACATATATTAGAAACATAATGGGTCCAAGTACAGAGCCCTGTGGGACTCTGCTGGTGACATCTCCCCATTCTAATGTCTTCCCCCTCACAATTACTCACTGTTTCCTGTTGCTTAGATACTCCCTTATCCAGTGGAGCATCTTACCTTTTACTCCTGTCTTTTACCTCCTGGTTGTGCGCTGCTCTGGCTGCTGTTTTGGTACTATGTCTTGGGCCAATATTTGGGCATGGGGGTTTTGTCAGTCTACCGTGGTCTTAGTTGCTAGGTTTCTTGTTAATGCTCTTGTGGCTCTGGTGTGTGTTGTGGCCTTTAGTCTCGCCTTCGACTTAATACCTGCGGTGCTGCTAGTGTTCATAGGCCATCTCTCCCTTCTCCTCTTTGAGGGCAAACAGGGAACCTGGCCTCCTCCCAGGTTCATACTCATGGTCCCCTGTAGGGAAAAAAAAAATCTTTGCAACTGATGACACTCAAGTAGTATGGCACTTAACACTTTTGCCCGACGGGGACGATTCCAATATGAACGACTTAGCTCGGAAATTGATGTCATAATACTGGAAAGAGTATGTGTGTTCCAGGAATAGTGGGGATGGATACGCGTCGCCGAACCCGTCTTGGGGTGGGTTCCTGCGCTCGCCAGGAATGCGAAAGTGTTAATCAGTATGATAATTTCAGGAAGCCCCAGGGTCTCGCTATGATAATTTCAGGAAGCCCCAGGGTCTCGCCCAGGAATTGGCGTTTCATTACATTCAACTCTAGTTTTTCTAAGATTGTTATTGATAGGGAGATTTTGTTAGAAATTTGTATGGAATGTTATTAGCATCTCTAGTGAGTGGTTATTGATTTATATGATTATTACTTTTACAGGGATACAGTGCGAAGCATGCATCCTCGGGGGAAAACATCATTGCATTTAAGGCTTCAATAACCAAAGAAGATGATGCTTTCACAGGCTCTCTCCTATCTTATGATGAGGTCTCTATTTGGGCCACAGAGCGATGCATTCCACTTGTACGGGAAATTACGTTCCAGGTGAGTTTCTGTACTCTGTTGACACATGGAATTAAACACACCAGCATTATTAGAATTGCTAATTTGCTTATGGATATTTTACATTTTAAGTCAATATTTTCTACTATCTAGAGGGTGAAGAAACATGTTGGGATGCTCCCGGATGCAGGTTCGAATCCTCGTCACGGCCCTTGTGGATTTGTTCATTTGATGCACGACGTTAGTGTGATCTCTGTGTGTAGTGAAGAAACACTAAATCACTTAATTTTTTCATTTTATTTTGACATTCTGTCAGCTGTGTAGCATAAGAATATGCACATGGCACAGAACACAGTACAGTACAACCTCGATTCAACGTACCCCGAT
>WNGS01164858.1:49093140-49114190 GCA_020271785.1 Procambarus virginalis
TACATCCGATACAGTTCCATCTTTAGCATCCTCTTGCCTAAAATATAAACAATATACCAACCCGTCCTCGCAAATTTAATAAGTCCAATTGACTCTTAATATGTGCATAGGTGACATACTTAACATATAGTTTCCCTTGAAAATCTTCATGGAAAACACAGACCTTACCTAAACTCTGTTAGTATGTTAACACTTTCGCGTTCCCCGTGAATGGCCCACTATACCCCCCTAAAGGGTGATCCCGACGTGTGGGCCTACGGCGCGTCAGCAAAAAATGTTTATAATCTTTTCAGGGTGGTGAGCTTAATTTTCGCGGTATGTATTTAAATTTGGTATCATTGTGTTCGTGAGAGAATGCTCTAGAGTAATATATACATAAATTGTCACCAAATCCACATGAGAACCACACCGAATAAGAAAATGTGGCGTTCGTTAGCCGTGAGCGTCAAACCGGGCATCAATGTTTACGATGTTTTTATGTTTGCCAACCCCCTAATTGTTATTCGTGGTTTATTTTGGTATCATTGTGACCGCAATAAAATTCCCTACACGGACATATGAATAGGAACAATAAATAATGGTGTCGCCCCGCACGCAGGAATGTGGGAAGTTGGCTGAGGGTTACACGCTCCAGCGCGCCCAGCTACAACCACAACTGAAAAGTTTATACTCTGCACATGTTTGTGACCCTCATTTTCGATGTACGTGTTTTATTTTTGTATCACTGTGTAGCTAATGAAATGTTCTATAAGAGCATATGCATAACATTTCACCAAAGCTAACATTACGCCACCACCAACCAAAGAACTGCGCCCTTTGTTTGGCGTTAACGCTAAACTCTGCTAAACTCTCCCGATATGTTTCTACTCTCATTGTGTTTATCAAGTCCAAACTTGTTGCATATGGTTTTGTTTGGTATCACTGTCATCGCAATAAAATTTCCTACACAGACATATCCATAAAAGTGAGTCACATGGGCGTGCCTCACCCCCAAACACCCCCAACGCGTCGATGCCTCACCCGCCCATACACCCATTTCCACACCCGCTACACCCAATACACCCGCCAAACAAAAATATATTCCAATGGAAGTTTTTGTGCTACATTGTTCATTTTGGTATCAAAATACTCGCAATAAGATGCACTATGTAGACATACCAATCTGAACACTAAGAACCGGAATATATATAGAAGTACCCACAGCAAAGTATGAAGAAGTAATAACTTCACAATGATGAATACAAAGTGTTTGTACTTACCCACGATGTGATGATGGAAGGTCAATAAGTTGAGCAATTGGTTATCCACTCCACCTGCTTCAGGAAAATGTCCCTGAAGTTGCTCAACAGATGTTACGTTAGGTGGAGTGGATGGTTGCAGAGGCGCTATTTCTTTGCTTTCCAAAATACCCTCTTGCGATGGTATTTTGTGTAGCATGGTGTGGCACATAGAGCAACTCCACATGTCTTGCACTGATACATAGTCTTTCCTAATTCCTGACTTCATGCAAACACGACACCGTTTCCGTTTAGCAATTTTCACTATAGCATGGGTCAACCTCTTGTTTAGCCTATCCTCTGAATCAACAATACGGGGATTCTTCACAGGTGGAGGACTAGGTTCAGGTTCAGGTTCAGGTGTTTCAGTTTCAGGTTCTGTGTCTGATGAGGATGAGTCTTGTGCTGGGCGTGCAGGACGATGAAATAAAGGACGCCTCACTCCAGATGGGCCAGGTGTTGCCAAATCGTCAGAAGGAACTTGGTAATCATCAGCATGTGGGATAGGGCTTTCAGTGTCAGGCCACTCATCCAGGTCCCACCTCAACAGGGCCCATATTGCCACCTCATGAAACTGGAGTAGGGTCAATTTCTTGGCATCATTTGTGTACATCTTGTACAACACATAGGCATTGTGTATAGCCATCTGAAGGAAATAAAATGTGATCTTCTTAGTCCACTTATGTGATTTCCTGGTGAACCTGTAATATTTGACCATTTGGTCGAAGTGATCAACACCTTTCATGTTGGTGTTGTAGTCGCAAATGGCTGTTGGTTTGTTCACTGTTACAATCTGAACTGTTGATGATCCGTCACGTTTCTTCACTCTCTTCCTTCTTTGTACTTCTTGTGTGTCAGCATTATGACAGTTTGTGATCAATGACACCACTCTTTTGTCTTTCCATAGGATAATGAAAGTGTTGTCCTTGCGCCTGAAAATAGTTTCATCAACAGCGAATTTACTTTTTGCAAGTTGTTGCAGATCTTTTGGGGCGCCACGCTGCAATCTCAGTGTTCCACAAGTGTACACACCATTTTCCCTTAGCAATTCAGTGAGATGGACAGAGTTATAGTAATTGTCCATGTAAAGATGATAGCCCTTGTTCAATAAGGGTTGCATAAGGCCCATCACTGTCTCCACTGTTGTCTTGCCAACTCCACTATACACTTCAAAATCAATAATATATCCAGTCCTTGCCTCAGCAAGCATGTACAACTTTACCCCATACTTATCAGGTTTATTTGGGTTGTAAACCTTGAAGGATAAACGACCACGCCACGACATTGTACCTTCATCCAAACTGAGTGATTTATTGGGAACGTAGTATGTGCCAAATTTGTTGGTAAAATAAGTAATGATGGTGCTCAGTTTTATCATGCGGTTCTTGTTGTTTGGGGGAATTGCAAGCTGGTTATAAGTATGAAAAAACTGGCCAATATGTTGATATCGTTTTGCAGTCATGAAAATATTGAAGGTCCTCATATGCCACAACAGGGTTGTTTGCCAGTACATTCTCATTGTTGGGAGTCGTGCAATACCCATCAACATTGACAAACCCAAATACCTGGCCATTTCCTTCACTGATACCTCTTTCCACAACCTCATGGTGCGCCTGGAAGCATTCTGAATAAATTGTCTGGCATACCTGTTTGTTTCCACTGTGAGAAATTGAATGAGGGCACGAGTAAAAAATAATTGTATAAATTGCAGGGCGGTGATTGGCACTGGGACAGTTAGGCCTGGTGTGGCAGTGAAACTGTCTACAATTGGTGGTGTATTGTCAGTAGACCAGGCATCATCGGGAATAGGCTGTTGAAGACGTCCTGCACGTCTCCTCATGGGTGGCTTGGGGCGGCCCCTCATCCGGCGCCTCATCCTCACTCCCCTCGCTACTCTCCTCAGTCGAAGAGTCATCAAACTCATCAGACGTCACTGTCCCCTCATTATCACTACTATAATCACTCTCACGTTCTTCCCCTTCAACATCTGCCTCCACATCTGACAAACGATCCAACAAATCAGAAAATTTACTGGGGGTAAGCTTCACATTCCTGAACGCTTGGTACAGCTCACTCAACTTATCCTCTTTGGTGGTTTTTCTATCTTTCTTGGGCGTAGAAGTGCTCTGTCCTTTACCACGATCCATGTTTTCAAGTAGTAATGGGTTTGCAAGACACGGGAATGAAGAAAGACGCCTAAACGGGCCAGAGAGGTGCACAGGTTCTGGACGCGGGAGTGCAGTGATCCGGTCACGCCAGATGTAAACAAAGGACTAGGCCGACCGCATGGCGTGACCCAGAATGCCATGCAGCCTATGGAGGATTGTGGGAAAACAATGGCGCTCATTTCCAAAAAAAAATGAAGATCGGATAGTAACTTTTTTTTTTACAAATTTTTATATCAAGCGACGCATATATGCGTCGTTGGAACCTATTCAGTAGAAAAATGAGTGACGAACTTTTCAGTCAGTGGAACGCGAAAGTGTGAAGACAAGCATCTTATTGCTTCGTAATTACAATTATTACCTAACCTATACCTATAATAGGTTAAGTAACAATTGTAATTACGAAGCTATAAGATGCTTATTTTATAAGCATCTTATAGCATCTTATTGCTTCGTAATTACAATTATTACCTAACCTATACCTATAATAGGTTAAGTAACAATTGTAATTACGAAGCAATAAGATGCTTATTTTAACATACTAACAAGGTTAGGTAAGGTCGGTGTTTTCTATGAAGGTTTTCAAGGGAAACTATTATGTTAAGTATGTCACCTATGCACGCAACTAATAAGTCAATATTGACTTATTAAATTTGCGAGGACGGGTTGACAAATATACAGCTGATCTTAGAGGAGGGTAGAGTTGGGGCACAAAATCTACTTTAAAATATATTTCAATAAGTGTATGGTGAAACATAGTAAAATAGTTTTTTCCACAAAATATCCTTGTAAAATAGGGGCGTGTCCTATGCGAGGTGCGTCTCTTGCGTCAAGTACAGTAAATATGTAAAAAATATCAACTCCCACCTCACTCCTGACTCGGGGTAATTACTCCATGAAAGCTTGTGAACTGTGATGTTCATCACAGTTCACCAGACTTCCTCGCTCTACAGCCAAAGTAAGTCATATAAATTGCTAATCAAATTTTCCCATGATCAGGTGAATGTATTTTAATAATATTAGGAGGAAAAATGTTGAACGTTTTTCCCTGCACACCAGGGCGTTGTCTTGTATACACCGGCCTACACCCCAAACTTTAAGATTCAGATTTTGAAGCTTCGCTGTAATATAAAGGTCATGCCAAAGGAAATTGATAATTAACATTCTAAAAGTTATGTTCAATTAATTTCAGAATGCTGAAGAATTAACAGAAGAAGGGCTGCCTTTCCTGATACTTTTCCATGCTCCAGATGATACTGAGAGCATGAAGAAATACTCGGCACTTGTGCAAGCAGAACTCACTGATGAAAAACGTAAGTGAGAAGTCAGATTTATTGTATAAAAATCTAAATGTTAGATGAGAGAGAGGTGTGTATAATAATATGCTGTGTAGTTGCATTTTTGTATTGATACAGTAGGATAAAATTTCTATGAGTGACTATGAAAACTATTAATGCATATTTGTGAAGTGACGATGTAGAACACTTAATAATACAGATGAAAATAATAAGGTGAAGGGATGTTTTATTCGTGGTTTTATATTACATGGCTAAAACCAAGGGGAATTAATTACCTAAGGACTGGATGGATATTTCCATTCTTTCTTTATATGGTATAGAGGTAAAACTGTTGCAGTAGTATGGGAGCATCATTAGCTGATTGGTCTCTCAAGTATGAGAGCATTAGTGGAGGCTGTGAATTGAGTGCATGATTAGTGTAGATAATTGTTCTGGAAGGTGAAAAACACCAGAGTTGAATGTAATGAAATGCCAGTTTTTGGGTGAGCCCCGGAGGCTCCCCGACACCCTCCCTCCCTCTGGTCGGCGGTTTTTATCATTCGAGAACAGGGTGGTGGCAGCCCGGCTCCCCCAGGCAGAAGAAAAGTTTTCTTCAAGAAAGTGCCTGACCAACCAGGCTGTGGTGGATATGTGGGCCTACAAGCCACTCCAAACAATAGCCTGTTGGACCAAGCTCTCATCACAAGGGCCAGACTTGGGGTGTAGAAGAAATCTCAGAACCCCATTTAGGTATAATCCAAGTACAAAATCACAGGGGGGGGGGGTTTTGCTATAGATGCTAATATTTCTTAAATGGTGGGAGCATAACTGACCCTGACTGACCTATGACATTAACATATCCTCCATGTGTCATCTTGGAAAGTTGGATGAGATTCACCCCAAGCCTCTGGCCTACCAACCTTGAACAGACAGGCAGACGTTCTATTATATCAATTAAGGTGTAATCTTATCCCCCCCCCAAGTATTTTTAGTATTGCATACTAATAATTCAATCTCATTATGTACGTACTGTACAAATTAGTTGCTTGTGGTGTAGCATATTGTGACTCCACCACACACCAGTTGAACAATATTGGACCTGGATCAATCCCTGTGCCAGGAGGGGAAATTGGGGTGTTGATTCTGTTTACATAATAGTTGTATACAGATTGACAGATTGTATTACAAGGGATGCTAGGTGGATTAGGCTTAAAGATGAGCTGTGGGATGGAAGAGCTATAAGCTTAAAACAAGAATTATAATTAATGTTCTCCTGTATACCAAAAAACGTGACTGGGAATAATGCTTGTGTTTATGTGGACAGAAAATGTGAACTTCCTGACAGCAGATGGTGTACAGTTCGCACATCCCCTTCATCACTTGGGCAAGTCCAAGAAGGACTTGCCACTCATTGCTATTGACTCCTTCAGGCACATGTATCTCTTCCCGGGTGAGTTATTAAAACTAACTGATTTAATAGTTGTGCTTTAGAAAATAAACTGCATTCTTTTCTTTTTTTTTTAACAATTATTAAGACTTTAGCATATACCTTTAACCTTTACATTTGTAGTAGATGGATTTGTAATGTGATCACTGCATCTGTTGCTGATGGTTTTATAAAGTAATAGCAATGTCTTCTCACCGACACAACAACAGGATCAAAACCTACACTTCTGTACAGTATTTGTGTAGTTATTGTAAAGATTTACACCAAGTTTTTCACTCTCTCCTGAGTGGTTTATCAAGGTTTGACTATTTGGTTAGGACGAGACTTACATCTCAACGACTAATACAGTTGCTACCCAGGATCCAAGTCCTTTTATCCTTCTTGACTTCCTGACCATGTCACCTCTGTTCCCAGCTGCTGATGTACCCACATGGATGTCTTCCATGGAATTATGATCAATTATCCTTTCTGACATCCTGATATTCTGAGAACCTGAGTTGTTATTAATAATGGTATACTCAGTTCTCAGAATATCAGGATGTCAGAAAGAATAACTGATCATAATTCCATGGAAGACATCCATATGGGTACATCAGTAGTTGGGAACAGAGGTGACATGATCAGGAAGTCGAGACGGATAAAAGGACTTGGATCCTGGGTAGCAACTGTATTAGTCGTTGAGATGTAAGTCTCGTCCTAACCAAATAGTCAAACCTTGATAAACCACTCAGGAGAGAGTGAAAAACTTGGTGTAAATCTTTACAATAACTACACAAATACTGTACAGAAGTGTAGGTTTTGATCTGAGGGTTTTATTCCTATCAGCTGTTATAGACTAATTTCTCACCATCTGTGAGGTTGGTGTAAAAGGCTTCTCCCTATCACATGTCTCTCTTGTAGATGGCTTCTCTCACAACTTATTTCTGTTAGGACAATTGTATTCTTCTATTACGCCTGCATAAGTTATAGTTTTGTCTTAACACCATCTTGTCTTGTCTTTTGTCTGTGCTGCTGTTGTAGATACAGTTAGGAACCTGTGCTGCTGTTGTAGATGTCATCATGTCTAGTAATATTGTCATGTATGGAGGATATTGTAGTAGTATCAGAACAGTCTTCTACTGTATAATGTATAGTATTTAATACTATTTTTCTCTTATGTGAATATCCCAGTATAAATTGCCAGCTTTCATTTGGAAAGCAAGAATATTAACTTATCTGATTATAAAACATTTGAAAATACATAATATTTTTTTATTTTCATAATATTAACTGTGTAAACCAGATTACAGCGAGGCATATGTTCCTGGGAGAATGAAGTCATTCTTAGCTGACCTATATAGTGGAAAACTTCACCGGGAGTTTCATTACGGTCCTGATCCAGAAACTACAGAGGACCCTGCACAGGTGTGTGTATTTATCATTCAGTAGAATTAAGATCAAATTTCCACATCTCCCTTAATTGTTTTCATGCCCCACTGTGACATACAACCCCCTTCCCAACTCTCAAAGAAACAGGCAAACAAACAAACATCACACTACCACCACCACATTGCTTGTTTGCGCAGCCCTCCCCCTCCACCAAGAGGGGGGGGGGAAACCCGGACACCCCGCGCCGGCTACTCTCACATCTAAGTTTGGAGGCTGAGCATCAACACAAAACTGCCGACTGGAGGGAGAAAGGGTGCCAGAGAGCACCCTACATAACCAAAGATAAGTAAAAGAGGGATATACCCAAAAGGCGGGCGCGACACGCTCCTCAACTCGAGTTGCGAGTTACGTAACTCGAGTTACGAGTTACGTAACTTGAGTTACGAGTTACGTAAGACTCCTGCCTTACGTAACTCCTGCGACACCTGGTTTATGCTTCTATATTGTTACCATTTTCACGTTCTCGCTCTTCTCGGTGTGGTTGTGCCAGGCCTCGGGTTTCGGTAGGTCAGGTGGGTCTTGGTGCCACTTTCTGAGCCGGTGCGTCCTCCGAAGGCCGCCTTCGTCTGGTTGGCGCGGTGGTCGCTTTGTGCGGAAGTCTGCTTCTCGGAGGTCGCGTCGGCCCTTTCATAGGGCACTCCATAAGGCGAAGGGGAGGAGGCTGGCTCTGTTTGCCCATGCTTGGTTCTATGATTCGTGGGCTTTTCACATCGTCTCTTCCGGCCTTTGGTGGCATTGGGCGGCTCCGCCTCCAGTCGGGGGTTCAGGGCTGGAAGGGCAGAGTTCTTCCCCCGTCTCTCTGTATTCACCTAGTTGTACTTGCAGGGGGGTTGAGCACTGCTCTTTTGGCCTGCCTCTCAACTGTCAATTATCATTTTTGTTTTCCTCTCTCCAACTGCTCCCCCCCCCCCCTAGGAAGCAGCCTGTAACAGCTGTCTAACTCTTAGGTACCTATTACTGCTAGGTAATAAGCACATCAGGATGAAAAAACTCTGCCCATTTGTCTTTGCTATTGCTGAGGATCGAACCCCAGTCCCCAGGATTACGAATCCTGAGTGCTATCCACTCAGCCACCAGGCGTCTGTCAGGTCATCTTGCAGTGGGTTCGCTTAGGCGTGGTCGAAACGACTTCGTCCCTTAAGTGGGTTTCTTGCTTGTTCCCAGCTCCAAAACGGGACTGTGCGGATCTTCGGTTCATTCTGGACTTGTTCTGACTGAACCGTTGGTTTCCTTGCCCCTCCTTTCGGATGACCACTCTGTTCCAGGTCCGGCTTCTTAAGCCAGGTTGATTTATTTGTCTCGGATTTGGGAGGTCTCTCTGGGTTCTGGCGTATTGTGTAGTTACTGTTCTCCTCCATTGTAAAACAATTTTTCCCATTTTCTCTCTTGGTTAGATAGCATCAGTGAGCCACCAGATGCTCCTCCAGAAAACTGGTGTAGAATATAATAAACATATCTTTCTGGTAGAGCCATGGTGGCTCCCCGATTCCCTTCCTCCCTACCAAGTACAGTATGTTGGTTCATGGTATGTCAGATCCAGACTTGACTTGTTGCTGGTGCTCTTTAGCACTTTAGATTCTCTTTTAGCTCTAGGTTCTTTAGGTGCTCTTTTAGTTCTTTACGTTCTCTTTAGCTCTTTTTCCAAGTTTGACCGAGTCCCCACTCTATTTTTTGTTTAAGGAACTTTTCAAGGCTGGTGGTTGGTGGTTGAGCCTGCTTCATTTGACTCTTACTTCTCTATATAGTGTGCAGATTATTTGTATTAGCTTTTGTTCAGGGACATCCACTCATGTGTGTTTACAACACTATTGTAGGTGGCCACCATTCCTTTGGCTGCACTCTGGTAATTGTGGACTTCATGTCGAGTTTCAGTTCTGGGTGTTGGGCTGCAGACCTTGTGCTTCCAGACTGTGTTACTAGGCTAGTGTGTCCGAGTGTCATTCCTGGGCATTGTGCCCAGTTGTTTTCATGTAGTAATCTTCAGTTCCCAGATGGCATGACTGATGCTTGCTGGGCTGTGTGCCTTGGCACTGGAAAGTTTGTCCCTGGGCCCAAGATTTTCTTTGCTTCAAACGTTTGTAGTTATGGGTTTGGGCTCAATTGGCTTGCCTTGGCCCCGCCGGGTGTTTTGGCAGCTCTCTTGCTTAGCTGTGGCAGTGAAGTCATTTTTGTGTGGACCCAGAAACTCATACCTCTGGTGTTCTTGGGTCTGGTGGCCAGTTCCCAAGGCTGTTTACTCAGGTCTTTTATGATTGTAAACTTATCCGATTTATATCTATTGTTTCGTGTTTTTTTGTGCTGATATATTAGCAACTTGCAATTTCTCCACTTGTTATACCCCCCCTTTCAGTCAGTTGTCCTCCTCCACCTTAATCTTTGCCTTTCCAGAGTGTGGCAAATAAGTGGAATGATAATTAAGTGTTCTTAATCTCTTCATATGGAAGGTTTCCACGAATTAGCCTTGTCATCCTTCTCTGAATGTTTTCTAAAGAATTTGTCTGTTCTTTAGTAACAGTGACCAAATTTCATAATGTAATTGGGCTTAATATGTCAAGATAAAGTGAAGAATAACATTAGTTGCGTTACACTGAGAGTAATCACACTAATGTGACTGCATCAGTGAGAAAATTCGTGGAAGCCGTGATGAGGCTTACTGTGGGTAATCCTCCTCACGTGGGACTACCCACCACTAGGTTCAGATCCTCATCACGGGTCCTACGGATTGTTTCATTAGTTGTGTTAATACTACCATTGTGTAGTAAATTCAGAATCTACTTTAAAGTACTTATTACATTTACCTCCCATTTCTTTGTCTATCAGTTACCTAAACTATCATTTTTCAGTGGGCCAGTTGTCACCCTCATCTTTGTTTTATATATATATGAAAAAAACACACTGTTCTACTTTTTCTTTTATGTAAGATTGAAGACAAGTCTCAAACGGACGAGACAAACGTCAAGAAGGAGAAGCCCACCACGCCTCCGGAGTCGACCTTCAAGAAGCTGGCGCCCTCTAAGAACAGATACACGTTACTTGATAAAGATGAACTGTAAGAGTAAGGCATCAGGAGTAATGTTTAAGCTTTCAGATATTTTAACTTGGGGTCATTTTGTGCTTTTAGGGAATACTTGCAATTATAAATCACTGGGAATAATGCCTAAATAATTGATAATTTATTAAACACATTGGGTTTGCTTTAATAAAGGTTAGGGGTTAGTTAATTATTAATCTACACGAGGATAAGAATGACCAAAAGTGATGTTGACTGTATCAGGTATTGTGGAAAAAAAGGATTTTAAGCATGTTAAACTTGTATGAGAGGAACTAGGCACTTGTTTATAATTTAATTACAAATGACATGTACAAAAGAAGTTTTCAATCAAAACTGATGGATTGGAAAGAGCAGAATAAATGATGGTAGTCTTTTGAAAATATTATGTTTGTTTTCATAAATCTTTTCTAAACTGCAATTTGTCGTTTGGGGTGTGAAAAGTTTTAGAACTGTTGGAAATTGTTGACATTTCCAGTATTTGGAAGATGTTTATATTAGTGAGTGATAGTTGTTGCAGCTTCATATTTTGATACATATTATGGTGTGTGAAGATGTGTCCACGTGTGGATGTGTCCGCGTATGGATGTGTCCACGTGTGGATGTGTCCATGTGTGGATGTGTCCACCTGTGGCTGTGTCCACGTGTGGCTGTGTCCACGTGTGGCTGTGTCCACGTGTGGATGTGTCCACGTGTGGATGTATCCACGTGTGGATGTGTCCACGTGTGGATGTGTCCACGTGTGGCTGTGTCCACCTGTGGCTGTGTCCACGTGTGGCTGTGTCCACGTGTGGCTGTGTCCACGTGTGGCTGTGTCCACGTGTGGCTGTGTCCACGTGTGGATGTGTCCACGTGTGGCTGTGTCCACGTGTGGCTGTGTCCACCTGTGGCTGTGTCCACCTGTGGCTGTGTCCACGTGTGGCTGTGTCCACGTGTGGCTGTGTCCACGTGTGGCTGTGTCCACGTGTGGCTGTGTCCACCTGTGGCTGTGTCCACCTGTGGCTGTGTCCACCTGTGGCTGTGTCCACGTGTGGATGTGTCCACGTGTGGCTGTGTCCACGTGTGGCTGTGTCCACCTGTGGCTGTGTCCACCTGTGGCTGTGTCCACCTGTGGCTGTGTCCACCTGTGGCTGTGTCCACCTGTGGCTGTGTCCACCTGTGGCTGTGTCCACCTGTGGCTGTGTCCACGTGTGGCTGTGTCCACCTGTGGCTGTGTCCACCTGTGGCTGTGTCCACCTGTGGCTGTGTCCACCTGTGGCTGTGTCCACGTGTGGATGTGTCCACGTGTGGATGTGTCCACGTGTGGATGTGTCCACCTGTGGATGTCTCCACCTGTCCTGCTCTCATCAACATTGACTCACCTCCTCTAAATCATCAATGACATTATCACTGTTTTATTTTGTTTATTATTTTTAAAGATTTTTTTTTTAAAGGAAAACAACACACACAGTACATATACCCAACCTGTGGAGAAGATTATTGTGGAAGAAGAGATGTCTCGCACTTGCATCTTTCTCCAAGACCTGTGACAGCCTTCTTTGTGACGGACTCTTGACATATATTGACACTTGAGTGACAAACACAGTCTGTTGTCATTACTGAATGTTACCACACTCCTCTCCTCTCTCCCCTGACTTGTGCTCTGTGTGTCTGGTGACTACTGACTGTAGTCACAATGTGTCTGGTGACTACTGACTGTGATCACAGTGGGTCTGGTGACTACTGACTGTGGTCACAGTGTCTGGTGACTACTGACTGTGATCACAGTGTGTCTGGTGACTACTGACTGTGGTCACAGTGTGTGTGGTGACTACTGACTGTGGTCACAGTGTGTCTGGTGACTACTGATTGTGGTCACGGTGTGTCTGGTGACTACTGACTGTGGTCACAGTGTGTCTGGTGACTACTGACTGTGGTCACAGTGTGTCTGGTGACTACTGATTGTGGTCACAGTGTGTCTGGTGACTACTGACTGTGGTCACAGTGTGTCTGGTGACTACTGACTGTGATCACAGTGTGTCTGGTGACTACTGACTGTGATCACAGTGTGTCTGGTGACTACTGACTGTGATCACAGTGTGTCTGGTGACTACTGACTGATCACAGTGTGTCTGGTGACTACTGACTGTGATCACAGTGTGTCTGGTGACTACTGACTGTGGTCACAGTGTGTCTGGTGATTACTGACTGTGATCACAGTGTCTGGTGACTACTGACTGTGATCACAGTGTCTGGTGACTACTGACTGTGGTCACAGTGTGTCTGGTCACTACTGACTGTGATCAGTGTCTGGTGACTACTGACTGTGGTCACAGTGTGTCTGGTGACTACTGACTGTGGTCACAGTGTGTCTGGTGACTACTGACTGTGGTCACAGTGTCTGGTGACTACTGACTGTGGTCACAGTGTGTCTGGTGACTACTGACTGTGATCACAGTGTGTCTGGTGACTACTGACTGTGGTCACAGTGTGTCTGGTGACTACTGACTGTGGTCACAGTGTGTCTGGTGACTACTGACTGTGGTCACAGTGTGTCTGGTGACTACTGACTGTGGTCACAGTGTCTGGTGACTACTGACTGTGGTCACAGTGTGTCTGGTGACTACTGACTGTGGTCACAGTGTCTGGTGACTACTGACTGTGATCACAGTGTCTGGTGACTACTGACTGTGGTCACAGTGTGTCTGGTGACCACTGACTGTGATCACAGTGTGTCTGGTGACTACTGACTGTGGTCACAGTGTCTGGTGACTACTGACTGTGGTCACAGTGTCTGGTGACTACTGACTGTGGTCACAGTGTGTCTGGTGACTACTGACTGTGGTCACAGTGTGTCTGGTGACTACTGACTGTGGTCACAGTGTCTGGTGACTACTGACTGTGATCACAGTGTCTGGTGACTACTGACTGTGGTCACAGTGTCTGGTGACTACTGACTGTGGTCACAGTGTCTGGTGACTACTGACTGTGGTCACAGTGTCTGGTGACTACTGACTGTGATACCAGTGTGTCTGGTGACTACTGACTGTGGTCACAGTGTGTCTGGTGACTACTGACTGTGGTCACAGTGTCTGGTGACTACTACTGTGGTCACAGTGTGTCTGGTGACTACTGACTGTGGTCACAGTGTCTGGTGACTACTGACTGTGATCACAGTGTCTGGTGACTACTGACTGTGGTCACAGTGTGTCTGGTGACCACTGACTGTGATCACAGTGTGTCTGGTGACTACTGACTGTGGTCACAGTGTCTGGTGACTACTGACTGTGGTCACAGT
Source organism: Procambarus virginalis (assembly GCA_020271785.1). Taxonomy (NCBI): domain Eukaryota; kingdom Metazoa; phylum Arthropoda; class Malacostraca; order Decapoda; family Cambaridae; genus Procambarus; species Procambarus virginalis. The sequence goes on from WNGS01164858.1 coordinate 49,107,061, forward strand.
GTGTCTGGTGACTACTGACTGGTCACAGTGTGTCTGGTGACTACTGACTGTGTCACAGTGTCTGGTGACTACTGACTGTGATCACAGTGTCTGGTGACTACTGACTGTGGTCACAGTGTCTGGTGACTACTGACTGTGGTCACAGTGTCTGGTGACTACTGACTGTGGTCACAGTGTCTCTGGTGACTACTGACTGTGATCACAGTGTGTCTGGTGACTACTGACTGTGATCACAGTGTCTGGTGACTACTGACTGTGATCACAGTGTGTCTGGTGACTACTGACTGTGATCACAGTGTCTGTGACTACTGACTGTGATCACAGTGTCTGGTGACTACTGACTGTGGGTCACAGTGTGTCTGGTGACTACTGACTGTGATCACAGTGTCTGGTGACTACTGACTGTGGTCACAGTGTGTCTGGTGACTACTGACTGTGGTCACGTGTCTGGTGACTACTGACTGTGATCACAGTGTCTGGTGACTACTGACTGTGGTCACAGTTGTCTGGTGACTACTGACTGTGATCACAGTGTCTGGTGACTACTGACTGTGATCACAGTGTGTCTGGTGACTACTGACTGTGATCACAGTGTCTGGTGACTACTGACTGTGGTCACAGTGTGTCTGGTGACTACTGACTGTGGTCACAGTGTCTGGTGACTACTGACTGTGGTCACAGTGNACAGTACAGTACAACCTCGATTCAACGTACCCCGATTCAACGAATCTCCGGCTAGTTCGCACACTTTTCAGGCCGGATTTACTCACCCTGTTCGACGAACAATGGTTCGCCGAAGCGGGGGATGTTCGGATTTGCTTACGACGTCGAGACAGAGTTCACAGACTGGTGGAAAAGTTTCACATTCTATCACAGATTACAATTATTATTCCTTCATATGACAAGTTCGATCACACAAGTGGACCACACAAGTGGACCACACAAGTGGACCGCAATGTGGTCCACAAGTGGTCCACAATCTTACGATGTTGGGACAGAGTTCACAGTGGTAGAAACTTTACCATCCCATCACAGATTACAATTAATATTCCTTCATATGACAAGTTAGATCACACAAATGGATCACACAAATGGACCACACAAGTGGACCACACAAGTGGACCACACAAGTGGACCACACAACAAGTGAATCATATGAACCAAACACCAGCCAGAATGGTCCACAAGAAGTGACACATATTAACCAAACACCAGCCAGAGTGGTCCACAGAAGTGAACGACTGAGTTTCAATGATTTTCGTTCACCGATTTGTGGCACACGTATCATTGTAAATTAATTTAAAGGCTGAAGCGTGAATAGCTAGCTAATATGTTGAAATCTTCTTATACATTTTCTGTGATGAAACAAGACGAGTGAGGGTAGACAGATAAGGGAATACTGTACAGTAAACTTCACTTTACAGTGAGGTTTCACTCACTTTCGTCTGTGTTGTCATAGTTCAGTGACCCATGACTTTGAACGTTTCACATTAATAAATCATTTCTAAAACTGGTGTTTTAATAACTCTCTATTATCCTAATTAAACTAAACTAAATAAGACCAAAATATGCTGTAATAAGGTAGATATCTCCTATTTGAGAAATTGTTCACGTTATTTGCAGCACAACTCCAGCACGAGTAGACGGGTCTAATCCCTGTCCATACACCATGCTTGTTGTGTTGTGTTCGATTTCGTCGCCACAGTTCAGCGATCTACGGCTTCGAAATAATAAATTAATAAATTAGTTCCAAAGTATTTTTTATAGCTCTTATTACCGTAATAATGTTGCTAAACTAAATATGTAACCCAAAAATATATAATTTGATGTAAATTGAATATTTGAGAGAAATTGAGAGAAACATATGCTACTGGAAATCGAACACAACACCAGGCGGTGTTTTGTTCGATTTCGTCGCCACAGTTCAGTCAGTGACCTATGGCTTCGAAATAATGAAATAAATAAATCAGTTTCAAAATAAGTATTTTTTATAGCTCTTATTATCGTAATAATGTTGCTAAACTAAATACATAACACAAAAATATATAATTTGATGTAAATTGAATATTTAAGAGAAATTTATGTTACTGGATCAGGCTTAAACACCAGCCAACTGAAGGGTGTGCGTATAGACTTAGTCTGCGTTCGTACAGTATGCACCCAGTGCCCTTAGCTTTGTCTGCGATTGACGTACAGTATTTATCGGCCGGTGGAAGAATAATTGTGGAATTGACCATTTTTTTACTACAGCTCTTTGGTTATAAAACAAAATGTCTCAGGGGCTTACTAATAGTGCCTTATTAATGCCAAAAACGAAGCAATATTTTGCAACAACTAGTAGCAGAAAATCAACCAGCACGAGAACAGCCGTACCCAGCACGAGAACAGCCGTACCCAGCACGAGAACAGCCGTACCCAGCACGTTAACAGCTGTACCAAGCACAAGAACAGCCGTACCCAGCAAGAGAACAGCCGTACCCAGCACAAGAACAGCCGTACCCAGCACGAGCACAGTTGTACCCAGCACTGGTACAACAGCCGTACCCAGCACAAGCACAGTTGTACCCAGCACTGGTACAACAGCAGCCAGCACCAGCTCAGAAGCAGCTGAACTCACAGCAGCAGCGAGCACCAGCAAAGCTGATGCAAACATATAAAAACATCGTGTGCAACATGAACAGTTAGAACAAGTGTTAAATTTAAGTGTGTACTCAGTGTTAAAATTAAAGTTGCAGTAATTTTTGTGTACAATAGTTTTCATAAACTGTATTGTAGTACTCAACATACAGCAGAACTACTTTTAATCAACACAGTGCTAACGGCATAATGCACTGCAGTACGTATTTACTGTAGAGCATTCACAACTTCACAAAACTTCAAGATGGACATAACTTCAACAATAAGGTTAATTTATGAATTACAGTATTTTTTAGTAGAGAAGTAATATATAGGTAGAGTATGTAATATGATAATGCATTTTTATTGTGTACAAGAAAAAAAAAAGACTGACACAAACGCCTCCTGAAGGTCACCTCTTGCAACGAATCCAACGCTCCAACAAACTGGGGTTGGTCCCATATAGTATGTTGAATCGAGGTTGTACTGTATACTAAAAATTCCATGGAAAAACATACATATTTAAGCATTGGTTCACCTCAGTCCCTAATTAAACTCATGCTTGGGAATGAGTAGTCTTTAATTGTAGAGCTCGATGAGATACAGTATGGACTCGAGTTAATGACCTATATGGGGCTGTAGCCATGTCGTTAAATCCGGAGGTTTTAAAATGTTGGTAACTGTTTAGAGATATTTGGAAGAGCAACAGGATGGATGAATGGGTAACTGGCCGGCAGGCAGGCGGGAGTGTGGCTGGGCGGATGGATTGGTTGCTGATTGGCAGACAGGCAGTGTTGATGGATTGGTGGTTGACCAATCCATCCAACTCAGGTGGTGGGTAGGTGGCTGGCAGAGTGGGCAGGCAGGTGGGCTTGATGACTAGCAGGGTGGGTAGGTGGCTGACTGGCAGATAGACAGGCAGGATAAGCAGGATGGGTGTTTAAGACAGGGTGGGTGGATGGGTGAATTGGAAAATTCCACAAGGGTGTTAATGAGGGTTCAAACCTATGCACCGAGTCTTCCCAGACACACATTAGTCAACTAACTCTACCACAATATGGTCAAAAGAATTGGAACCCGGAGTGCTACTCCCGTCATGAGTCCCGAGGCTTCTACGTGAGGCCTCGGGGAATGGGTTAATTGTGTGAACCCCAGTTAGGCTTCAGTAGAAGCCTTGGGATCCTCGTGAGGACAGTAGCACTCACAAGACAGATGTGAAGTGCATAGTATATGGGGAGGAACTTTGCCTTGTCAGGTGCTGCCAGCAACTGACTAGAATTTGTAGTGCTATAAATATTTAAGTGTTCGGACATCAAGTTTCATGTTACATCCTTCATTTTGGTATCAAATTGTGCGCATTCTAAAGGCGCTTAATTTGAAACTATCCCGAGGTCGAACGGATAAATAATGAATTTTATATAAATATTTTGTAGTGGACGCGAGTCCTATCCAAAGTCAGGATTCAAGAGAAAAAAAATGGACATGATACGTGGCCAAAGTGAGCGATAGTGCTAACCAGCATACATAATCCATACCGGAAATGTCATACAGTATTTAACAACTGTGTTACCTTTAAGACACATTCATTATCTAAATTAAAACTGCTCCTAGAAATTTGAAAGGAATGTTAAACTTTCATCCACCAATCACCCATTTGCAGTGCGTAAATGACAACACCACCAGAGCGCTGTGATGGTGTGCCACCACTGGGTGCATCACCCTAGTGGCCTGATGTGGCAACACAAAACATCACATCCAGAAATACAAGTTTCACATCCTGTATAGCAATCCTCTTGCCTAAAATATAAACAAATACAACCCGTCCTCGCAAATTTAATAAGTCAATATTGACTTATTAAATATGTGCATAGGTGACATACTTAACATAATAGTTTCCCTTGAAAATCTTCATGGAAAACACCGACCTTACCTAACCTTGTTAGTATGTTAACACTTTCGCGTTCCCCGTGAATAGGCCCACTATACCCCCTAAGTGATCCCGACGTGTGGGCCTACGGCGCGTCAGCAAAAAAATGTTTATAATCTTTTCAGGGTGGTGAGCTTAATTTTCGCGGTATGTATTTAAATTTGGTATCATTGTGTTCGTGAGAGAATGCTCTAGAGTAATATATACATAAATTGTCACCAAATCCAACATGAGAACCACACCGAATAAGAAAATGTGGCATTCGTTAGCCGTGAGCGTCAAACCGGGCATCAATGTTTACGATGTTTTTATGTTTGCCAACCCCTAATTGTTATTCGTGGTTTATTTTGGTATCATTGTGACCGCAATAAAATTCCCTACACGGACATATGAATAGGAACAATAAATAATGGTGTCGCCCCGCACGCAGGAATGTGGGAAGTTGGCCGAGGGTTACACGCTCCAGCGCGCCCAGCTACAACCACAACTGAAAAGTTTATACTCTGCACATGTTTGTGACCCTCATTTTCGATGTACGTGTTTTATTTTTGTATCACTGTGTAGCTAATGAAATGTTCTATAAGAGCATATGCATAACATTTCACCAAAGCTAACATTACGCCACCACCAACCAAAGAACTGCGCCCTTTGTTTGGCGTTAACGCTAAACTCTGCTAAACTCTCCCGATATGTTTCTACTCTCATTGTGTTTATCAAGTCCAAACTTGTTGCATATGGTTTTGTTTGGTATCACTGTCATCGCAATAAAATTTCCTACACAGATATATCCATAAAAGTGAGTCACATGGGCGTGCCTCACCCCCAAACACCCCCAAACGCGTCGATGCCTCACCCGCCCATACACCCATTTCCACACCCGCTACACCCAATACACCCGCCAAACAAAAATATATTTCCAATGGAAGTTTTTGTGCTACATTGTTCATTTTGGTATCAAAATACTCGCAATAAGATGTACTATGTAGACATACCAATCTGAACACTAAGAACCGGAATATATATAGAAGTACCCACAGCAAAGTATGAAGAAGTAATAACTTCAAAATGATGAATACAAAGTGCTTGTACTTACCCACGATGTGATGATGGAAGGTCAATAAGTTGAGCAATTGGTTATCCACTCCACCTGCTTCAGGAAAATGTCCCTGAAGTTGCTCAACAGATGTTACGTTAGGTGGAGTGGATGGTTGCAGAGGCGCTATTTCTTTGCTTTCCAAAATACCCTCTTGCGATGGTATTTTGTGTAGCATGGTGTGGCACATAGAGCAACTCTACATGTCTTGCACTGATACATAGTCTTTCCTAATTCCTGACTTCATGCAAACACGACACCGTTTCCGTTTAGCAATTTTCACTATAGCATGGGTCAACCTCTTGTTTAGCCTATCCTCTGAATCAACAATACGGGGATTCTTCACAGGTGGAGGACTAGGTTCAGGTTCAGGTTCAGGTGTTTCAGTTTCAGGTTCTGTGTCTGATGAGGATGAGTCTTGTGCTGGGCATGCAGGACGATGAAATAAAGGACGCCTCACTCCTGATGGGCCAGGTGTTGCCAAATCGTCAGAAGGAACTTGGTAATCATCAGCATGTGGGATAGGGCTTTCAGTGTCAGGCCACTCATCCAGGTCCCACCTCAACAGGGCCCATATTGCCACCTCATGAAACTGGAGTAGGGTCAATGTCTTGGCATCATTTGTGTACATCTTGTACAACACATAGGCATTGTGTATAGCCATCTGAAGGAAATAAAATGTGATCTTCTTAGTCCACTTATGTGATTTCCTGGTGAACCTGTAATATTTGACCATTTGGTCGAAGTGATCAACACCTTTCATGTTGGTGTTGTAGTCGCAAATGGCTGTTGGTTTGTTCACTGTTACAATCTGAACTGTTGATGATCCGTCACGTTTCTTCACTCTCTTCCTTCTTTGTACTTCTTGTGTGTCAGCATTATGACAGTTTGTGATCAATGACACCACTCTTTTGTCTTTCCATAGGATAATGAAAGTGTTGTCCTTGCGCCTGAAAATAGTTTCATCAACAGCGAATTTACTTTTTGCAAGTTGTTGCAGATCTTTTGGGGCGCCACGCTGCAATCTCAGTGTTCCACAAGTGTACACACCATTTTCCTTAGCAATTCAGTGAGATGGACAGAGTTATAGTAATTGTCCATGTAAAGATGATAGCCCTTGTTCAATAAGGGTTGCATAAGGCCCATCACTGTCTCCACTGTTGTCTTGCCAACTCCACTATACACTTCAAAATCAATAATATATCCAGTCCTTGCCTCAGCAAGCATGTACAACTTTACCCCATACTTATCAGGTTTATTTGGGTTGTAAACCTTGAAGGATAAACGACCACGCCACGACATTGTACCTTCATCCAAACTGAGTGATTTATTGGGAACGTAGTATGTGCCAAATTTGTTGGTAAATAAGTAATGATGGTGCTCAGTTTTATCATGCGTTCTTTTTGTTTGGGGGAATTGCAAGCTGGTTATAAGTATGAAAAAACTGGCCAATATGTTGATATCGTTTTGCAGTCATGAAAATATTGAAGGTCC
>WNGS01164858.1:49114290-49128605 GCA_020271785.1 Procambarus virginalis
AGCATCTTCCTCGTCTTGGTTGTCAGAAGAGAAATGTGCACACAGCAGCAATATGACTTGGAGGTTTGAAAGTTTTATGTATATGCATGCACCATATGGGATTTTTCTCGTAAAAGCATAGGGGTATTTTCAAGGCTGGTAGTCTGAATGTCTGTATCCTAGGATTTATAGCCCCCCCCCCTCAATTCGGTATCAATGTGAATGTAATGAGGGAGCCTTAACTGGCATGTTGGGAAAACCTTGGTAAAGGTCTAGTTGCCTGTAGACATTATACTTTCCTCCCAGACATGTATTTGGTGTACTAATATTGGCAGTGATAATCAAACTTTTTAGTTTGGTGGATGGTCATTTAATATTTTTTCTTTACCTCCTGTAGTCTCCTAATTTGTGCAAACTAGTGCTTGATATATACATAATCGTGTACTTTTTGACATTGTTTCTTTGTCCTTAAAGCTGTACGAGGTTAACTTGAGGACGAAAACGGTGACGTGCGTCGACAGACACGACCTTGCTGCCCCAGCTGATTTAATAGCTTTTTATGCTGGCAATGAAGCCAGTGGTTCAACGATAGTTATGGCAATAAAGCACAATGTTTTCCCATTGGCTTACAAATTAGTAGGTAAGAAAAGAAGATTAATTTGCATAGTCTTATTTCCTAAATATCCATTTACTAATACTAGATAAATTTTTAATGTAACATGAAATTTCTTGTTTCAGGACAAAGCTTCGCATCTTCAGTGAAGAATGTCCCGCAAACGTGTTATGGGCCCAGCATGTAAGACCACCAGGCCAAAGTTCCCACAGCTGGCAGACACTACATCTTCTTAGGAAGGAATGACAGTAGTATTCTCATCACAAAGTTAATCATGAGAGGTGCTGCACTCCCTACCAGCCACTTGGACTGTGACAAGGATGCCTTTGGTGACCCCCACCTAATTGCTCGTGCTGCTCCTGGTGGTTCATAAAGCACTCAAATCTCATACAATTGAAGCATAGTTTTAATGTTTATATTGTTAACCTGTAAATAAAACTGTTAAAATATTTTTTTTACTAGCCCATTAACTTGTGGCTTAATTAGATTTACTTTAAAAACTTGCATTGGTAGATTGTTTGAAAACACTAAAACAAATAAGTGAGCTTAGGTTTACTGATGTAAGCTTCACACGAGCTTACACGTAGGTTTGAACCCTTGTCACGGCCCTTGTAGATTTGTTAAAGTGAGCTTAGGTATTCGAACACTTCACAGGATTTTAGTGTTTGTGCCTCTGAATATTCAAAAAGGGTAACACAATTCCTCTAAATTGTACGATATCAACTTGAAAAGATGGCTACTGTTGGAGGTAGTGTTGTCTAGGATAAATGCAGTCTATTAGTGGTATGCTGATCCAGAATGACTGCTGGTGGGTCAGTGTAGGGCAAGACTAGCATTCTAATAGTGCTAGTCAATTGCCATGACAATCTGATGGCCTCCTGACAGGATGGCCATCTGTTCTGGACCCGGATTCATGAAGCAGTTATGCAAGCACTTGCGAACCTGTCCATCTCTCCTCAATCTTTGGCGGCTTTGTTTACTATTATTAGTAACGGTTAATGAGCCCCAAAGCACCAGGAGGCTGTTTATAATGGTAATAGTCGATTGGAAAGTTTTATGCTTTTAAACTGTTTAATAAATGTAACCAAAGCCATCAAAGATTGAAGAAAGATGTACATGTTTGTAAGTAGTTGCATAACTGCTTTGAGAATTTGGCCCTGGTGTCCAGAGGTGCTACAGTACTCTCTTCCCCAAAGAGGTTACATAGATGCTGCTCTCCCTGAACTGAATGCTCAAAGGTCCTCAGTTTAGTCAAATTCTCCATACCCCCAGGAAGTTTGAGATTAAACTGCTTTTACACCTTTTGTGTTCTAACTAGACTATGGCTGTCCCGTGTATTCATCGGCTTTACCTAGCATTCTTCATCTTGACACCAAATCGTACAGGGCAGTAAATTCCAGGGTGCATTCATTCTTCTCCAGTGCAAACCTTTTAGAAGTCGGTGTCCTCGTGGTACAATACTTTGTGGTCCCTCGAACACTTGCTGCACAAGCAGGAATGTACCTATACTACTGAACCACCTCTGAATTGAATGCTCAAAGATCTCTCGTATGGTTCTAGTCTATTTGACCCTTTGCATCTTGTGGTGGTTGAAATCAAATGTGGGCTGTTTCTCTTAATGGCTAAGACATTCTAATTTTCCTGGATACCCACTCATTTTGGGGTTTCTCTTGTACACCTGCAGACACTACTGCCAAGGTCATTTGGATTTCTATGCACTTCTGTAAGCCATTGGCAGGGTTGTTGGGCTGGTATGACGGGTAAGTGTGCCCTTACGTGACCTTTCCCCCCTTAATCTATTAGTTTCCCCATGACCTTACTCTGCTACTGCTTAGGCTAAGAAACTTCAGTTGCATCCATTTAGCTCATTACCAATTTATGTAGCAAGTTTATTTTTGTCCCATGTCGTACACGGAGTTGATTACCCAGATTTGGGGGGGATTGTACGTCACTTTTGTAGCCTTAAAATCCAAAAAATGTATTCTACCCAGTGTACGACTAAATAACGTTTATATTTGTCCCATTAAGTGGCAAAGAGTTAAGTGGATGCAACTGAAGTTTTAGCCTAAGGGAAAGGTCACTTAAGAGCATGTATTACCCGTCCCACTAGCTCAACGACCCTGCCAATGGCTTATAGAACTGCATATACAGTAAATCAAAATGGCCTTGGCAGTAGTGTCTGCAGGTGTATATGAGAAACCCCAAAATGGGTGGGTACCCAGGAAAATTTGAATGTCTTGGCTGTTAAAAGAAACCGGCCACATTTGATTGCAACCACCAAGATGCAAATGGTTAAGGAACATGCATTTTAGGCTAATTGCAAGAAAAGAAAAATACAAAACTATAATTTTTATTTGTATAGAAAATTGAAATAACCACTTTAACAGTTGTTGAGGTCAAAATCATCTCTCTGAAAAATAATGGGAAAGCATTACAATTTGCAGTGCTTTGAATGCAAACATCATTAAGACTCCATGAAGATTCAAACCTGCACAATAGGTACTCCCAAGCATACCCTAAATGGCATTGTGCTACAAAAGTAATGTGACTTGCGATTCTTTTGTATCTAAGGTTCCAGAGGCACCTGATCCCAAATTAGCGTTTTTACACATTACCCATTACCATAGCCAGTGTGTTTGTGGGCGATGTGTAAAAACCCCAATTTGGGATCGGGTGCCTCTGGAACCCTATATACAGCAGAATCCCAAGTTGCATTACTTTTGTAGCATAATGCCATTTAGGGTGTGCTGCTTATCTGAGATGATTTCGGGGCTTAGTGTCCCTGTGGCCCGGTCCTCGACCAGGCCTCCACCCCCAGGAAGCAGCCCGTAGCAGCTGTCTAACTCCCAGGTACCTATTTACTACTAGGTAACAGGGGCATCAGGGTGAAAGAAACATTTTGCTCACTTGTCTCCGCCTCCACCGGGGATCGAACCCGGAACCTTAGGACTACGAATCTGAAGTGCTGTCCACCCAGCTGTCAGGAGCCTAGAAAACTTGGGAGTACCTAATTGTTCAGTTTTGAATCCTGTCCTGATTTCCTGCCTAGAATATCATCCAACCTAACAAAGGCTTTTAGGCAACTCAACGTTAAAGTTGACATTAAAAAAATAGCTAATGTAAAATATAAATTTACGCCAGTTTTTGTAAATAAAGAATCTTACTTCTTCGTTGTATTGTTTGACGTGTTTCCTGATGGCGGAGGTGTCTACCCACGTCACATAGTCCTCCAGGGGTCTGGAACAACCACAAAGTTATTCCTAGCAAAAATTAAAGAAAATGGTGCACCCTCCCAAACTTTGACATCCACATAATGTATCCCTCTAAAAAGTTATCAAAATTTTCTTGCCATTTAGCTTTATTAGAAATATATTTGCAGGGGAGGGGGGGGGGGGGTAGTTATATCCACATCAGAATCTCCATTAATATGAGAAAAATCTGTTATCAAGGCAATACTGTACTGTCTTCAGACTTTGTCTTCACTGATGTAGCGCTAAGTCTGCATTGGTAGACTTTTTTTTATAATTTTATATGGCTTACCTTGTGACAAGGAAGGCAGGGTCTTTCACAACCTCTGCACCAACTCGGACATGGCCTTGCTCGACGAATGTGACAGCAGTACGTAAATTTGGGGCCATTTTATTTCGAACCATGAGACATGGTAGACGTCGACGACAGAACGATGAAGCCGAGACACGATCGCAGAACTGCAAATTCCACTTGGTTGGAACCAGTCCCATGGTGTACCTGATATATAATATAAAAAATTTAAAAAAGAAATTATCTTACCTAATCTGTAGCTAACTGTATAGTACTCGTGACAATCTGTGCACATTTTATCATCTCAGTGGTGTTTCCTGATCATGAAAAAATACCCTCCAAGGAAATTTGTTATTGCAAAGTGCTGAATACTTGTTTATAATATAAACATTAAATTTAAAAGGCAAAAAAATATTTCTTTGGGGTTAGTAACAACCACGTTTAGCATTTTTAAATAATTGCATCAGTACTTCTCTTGCAAGTATAATGGAATGAATTAAAGGCACAATAACTTCTCACACCATTCACGTATATTTCCAGATAACAAAGAAAGTTTAAGAAAGAAGATTTCACCACAATGTTAATGCTCCCCATCATCCTCGACTGTGCATATGTATATAGGTTATCAGAAAGTATTACACCTCCAAACACACACACAGTTTTCTCGTGTAAAGCATATTTACTGTATACAATCTGCAGTCATTCTTCTATCAACACTATATCCTTTACACTACTTATTTCTCATATTTTCCGAGTTTATTCACCCATACAGTACTGTACAGTACTTCTTTTTCATTTAATAATTGTCATTATTCAATCCTTTGAACTAATTTATTCAGTAATCCAAATAATTCTAATGCTCTAGAACACATTGTTAATCTGAATAAAAAATTCTTGCATAAATTTCCAATTCAAAATTTGTAAGAATTTAAATACCAATAGCAAGGCTTTGAGTCAATATGAAAAATGTTACTTTGAGCAGACATTTGGCTAATCCTCGAGATAAAAATCTGCGGCGACACAAAAAGGATTTGGAAACAATCACGTAGGGCCAATCCAGAGACCATTCAAAGGAAAGCTGCATTGAAAAGGTCAAGGGCAAAACAGACCTAAGCCAAACTGCCAAACCCCTGGGACAAACACAGATCTCCACACTGCATAAAAACAGCTCCAACTGCAGCAAATGAAAGGCACAGCATGCACAAGTCTTCAAGAGACATCAGGCCAGAAAGAGAAGGGGCAAGACCAGAAAACAAACAAATACGAACCAAGGAGGAAGTGGAGACTAAGATTCCTCGTGCATTCTGCCTAGGTGGTTAAACAGTGGCAACCAACACCCTGAGAAGCAACACCTGGTACACCATGGAAGAACACTCGGAGAACCTGAGGGTACACCCTGTGTACACTCAAAAAAGAAAGGCAACCAGTCCTAGAGTGAGTGAAAAAGCAGGCCATGACTGGGGCCCAAGGAGCAAGCCAAAAGAGAGGAGACATGGACTGGGAAAGCACCAAAGACAGGGTGATGATTAAGTATGCTCCCCTAAATGAACAAGAAGGGAAAATAACAAATGAAGAGACCAACAATAACCACTGGTCACAGAAAAAAAACACTCAGTCACAAGGCACCATATCCGAGGCATGCCTAAATCCAATCCTGGTCAACCACAGCCAGAGAAGGAAAGTGTGTCACAAACCAAAGGCCAAAAGTCCCATGGAAACAAAAAACATGATCCATAACTGGTGAATACATAGAACACTGGATGACAGTGCAGGAGCCACAAGCCAGAACATGTCAGTGCAGGGCACATTGTATCAAAAGGCCAAGGAACACACCCAAGCAAGGACCAAAAGCAAAATAACAAAATAAAACAAATGCTAATGAGAGCACCCCAAAACTAGGGCTACAGAAGCCTAACAAGACCAGGACACTCACAAAGTAGTAGACCATGACACATGCTAGTGGACTTAGGGTGCATAACCAAGGGAGATGATGAAAACCCTTAGGGGGATCTAAGGGGTAGCTGGAGAACCCACATGGGGCACAACCCTAGGGACCAGATGCAACCAGGCAGTGATAAAAATAAACAAAATCAGTGTCCAAGGTTCCTGCAAAGGAAACTAAGCACAAAACAATGAGAAAAACATCCAAGCAAACCGCTGGACACAAACTGGAGCAGCAAGCACCCTCCAAGCCATAAGAAAAGCAGAGATGATTCTGCAATGGACATGATTTCAGATTACAAACCACTGTGAGAATGAACTGATGAACTACTGATAAACCAAGAGAAGAGACATCCAGTGGCAACTCAAAATCCAGGAGAGAGAATGGCCAAAAGATCCACGACAGGCTCAGTCTCTAGGCTGAACCTAATTGGGAAGGGAGGGGAGGATGAATGATTTCAAAAAGTAACTATCAGCCCCCAAAAGCAGAAGGCGATGGAGGGCAGGAAGCGAGAGAGGATAAGGACACAAAAAAAAATTGGGACCCAGGTAGCAGATGCAGATGGTCCAAGAGGGCATGGCCTAGTCAGAATCTGTCAAAGAAGCCCAAGGAGATGCACAAGGCAGAGAAAAACAAAGGAACTCCTGTGCAACTCCATCTGACTTGGTCCCTAGCTAAGCCAACAGAGCAAGGCAAGGGAACCAAGATGAAAACTGTGAAAACCCACAAGGTAGAACAAAGGGCTGCAACTAAATCACAGTGCCAAGATCAATTAGGATAGGATAGAGTCTTGGTAGAACCATTCACACCAATGGCCAAGACAACTCCTATCACAAATGAAAACAGAAGGTAGCATATAAGACTGTTGAGGACAAAATCCATCAGGTTATCTCCACAGGAAAAAGCTCACTGCTTATAACTGCTTTATAACTGCTTTCATTATAATTTGTCTGGCCTGTGGTTCTGCTTATAACTGCTTATAACTGCTTTCATTATAATTTGTCTGGCCTGTGGTTCTGCTTTTGCAGTAGTCCCTTGTCTATACTGTTGGTTGATATCCTGTTCTGCAACTCTAGTGTCTAGTTTTCATCACAGATTGTATTGCCAGCTCAGCAGTTATTCTTCAGTTTGGGAGTTAGGTGAGCCTGCGTGCTATGCCAACCCTATGCCCAACCACTTCATAGGGTTGGGCATAGGGTTGGAGAACCCAGATGAGGAACAACCCTAGGGACCAGATGCAACCAGGCAGTGATAAGAAAATAAACAAAACGAGTGTCCAAGATTCCTACAAAGAAATATGAGACGACGGTAGAGCGACTCTCGCTTCATGCAGGTTGGCATTCAATCCCCAATCGTCCACATGTTTGGGCACATTTCCTTCCCCCTGTACCATCCCAAATCCTTATCCTGATCCCTTCCAAGTGCTATATAGTCATACTGGCGTGGAGCTTTCTTCCGAGTTCCCTTTCCTTCATTTAATCAAATGTCAATGTGCTAACCCTAGCCTGTCTGGCTTTTCATCCATTTGCTTTTGCCTGTGCAGTGTGGCAGTTGATACCTGCTTGCTTGTTACCTGCTTGACAGGGTTCTGGGAGTTCTTCTACTCACCAAGCCTGTCCCAAGGCGAGGCTTGACTTGTGAGAGCTTGGCCCAACAGGATGTTGCTTGGAGCGGCCCGCAGGCCACATATCCATCACATCCCGGTTGGTCCGGCACTTCTTGAAGAAAACTATCTAATTTTCTCTTGAAGATGTCCTCAGTTGTTCTGACAATATTTCTTATAGTCGCTGGAGGATGTTGAGCAATCGTGGACCTCTGATGTTTATACAGTCTTCTGATTTTGCCTGTGGCACCCTTTCTCTTTACTGGTTCTATTTTGCCCTCTATTTCATTATAACTGCTAAGCAGTTATAATGAAAGCAGTTATAAGTTAAAGTTAAATTTTGCAAGAGTAAGAGCACGTAGAAAACAAGAACCACCACCGTATACGATTCATAAGGATGCCCACAGTTCCCTCCATGCATATGGGCTCATATTTCTAGACCAGGATGTTGTCGTGTATATGATTTAAATGACTCTTTCATTCTAGACCAGGATGTTAAAATGTATGTTATCAGTAATTAAATAGTAAAAAATGTTGGGTGGTGTATAATTAAGTAGGGAAATGAAAAATTCAAGGAAAATGATAAATTAAGAAAAGTTTGTAAGAAAATCATTCATACATGCAGTTTTTGAATGAAAAGAGATTAATTATTAATTTAAATCTAAATGTTTGCCTTGCTAGTGACAATCTGAAAAGTTTGGTAATTCTAATGCAATTATGTAACAATAACTTGTGAAGTCTTCACTATGCATTGTAATGAATGCAAAATTAAAGTAGCAAATTTAGACTCAAGGCAAAATTGTGAACAGCAAGTTATAAAACATTTACAACCCACGAATAATAAAACTACACAGCACGTAAGCTACAATATGAATAGTCAAAGAAGCTTACAATTTTTCAAGGAGGTTTCCACTAGCTTCTGCTCTGAATGGGTCTTTGGGATCCAAATCCTTTATTTTATTTGCCAGTTCTCTCGTCTCTCTGGCCATCTTGTTGGATCTGGAATACATACAAGAAATGATATTTGTAATTTTAAAAATCAAGTTGAAACTCAAAACATAAATGTTCATAATCAAGGTCATTTTGAATTTCATTTAATTTGCTATCTAGATCGAAATACCTGCCCTTTCCTCTTCCCCAGAGTGAATCTTTCCCTATACTCAGAGCAATCACACTAACGTGACTGCATCAATGAGAAAATCCAAAGGAGCTGTGATGAGGGTTCGAACCTATGCAATGGGTGTTCCCATCCACACGCTCTAGACACTAGACCACAACATGATAAGGATTGCACCTGGAGTTGTCCTGAACACATGAGGTTTATCTTGAGATGATTTCGGGGCTTTTTAGTATCCCCGCGCCTGGTCCTTGACCAGGCCTCCCCCCCCAGAAGCAGCCCGTGACAGCTGACTAACACCAGGTACCTATTTTACTGCTAGTACAACAGGCAAGGGTGAAAGAAACTCTGCCCATTGTTTCTCGCCGGTGCCTGGGATCAAACCCAAACCACAGGATCACAAGTCCGCATGCTGTCCGCTCGGCCGACGGCTCCCGGTTTCCCCCCGAGGTTTCCACCGAAGTCGGACTAGGATTTTTCACTCAATTTTTCACNACCTTGCCGTTCTTAAGACGTCTGTTTTTAGCCATTACAAAACTGGTAAATGCTTAAATTCCATAAAGGATAATATATGTACGTATAATAGCGATACACGAATCTACTGTATTAACACTTAAAATTTTAATGAGTATCTTGATTTTTTTTGCCTTCCTAATACAGGAGAACTCGGTGAGAGAGTTTCAAATGAAGTAGTGCAGAAGGTGACGTTTTCAGAGACAATCGCATCCTGGACCACCTTCAGCTCCGCCTGGAACATCGCTATTGGTAGTGACTTCCTCTATGCAAAGCTCTTCGTGCTGAGAGCGCCCCTATCCGGCGAGAGGAGAGATCTTCCCGTCTCACGGACTTTCTACCTTCAATGCATTTTTGCCCTGTGAACGTAAGCAAACTAGTATTGTATATTACCTCAACTATATCGCCTTTGAACGCTTATGGTGCTACATAATCAGTGTGTGCCTTCATTTGATAATTTTTTTTGCTTGAACGCTCTTGATATTAATTTACAAAACATTGGCCTGCAGATCCGTCGTGTCGGGACGAGGTGGTACTCTTGACTGGACAGACGCCTCTTGGTGGCCTACGTATGGAATGGGACGCTCAGCTATGCAGTGGTAAGTATGATTTTTGTGTGTACTTTAGCTATTAACGGATGAGGTACCGGCGGGTCAAAGTTTCCTTCCTGTTCTCTATTTTAGCCTGAACATGTGCCCAGCAAATGTTTAGCGTAACCAATTACTTTTACTATTATTTGTTGCAACATTTTGGGTTGTGTTTCAGCCATAAAATGTGTGGGTTTGCCCCCCCTCTCCCCCCCCCCCATCTTATACTACAGTCGTTGGTTGTCGCAATAGGAGCCATCGTACTTAAAGGGGCGTGGGGAGCTGACCCTGGCCCTCTTTTTGACCCGCCATACAATCTGACAAGTTGTGCGAGGTCTCCACTTGGCCTCCAACCTCGTTCAGACACAACCTCAATGTGTATAATTGAATAAAAATCACTTAGGTGATTTTCTTATAAAGCCAATAATGTAATCTGATTGCTTCTTCAGGACTGTGTTCAGGGCTACACGACCACCCTAGACATAGCGTCGTCAGCGGGAGCGTGGCTACGAGAGTGCTAGAGGTCAGCCCGTGCAGGTGAGGAGCTTCTGCAAATGTGGGGGCAATGGAGTAGTCTTAAATTCTGTAATAAACAGCTAGTATAAAAGTGGTTTCGGGTTAAGAGATTCACAAAGGTATTTTATAATTTTCTAATGCTCGCGAGGCTGTTGTCTGCTCCAGGTGGTGGTGCAGGGCCGAGCGGCGTCACGACACTGGACGTAAAGACTGCACTGAGTTCCTCTACTCGACCCTGTAATAATGGAACACAGGCGTCCACGACACCATGAATAACCTACAGGCAAGACCAGTTTTATTTTTCCTCTCCACTGCTTTTTTCTTTCTGCAACATTCTGAACGTGTTTTTCGCTTGTCAATGGTAAATCTTAAGTTCTGATAATTAATATGCTTACCACAGTTCGTGCTTTCCTAATGTGGGTTATTTTTGTGGCTTCAGATGAAACACCAACCAACAGACTTCTGTGGTAGAAGCAGCAGCGAGGAGCCTGGCTAATAGTGTAGATTGTGGCAGTGCTGGTACAAGCTCTGGCTCCATTGTTATAGATGGCTCTGTTACGCTCCACAGTGGCATGGATGTCCGGGGGGTTAGTGCTCCTAGTTTTAATTAGTGGGGGAGGGGCCCCAAATAATAGTTATTGCTACTCCTAAACTTTATCTTTGTTATACCGATATGTGAAATCTGCGGATGGTGATAGTTTGTGGCGGTGCAATGGTTCACTTAATTTGGCTCTTGTGTATATATATAATTTAATGTCTTTCACCCTACCCCTCAGGTGTTCAACACTACGCACCTGGAGGCCCAGAGTATGGGTCTGAGGGGCACAGAGATGGATGGTGCTAGTTACAGCACCTACAAAGACCACTTGGTATCTCTGGGTCACTACAGTGGGATGCTGGGACAGATCTCTTCAGAGATGATAATGATCGGCTCTACTCTAGATGGTCAGTTTGTCTTGTCTGGTAAATGTAGGAAAGATTGTAGGGATTTTAAAACTAACTTTTAAAAAATTCTTAATTTTAGATAGTGTATTTATTATGCACCCAAATACCCATACTGTGGACGGGTTGAGGCTAAAGGCCTGAGCCCCACAATTCATTTAGCAAGTTAACTCTTGATGTGGATTGAATGTTGTAACTAGCTCACGATCACATCGACAATGGGCTAGAGACCAACCACAACTTCAATTTCTAAATTAAGCCAACTACATGTGGAGAGCTAATGTCACAATTGATGTTTGTCCTACACATCGACCTCTTCCCCCCCCCCCCTCCCATCCAATGGGCAGCGGTGAATAGGTTACAATCACTTGTAAGGCTAAGATTTCTAGTAAGATCATTTGAATGAAATACTAAAAAAAATATCTAGCATTTTATAGAATTGCCTAAATTCACGTATCCTTTCGCACTCCATCAGTGACGGAAGGTGTGCGAATAATTTTTACAATTTTACATTCGGTCAGGTCTACATCAGCAGATAACACACACACTTGATACATTAATTAAGACTTAATCATCCTTAAATATACAATGAAGCAAAATCTATCGTAATGGCGCACTCTGAATTTTGTTTTTATTCAAACTAGTCCTCTGCCACAGACGCTGTTCCAGCTTCTGGGTCGTCACGGGTAGTGGGCGGCTTAAAGACAGTGTTGGGCGCAGACCTTCATCTAGACACCCTAGCGGTCTTCAGCCTCGACGCTGAACAGGTGTTGGATGGTTCTGGCGGCCGCGTCTCAATACACAGCGCGTTTGGAAACATTGTGAAGTAAGTGTACAACGAATAAGAGGGAATGGTGCGGGGTCGAGACAGTTTCGTATGACTTTTTGCTTTTTCCTTCAGGCGAAACGAGTCTGTGAAGGTCGCTGGACAGAAGACCTTCACAAATGGCCTGTACATAAACACACTGTACACGCCGCATTTGGACGACATTCCCGTGAGCGACCTGGTAACTCTCGACGGCCGCCAGACTATAGCTGGCGCAACTTTCTCTACTTCTGGTGGCTGGAACCATCGCGGTGAAGAGGGCAGCACTGTGGCCGGGATAGATCTGTCAAAGAATGTCGTCCTTCTCTCTGACGAGGCTGTACTAGGTGAGACATGCAGAGGATGAACTTTAATATTTTAATTAATACTTGGCTATAATGTAATGACACTTTTTCTTTGAATTTCAGGCACTGTACGTTATCGAAGGGTTTGATGGTGAAAAATAACGTGCAAGTGTTGAGCAACATGGTGAATGGAATGGACCTGAGTATCTTTAAGAACACTTTAAAGAAAGCGGCGGGACGCTGGCAGGGTCTCTGGCCTTCCTGAACACAGTCTCCGTAAGCAACCTTAAAGCAACAGAGATAATGGGGATCAACGTTGATAACTTCATGTCTACTACGGTGTTCAAAGATCGCACAGCAACAATGACTGGAACTTGGTAGTTCCTTCAACACTAACTGTAAATAAAGATCTGACGTGACTGGCCACATCAACGGAGACAGTTTCCCATCTCGCTTTCCCCCTCGGACAGATTCCACTCTACGCTTTGGTGCAAAGAGGTTCTCTAGTCTGCAATTGGCTCGGTAACACTGAGTGGAGGAGCAACCGTGGATGGTCTAAATGTCTCGGCTCGTAACTCTAGACACGGTGCAGCAAATCTCTGGCAGGAGATATTGCTAAAGGCGTTGATATAAAAGGCAATTTGGACATCACTTTGGCCATAATTGGGGCGTTAATTTGAATACCCTAACTAAAGGGCCGTCTCTCTCTCATTTAACGGACTGGAGGTTCGACGTAGAATTCACGAAACCCGTGTATGCTCGTCGGTGCAGTGTGCTGGAAGGTAACGACCTGAACTTCGCGGAGCTTGCTGCGGACCGTCGTATATACTGACGGAACCTCCCTAGAGATTTCTGGACGCACTCGCTTTGCGCTTTCTCTGAATCTCTCGAATGCAGTTTTCAAAAGTACGTTTTAATGGCGAATGTTTGAAAATTTAGTGACTACGACCAGGGATTTAAATATTACTGGTAATTTATATTTAAAACTGACGTTCAATTTGATTCGCTAAGAGTGACCGGCGCTATAGGTAATGTGGACGTGGCCGGGCTGGCAGCCACGGCTCTCTACCTTAACAATCCGACCAGGTGGTGCGAGCAAGTTGGTATTCAGAAACGCAGTCTCTGCCGCAAGTTTGGATGTATCGGGAAAAATAAATAACGTGAACTTCCTCAATGCTGTAACGAGAGCGGAGTGCAGAACTTCAGCGCGCCTCAGACCCTCAAGTCTGCAACATTTGGCGCCGTGAAGGCATACGCCATAGATATGTCTGAGGGAGCCACAGTAAATACGGTAGACATCTCTGAGCTGGCGAAAAGAAGAGTGAAGCTGAATTCTGCCGACAGGTTTAATGGAACATTAAATGTAGAGGGAAAGTGACTATACTTGGCTCTTTGTCGGCAGTGTACATAAATGGCTTTAACATTCAGCAGTTGAAAGAGAACATAGTCACAGATAACGTGTCTTCGACAATATCTGGCCCTTGATCTTTACCAATCTCAATGTTGACCAATCTGTCACCACCAGCAACAGAGCTGGTGCTAATGGGTTAAATATCAGTGACATTAACGCAAATGCTGTTCATTTGGCATCTGATAATTTCCTGAGTGGGTGGATCACCTGGGGTGACCTGGCACTGCTGGGGAACGTGACAGTGGGCGGCCTCGTCAACGGTATCGACCTTAGAGTTCTTGCAGCCGACGCGGTGTACAAGGACACTGCCGCTCTCCAGATCATAACAGGTCATTCTGTTTGTTTAAATGGGTTTGTTGACAGTGAATATTTCTACTACTAAAAACAAACAACTTTGTAGGGGGGGGGGGTCGTATATAAAGTACGGAAAACAATGGTGGCA
>WNGS01164858.1:49129552-49145180 GCA_020271785.1 Procambarus virginalis
TATTTGTCAAGGTAGTCTTAGGGGTTCACTTGTAGTGCTAGAATCTTCAGTCATAAACCATTAGCCATATATTATTAACCTATCACAATTTCTGTAATCCACCCAAGCAATGTTCTACATAATATGAGAAAGAGACTTTCAAACACCAGTGGGTTTTTACATATTTTAATTAAAAAATATAAAACATTATTCACTGCCGCATCACATGCATAAATAGTC
The DNA here is from genome assembly GCA_020271785.1 of Procambarus virginalis. Taxonomy (NCBI): domain Eukaryota; kingdom Metazoa; phylum Arthropoda; class Malacostraca; order Decapoda; family Cambaridae; genus Procambarus; species Procambarus virginalis. The sequence continues at coordinate 49,129,772 of WNGS01164858.1, forward strand.
ACTATAGCCCTGTCTGTATAATTTTCTGTAAAGACAAGAACTGTACACATACCAAACACAAAATGATTATCATTCACTAATCAAGAATGAATGAATTATTATATAAAAAAGAAATGAGTACTGTATTACGTTTACAAAAAAAATTAATAAATAAAGAGTTCGGAATTATTCACCTCATCAGCCATTAACACACACTGAAATGCATCATTCTTGGTGTTAAATTAGATTTATTCATGCTTCTTAAGTAAATGCTCCACAAATGAATAAAACTGTCTTTCACTCTCCAAATAATATCAATGTAGACACTCTCATCATTCCTATCTCATACACCTTGCCTTGCCAACTCTCACCATCAGGGCAATGCAGATCCAACAATAATTCCCTCGGTCTCTGACCAGTCTGACTAGCCACCGTCACACCTCTCCCTGTCTTCAAAGTCGCACTGTACAACATGCCCTTTGCCTACATTACCATCTGTGGTCCTGGTGCACGAGCCTGTCTGCATTCTGCCTGCATCCCAGCTGTTGCTGAATGTAGGTGTTCCACCAGTGACCTAGGACACTACGACCACATTCTTACGTTGCTACAACTACCCTGCATGGTTTTAGTGATCAAGCCCATATGCACACTGCCTGTATTTCAATTGGCACCAGATCTACATGCTTCACCAGCAACCAAGGAAACGATGACCACATATTTCTGTTGTGGGCTGGATGGTAAAGCGACAGTCTCACTTCATGCAGGTCTGCGTTCAATCCCCGACCGTCCAAGTGGTTGGGCACCATTCCTTCCCCCTGTCCCATCCCAAATCCTTATCCTGACCCCTTCCAAGTCCTATATAGTCGTAATGGCTTGGTACTTTCCCCTGACAATTCCCTCCCTCCCTCCACACTTAGATTACTGTATCCAAGCATGGAGACTTCATTTTCAGGACATAGCTGCTCTGGAGATGCAACACTGGGCAATAAAAGTCATTCCAGAGCTAAGTCATCTCTCTTATCAGGAACGCTTGAAGGCCACAGGGCTAATAACACTGCAAACCAGGCATGACAGAGTAGATTTCATTGAGACTTTCAAAATACTGAACATGTTGGAGGATGTTGATCCGAATATAGTCTTCAGAAGGTCAGATGTAACAAACTAGGATCAACAGTTTCAAGTTCAACAAGCCACAATGTAGAACCGAGAACAGGAGATGCTTTTTCACCCACAGGGTTATTAACCCATGGAACTGCCTACCCGCCGAAGCCGTAAATGCCAAAACTGTGTCGAGTTAAAATATACCTGGAAAAGATAATCAAGGGAAATGGGGTGGGGGGGGGGGAACCTTCCACAAGCCGCTGGCTTCATGTCCTCGTCGGGGCCACTAGGGACAGTGGCCATCAGGTAAATCAGGTTTTCCTACATCACCTCCTTTGGTCCTGGTGCACAAGCTCATCTGCATACTGCCTGCATCTTTGCACCGGATCTGACCTACCAGCAACCACATCCATTTCGACCTCTACGTTGCCTCCTAAGAGCCTGATTCACAAACCCATCTGCTGCTGCCTGCATCCTGGCACCAGATCAAAACTGCACTACCAGTGTCCAGGGGTGATAACCACATATTTATGTTTCTTCACAGATATCTGTAACGTACGATTGTTACATTGTTTGGTTAATAAGATACACAGAGTTTAGTGGTTTCTATATTTATTTACTAGTCTTCGTTACAGCAGTAGTTTGTTGGCAGTGTCGTAGAAGTTAAGACGAAGGCTGGGGCAGAGCAGAGAGCTGAGTGAGGCCGGGGTAGAGAGTCTTCGAACGCTGATTGTTTAATTAATTTAATTGTTATATTTTTGTGTGTGTGTGTGTGTTCTCTGTAAACTGTAGCATTGCAATAAAATAAAACAAAACATAAAAAAAATAATAGGGGTGGTAGGAGAGGAAAAGAATAAAGTATTCAGTGAGAATCCACAAGATCTTCTCTGAATACTGTACTCTTTGTTTTCATCTTCGAGGATGTGGTCCTGCAATTGCACCAGGGTGGTACCCCTAATATATATATACAGTATATATATATATATATATATATATATATATATATATATATATATATATATATATATATACTGTATATATATATATATATATATATATATATATATATATATATATATATATATATATATATATATATATATATATATATATATATATATATATATATATATATATATATATATATATATATATATATATATATCACTCCTTCTGAAGATGTATTAATATACGAAAGTACTTAAGGAAATTCCTGTTTCATTTTTCCTCCGTGGTCTGACATTGTCATATATATATAAATATACATATACATACATACATACAGGCAACTGGAAACTCAATACACCTGTTCCCATAGCATATGAAACGCTCGGCCCCTTGAATAGGAGTGCCTTGAGTTTTCTCTGTTCAAAGAATTGCATTCAGAAGTCCCCATGGCGTAGTGGTAAGACACTCGTCTGGTGTTTCGCGAGCGTTTTGGCCCGAATCCTGCCGGGGAGGATTTTCTGGGTGCCAATCCTTAACTGTAGCCTCTGTTTACCCAACAGTAAAATGGGTACCTGGTTCATATACGATTTGTTGGGTCGTATTCCGGGGAATATTAGGATTAAGGTCTTGTCCGAAACGCTATGCGTGCTAGTGGCTGTACAAGAATGTAAAAACTTTTGTATATATATATAAATACAAAAATGGGTTCCAAGCTCGTTGACACCAGCAGAGACCCGGGTTCAATCCCCGGGCAGAGCAGGAACAGTTGGGAACGTTTCCTTTCAACAGATGTCTCTTCACCTAGCAGTAAATAGATATCCGGGAGTTAGGCAACTGTTGTGGGTTTGCATTCTGGGAAAGATACATAAAGTTCGCCTAGGGGACCTCAGTAAGCCTAAGTACAGGTTTTCTATCGCCGACAAAGGGAATTATAAAAGTCTCCGTCCTGCGCGGGTATCGAGCTCCATTCATTTTCTGTAAGACAATTGTTATAAACTCGTAGCGCTAGATGGCGTGGAGCTGAAACACGCTCTTGCTAACTGACAAGTATTTTAGGCTTCTGTGATTGGTGGATAGAGGTAAGGCGACCCGAGGAAGTTTATAGCAGGTGGTTAGGCTACTTGTGTGAAGTGCTTTGGTGGGGGTCGTGCAGGACTCAGGAGGTCGTTTAACAGGTCAACTTTGGACTCCTATAGGGAAGGTGGTATGTTGTTTACCGTTTATATTTGTTGGTAGGTCGAGGCTTGGGTTTACAGAGCTAGCAGGTGAAGTTTGTCAAAGTTCTGTATTGGGGTTTCGCATTATCTCTATTGCTGGAACTACGTAGTTACATTCGGGGGAAACTTTGAACATCAGATTGTTGTTTACTTCTGAATAATATATATCGTCTTTCTTTTTCAGTAAATGTTCTAGATTTAATAAAGATTGCAGTTTTTGCTTGGTATTTTAATTTTTTTAATTTTCCCCAGTCAGTTTAGTCTGTAGTAACGAAGACTATATAAATTAAAGATAAAATAGGTTGTGAAAAGTACACGTTTTAACTATTTTCAGTAGTGCATTTTTGTAAATCCCTCAACACTCGGGAGCTGATCTTAAAATGGCGGTTGGGAAATCTATTCTACTTTCTCGAGCTTTGTTTTACCAAATTTTATACTTGGATGAAGAAGCAGAGTTCTGAGCTAAGTGATATTCACTCTGACGTACTACAAAATGTGTGTCTATACTGAGAAAATTTACAATTTTAATGCTAAAGAGTTCGGCTCTCGGAACTTGGCTTTCAGAACTTAAATGTTGTGCATTAAATTGACTGACAGACAATCTACACTAGAGCTTTCATTGGCATGTGCTTGTAACTAGCACTTTATTTACCATGACATAATCATTCAAATTTTATGAAGCTTGCGCTTCTTTCCCCCCCCCCCCCTCCCGCGGCTCCTTTCAGAACTACTTTTGCTATGTCATTATTTCAACAGTGTGTAAAGTAAATTTCTAATATTGTAGCACTTAAGAGGTTGAGAATCATATTCGTAGTACAGCTGTCTACACGTTTTCAATAAAGTTAAATCTTCGCAGCAGAATAGGCTTTCGGATACTTTGCACGAGATTTCTTAGTAGTGGTCCTATCTAAAGAACTCGCTTGGAATAGGAGCCATATTGTCACTACTAGTTCCGTCAGAAGTGCAGTAAAGTGGTGTCTGGAACAATCGGTTGAAATAGCTTGGGATTGATGTTCTATCACCAGAGCATCAATCTGGCTCGAGGTATTAGTTTAATCGTCCTCACTTCCACCCAAGAAGGATGGTAATTTGGAAAGTGGGTAATCTCCCATGATGCAGAGACGTGGCGTCTGTTTGATACAACTCTACCTAATCTCGGGCGTAGTTTTTGGAATAGATGGTGACCTTCAATAGAGGGCTTGGATGTTCTGTTATAGCCTTTGAGCAGCCCGAGGGACGTAATGTAGTATAGTAGACATGCAGAACAATTCACACCAGTTATTCCATCCAAAATCTTGTGCAGGAAGAGCCAAATCTTGTGGGTCATGCCAGAAAACTACAAACTACAGACTTCTAGACATTACTACTGCTAGGCTTAGGCTCTGCTGAAAGTTGTTGTTCGGGTGGATCTTACTGAATGTAAACTGTAGTAACACTTGCTTGCCATTTCTTTTGAATGTGGGGTAAAAATAGACGTAATTATATACTAATAATTCATTGTCATGGGACAGGAAGCCAGAATTTATTCAAACGTTAGGCTTTTATCGAAAAAAAGGGGGGGGGGGGTTGCATCCGACCCAGCATGCAACCCCTCAAGAAGCAGACTTCACTTAGCAGTAAATAGGTACTCGGAAGTTAAGAGGCATTGGGTGAAATGAAATGTACCAGCCTGGGACTTGTGAATTCAAAGCTACCTGGAAATAATAATCTTCCATGATTAAACCTGAACTATTACTTTAAACTTTGTAAAAAAAAAAAAAAGTCCAAAGTAAATGGGGATGGGGGGAGGGGAAGAATGAACAAAGAAGACTGCTTCATACACATCGTATTAAAATCCCACTAGCGGGACAAACATTGATTCAATGAATACGACTAATACTTATTGCCAAAAGGATAATGCCTATCTAATGTTATGTGCACAATTGACCTTCACTTATAGAATGCACGCTAAATATTTAAAATGTATTCCGTGGCTATATTTTTAAAACCATGACTTGGTGTTTCGCGAAATAGATTAATAAAGCAGACTCCCAGCAAAGTACCTGATTTTAAATGTGTAATTGCAGTAGTAAATTTGTTGGACACTGTTGCCGTTAACTTTGACAACTTTTATAGATAAAGGTTTTGTGCAATGTATTAGCACTGCTAGGCTGCTTAACTAAGAGTTGAAGGTTACATTAAATTTACACATTTACTGGAAGGTTTTTAACTACAAATACTATTGCTTTAACCACCATAATTTATGACTCGTTATATAATAGGGTCCATTGCCGTCACCAATTTTTATGAAATTGGTACTTTTACTTCACAATAATGTCCATATTCAAAGTTTAATAAGATTAATAAAACTAGGTAATTTAGAAATTTAGTAGTACTTCACTGCTTTAACTTCCTCGGCAGGTGTGAGCCGCCAGGATGATCTGGTCAGTGTGGGTGATGTGGGTGGCCATAACGTCCACCCTCGCCTACAGTGACAAGGACCCTTCTGAAGTAACTATAGATAGCCTCACCCTGGACGAGGTGAGAAGTCTTGCAGCTAAACGGTAGCAATACTTCAAAGTTTAGTTAAAGGGGGGTTGGTTAAATAAATTAAAAGAATGTATATTTTGAATGAAAACACAACTACAGCAGCTGCCCACGTAACTATCCTGTTCTTAAAAACCTTTGTGTAAAGGGTTATTTACAGAAACTTTCGTCAACAGCTAAACAATGAGTTGAAATCTCGCCTGGAATCGCTGCAGAACTACATCGAGGCTAGATACGAAGAACGCTCTAGACAACACGAAGCAAATATCCAGAAGATGTTGAGCAGAACTCGGCGCGACGCCACGGGGTCAGCTGGATACTACCACCATTATTACGTTCCTTCTGTCCAGTCAAAGATTCCCGTCCAATCAAACGTTCCTGTTAAACCCACGGTTCCTGTCCAGACCACGGTTCCTACTTTGCCCACCCTGGCGCCTGGCTATTGGCACTCGTACACCTACAACTCTATTGTGGAGAGGGAAAGTTAGTGCAGCTCTTGTGCCAAAAAAAGGCATACCATGTTCCTGCAATGTCGGTTTCAGTGACGAGACTAGCTTTGTTATTGAAGCTTGTGAAGTATTTAACCTTTTTTTAAACTAAGAATGAACTCTAACTCTAATCTTTACATTAATATTTAAAATTTTCTCTTTGCAGTGGTCAAAATAGACTCGATAGGAGTGAGTAGCGGCCTAGGATCAGTCTCCATCACTCACGCCTTTCCACTCCGCTTGACTAATTTGCCAGCTATTTGTCGGGTTCGTACAATCTTGCCACTAGAAGTAATTGTTTTTTAGGCCTGACAGTGCATTTTTTCGGGCTCGTATGGCTAACCTACTTTTGGCTTTATTGGCAGAGTGATGTTGGTTGGGGCGTGTTACCCGGGGAGGAAAGATGGTGGCTGTGAGGGTTCGTAATTCGTGGACCCAGTCAGTGTCTGGGTGCCGGTGTGACCTAGACAACTCTATGGCGAGTGGCTTTGGCTTGCTGTTGTGGGTGTTCTTACCCCACACTACGTTACGGATTTGCATCTAAAGTTCTTGAATAATGTTAATATTTTGAGTAAAAAATAATGATTGTTTAAACCTCTGTACAGTTTTACTCTTCGAACTTGCCTAATGGAGAATAAATTTAATTCTAAAATTTTGTAAATCGTGATTTTTCGTAGAACTGTGCATGCTGCTCTCCTGGCGGGTGTCTGTGTAAACGGTCTGAAGGCCATCCAGGAGACACCTGTGTAAAATGTGGCAAAGAACTCTCTCACGTCACCTGCCAAGCGGGAAGTGAGTACTTCCTTAGTCCTCGTGTGGACTAAATTTGATGGCTTTATTGATCAAATGTATTGTACATTAAAGCTTAACAATTTGACTAACGGTAAACTCTTGTGGTGTGGCAGGTAATCATCCCCTAGAGCTGGACGCAGCAGTTGGGCTAGAGTACCACCTGGACAGCATACCGGACTCTAAAACGCTACAGCAAGTCCTAGTTACCGCCAAGGACAAGACGGTCTCTTTCTTAAAGATAGTAAGTAAATGTTTTGATTACCAAGAGTAGTGGTAACTGCTTGGTAGCTGTTCAACACCACTCCACAGGTCCTGGAACACAGCGCGGCGGTATTATGAACATTCGTGGCATTAAAAGTTAAATGAATGTGAATACCATATAGGAGTTAGAATTTTTTATGAAATACTTGAGTGGCAATTTTTTTGTATATCTATAATGGTGTACGTATACCAATGCAGCTAGCCTCGGTAGCGGTGAAATTAGTTCTAGCGGAAATATAGGTTTGCTGGAATGAGCAAGTTTTATGGTAGTTTAAAAAATATCCATCCTATCTTTTTTTTCAATGTTAATATTCTGTATTGGTTACTTTATGAAGATTTGTTATGATATGAGTAAGATTTGGCAAATTGGTTTTTAATTTACCAACTAATCACATTAAAGCGTAAGAGTAATGGTGACGGACTAAGGAACACTTGTAACAAGAGTATCCAGTCACTCGTGACATTTTAAGATTTTCCAATATTAAAAATGATCGAAGTATGCTAAAACTTTGGACTTGGTTTACACCTTATACGGAAAGTTATCAACATTTAAAAAATTGTGTGTAGCCATTGTAATTAGACTAGAAGAGCTATAATATATACTTTTAAAATTGTCGGGTTGGTTTGATAGTCCCAAAATAAGGAAGACAATTTGTTCTATCATAAAATTCAAAAGCTCGTGTGTTTTCTGGTACAACTTGTGAAGGGTGTGGGATAGTTTTTCGGAACTCCCTCGTCGGACTAGGCGCTAGGCACATGCTAAAGGAAATTATTTAATTGGATAAAGATGCGGATTGCATGAAATGTTCATACATATTGACTATGGATTAGTTATGCGTAAAAGACTTAATTTGATATTTATCCTTACTACTGCCAGTAAAACTTGCTAATTCTTGCAGTATTTTAGTCTGCTCGATATAACCTATGCAAAGATTTAAACATTTGGCCCAAAGGTGGCACCTATGATAACCAGTTGTATATTAGATTAGCGTATAATTTGACATATACAGAACACTATACTATAGTTGATTAAAGGCATACTTAATAAAGCAATTCGTATGCAGAGCATGTCTGGCATATCTAATCGGCCTTTATATATTGTAAATGGTTTTTACTTTACATTCCCAAGGACTGCAGAGCCTCTTGTAGGTCATCTCTAAACACTTGACAAATTCTGCTTTATAATGAACTTGTAGTTGATCTTCCAGGCTCCTTTAAATTAACACACAAATATGCTGTACCCTAGTAGATCATAGATCTCTCGCTACTAGAAATGAAACTGCAAGAAAACCGTTGTGCGCGATGAGGTCTTAGATATAAAAAAAGACTGCATTTAACAGGGATATGTAGAGCTGCAGGTCTTATTTCTTGGTAGCATGCCTATAAGAACTACATCTCCTGTGTAGTAATTTAGTCGCGTAATGTTTCTTACGCTGGTCGGTTGCCTTCTGCTTGCTCCTCTGCCATCTTCTGATCGCCGTGTTGTAGGGGGTACTGAAGTAACTGCATGGCTTCATTTTTAGTAACTTGTAGTTGTTAAAACTTAACTAGTTTGAAATTCGCCAATATTAATTTAAATGCATGAATTATAGTTTAACATAGTTTTGTCACAAATGCATTACCCTTCCGTATAAAGTTGGTTAAAACGAAAAGCTGCATAGTTACTTCTGCACCTGTAGTTCTAAACACTTTGGTTCTTTTCCTTTAGGACACAGAGGGAGCCCAGTCCATAAGTTTCATCACAGGAAGCAAGAATGTGACTCATCTGGGGTATGGCGAGGTTCTGGTGAACTTCTTCGGTACATTAAAGCAGCTAAGGTTTCTCGTAATGTTCAGCGCTGGACAGCTAAACCAAGAGTATCGGGAGATCACAGTCAGCACAACAGAAAATGTTACCATATCTGTCGGGTGAGGATGGGGGAGACCCGGTTAAAATCTTAAACAATAGTTTGGTAGGAACCTGGTATCATAGTTTTTTTGAAGATCTTCAGGATATTTCCTGAAGGTGGGCAGTAATTATTTGGTGGTTTCAGACTGGGACAGTCGTGGGTGGCTTCAGGGACTGAAATGAAAACTTGGCAAGCTGGGAGGCGGGTGCTGGTAGGCGTTCTGCAAGACGGGCAGCTGCTACTACACGAAATGAAGGTATTAAATGCTTTTTACTTTCACCTTGCCGTTCTTAAGACGTCTGTTTTAAGCCATTACAAAACTGGTAAATGCTTAAATTCCATAAAGGATAAAATATTGTACGTATAATAGCGATACACGAATCTACTGTATTAACACTTAAAAATTTTAATGAGTATCTTGATTTTTGTTGCCTTCCTAATACAGGAGAACTCGTGGAGAGAGTTTCAAATGAAGGTAGTGCAGAAGGTGACGTTTTCAGAGACAATCGCATCCTGGACCACCTTCAGCTCCGGCCTGGAACATCAGCTATTGGTAGTGACTTCCTCTATGGCAAAGCTCTTCGTGCTGAGAGGCGCCCACTATCAGGCGAGAGGAGAGATCTTCCCGTCTCACGGACTTTCTACCTTCAATGCATTTTTGCCTGTGAACGTAAGCAAATAGTATTGAATATTACCTCAACTATATCGGCTTTGAACGCTTTATGGTGCTACATAATCAGTGTGGTGCCTTCATTTGATAATTTTTTGCTTGAACGCTCTTGATATTAATTTTACAAAACATTGCCTGCAGATACCGTCGTGTCGGGACGAGGTGGTACTCTTGACTGGACAAGACGCCCTCTTGGTGGCCTACGTATGGAATGGGACGGCTCAGGCTATGCAGGTGGTAAGTATGATTTTGTGTGTACTTTAGCTATTAACTGGATGAGGTAGCCGGCGGGTCAAAGTTTCCTTCCTGTTCTCTATTTTAGCCTGAAACATGTGCCCAGCAAATGTTTGGCGTAACCAATTACTTTTACTATTTTGTTGCAACAATTTTATGGTTGTGTTCAGCCATAAAATGTTGTGGGTTTGCCCCCCCCTCTCCCCCCCCCCATCTTATACTACAGTCGTTGGTTGTCGCAATAGGAGCCATCGTACTTAAAGGGGCGTGGAGGAGGCTGACCCTGGCCCTCTTTTTGACCCGCCATACAATCTGACAAGTTGTGCGAGGTCTCCACTTGGCCTCCAACCTCGTTCAGACACAACCTCAATGTGTATAATTGAATAAAAATCAATTAGGTGATTTTCTTATAAAGCCAATAATGTAATCTGATTGCTTCTTCACGGACTGTTTCAGGGCTACACGACCACCCTAGACATGAGCGTCGTCAGCTGGGAGCGTGGCTACGAGAGTGCTAGAGGTCAGCCCGTGCAGGTGAGGAAGCTTCTGCCAAATGTGGGGGCAATGGAGTAGTCTTAAATTCTGTAATAAACAGCTAGTATAAAAGTGGTTTCGGGTTAAGAGATTCACAAAGGTATTTTATAATTTTTCTAATGCTCCACGAGGCTGTTGTCTGCTCCAGGTGGTGGTGCAGGGCCGGAGCGGCGTCACGACACTGGACGTAAAGACTGCACTAGTTCCTCTACTCGACCCTGTAATAATGGAAAACAAAGGCGTCCACGACACCATGAATAACCTACAGGCAAGACCAGTTTATTTTTCCTCTCCACTGCTTTTTTCTTTCTGCAACATTCTGAACGTGTTTTTCGCTTGTCAATGGATAAATCTTAAGTTCTGATAATTAATATGCTTACCACAGTTCGTGCTTTCATAATGTGGGTTATTTTTGTGGCTTCAGATGAAACACAACCAACAGACTTCTGTGGTAGAAGCAGCAGTGAGGAGCCTGGCTAATAGTGTAGATTGTGGCAGTGCTGGTACAAGCTCTGGCTCCATTGTTATAGATGGCTCTGTTACGCTCCACAGTGGCATGGATGTCCGGGGGGTTAGTGCTCCTAGTTTTAATTAGTGGGGGAGGGGCCCCAAATAATAGTTATTGCTACTCCTAAACTTTATCTTTGTTTATACCGATATGTGAAATCTGCGGATGGTGATAGTTTGTGGCAGGTGCAATGGTTCACTTAATTTGGCCTCTTGTGTATATATATAATTTAATGTCTTTCACCCTACCCCTCAGGTGTTCAACACTACGCACCTGGAGGCCCAGAGTATGGGTCTGAGGGGCACAGAGATGGATGGTGCTAGTTACAGCACCTACAAAGACCACTTGGCATCTCTGGGTCACTACAGTGGGATGCTGGGACAGATCTCTTCAGAGATGATAATGATCGGCTCTACTCTAGATGGTCAGTTTGTCTTGTCTGGTAAATGTAGGAAAGATTGTAGGGATTTTAAAACTAACTTTTAAAAAATTCTTAATTTTAGATATAGTGTATTTATTATGCACCCCAATACCCATACTGTGGACGGGTTGAGGCTAAAGGCCTGAGCCCCACAATTCATTTAGCAAAGTTAACTCTTGATGTGGATTGAATGTTGTAACTAGCTCATGATCACATCGACAATGGGCTAGAGACCAACCACAACTTCAATTTCTAAATTAAGCCAACTACATGTGGAGAGCTAATGTCACAATTGATGTTTGTCCTACACATCGACCTCTTCCCCCCCCCCCTCCCATCCAATGGGCAGCGGTGAATAGGTTACAATCACTTGTAAGGCTAAGATTTCTAGTAAGATCATTTGAATGAAATACTAAAAAAAATATCTAGCATTTTATAGAATTGCCTAAATTCACGTATCCTTTCGCACTCCATCAGTGACGGAAGGTGTGCGAATAATTTTACAATTTTACATTCAGTCAGGTCTAAATCAGCAGATAACACACACACACTTGATACATTAATTAAGACTTTATCATCCTTAAATATACAATGAAGCAAAATCTATCGTAATGGCGCACTCTGAATTTTGTTTTAATTCAAACTCGTCCTCTGCCCACAGACGCTGTTCCAGCTTCTGGGTCGTCACGGGTAGTGGGCGGCTTAAAGACAGTGTTGGGCGCAGACCTTCATCTAGACACCCTAGCGGTCTTCAGCCTCGACGCTGAACAGGTGTTGGATGGTTCTGGCGGCCGCGTCTCGATACACAGCGCGTTTGGAAACATTGTGAAGTAAGTATGTTTCTCCAGTATGTTTCTGTGAACAATTCAATTTCTCCTACCCTACCCATCAACATTGGTGTTCCTCAGGGCAGTATACTTGGCCCTCTCCTCTTTCTCATCTACATTAATGACCTTCCAAATGCCTCCCAACACCTTAGACCAATTCTATTTGCTGACGACACTACCTTCATTTACTCCAGTCCTGACCCCCTTGCTCTAAATGCCACAGTAAATACCGAGCTTAATAAAGTCCATCTTTGGCTAACTCCCAACAAACTCACCCTTAACATTGACAAAACTTTCTATATTCTGTTTGGCAATAAATCCTCTAACCAAATAAATCTCAAGATTAACAATACCCTAATTTGTAACAAATTAGATGGCAAATTCCTTGGCGTTCTCATTGATCACAAGCTTAATTTCCAGGGACACATTCTAAATATATCAAAAAAAGTTTCAAAAACTGTTGGCATTCTTTCTAAGATCAGATATTATGTACCCCGCCCTGCCCTGGTGACTCTCTATTACTCCCTCATCTATCCATATCTCAACTATGGTATTTGTGCTTGGGGTTCTACTACCCAAAATCATTTACGTCCTCTAATTACTCAACACAAAGCTGCTATTAGGACAATATCCAACTCTGGCCCCAGACATCACTCAGTACCCCTACTCAAATCTCTCAATATGTTAGATATTAAGTCACTGCACATTTTCTCATGTGTATTATACATATATAAAACGCTGAACTGTAATTCCAATCCTGACCTCAAAAGCTTCATTGAAAGCTGTAACAGAACCCATGAGCACCACACCAGAAATAAATACAGTTTTGATATTCCAAGAGTACGACTTAACCAAACTAGAAATGCTCTACAAATCAAGGGACCCAGAATGTGGAATGACCTTCCCAACCATGTTAAAGACTGTACCTCTCTCAACCAGTTTAAGATTAAAACTAAACACTACCTGATAAACTCCCTGTAACCTACCTTACCCCTCTATTGTCAACCCATGTCTTATTTTTTTTTATTCAACGCTGTTTGTCTACATATTGTATTTGTGCTGCTTTTCAGTCATGTTCCCCCCTTTTTTTGTACCTTTATATGTAACTGTTCTCAAAACATTTTATTCTTTTTGTTCAATTAGTATAAAGTTTTAGATATTAATGTTTTCTTGCCCGAAACGCATTGCGTAATAGTGGCTTTAGGCATTGTATGTACTAGCTCTATCTATAAATCGATCCACTTATGTAAAATCTCTATGTATGTACCTTTCCTGAATAAACATATTTATTTTTATTTATTTATATTATAAGTGTACAACGAAATAAGAGGGAATGGTGCGGGGTCGAGACGGTTTTACGTATGACTTTTTGCTTTTTCCTTCAGGCGGAACACGAGTGTGAAGGTCGCTGGACAGAAGACCTTCACAAATGGCCTGTACATAAACACACTGTACACGCCGCATTTGGACGACATTCCCGTGAGCGACCTGGTAACTCTCGACGGCCGCCAGACTATAGCTGGCGCAACTTTCTCTACTCTGGTGGCTGGAACCATCGCGGTGAAGGAGGGCAGCACTGTGGCCGGGATAGATCTGTCAAAGAATGTCGTCCTTCTCTCTGACGAGGCTGTACTAGGTGAGACATGCAGAGGATGAACTTTAATATTTTAATTAATACTTGGCTATAATGTAATGGCACTTTTTCTTTGAATTTCCAGGGCACTGTACGTTATCGAAGGGTTTGATGGTGAAAAATAACGTGCAAGTGTTGAGCAACATGGTGAATGGAATGGACCTGAGTATCTTTAAGAACACTTTAAAGAAGAGCGGCGGGACGCTGGCAGGGTCTCTGGCCTTCCTGAACACTGTCTCCGTAAGCAACCTTAAAGCAACAGAGATAATGGGGATCAACGTTGATAACTTCATGTCTACTACGGTGTTCAAAGATCGCACAGCAACAATGACTGGAAACTTGGTAGTTCCTTCAACACTAACTGTAAATAAAGATCTGACTGTGACTGGCCACATCAACGGAGACAGTTTCCCATCTCGCTTTCCCCTTCGGACAGATTCCACTCTACGCTTTGGTGCAAAGAGGTTCTCTAGTCTGCAATTTGGCTCGGTAACACTGAGTGGAGGAGCAACCGTGGATGGTCTAAATGTATCTCGGCTCGTAACTCTAGACACGGTGCAGCAAATCTCTGGCAGGAAGATATTTGCTCAAGGCGTTGATATAAAAGGCAATTTGGACGTCACTTTGGCCATAATTGGGGGCGTTAATTTGAATACCCTAACTAAAGGGCCGTCTCTCTCTCATTTAACGAACTGGAGGTTCGACGTAGAATTCATGAAACCCGTGTATGTCTCGTCGGTGCAGTGTGCTGGGAAGGTGAACGACCTGAACTTCGCGGAGCTTGCTGCGGACGTCGTATATACTGACGGAACCTCCCTAGAGATTTCTGGACGCACTCGCTTTGCGCTTTCTCTGAATCTCTCGAATGCAGTTTTCAAAAGTACGTTTAATGGCGAAATGTTTGAAAATTTAGTGACTACGACCAGGGATTTAAATATTACTGGTAAATTTAATATTTAAAACTGACGTTCAATTTAATGACTAGGTAAAATTTGCATTCAAGTAGATCCATAATTTGAAAAGGGCCATTTATGTACATTCTACATTAAGGTTTATCATGGAAGGACAGTTAATGACTTCAATCGTGTTTGGGCTCCTCAACACCACCATTCCTGTTGAGTCTATCAAGCACTCTTTGCTGTGAAAAGGATAGTTTATAATCTAGAAATAACCTAGAAATAATCTAGGTTTCCTGGGTCCCCACAGAGTCGTATCTAGAAACTATGCTCACTACTCACCTATCTTATGAGGGCATCCAGCAACAGGCAGGGTACATAGGGTCCCTGCTAGGTGTTCTTTTGATAATGCAGGCCCGGACTTATTTATCTGACTAGGATTGATTTTGCATTCACACCCAACACGGGCCGCGGCTGCCGACGCT
>WNGS01164858.1:49146204-49187417 GCA_020271785.1 Procambarus virginalis
ACTACTCTTTTTACTTGTTATGTGCATTTGTATATTTGTCAAGGTAGTTTAGGGGTTCACTTGTAGTGCTAGAATCTTCAGTCATCAACCATTAGCCATATATTATTAACCTATCACATTTCTGTAATCCACCCAAGCAATGTTCTACATAATATGAGAAAGAGACTTTCAAACACCAGTGGGTTTTACAATTTTAATTAAAAAATATAAAACATTATTCACTGCCGCATCACATGCATAAATAGTCACTATAGCCCTGTCTGTATAATTTTCTGTAAAGACAAGAACTGTACACATACCAAACACAAAATGATTATCATTCACTAATCAAGAATGAATGAATTATTTATAAAAAAGAAATGAGTACTGTATTACGTTTACAAAAAAAATAATAAATAAAGAGTTCGGAATTATTCACCTCATCAGCCATTAACACACACTGAAATGCATCATCTTGTGGTTTAAATTAGATTTATTCATGCTTCTTAAGTAAATGCTCCACAAATGAATAAAACTGTCTTTCACTCTCCAAATAATATCAATGTAGACACTTCATCATTCCTATTCATACACCTTGCCTTGCCAACTCTCACCATCAGGGCAATGCAGATCCAACAATAATTCCCGGTCTCTGACCAGTCTGACTAGCCACCGTCACACCTCTCCCTGTCTTCAAAGTCGCACTGTACAACATGCCCTTGCCTACATTACCATCTGTGGTCCTGGTGCACGAGCCTGTCGCATTCTGCCTGCATCCCAGCTGTTGCTGAATGTAGGTGTTCCACCAGTGACCTAGGACACTACGACCACATTCTTACGTTGCTACAACTACCCTGCGTTTTAGTGATCAAGCCCATATGCAACTGCCTGTATTTCAATTGGCACCAGATCTACATGCTTCACCAGCAACCAAGGAAACGATGACCACATATTTCTGTTGTGGGCTGGATGGTAAAGCGACAGTCTCACTTCATGCAGGTCTGCGTTCAATCCCCGACCGTCCAAGTGGTTGGGCACATTCCTTCCCCCTGTCCCATCCAAATCCTTATCCTGACCCCTTCCAAGTCCTATATAGTTAATGGCTTGGTACTTCCCCTGACAATTCCCTCCCTCCCTCCACACTTAGATTACTGTATCCAAGCATGGAGACTTCATTTTCAGGACATAGCTGCTCTGGAGATGCAACACTGGGCAATAAAAGTCATTCCAGAGCTAAGTCATCTCTCTTATCAGGAACGCTTGAAGGCCACAGGGCTAATAACACTGCAAACCAGGCATGACAGAGTAGATTTCATTGAGACTTTCAAAATACTGAACATGTTGGAGGATGTTGATCCGATATAGTCTTCAGAAGGTCAGATGTAACAAACTAGGATCAACAGTTTCAAGTTCAACAAGCCACAATGTAGAACCGAGAACAGGAGATGCTTTTTCACCCACAGGGTTATTAACCCATGGAACTGCCTACCCGCCGAAGCCGTAAATGCCAAAACTGTGTCGAGTTAAAATATACTGGAAAAGATAATCAAGGGAAATGGGGTGGGGGGGGGGGAACCTTCCACAAGCCGCTGGCTTCATGTCCTCGTCGGGGCCACTAGGGACAGTGGCCATCAGGTAAATCAGGTTTCCTACATCACCTCCTTTGGTCCTGGTGCACAAGCTCATCTGCATACTGCCTGCATCTTTGCACCGGATCTGACCTACAGCAACCACATCCATTTCGACCTCTACGTTGCCTCCTAAGAGCCTGATTCACAACCCATCTGCTGCTGCCTGCATCCTGGCACCAGATCAAAACTGCACTACCAGTGTCCAGGGGTGATAACCACATATTTATTTTCTTCACAGATATCTGTAACGTACGATTGTTAC
The DNA here is from genome assembly GCA_020271785.1 of Procambarus virginalis. NCBI lineage: Eukaryota > Metazoa > Arthropoda > Malacostraca > Decapoda > Cambaridae > Procambarus > Procambarus virginalis. The sequence goes on from WNGS01164858.1 coordinate 49,148,077, forward strand.
ATTGTTTGGTTAATAAGATACACAGAGTTTAGTGGTTTCTATATTTATTTACTAGTCTTCGTTACAGCAGTAGTTTGTTGGCAGTGTCGTAGAAGTTAAGACGAAGGTGGGGCAGAGCAGAGAGCTGAGTGAGGCCGGGGTAGAGAGTCTTCGAACGCTGATTGTTTAATTAATTTAATTTTATATTTTTTGTGTGTGTGTGTGTTCTCTGTAAACTGTAGCATTGCAATAAAATAAAACAAAACATATAAAAAAATAATAGGGGTGGTAGGAGAGGAAAAGAATAAAGTATCAGTGAGAATCCACAAGATCTTCTCTGAATACTGTACTCTTTGTTTTCATCTTCGAGGATGTGGTCCTGCAATTGCACCAGGGTGGTACCCCTAATATATATATACAGTATTATAATATATAATATATATATATATATAATAATATATTATATATATATATATATATATATATACTATATATTATATATATATATATATATATATATATATATATACTGTATATATATATATAATATATATATATATATATATATATAATATATATATTATATATATATATATATATAATATAATATATACACTCCTTCTGAAGATGTATTAATATACGAAAGTACTTAAGGAAATTCCTGTTTCATTTTTCCTCCGTGGTCTGAATTGTCATATATATATAAATATACATATACATACATACATACAGGCAACTGGAAACTCAATACACCTGTTCCCATAGCATATGAAACGCTCGGCCCCTTGAATAGGAGTGCCTTGAGTTTTCTCTGTTCAGAAGAATTGCATTCAGAAGTCCCCATGGCGTAGTGGTAAGACACTCGTCGTGTTTCGCGAGCGTTTTGGCCCGAATCCTGCCGGGGAGGATTTTCTGGGTGCCAATCCTTAACTGTAGCCTCTGTTTACCCAACAGTAAAATGGGTACCTGTTCATATACGATTTGTTGGGTCGTATTCCGGGGAATATTAGGATTAAGGTCTTGTCCGAAACGCTATGCGTGCTAGTGGCTGTACAAGAATGTAAAAACTTTTGTATATATATATATATATATAAATACAAAAGTGGGTTCCAAGCTCGTTGACACCAGCAGAGACCCGGGTTCAATCCCCGGGCAGAGCAGGAACAGTTGGGAACGTTTCCTTTCAACAGATGTCTCTTCACCTAGCAGTAAATAGATATCCGGGAGTTAGGCAACTGTTGTGGGTTTGCATTCTGGGAAAGATACATAAAGTTCGCCTAGGGGACCTCAGTAAGCCTAAGTACAGGTTTTCTATCACCGACAAAGGGAATTATAAAAGTCTCCGTCCTGCGCGGGTATCGAGCTCCATTCATTTTCTGTAAGACAATTGTTATAAACTCGTAGCGCTAGATGGCGTGGAGCTGAAAACACGCTCTTGCTAACTGACAAGTATTTTAGGCTTCTGTGATTGGTGGATAGAGGTAAGGCGACCCGAGGAAGTTTATAGCAGGTGGTTAGGCTACTGTGTGAAGTGCTTGGTGGGGGTCGTGCAGGACTCAGGAGGTCGTTTAACAGGTCAACTTTGGACTCCTATAGGGAAGGTGGTATGTTGTTTACCGTTTATATTTGTTGGTAGGTCGAGGCTTGGGTTTACAGAGCTAGCAGGTGAAGTTTGTCAAAGTTCTGTATTGGGGTTTCGCATTATCTCTATTGCTGGAACTACGTAGTTACATTCGGGGGAAACTTTGAACATCAGATTGTTTTACTTCTGAATAATATATATCGTCTTTCTTTTCAGTAAATGTTCTAGATTTAATAAAGATTGCAGTTTTTGCTTGGTATTTAATTTTTTAATTTTCCCAGTCAGTTTAGTCTGTAGTAACGAAGACTATATAAATAAAGATAAAATAGGTTGTGAAAAGTACACGTTTAACGATTTTCAGTAGTGCATTTTTGTAAATCCCTCACCACTCGGGCGCTGATCTTAAAATGGCGGTTGGGCAATCTATTTTACTTTCTCGAGCTTTTTTTTTACCAAATTTTATACTTAGATGAAGAAGCAGAGCTCTGAGCTAAGTGATATTCACTCTGACGTACTACAAAATGTGGGACTATACTGAGAAAATTTACAATTTTAATGCTAAAGAGTTCGGCTCTCGGAACTTGGCTTTCAGAACTTAAATGTTGTGCATTAAATTGACTGACAGACAATCTACACTAGAGCTTTCATTGGCATGTGCTTGTACTAGCACTTTATTTACCATGACATAATCATTCAAATTTTATGAAGCTTGCGCTTCTTCCCCCCCCCCCCTCCCGCGGCTCCTTTCAGAACTACTTTTGCTATGTCATTATTTCAACAGTTGTAAAGTAAATTTCTAATATTGTAGCACTTAAGAGGTTGAGAATCATATTCGTAGTACCAGCTGTCTACACGTTTTCAATAAAGTTAAATCTTCGCAGCAGAATAGGCTTTCGGATACTTTGCACGAGATTCTTAGTAGTGGTCCTATCTAAAGAACTCGCTTGGAATAGGAGCCATATTGTCACTACTAGTTCCGTCAGAAGTGCAGTAAAGTGGTGTCTGGAACAATCGGTTTGAAATAGCTTGGGATTGATGTTCTATCACAGAGCATCAATCTGGCTCGAGGTATTAGTTTAATCGTCCTCACTTCCACCCAAGAAGGATGGTAATTTGGAAAGTGGGTAATCTCCCATGATGCAGAGACGTGGCGTCTGTTTGATACAACTCTACCTAATCTCGGGCGGAGTTTTTTGGAATAGATGGTGACCTTCAATAGAGGGCTTGGATGTTCTGTTATAGCCTTTGAGCAGCCCGAGGGAACGTAATAATATAGTTATAGTAGACATGCAGAACAATTCACACTAGTTATTCCATCCAAAATCTTGTGCAGGAAGAGCCAAATCTTGTGGGTCATGCCAGAAAAACTACAAACTACAGACTTCTAGACATTACTACTGCTAGGCTTAGGCTCCGGAAAAGTTGTGTTCGGGTGGATCTTACTGAATGTAAACTGTAGTAAACACTTGCTTGCCATTCTTTTGAATGTGGGGTAAAAATAGACATAATTATATAAATAATTCATTGTCATGGACAGGAAGCCAGAATTTATTCAAACGTTAGGCTTTTATCGAAAAAAGGGGGGGGGGGGGTTCATCCGACCCAGGATGCAAACCCCTCAAGAAGCAGACTTCACTTAGCGTAAATAGGTACTCGGAAGTTAAGAGGCATTGGGTGAAATGAAATGTGCCAGCCTGGGACTTGTGAATTCAAAGCTACCTGGAAATAATAATCTTCCATGATTAAACCTGAACTATTACTTTAAACTTTGTAACAAAAAAAAAAAAGTCCAAAGTAAATGGGGATGGGGGGAGGGAAGAATGTACAAAGACGACGCTTCTACACTAGATCATAGATTGTAACTTGCTTAGCTAAATGAATTGTGGGGTCAGTCCCTGAGCCCATATGTGCCTCTGTAACCCTTTCACTCCGCCCACAAGATGGGATGGGGTGCATAATAATGAACTAAAACTAAAACTCATACACATTCGTATTAAAATCCCACTAGCGGGACAAAATTGATTCAATGAATAGACTAATACTATTGCCAAAAGGATAATGCCTATCTCATTCATGTGCACAATTGACCTTCACTTATAGAATGCACGCTAATATTTAAAATGTATTCCGTGGCTATATTTTAAAACCTGACTTGGGTTTGGCGAAATAGATCAATAAAGCAGGACTCCCAGCAAAGTACCTGATTTTAAATGGGAATTGCAGTAGTAGAAATTGTTGGACACTGTTGCCGTTAACTTTGACAACTTTTATAGATAAAGGTTTTGTGCAAGGTATTAGCATGCTAGGCTGCTTAACTAAGAGTTGAAGGTTACATTAAATTTACACATTTACTGGAAGGTTTTTAACTACAAATACTATTGCTTTAACCACCCTCATTTATGATCGGTATATAATAGGGTCCATTGCGCGTCACCAATTTTTATGAAATTGGTACTTTTACTTCACATAATGTCCATATTCAAAGTTTAATAAGACTAATAAAACTAGGTAATTTAGAAATTTAGTAGTACTTCACTGCTTTAACTTCCTCGGCAGGTGTGAGCCGCCAGGATGATCTGGTCAGTGTGGGTGATGTGGGTGGCCATAACGTCCACCCTCGCCTACAGTGACAAGGACACTTCTGAAAGTAACTATAGATAGCCTCACCCTGGACGAGGTGAGAAGTCTTGCAGCTAAACGGTAGCAATACTTCAAAGTTTAGTTAAAGGGGGTTGGTTAAATAAATTAAAAGAATGTATATTTGAATGAAAACACAAACTACAGCAGCTGCCCACGTAACTATCCTGTTCTTAAAAACCTTTGTGTAAAGGGTTATTTACAGAAACTTTCGTCAACAGCTAAAAAAATGAGTTGAAATCTCGCCTGGAATCGCTGCAGAAACTACATCGAGGCTAGATACGAAGAACGCTCTAGACAACACGAAGCAAATATCCAGAAGATGTTGAGCAGAACTCGGCGCGACGCCACGGGGTCAGCTGGATACTACCACCATTATTACGTTCCTTCTGTCCAGTCAAAGATTCCCGTCCAATCAAACGTTCCTGTAAACCCACGGTTCCTGTCCAGACCACGGTTCCTACTTTGACCACCCTGGCGTGGCTATTGGCACTCGTACACCTACAACTCTATTGGGAGAGGGAAAGTTAGTGCAGCTCTTGTGCCCAAAAAAGGCATACCATGTTCCTGCAATGTCGGTTCAGTGACGAGACTAGCTTTGTTGTTATTGAAGCTTGTGAAGTATTTAACCTTTTTTAAACTAAGAATGAACTCTAACTCTAATCTTTACATTAAATTTAAAATTTCTCTTTGCAGTGGTCAAAATAGACTCGATAGGAGTGAGTAGCGGCCTAGGATCAGTCTCCATCACTCCGCCTTTCCAATCCGCTTGACTAATTTGCCAGCTATTTGTCGGGTTCGTACAATCTTGCCACTAGAAGTAATTGTTTTTTAGGCCTGACAGTGCTTTTTTCGGCTCGTATGGCTAACCTACTTTTGGCTTTATTGGCAGAGTGATGTGGTTGGGGGTGTTACCCCGGGGAGGAAAGATGTGGCTGTGAGGGTTCGTAATTCGTGGACCAGTCAGTGTCTGGGTGCCGGTGGACCTAGACAACTCTATGGCGAGTGGCTTTGGCTTGCTGTTGTGGGTGTTCTTACCCCACACTACGTTACGGATTTGCATCTAAAGTCTTGAATAATGTTAATATTTGAGTAAAAAATAATGATGGTTTAAACCTCTGTACAGTTTTACTCTTCGAACTTGCCTAATGGAGAAAATTTAATTCTAAAATTTTGTAAATCGTGATTTTCGTAGAACTTGTGCATGCTCTCCGCGGGTGTCTGTGTTAAACGGTCTGAAGGCCATCCAGGAGACACCTGTGTAAAATGTGGCAAAGAACTCTCTCACGTCACTGCCAAGCGGGAAGTGAGTACTTCCTTAGTCTCGTGTGGATAAATTTGATGGCTTTATTGATCAAATGTATTGTACATTAAAGCTTAACAATTTGACTAACGGTAAAAACTCTTGTGGTGTGGCAGGTAATCATCCCCTAGAGCTGGACGCAGNCCCTCCCTGCCTCGTGTGTGTAGTGCAGGCGCAGAGCTGATCACGAATTCCATTACCGCAAGATGAGTCGCGTCACAAGCTGCTGAATCAATTTGTGTCGCTTGGAAACGTGGAGAGGGAGTTTGGGAGGGAGGAGAAAACTGAAAGGGGGGAGGCGTGAGAGGGGAGGAAGAAGGAAGGAAAATATAAGGGGGTGGTGGGGGGGGTAGGATAAAGGGAGATACCAAAATTCATTGATGACATGTCCAAAATTAAACTAAAATTTATTTACCTCTTAATCGTAAATTACAAGGTTTGGGGATTGTTTTTATGAAGCGTTATGGACATAGGTAGAAAACATTCCTCGCTCCCAGACCATACTTTTACCCCTGGTCAGGTGCCCTGTCAGGTGCCCGGTCAGGTGCCCGGTCAGGTGCCCGGTCAGGTGCCCGGTAAGGTGCCCTACACTACGGGTATATGTCATGCCTCACTACACGGCCTCCTGTCACTGCCGGGATTCAAATGATTCACAGGAGCTCCAGTAAGACTTTTCGGACATTAATTTGCCAGCACAATATAGTCACCGTGTGTTCTGACACTCGCATAGATGTGTGCGCTAAGCGGCACCGTGAGTGCCTTCACTCAAGCTGGCCACACACCTGCCTAGAGTCCTTCCACTCTCCTTCAGACACTTCTGCACAACCTGTTCTACTTGCATGCAGTTTGGTGTGCCAAGGGCACCACGCGGGCTGCACGAGTGTGAGAAATATTACACAATACAATTGTAAGAGTTTACATTATACTTGAGCACACACACACAACACACACACACACACACACACACACACACACACACACACACACACACACACACACACACACACACACACACACACACCACACACACACACACACAGAGGCAAGTCGAGCCTGGCCTCGGGCCGGGCTTGGGGAGTAGAAGAACTCCCAGAACCCCATCAAGCAGGTATCACTCCCAAATTACACGCTTCATTGTTTGTGACCCACGAATGGCTTCAACACTGCGATTATTCCGTCTCCATTGACTGTGGCCTTGGTACCATAGCAGTGGTCGGTTACTGGAGGCTAATGCTGCCGTTGCCGTGAAGTTACAGCATGTTGGACGACCTCAGCTCTGCGCGAGGGGCCCCGGGGCCTATAACCTAGCCACGGCCGCCCTTCCTAATGCCTCGATAATCTAATGAATTTGGTATTGGAAGCAGACGATGAGTCACAATAACGTGGCTGAAGATAGGAGACGACGACGTTTCGGTCCGTCCTGGACAAGTCGATCGGTGTGTGGCTTGGTCATTAATTTGGCACTGCTTGTCAGGTGGCACTACGGGGTGAGGGGAGTACACTTGTGACAACTACCAAGGAGAGAATGAGTTAGCTGGCCCACACATGCTCAGGGCTTGCTCACTGGGGAGGAGGTGAGGGGGGGGGCAGGTGCAGGGCCAGCACCAGTGCCTGTGGTGTCAGTGCCAGGCACTGGCATCCATATGTGCCTCGGTGTGGACCAGGAGTAGCCGGCCACACCCTGGTCCAAGGTGTGGCGTGCTTGGACCCGGCCCAATTATCAGTGGGTTATGACGGGTGCACTAGTGCGATGGCGTGATTGTGGACAGGTTGTGTGAGGTCAAAGAGTGGGCGTGGTTGTGAGTAGTGTGAGGGCGTGGTTGTGAGTAGCGTGAGGGCGTGGTTGTGAGTAGCGTGAGGGCGTGGTTGTGAGTAGCGTGAAGGCGTGGTTGGAGGGATGGATGGTGTGTGTTGGGAAGGTCATTAGTCAGCCTCATTATGTTTCCTGCATTCAGACTCGCTTTCATACCTTCGATTCTCGGCTACCTGCACTCTGTGTCAGCCTCACCACTCACCCTCTCACTCTGTGTCAGCCTCACCACTCACCCTCTCCCTCTGTGTCAGCCTCACCACTCACCCTCTCACTCTGTGTCAGCCTCACCACCCACCCTCTCCCTCTGTGTCAGCCTCACCACTCACCCTCTCCCTCTGTGTCAGCCTCACCACTCACCTCTCCCTCTGTGTCAGCCTCACCACTCACCCTCTCACTCTGTGTCAGCCTCACCACTCACCCTCTCACTCGTGTCAGCCTCACCACTCACCCTCTCACTCTGTGTCAGCCTCACCACTCACCCTCACTCTGTGTCAGCCTCACCACTCACCCTCTCCCTCTGTGTCAGCCTCACCACTCACCCTCTCCCTCTGTGTCAGCCTCACCACCCACTATCACTGTGATACGAGAAACCGATGGTTGCAGCGGGTTGGAAGTGGCACTGGTGGCACTGGCCCGGGGAACATGATGGCACATTCAGGTGTGGCGGTGCGTGAGAGCCTAAGGAGTGTGCTTGAAGCTGGCGTGTGTGTGTGTGGGGGGGGGGGAGTGCCCTTACAGCTCTCCGTCACTCGTGTGAAGATTCACTCTCTTCTAACAATTTAAAGACGAGTTCATTATGAGACTTGATAACTTAACTCTACAAAATAGATGTGGTTGGGTTAGGAAGGTGGCCCCGAGGTAGGGACCGACAGTGTGATACTGTCTCGACAGGTTTTTGTTGGCCTCGCGTTTACATCTTCCTGCAAAGATATCTTGAAATATATTCAAATTCAAAATCTAAATTTATATATGACTGCAGATCTATTTAAAAAAAAGTTATTATAAATGTATTATTATTTTTCCAGAAAGAATAAGAGCACGTCTCGTAATAGTTGTAATTCTCTACAGTGTAACAAAAATGTGAAGACTAATAATGAGGAAAACAGATGTTGTTATAGATTCAGCTACTCGGAACAAGATCCAAGTAGCATTGGCTATGGTGAGCCCGTAACTTACCTGGCACAGGAGCGGGGCAAGTAGCACGGGCTATGGTGATCCCGTAACTTACCTGGCACAGGAGCGGGGCAAGTAGCACGGGCTATGGTGAGCCCGTAACTTACCTGGCACAGGAGTGGTGCTGTGTGAGGAAAATAGAGTTAAGACAACAGTAATACCTGCAAGTCTATCGACATTCATCTATACATTATAAAAGACATAACGGATAACCTCTTTATTCATATGCTTTTTTTATAGAGATATTACATATTACGAAGCTTTTTCTAAAACGAATTAAAATGTTACTAACAATTAGAAGTGGGCACGTGAAGAAAAATAAACACACAATTTTAATGTATATGTGAGAATCTAAATATAATATGAAATTCTGTTATATATTAATAACACTTGTTTGTCTACTTCCATCTGCTTCGCAAAGGAAGATTTGCAGTGTGAGAACGAGCAAGATTTTTGTGTTACGGTGTGTGGTGGGGGCGTGGGACGGTATATTAGGAGAGCATTAGCACGACTCTCAGTCCTGACGCCTCGGGCCCGGCTCTGTAGGGCGAGGCCGCACTACCGTACGCCACGCCAAAAGCACATTACAGTAATCGTACAGAACGAAAATTGTCTACATTATCGTGCTTTTATGAGATCGTTGTCATACATCTGCCAACTTGAGTGGGTGTGGGTGCTGCCTTGCCTGATGTACGACGGTGTCTGGCTTCCTTCTCCACTCAAATCTTAAGTCTTCATACTTATCATCGTTTTTCAAACTTTTTTTCTCATTTGCTTTAATTTGTTTGCTGTCAGAAAACAGTAATAGCAGAGAATCTGAGAAAGCTGTATGAATCAGCAGGATGGTTAGTCTTACCTTGAAGTTACCTTGAAGTGGTCAACCAGGCTGTTGGAAGCGGCTGCTCGCAGCCTGACGTATGAGTCACAGCCTGGATGATCAGGTTAGGTTAAGTTAGTTTAGATATCATTAACAACATAAATATAAAAGCTTTTCCGGTTTGTCCAGTTTCAGTAATACAAGGGTCATGCAGGCGATGAGTCACAATAACGGGGCTAAAGTATGTTGACCAGACCACACACTAGAAGGTGAAGGGACGACGACGTTTCGGTCCGTCTCGAGCAGCCGCGCCCAACAGCCTTCTTGACCAGTCCAGCAACCAGGAGGCCTGGTCGACGACCGGGCCGCGGGGACACTAAGCCCCGGAAGTACCTCAAGGTAACCTCAAGGTCGTGTTAGTATAGCATCGTGGCACATTGTAGCTGCTCTCTTTACGATTGGGCTGTCCCAGCTGGATTGCTCATGAGCTTTAGATGGGTTGGGTTGAGCTGCGAGAGACTCCCCCGTGGTGGAGCCACGTAACAAACTGGGGGCCGCGTGCCCCTGCCTAGTTACTCAGGTAAAGAGGCAGGGTTTCCCTTACCAGGTCGTCAGATGCCGAGGAGGACCGTATGATGTGCCGTCTACGTGTGCCCACCACCCCAGTGCTCTCAGGTACACGGCCACACGACGTAACTCCAGTTATTTGTCTGGTGTTACCTTACCTTGCGGTTATGTTGCGATGATTGCGGGGCTCAATGTCCCCGCGGCCCGGTCCTCGACCAGGCCTCCTGGCTACTGGACTGGTCAACACCCTGATCTTTATTACACATTATTACTCAACACTCATCATTACCTTGATGCAACATTGTAACAACGTTGTGTGTGTTGGTGTTGATCTGCTGATAAATTTGTTAAACCTCCCTATGTCATGTTTATAAAACCATGTCCCCGTGTCAGACATTTCATAATTTAATGTTTTTTAATATATAATTGCTACAGCTAAGATACACCCATGCATGCAACTATGTGTTCTGCAGTAAGCCATTTTGAACTTTATGTGCAATTTTAATGTCATATAATTAACATCGATTTAATTAGTAGGTTAGGAGCCATTTTCATCAGCGGCTCATATTACGGCAGTCCTTTATCCTGTGTCTTGATTAGTAAATATTGTTCTCTGTCTGTTGTGTAGATGTGGGCGGCGGGCGGGTGGTAGTGGAGGATGCGACGGTGGTGGCGGTGGGCGGCGTGCGCGGGCGGATGGGTGGCCCTCACCTACACCTTCTTCCTGGGCTTCGTCACCATCGTGTCCCTCACTGATCCCGCCCTCATGCGCACCTACCAGCCCACCCCGGACAACATGGCAGCGGTACGTATACCTCACAAGGAATACCAAAACACATCCCCGAGGGGAGACTTTCACACTTTAAACCAGCACTCTTGAAACCACCAAACCCACCCTAGCAACTCCCAACCCACCCAGCAACCACGAGCCAACCCCAGCAACCACGAGCCAACCCCAGCAACCACGAGCCAACCCCAGCAACCACGAGCCAACCCCAGCAACCACGAGCCAACCCAGCAACCACGAGCCAACCCCAGCAACCCACCTCAGAACCCTTTCCTCAGGAACTGACATCCATAGCAATAGTCTCTTGAGATACAACGTTTGAATGATGGAGTCACCGAGAGGGACTCTCCGCCAGCTGCCCCCGTGACGCGCCTCTCACCTCTTAAGAGTTACAAGAGTGCGTCGCTCCCTCCTGTGTTACCAGTGCTTGCAAGCATCACAACTTACAACACGCAGAAGGATTTTTTGTTTGAGGGAGGGGGGTAGTACCTAGACCTAACCTGGGGAGGATCTCATGAGTTTTTCCACTCCCCGAACTTGCTTAAAGCCAAGTTCGACTTGTGATAAGTTGGTACAACAAGCTGTTACTTGCACCTGTCCGCAGCCCCACATATCCACTACAGCCCGGATGGTCTGCTGCTTCTTGCAAGAATTTATCTAATTGGTTCTTGAGGAAGCCCACCTTTGGTCCGGCAATATTTCTAATGCTTGTTGATAGAGTATTGATCAGCTGTGGACCTCTGATGTTCAGGCAGTGTTCTCTGATTTTGCCTACGGCACCTCTGCTCCTCACTGGTTCTTGTCTACATTTCCTTCAGTATCTTTCGCTCCAGTACGTTGTTACTGGAGAGGGTATTGCAGACTGAAGAGAGCATATAACAAAATATTTGTTGTGTTGAGCGGTATCGAGTTACAGTAAAATATTTGGTATTATCGTGATACCTTGTCGTTGTCTTGTGATTGATTTGTGGCAAATAATTTTGTGTAAGCTCAGCGGCAAAAAATCAATAGTTTTGCTGGATTTTACATCACAGTCAAGTGGCTCTGTTGCTCAAGCCGTAAGAAATGTCTTTTTACTGAAGACGTCACCCCAAATGACCACTGATAAGCCTCAAGTCTTATCAGATGATCATAATAATAATCATAATAATTATTTTAATTAAAATATACCGAAGAACGCGATACAGTAGTTGACTGTTACAATGTACATTAAATAAAGGCACTAATGCGTAAAGTGCCTCACACTACTCCTCCCTCTTCACAAAGTCCTCCACGTTCCCCCTCCACTCTCTCCCACTCTTGTATGCAGTTTTACACAGACGAAGAATATCAATCGATAAAGGGAACGTTGAATTCCTTGTTACAATAGTATTACTGCCTGTGACATGGCCCCACCGCTTGGTAATGATGTGAGAGTGTAGTTCACAAGTTGTTACATCCGTCATTACACTGTGGTTGTGTAGTTGTAAGGTACAGTTAGGAGTATAACTTGCTGATCGGTTAGTAACACTTGTGGTGGACTCACTAACCACGCACAGTCGCTCCTCATTCTTAAGATTCGTCCAGTTAAGGGCTTTGGAGTTATCCATTCACCCGCCGGGGTTTTTACCTAGCGGTCAATAGATGTTCAAAATGGTCAGTATTTTACAAAAATAATGTCTTCAACTGTTTAGATTAGCACCTTACGCTTAATTATCTTCCAGTGAATGCATATTATCGTGTTTATTATGTAATTCCCCGAACTTTAAACTCTGCTGACACACACTTGCAACATTGTATGGTTGAAGGCTTTGAGTGCATCATCCTCTCTTGTATTACTGTATGATATTGAGAATATGCAACCACGTTCCTGTACCTGCCAGGAGGTACAACTATGTTGTTGTTGTTGTTTAAGATTCAGCTACTCGGTTACGGGCTATTCATGCCACGTTTTCAGTGGCTTAATCTTTATCAATCAATCAGCTACTGGGAACAAAAAGTTCCAAGCAGCACGGGCTATGGTGAGCCCGTCGTACTTACCGGCACAGGATATGTGCGAGGTACGACTAAACCTTTCATGACTTAAGGGGAGACACGTTCAACAGAGGACCACTTGAACCTGCAGACACCTCACCTCTTGCAGGTTCATCCGCTCCACTCTCATGAACCATAGTGCAGGTTAGGCGCCATTTTTTAAAATGAAGCGGCGCTATATCTTTCATATTTGAGGTACACAATTAGAAACCTGGTGAACTACATCACTACGGTCTGGTTTGTAGTGAGAGAGGGGGATGGTGTGGGCAGGGAGGATGGGGGGATGCTGGAGCCCCGCGAGGACGTCCTCGGCGGGGCTCCAGCGTCCAGAGAGGCGAGGGGGACTCATCTAGAGAGGACTGGGAAAAGGGATGTCAAATAGAGAAGTTGGGGAAGGAAGATTATCCACAATGGGTGGGGGGAGTGGGAAGTCATCCATAGCCCCCACATACACATCGTCTGCATCTCCCCCAACATACCTTCTCTGTATCTTTCCTAAGTCTCCTCATCACAAACACTCTCCTCCCCCTTCTCCACCGACACACACACCCAGTTGAGAGGCGGGACCAAAGAGCCAAAGCTCAACCCCCGCAAGCACAATTGAGTACCCCTCCCACAGTGCTGTAACCATTTTCACAACACACTATCTCAATCACTAACCCAAAGGTTACACCCAGTGTAATCACCTCTGTCAGTTCATATTGTAGTTATTTGTTGATATAAAACCTTGCCCCAATGTACCTTTTGATCTTACCTTATATGTTAGATTAAGGATCTGCCCAAAGCGCTATTCGTGTTTGTGGTTTTGCATGAATGTAAAAATACCAATCTTATGTAATCTCACCAGCTCATTGTCATCATTCCGTGCTCTGGCATGTTCCAAGTTAGTGGCAAAACTAGCTGGTGTATATCACATTCCTGTCGTGCCTTTCAAATTGTATGTCAAAGAATTTGTAATAACCCATATTTGTTTCAGACATTCACTGCCAATTGCAGGTTTCCTTCACTGTCTGGAAAGTTACCAGCACGCATATGTGCAAATATATCATTCTTTTTCCCAGACTTGGACTCGTACAAATTAGTTATTTAGGTCACACACAGAGATCACACTAACGTGATGCATCAAATGAACAAATCCACAAGGGCCGTGACGAGGATTCGAACCTGCGTCCGGGAGCATCCCAGTTTCTTTAGTTATTTAGGTTTTATAAGTAGAAGGAGACAACGAAAAGTTATATAAATTCTCAAACTACTACAAAATTTCCAACAAAGGAAAAAATTAAAGAAAAGGAAAAATGTGAAATATTTATTCATATGCAGACTAAATAAAAAACAGCTGCTAGTTTTGATTCACAATTAATTTAATTAAGTGGCAGTCTGTATGTCGTGCCTAACAGCCAGAACTGCACTACTTAGCCAAGTATGCAAGGTCCGATGTGCATAACAGGCTGAATGGTTTTCGTTATTTTCAAATATTTATTTCCAGATTGGTTCTTTTCTAACAATATTAATACATTTTATTAGGAACATGAATTACCGACCTAGTTACGTTAGATTATGGAAGGTTTGGATATGTTAGGTTTGACCAAATTTCTATGTTAGTTTCGACTCAACAAAATTACAATCATATATATATAATACAATGAAAACCTTATAATTTCATTAGAAAGTTTGTTGGAAAAAATAAATATCTTACAAAAATTCGTCTTGTTAGGCAACTCTGGCTATTAGGTACGACATATAGACCGATGACGCTACAGAAATTACAACCTATCAATGGAAGACTATTCTATAATAGCCAGTGCAGGTTATACTAGGCTCATCTTCCTAATAAGGCCTTAGGAAGATTTTGTCTCCTTCATCCCCCAACGTGCCTTTCCTCTATTTTCCATCTAAAAAAAATTATTATTAGTAGACTTGTTTATTACATAGGCAGTGGCATAATGTACATCATTACGTACACATCATTGTAGTTTGCAATTTCCTAAGCGTACATGAGCTAGGAAGCGTAGGGCAAGAACTCTCCCATAACATAGTCTAGCCTCGTCGGATTTCAATCAAACAGGTGTAATGTCACCATAAACTTATTACTTATTTGTTAAGAGTATACAAAAGCAAGGTTCAAATGAATACTGTAATCCATAGGCAGGAGGCACGTGGGCGTGGACGTCCCGGCGCGGGGGTCGAGGAGCTCGACTCCCTTGGTGTCAAGCCCTGCGGTGGCGGGACCCTCCTGGACCTGCTACTGCTCTTGTATCCTTCCCTGGCTCCGGCAACACCTGGATCAGATACCTACTCCAGCAGGTGAGTCTGGCCTCGGAAGCCGCCACTGCTCTCGCTGACCACCTTCGGCGAAGTCAGTTTTTTTCCCTTTAAGGGTGTTCACCTTTCAGGGGACGGAGGAAGAGTTAACTTCTTATTCTTTTAAATGAAAATTTTTGTCCTAAAATCTGTACCTGAGAAAGATGTTAATAATTTGTTATTCTGATATTTAACAGGTGACTGGTTATTATTCAGGAAGTGTTTACAAGGACTATGCCCTCATGAAAAATGGGTTTCCAGCCGAGTCTGTCTCTAATGGGTCGGTTGTGGTGGTCAAGACACACGAGTGGGGACCAGAGGTTGGTAATCTATTATACTGACTGATTATATATATATATATATATATATATATATATATATATATATATATATATATATATATATATATATATATATATATAACAGTTTTATTTTATTAATTATGAGACAAATATAGAGATTTCATGCTGTATGACAGAGTTGTAGTCTCTCCAGTCTATGTTCCACAAGCCGCCACTGCATCGGACTATCCTGGGTGGATTGTGGGCTTTGACTCATGGAGTAACAAATAAGCCTGCACTGAAAGAAGCATTTATGCCACTCAGTCCCATCTTTATAACACTTGACCAAAATACTATATGTATTGTACTTAGGGTGCTCTTTCATAAATTCTGTAAAATTCTATTGTGTTCTGTCCACAAAATTCTATATTTATACATTTAAAGAAATTTATAAGTAGATAGTTAAAAAATAAACATGATTCGTGGGTATCGGTGACTCATACAGAAATAAACAGTTGTTCATGTAATATAGGCAATTGTTCTCATTTCTTACACTGTACTGAAGGGGAAGGGCAAATGGTGACGTCTCTCTCCATGAACAACTGGGTTTCAACTATTTTCAACTATTTCAGCTATTCAACTATTTCCAACTAGTCTTTGGTGAATGTGTAAATTCCATTCCAGAATCTATAATTTTTAATTCTAGATTCTGTAAATAAGAAGCCTAGGGCTAAGGGCATTATAATTAAGACATCTGAGACAAGGGAATTTATGTTTGTTTTATCCATTTTCCCAGATACGGAAAACATTTTCCCGAGCTGTGTTAGTGATGAGAGATCCATACTTGGCTATCCAGGCAGAATTTAATCGGCAAAGTGGTGGTCACATTGGTCATGCTCAACCTGACAAGTACACAAGAGATGGAGGTCACTGTAAGTTCATATGTAACAAGTCCAAAATATATTATTGTACATACTGTATTTCTAATAATGTTTTTATCAGTACAGTATTTGAATAATCTGGCCATTCGTTTTTTAAGTAGTTTTAGCAGCATTTTTTTAATTTAGTTACCATGTTTTATATCCATAATTTTGTTCGTTTGTTCCATTATTGATATGATTCAATGGTGGCAGTGGAATGCTCACTGTTCACTTATAAAAGCCCTCTACACCCTCCACATTATAATGGAAGATGATTTGGGACTGGGAACTCATCTTCCTAGTATTAAGTGCCTCCCTGTCTTGTAAAAGTGAGAAATATTGTGTATAAATTGTAATTATGATGAGGCTGGACTTCATTTGTTGAAACTGATGAATGTGTTGCCTAATTGCTATAGGCCTACATATATTTCATGAATTTGTTTAGTTTTATTGTGCTTCTAGACAAAAGGGTACAATCTCAGAACTGGTGCCTCCAGTATTATCAAGGTGTAGAATATTTTCACAAGATTTTATAACAAAATGCTAGACATGCCAATAAATATAAAAGATGAAATAGATTCCAACTCATTAGATAGCACAGATATTATCAGTTTTTTATCATAATCTCAAGTTTAAAAACTTCATTTGTTAATCATTCATAAGATTATGAATATTTTTCAGACTGGGAAAAGTTTGTGACAAACAAAGCTTTGGCATGGATGAACACAACTCTTGATTGGTTGAAATTTGAAGGTCCACTACATTTAGTTTTCTATGAGGACCTCTTGGATAATCTACCAGAGGAGATGAGAAGAATACTAGAGTTCCTCGATTTGGAAGTCACCGAAAATAATTTTGACTGCATGATAAGACATCAAGATGGAATTTATAAGCGGAGGAGAAGGCCATTGAATTTTGATCCATTTACTCCTAAATTACGAAAATTAGTCGACAGATGCAAACGTTTAGTAGACCAAGCAGTAAGGGAAGTTTTAGCTGGTGGTGATGTGAAATTGGTTTTAAATAATCTGAACTATTTAAACGATAGCAATGGAAATCAGAAATCTGTAACAAGATGATGATCAGAATACAAATGTTTTTGTCATAATGTCAGTCAACCTATGTAGTGATTATCGTTAGTCTGTATATTATATCAATTTATATTTCCTGTATTGCTGTGTGATATTACATTGATTGAAATTTATCATATTATGTATTATAAATGTGACTTTTCTTTTGTGATATTTAATATTTTAAGTTATATGTAGCCACAAAGCCTTGTCCTCAGAAACAGTCACCATTGAGAGGTGGCTGTGACAGAAAAGTTTCTTAGTAGCTATGTCGGCATATGCTACTTTAACTATTCCGATATTTTCTTTTTCCCTTCTTACATTTATGTAAGCCTATTTTACTCTAGTTCTATATACAATAACATTCTTTATCCTCCATCCTCTTATCCATTAATTCAAGTGTCCATCCTCAGTATATTTGTTTTGTTTCATCCTATGCACACTATTTTTAATGTTCTTTTAACCATTCCACTGATAGATGATAATAATTATAATAATAATGTTTAATCAGGTAAAAGTACTGTACATACATTCAAAATGAGTTACAAACAGAATGTTGGATTTCTAGATATAGCTAGTACATACTTTGCCTAATGCCACTAACACTTACAGCGTTTTGGGCAAGATGTGGGAAAAGAAATTAAAACTAATTGAGATCAAAAGCATAATTTGAATTGAAAAGGGGAAAAAAAAGAAACAAGAATTATAATAATACATGATTGATGGAACAGCAGAAATTAAAGCAGAACAGTAGAAGTAATTTTAACTAAATAAGCAGACTACAATTTTCTTAAGTTTATACATAGCAGATATCAGCAATTATACAAGTTGGTCTATAATCAATATAGTTTGAAAATAGCAAGAAATAGGTTGACATTTAGAAGGTAAGGTAGGTTACATGGTGTTGATTAGGTAGTACTTACTTTTTCTCCTAAACTGGTTGAGAGAGGGACAATCTTTGATGTGATTGAGAAGGTCATTCCACATTCTGGTTCCCTTGATTTGCAAAGTATTTCTAGTTTGGTTAAGTTGCACTCTTGGAATATCAAATAGGTATTAGTTTTTAGTGTGGTGCCCATGAGTTCTGTTTCAACCTTCTAGGAAGTGTTTAAAGTCAGGATTGGCATTACAGTTCAGAGTTTTAAATATATAGAGTACACTTGAGAGGATGTGCAGTGACTTAATATCTAACATATTCAAAGATTTAAGTAACAGGGCTGAGTGCAGTCTGGGGCCAGAGTTTGTTATTGTTCTAATAGTAGATTTGTGTTGAGTAATTAGAGGATGTAGATGATTTTGGATAGTAGAACCCCAAGCAAGATACCATAATTGAGATAAAGATAGATGAGAGAGTAATAGAGCGTTACCTGAGCAGGGCGAGGTACATAATACAGTATATGATTTTAGAAAAAATGCAAAATGGTTTAGAAACCTTTTTTTTTGCTATATTTTGAATGTAGCCCTGGAAATTCAACTTGTTATCAATGATAACAAGAAATTTATATACAAGGAACACCAAGGAATTTATCATCTACTTTGTTACTAATGTGGATATTGTTAATTCTGAGATTTATTTGATCTGAGGATTTATTACCAAACAAAATATAGAAGGTTTTGTCAAATGATAAGGGTGAGTTTGTTAGCAGTTAGCCAAAGATGGACTTTATTTAATTCAGTATTCACTGTGTCATTCAGAATAAGAGGATTATGACTGGAGAAAATGAAGGTTGTGTCACCAGCATATAATTAGACTTGAGACGTTGAGAGGCATTTGGAAGGTCATTAATGTAGATGAGAAAGAGGAGAGGGCTAAGTATACTGCCCTGTGGAACACCAATGTTGATGGGTAGGGTGGGAGAATTAGAATTATTCACAGAAACATACTGGAGCCTGTCACTAAGGTAAGACTGAAGGTATTGGAGAGAGTGACCTCTGACTCCATAATGATGTAATTTAAGAAGGTTGTGGTGGTTGACAGTGTCAAAAGCCTTATGTAGGTCAACAAATAACCCAACAGGGAACTCATTTTTATCAAGAGCTGCATGCATCATGTTAATCATACTAATCAGTCCATCATTGGTGCTTTTTGGGGGGTCTGAAGCCATATTGGCAAGAGCTAAGTATATTGTGTTATGCTAAATAAGAGTAACACTGCTTCAAGTGATTCAAGTGATTTGTTACTGTACTGTATAAAAGTAGTATACTGTATATACTCAGCTATGACAAAAACTTAAGAAAATTATATACTGTATTCCATAAGGTGATGAGACATTGAAATAACCTACTGTTATGAGAAAAACTCAGTCACTTTTTTTAATTTCAATTCTATGATTTTAGTAATTAAAGGCTGCTTAATAACTTCAAATTTATCAACAAATTAATAAAATACAATGGTAAATCTTTATCTTTGTCATTGTGTGGATTTCATGAAACTATATTGCCTTCCTTCAATTTATCATTTTTTATATTATGGTGTTCACCATTATCTAATCATTAATTCCATGTGGGAATTTGTTAATGTGTTGTTAATGCCTTGTTTCAAGAACTTCTATCAAAAGCATTACCTTGATTCTGATAATGTGATCAGTAATAATGTTGGCATCAAATTCAACTAAGTTCCTCTGTTCTTGAGTTTGACTTTACTGCCCACTTTAAATTCATTCTGGATTGTAATTCATTAAATTTCAGGATTAAGTTTCTTTGTGTTAGTTTATTGTACAATGTATTTAATTTATTAATGATATTCAGGAATCCAAAGTTTTATCCCACATGTAAAAATATAGTTAAGAAACTACAGTACCAGTACTACTACCCATAAACATATAAATTCATCAAGCAGACTACACATTTAGTTTTATTAACACCAACACATACAAGTCTGTTACAGGAATATGAAGAGTTTTCCCAATATTGTAATGTCTAATACTTGCACCTGTTACTTTACCTATTCTTATTTCATATCGTGCTCACTATTATTTTCCCCTTTTAATTATTTAACTAATTTTTTCCAATGTGTACTGTAAAAAAATAATAATATTAATAATTATAAAGATCCAGGTATAAGAGGTAAGAAATGGGTCATTCCATCCTCCAATCTCTTCATGTAAATTTAATTATGTATATATTTGTTCTTTACTTTTCATTAATATATGTACAGTACAGTACTTTTTCATCTCTTCTCCCAAGCTTCTCACTTTCCCATTCTCACTTGTATCTCATTTCTTTCTTTGTGCCCTCTTACTCTTGCATCTAACACCATTTTATCTTCTCTATTTATTACACTCATCTGTCTCTCCTGCATATAATCTTACATATAGAATCATTTCATTCACTAATCTAAATTCTTTTTTAGATACAATAGCAATTAATAAACACTTTATGATGATACACAGGCACTTGGTTGAGTACTTGAGCTCCCACTTCCTTAAATGTTGAAGAATCCTTGCTAGTGCAATAATATCAAAGTATTAATAGATAGTTGAATATACAGTACTGTATTGTACCACATTACCTAAATATGATTTTCTCAATCAAGATTTGCAATGTTTTGTTCTAAAACATAACTAAAGACCATTATGTCATGTTTCCGAATCAAACCATGTGCCTGACAAATGCTTCAAAAAATATTGGACAAATGACGATTTATTCAACATTTTACCAAGAATAGAACTGTAGTCAAATAACGTACTTCCTTGTGCAATTTAATTCGATAATTTTTTTATTTTCACAATAATTTAGGTATAATTTGTTTTCAAAGTTCATTCTACTTTATAGTGGAACAAAATCTAAAAGAGTACACAGTTGTCATCAAAGAAATATGTGATACATAATAGATTTTATAACTGTGTAGACCACTCCTAATTGTAATTATTGCAGAGTTCTGTGATATAGACTTTTAGAAACCTCATGGGAAACTAGATAATATTTAATTAAATAGGTATATAATTGTACCTTCTTGCAGATAAGTGTAAGCCATTAAAATGGTGATTCTGGTGAAACTTTATATTTAATGCATTGTCTGTCCGTAAAAGTGAGCTTTAGCAGTAAGTTTAGTATAAGAATATTTCATATTGTCTAGAGAAAACATCTGACCTTGCTGGTAATTAGTTAGTTAGTTCAAATTATTATGCACCCCATACCCATCTTGTGGGTGGTAGTGGAAAGGGTTACAAAGGCACATAAGGGCTCAGGGACTGAACCCCACAATTCATTTAGCTAAGCAAGTTNAACTTAGACTATAGTTCATCATATCATGCCTAGTGAAACTGCAAGCAAGAGCTGTTATCCTACCTCAGCTCATCTGAAGCCTGCTCCTAGAAACTCATTATTTCATGAGAATGAACTTTGAAACTATCACACAGGGAACTATCATAAAGGAACTATTATATAAGGAACCTGGTGAATCTGCAAGCAAGAGCTGTAATCCTGCTTCAGTTAAGTGTAAACTACTTCTAGAGCCCATATATTTCATGAGCCTGATATATGCATCAGTAGGAATAGCCTTTATTCATGAGCAACATTAGGTAACAATCATATAAGGAAGAGGATGAGCCTGTAGCCAACTGTGTGCCAGAGCCTTCATGTGATCACTTGACCTGATCTCCCGTGTGTCAACCTGTTGGGCCAACAAGTTCCAGATGCGAGTCAGTCTCGGAGTGAATGATCGCTGATGGAGTGATGGTCTTGAGAAATAGTCTCATGCACTTCCAGCATGAGACTGTTGAAGGTTGAGAGCCTGGTGCTACGAGTGGCAACTACTGGTAGTCCATGGAGTTGGGCCAGGTGCTGAACTTTGAGGATGTTGGCCTTGTACAGATTTTTTCTTGCCAATTAGTACCAATTTTGTACTTATATATTTTGTGTACGTTGCTTCATTCAATAAGAAAAAATGTTCAAATAATGGCTGCATAAAACTTGTTGGCCGCTAATACTAAGCGTTACCATCACCACTGTGCCGTAAACTGCACAGTTTAAATATGGCTGTTGGGCAATTTTCCGATCTTTTAAGATCATCATGAAATTGCACTTTGCACTTAGTGATGATACATATACATTCACAAAAGGCAGTGTATTCGTGCACTTAAGTGTTTTAAATTCCACTTCGGTTATTTGGGAAATGAGGTTACATCTTATTATTATTACACACGGTAAAGACTCAACTGGTCTGTGGGCACAGTGGTCTGCGTCATTGGCTCACACTCCAGGGCCCCAGATTTAATTCCCGGCTGGACAGAAAAGGTTAGGACAAATTCCTTTCACCTAATGCCTCTGTTCACCTAGCAGTAAAATAACTATCCGGGAGTTGAGGAACAGTCATGGGATGCATCATGAGGAACGGTCAGTAGTTGGTGACCTCGGGGGTGGGGGGGGGGGGGGGAGGGGGCTCGACATGCATAAGTACAGGCTTCCTGTCCCCGACAACTGGAATTGAAAAAGCTTAACGATGGCCTCGTCAAAATAAGCGAATTTATAAATTATTTATGGCTTCCATCGACCAGCAGCAGCAAGAGTGGCTTCTAGAACAGTCTGGTCTGGCGCCAAGACTGGCTGTCTTCTTTGTATTTACCTGGGGGTAGTTGTGCGGGTCAGTCGACCACCTGACTAGGGCTTCAGGTGGTCTGATCAAGCACACTGTTGGTGCTCGCACGCCGGCATAATCACCGGAGCTCAGTAGATCTCATTCCAGTTGGAGATGTTGAGCAACCTTGGGCTCTTTCTTTATTGGATTGTAAATACTACCATGCCTAAAAGACAGCTGTGGTGGGTATGTGGGCCTGCGGGCCGCTCCAAGCAACAGCCTAGTGGACCAAACTCTCACAAGTCAAGCCTGGCCTCGGGCCGGGCTTGGGGAGTAGAAGAACTCCCAGAACCCCATCAACCAGGTATCAACCAGGTATCATGCCTTCTGGTGTCGTAAGAAATTATTTCACTGCCAAGAGTTATAATTAATTAATGTTCTCTTAATGTTCTCCAGATGGAGATTATGACGAATGTGTCTGGCTTCTGTTCGCAAGTTTACAATTTGAGGTATTTTAACCGGTCCCAGTAATTTAGTTGATTCTGATAATGAATTATAGCAGTAAATGTTCTCTACACATTCTCCATGGCTACAACTTTCTCTGTTTGTGCCTCAAGGATGAGCTCTAGCTCTTGGACCCGCGTTTCTAGCCGTCGGTTGTCTAGCACAATGGCTCCTGAACTATGATATCTACTTGTAAAATTATGAATGGAGTTCGCTTCTACAATCTGCTCCTTCAGTTCATTCCATTTTTCCACTACTCTTAAGCTAAAAGAAAAAAATTATAACATCTCTATGGCTCATTTGTGTATTTCGCAGATGTTTACATATTCTTCTCTCATTTAAATTCTCTGTTTTCTATATTTCTCTTAATTTATCACTGCTTCTACCACTTATGTTTCTTCGTCTATATATTTTATTTCTACATCTTTCTTCCTTGTGTGTTGGTCTTCCTCCTCTGCTCCTTGTTAATGGCTCTCGTGTGCTGCGTGCCTCCCCCTCCACTCCCACACACAGGCTTTAAGAGAGGACAAGAAGGGTAGTGGGTGTGTGTGCAGCTCTGAGTCTCTTATTCACACCCAAAACTCTCATGTAAAGGAGTTTTCTTTGTCCTAAGCTCGTCTTTCAGTTCACCCTGGGAAGATTATATATATATATATATATATATATATATATATATATATATATATATAATATATATATATATATATATATATATATATCTACTGATGAGACTGGCAGGTGCCTACTACTATATACAAATCACACAGTAGAAAAAAAACAGTGTAAAAGATCTGGGAGTAATCATGTCACGTTACTTTTAAAGAGCACAATCAAGTTGCAGTCACAGCTGCTAATATATGAGATATTGAATAACAAGAACCTTTCAAACAAGAGATGCCACACCAATGATGAAGATTGTTTAAGACACTAGTGCTGTCTAGGGTGAAATGTTGTTGTACTCTAACAGCTCCATTCAAAGATGTCAAATTTGCTCACCTAGAGAGCGTGCAAATATTTTTTTTTTTTATACCTGATACCTGGTGTGTCAAACAGGACCACGTGATCAGTAGCCAGCACTGGCAGACTTTAGGTGCATTATGAGGATATCATCAAGAACACGAACTCAACAACTCAACAACTCAAATAGCTCCATGTAACCCCTCAGGCCGGCGGGGGGAGGGGTTGTCCTGGCAGAACAAAGTCTCCGGAGGTTACCCGCTGGGTTTCAATAGCTTTTATACCTGGAGTTAATGACTGAGGAAGATGGTGAGGGCCGAGCGTCATCACTGTAGGAGTGAGGGTTTGTGTTGAGCACCCCGTCACCCTACCCATATATCACCCCCCCCCCTCCTCCCGTCCACCCCTTCACCCTTCACAGCACCTCCACTCTCTCTCACACACCTCTACACCCCCCGCCCACACACCCCCACCCAGCAACTCTCCTCTCTTGGTTGTCCGCATCTGCCTCGCATCCGCCAGCTCCGTCCTCTGTGCTATTGATTACTCCTCTCTTTATTAACTCACTCGCTCTCTCATTTCCTCATTTTTCACATTATCCCTTTCCTCCACCTCCCTCACTGCCTCCACCCTCTCCCTCCCCCTCCCTCACTCCCTCCACCTCCCTCACTCCGCCGCCCCTCCCTCCCTCCTCACTTCTCTCTTCTTCATTTCTAAATTACAATACCTGTACCGCGAGGCTCTCCCTCCCTCCACCTTCGCTGGCAGACTTGCACCAGTCCATTACCACACACCTGCCGCCCCTCACACCTGCCGCCCCTCACACCTGCCGCCCCTCACACCTGCCGTCTCTCACACCTGCCGCCCCTCACACCTGCCGCCCCTCACACCTGCCGCCCCTCACACCTGCCGCCCCACACACCTGCCGCCCCTCACATCTGCCGCCCCACACATCTGCCGCCCCACACACCTGCCGCCCCACACACCTGCCGCCCCACACACCTGCCGCCCACACACCTGCCGCCCCTCACACCTGCCGCCCCTCACACCTGCCGCCCACACACCTGCCGCCCCACACACCTGCCGCCCCTCACACCTGCCGCCCCACACACCTGCCGCCCCTCACACCTGCCTTAAGCCCACCCTCACAACAATTATATCAACATACTGGCAACATTTTCGGCTGTGATGGGAGTGGAATGTGTTTTTAATAGTATTTCTCCTTTAATATCTTCTCTATTGGTTATATTTTCTGTATTCGCTTTCTCTTCTGTCTCCCTGCTTCCCTGCCTCCCTCCCTGCCTCCCTACCACCCCGCCTGCCTCCCTGCTACCCTGCCTCCCTACTACCCTGCCTCCCTACTACCCTGCCTCCCTCCCTGCCTCCCTACTACCCTGCCTCCCTCCCTGCCTCGTGTGTGTAGTGCAGGCGGCAGAGCTGATCACGAATTCCATTACCGCAAGATGAGTCGCGTCACAAGCTGCTGAATCAATTTGTGTCGCTTGGAAACGTGGAGAGGGAGTTTGGGA
The DNA here is from genome assembly GCA_020271785.1 of Procambarus virginalis. Taxonomy (NCBI): domain Eukaryota; kingdom Metazoa; phylum Arthropoda; class Malacostraca; order Decapoda; family Cambaridae; genus Procambarus; species Procambarus virginalis. The sequence continues at coordinate 49,173,828 of WNGS01164858.1, forward strand.
GGGAGAAAACTGAAAGGGGGGAGGCGTGAGAGGGGAGGAAGAAGGCAGAAAATATAAGGGGGTGGTGGGGGGGGGGTAGGATAAAGGGAGATACCAAAATTCATTGATGACATGTCCAAAAATTAAACTAAAATTTATTTACCTCTTAATCTTAAATTACAAGGTTTGGGGGTTGTCTTTATGAAGCGTTATGGACATAGGTAGAAAACATTCCTCGCTCCCAGACCATACTTTTACCCCTGGTCAGGTGCCCTGTCAGGTGCCCGGTCAGGTGCCCGGTCAGGTGCCCGGTCAGGTGCCCGGTCAGGTGCCCGGTAAGGTGCCCTACACTACGGGTATATGTCATGCCTCACTACACGGGCTCCTGTCACTGCCGGGATTCAAATGATTCACAGGAGCTCCAGTAAGACTTTTCGGACATTAATTTGCCAGCATAATATAGTCACCGTGTGTTCTGACACTCGCATAGATGTGTGCACTAAGCGGCACCCGTGAGTGCCTTCACTCAAGCTGGCCCACACCAGCCTAGAGTCCTTCCACTCTCCTTCAGACACTTCTGCACAACCTGTTCTACTTGCATGCAGTTTGGTGTGCCAAGGGCACCACGCGGGCTGCACGAGTGTGAGAAATATTACACAATACAATTGTAAGAGTTTACATTATACTTGAGCACATACACACAGACACACACACACACACCACACACACACACACACACACACACACCACACACACACACAACACACACACACACACACACACACACACACAACACACACACAGAGGCAAGTCGAGCCTGGCCTCGGGCCGGGCTTGGGGAGTAGAAGAACTCCCAGAACCCCATCAAGCAGGTATCACTCCCAAATTACACGCTTCATTGTTTGTGACCCACGAGTGGCTTCAACACTGCGATTATTCCGTCTCCATTGACTGTGGCCTTGGTACCATAGCAGTGGTCGGTTACTGGAGGCTAATGCTGCCGTTGCCGTGAAGTTACAGCATGTTGGACGACCTCAGCTCTGCGCGAGGGGCCCCGGGGCCTATAACCCAGCCACGGCCGCCCTTCCTAATGCCTCGATAATCTAATGAATTTGGTATTGGAAGCAGACGATGAGTCACAATAACGTGGCTGAAGATAGGAGACGACGACGTTTCGGTCCGTCCTGGACAAGTCGATCGGTGTGTGGCTTGGTCATTAATTTGGCACTGCTTGTCAGGTGGCACTACGGGGTGAGGGGAGTACACTTGTGACAACTACCAAGGAGAGAAGAGTTAGCTGGCCCACACATGCTCAGGGCTTGCTCACTGGGGAGGAGGTGAGGGGGGGGGGGGCAGGTGCAGGGCCAGCACCAGTGCCTGTGGTGTCAGTGCCAGGCACTGGCATCCATATGTGCCTCGGTGTGACCAGGAGTAGCCGGCCACACCCTGGTCCAAGGTGTGGCGTGCTTGGACCCGGCCCAATTATCAGTGGGTTATGACGGTGCACTAGTGCGATGGCGTGATTGTGGACAGGTTGTGTGACGGTCAAAGAGTGGGCGTGGTTGTGAGTAGTGTGAGGGCGTGGTTGTGAGTAGCGTGAGGGCGTGGTTGTGAGTAGTGTGAGGGCGTGGTTGGAGTAGTGTGAGGGCGTGGTTGTGAGTAGTGTGAGGGCGTGGTTGTGAGTAGTGTGAGGGCGTGGTTATGAGTAGTGTGAGGGCGGGTTGTGAGTAGTGTGAGGGCGTGGTTGTGAGTAGTGTAGGGCGTGGTTGTGAGTAGTGTGAGGGCGTGGTTGTGAGTAGTGTACTCACCTAATGTACTCACCTAATTGTGCTTGCGGGGTTGAGCTTTGGCTCTTGGTCCCGCCTCTCAACTGTCAATNTCCCTGTCCCGTGCCCTTCCTCCCTGTCCTGCCCCTTTCTCCTGTCCTGTCCCTTCCTCCCTGTCCTGTCCCTTCCTCCCTGTCCTGCCCTTCCTCCCTGCCCTTCCCCCTTCCTCCCGTCCTTCCCTTCCTCCCTGACCTGTCCCTTTCCCCTGTCCTGCCCCTTCCTCCCTGTCCTGTCCCTTCCTCCCTGTCCCGTGCCCTTCCTCCTGTCCTGCCCCTTCCTCCCTGTCCTGCCCCTTCCTCCCTGCCCTTCCCCCTTCCTCCCTGTCCTGTCCCTTCCTCCCTGTCCTGTCCCTTCCTCCTGTCCTGCCCCTTCCTCCCTGTCCTTCCCCCTTCCTCCCTGTCCTGTCCCTCCTCCCTGTCCTGTCCCTTCCTCCCTGTCCTGTCCCTTCCTCCCGCCCTCCCCCTTCCTCCCTGTCCTGTCCCTTCCTCCCTGTCCGGCCCTTCCTCCCTGTCCTGCCCCTTCCTCCCTGTCCTGCCCCTTCCCCCTGTCCTGGCCTTCCTCCCTGTCCCGTGCCCTTCCTCCCGTCCTGCCCCTTTCTCCCTGTCCTGTCCCTTCCTCCTGTCCTGCCTTCCTCCCTGTCCTGCCCCTTCCTCCCTGCCCTTCCCCCTTCCTCCCTGTCCTGTCCCTTCCTCCCTGTCCTGTCCCTTCCTCCCTGTCCTGCCCCTTCCTCCCTGTCCTGTCCCTTCCTCCCTGTCCTGCCCCTTCCTCCCTGTCCTGCCCCTTCCTCCCTGTCCTGTCCCTTCCTCCCTGTCCTGTCCCTTCCTCCCTGTCCTGCCCCTTCCTCCCTGTCCTGTCCCTTCCTCCCTGCCTGCCCCTTCCTCCTGTCCTGTCCCTTCCTCCCTGTCCTGCCCCTTCCTCCCTGTCCTGTCCTTCCTCCCTGTCCTGTCCCTTCCTCCCTGTCCTGCCCCTTCCTCTCTGCCCTGCCCCTTCCTCTGTCCGTCCCTTCCTCCCTGTCCTGCCCCTTCCTCCCTGTCCTGTCCCTTCCTCCCTGTCCTGTCCCTTCCTCCCTGTCCTGCCCCTTCCTCCCTGTCCTGTCCCTTCCTCCTGTCCTGTCCCTTCCTCCCTGCCCTTCCCCTTCCCTCCTGCCCTTCCCTCCCTTCCAGCCTCTCCAGCCAGCACATAAAAATTGGGAAGGTTGTAGTTACAAGTCTGAGCTGTGAATGTTTTTATTATATATACCTTTTCCCCTCTTCCTGCTGCCCTCGAGGGCACGGGGACGTGGAGCAGTATTTAGCTCTCCAAAAATGTAATGTTATTGTTTATATCGGCGGAGTGTGTGTGTGTGTTGAGGTGTGGGGTGGGGGGGGGAGCTCTCCAAATTATATTCAAACAGGGAAAACTTTTACGCTCCAAAATGCTTCCTCTCCCTTCTCTTTCTCTTCTTTTTCAGTGTTTTTCCCCGTGTGGGATTGAGATGAAGCTGTGCCGTACTAAAAGATCATAGCTGCTATTGTTAGAGTTGTGGTGTTTCGTTGTAGTGGGGGCTTTGGTGCCTATAGGTCGCTGGGCGGTGTTAGACGCACATAACAATCCTCATACACAATACACCCTCTCTAACCTCTTACAAACAAATGGCGTCACATCCGCTACAGAGCCTAACTAACCAAACCCGTTCTATAAAACTCTGCGTGAAATAAGTTGTGAGCCTTCTGTTCGAGCCTATCCTGCCACGGCGGGTGTTGAGGCTCCTGTCTCAAGTTGCCATGGTAAAAGTTCACTACGGGATCACCATAGCCCGTGCTGCTTGGAACTTTTTGTTCCCAGCAGCTGAAGCTAAAACAACAACAACATGTCATTGGTATTATTATTTTAACATCTTTATTGACAAAATTAATTACAATTTTGCCTAATCTGAGGAATTCGATTAAGTCTAAGTGAGGATAATGCTGGAATTCACTGTCACGCAGGACAGAGGGTCATACATAAGACAATAGGTCTAAACTGTAGGCTGCGGCACATATTATCATGGTTACAATCATGTTTAATGTATGGATATGTGAAAACAACTCTATTGTGCATTGCCACACTAGAAAGTGGTTTCACATATCCATACATTAAAACATTGATTGTAAGACAGGTGGCGAGGCTGGTGCGAGTGTGGGCTACACTTAATATAAACCTCAGGGCTGTCGTGCATTTAGTCATTGATATATCAGACGTGGTGTCATTTCTTGTGAATGTCTACCATATGTCAAGGTAGAACAGTCGGGTCATTCTCGACTGACAATAAAAAATTTGGGTTCGAATCCCGGGCGGGATAGAAATAAGGAGGCACGTTTCCTATCACCTAATGTAACTGTTATCCTAGCAGTAAATAGGTCCCCAGGAGTTAGTGAGCTTGTTATGGGGTTGTATCCTGGGAGAAGGTCACCAACTCGACCTTTGGGGAGGGGGGGGGGATTTGATATAAGTGTTAATACTCAAATTGTATGACGGTTGAAACTAACCAATCACAGGCGAGTAGGCCTCTGACGTCATGCCAGACAGAGCGGCACCAGCCGTGCCTCCAGGAGCTCCTCAGTAGTCTCACAGACCCAGAGCAGGTTGGACTCGGTTGGCCAGTTATACACCTTGTTGCCTCACTTAATAAAATACTGAAGTGTCTACTGTGTATAACTACAACCAAAGAAAGCAACGAATATAGCCTAACCTGTACATACACACTGGCTGATTGTCCCCAGACACAATGAAATTATTTATTTAATGATTAAATTTGTTGTATTTAGTATGCAAGTGTGGCGTACACTGAACCAGCCAGCAAAATGTCAACAATGCAATAACGGTAATTTAAACCGGCCGTTTAAAAAAATATGTAATATAACCGAGGAGGAAATATTTCCTGGCTGACATTCACAAATTAGTCCTGGAATTAAAGAATTTTCTGTTTAATGATTTCAAAATTAGTTTGTGGCAGGAGCGGGTGAAATTGTGCCGGAAGCCTGACCCACGGCACCAAGCCCAACTATGGCTCGTGGGAGCACTCCTCCCTTTGTGCAGGTCGCCGTTCGATCCCCGATATATATATATACACATGTACGTGCGGCTCATTCTGGAGTATTCAGACCCAGCCTGGAACCCCCCCCCCCCCCTCCTCCCTCCACCCTACCTAACAAAGCATAAAACTAGGAATTATCCAGATGTATTTCAGTGAGGCTGTTCAGAACTGCGAGGATGAAGACAAGTTGACGTCACTACAAATAACCACATTTCAAGAGCCGTAATCGAGGAGACATGATAATGATAATTTAAGATTTTGAGGGGAATCGATAATCTTGACAGAACGGAAAAATTTCAGAATAATGAGACCCGGAAAGAAACTAGAGATGCAGACAAGTCACAGGGATTAGAAAGAATAGATCTTTAGTTAGACTTGTAACATTAGCGCGTGCGCCCACACACACACACACGCACACATTTAAGATTCATAAAGATATGATAGAGCCCAGTAGGCTCAGTAACCTTTACACCGGTTGATTGACAGATGAGAGGCGGGACGAAAGAGCCAAAGTTCAACCCCGCAAGCACAAGTAGATGAGTACAAATAAGTGAGTACACACTCCATTCATAATGAAGGCTAAGATATTTGTTAGTAGAAGTATCCAAAGTTTACTTGCTATAGGGAACGAACGCATGCACGTGACTGGCTGTTGACAAGTGGGATGGGTGTGGGAGCGGATTATTAACTGTTAAATAATAGGGGGGGGAGCTCTCCAATTTATATTCAAACAGGGAAAATTTTACGCTCCAAAATGCTTTCCTCTCCCTTCTCTTCTCTTCTTTTTTTCAGTGTTTTTCCCCGTGTGGGATTGAGATGAAGCTTGTGCCGTACTAAAAGATCATAGCTGCTATTGTTAGAGTTGTGGTGTTCGTTGTTAGTGGGGGCTTTGGTGCCTATAGGTCGCTGGGCGGTGTTAGACGCCACACTAACAATCCTCATACACAATACACCCTCTCTAACCTCTTACACAAAAATGGCGTCACATTCCGCTACAGAGCCTAACTAACCAAACCCGTTCTATAAAACTCTGCGTGAAATAAGTTGTGAGCCTTCTGGTTCGAGCCTATCCTGCCACGGGGGTGTTGAGGCTCCTGTCTCAAGTTGCCACTGGTAAAAGTTCACTACGGGATCACCATAGCCCGTGCTGCTTGGAACTTTTTGTTCCCAGCAGCTGAAGCTAAAACAACAACAACATTGTCATTGGTATTATTATTATTAACATCTTTATTGACAAAATTAATTACAATTTTGCCTAATCTGAGGAATTCGATTAAGTCTTAAGTGAGGATAATGCTGGAATTCACTGTCACGCAGGACAGAGGGTCATACATAAGACAATAGGTCTAAACTGTAGGCTGCGGCACATATATATCATGGTTACAATCAATGTTTTAATGTATGGATATGTGAAAACAACTCTCTATTGTGCATTGCCACACTAGAAAGTGTGTTTCACATATCCATACATTAAAACATTGATTGTAAGACAGGTGAGCGAGGCTGGTGCGAGTGTGGGCTTACACTTAAAATATAACCTCAGGGCTGTCGTGCATTTAGTCATTGATATATCAGACGTTGGTGTCATTTCTTTGTGAATGTCTACCATATGTCAAGTAGAACAGTCGGGTTCATTCTCGACTGACAATAAAAAATTTGGGTTCGAATCCCGGGCGGGATAGAAATAAGGAGGCACGTTTCCTATCACCTAATGTAACTGTTTATCCTAGCAGTTAAATAGGTCCCCAGGAGTTAGTGAGCTTGTTATGGGTTGTATCCTGGGAGAAGGTCACCAACTCGACCTTTGGGGAGGGGGGGGGGGGGATTTGATATAAGTGTTAATACTCAAATTGTATGACGGTTGAAACCTAACCAATCACAGGCGAGTAGGCCTCTGACGTCATGCCAGACAGAGCGGCACCAGCCGTGCCTCCAGGAGCTCCTCAGTAGTCTCACAGACCCAGAGCAGGTTGGACCTCGGTTGGCCAGTTATACACCTTGTTGCCTCACTAATAAAACTACTGAAGTGTCTACTGTGTATAACTACAACCAAAGAAAGCAACGAATATAAGCCTAACCTGTACATACACACTGGCTGATTGTCCCCAGACACAATGAATTATTATTAAATGATTAAATTGTGTTGTATTTAGTATGCAAGTGTGGCGTACACTGAACCAGCCAGCAAAATGTCAACAATGCAATACGGTAATTTAAACCGGCCCGTTTAAAAAAATATGTAATATAACCGAGGAGGAAATATTTTCCTGGCTGACATTCACAAATTAGTCCTGGAATTAAAGAATTTTCTGTTAATGAATTTCAAAATTAGTTTGTGGCAGGAGCGGGTGAATATTGTGCCGGAAGCCTGACCCACGGCACCAAGCCCAACTATGGCTCGTGGGAGCACTCCTCCCTTTGTGCAGGTCGCCGTTCGATCCCCGATATATATATACACATGTACGTGCGGCTCATTCTGGAGTATTCAGACCCAGCCTGGAACCCCCCCCCCCCTCCTCCCTCCACCCTACCTAACAAAGCATAAAACTAGGAATTATCCAGATGTATTCAGTGAGGCTGTTCAGAACTGCGAGGATGAAGACAAGTTGACGTCACTACAAATAACCACATTTCAAGAGCCGTAATCGAGGAGACATGATAATGATATTTAAGATTTTGAGGGGAATCGATAATCTTGACAGAACGGAAATTTTCAGAATAATGAGACCCGGAAAGAAACTAGAGATGCAGACAAGTCACAGGGATATTAGAAAGAATAGATCTTTAGTCTAGACTTGTAACATTAGCGCGTGCGCCCGCACACACACACACGCACACATTTAAGATTCATAAAGATATGATAGAGCCCAGTAGGCTCAGTAACCTTTACACCGGTTGATTGACAGATGAGAGGCGGACGAAAGAGCCAAAGTTCAACCCCCGCAAGCACAAGTAGATGAGTACAAATAAGTGAGTACACACTCCATTCATAATGAAGGCTAAGATATTTGTTAGTAGAAGTATCCAAAGTTTACTTGCTATAGGGAACGAACGCATGCACGTGACTGGCTGTTGACAAGTGGGATGGGTGTGTGGAGCAGGATTATTAACTGTTAAACTAACTCACCGCAGATGTCAATTGCCTCGTAAAGAGACTGTTGTGGGCCACTTCTTGAATGACTTGTGATATAGAAAGACTTGATTGTTACCTGCTGAACTAAATGGCCTATTGGGATCAGTTGCCGAGCCCATTATGCGGCGCTGTAAGCCTTCCGACCACCGCCCACAGGATGGTCAGGTGATACATATTATATGACTAAATCAATCCGTGTGGTGACGTCTCGCCTCACCAAGTGTGATACAACTGCCTCCTTGTGGCTTACTGTGTTCCTCTGACAGTTTATGTACAAAAATGAATGCTGCCAAATTACATTCCGTGGTGGTAGTGTCATGAAGCCTGGTGGATAGGAGGTGGCTACAGCCACACTCACTGACATAGACGATGAGAGAGAGAGAGAGACGCCTGGTGCGGCCTGGTGGTGTGGCGGGGCCGTAAAGGGAGATGACTGTGCCTTCCCCCTGATACTAAGATGTTAGGAGGCAGCAATATGGGCCACCACCCTGGCTTATTGACCGTGTCAAGTCCTGTAGGCAGCGTCGTGTCCCCTCACTCCCTGCCGCCCCGAGGGGGGTGGTGTCCCCTCACTCCCTGCCGCCCCGAGGGGGGGGGGTCGTGTCCCCCTCACTCCCTGCCGCCCCGAGGGGGGGGGGTCGTGTCCCCTCACTCCCTGCCGCCCCGAGGGGGGGGGTCGTGTCCCCCTCACTCCCTGCCGCCCCGAGGGGGGGGGGGTCGTGTCCCCCTCACTCCCTGCCGCCCCGAGGGGGGGGGGGTCGTGTCCCCTCACTCCCTGCCGCCCCGAGGGGGGGGTCGTGTCCCCCTCACTCCCTGCCGCCCCGAGGGGGGGGGTCGTGTCCCCCTCACTCCCTGCCGCCCCGAGGGGGGGGGGGTCGTGTCCCCTCACTCCCTGCCGCCCCGAGGGGGGGGGTCGTGTCCCCCTCACTCCCTGCCGCCCCGAGGGGGGGGGTCGTGTCCCCTCACTCCCTGCCGCCCCGAGGGGGGTGGTGTCCCCTCACTCCCTGCCGCCCCGAGGGACCAGACGCTGGGGACACAACACACTCCGTGTCTCATGAACCGTCAGGAAATGGAAGATGAGGAAAAAATCTTTAAGGGTGCCAGTATATGTGTGAGGATGTTCACTATGGAAGCATAGTCTGCTTTGTGTTGATTTCGGGGATCAATATCCCTTCGGCCCGTTCTTCTGACCGGGCCTCCTGGTTGGTGATTTGCTCAACTAGGCTTTTAGATGCAGCTACTAACGTTGACTCATTAATAACGTTGAGTGAAGGTAACGCGCCCACCAGGGGCCCACTGGGAGAGAGAAAGAGAAAGAACGAGAAGGAACTACGAAGAGAAAGGTAATTGAAGGGAGGAAGAGAGGCAGAGGGAACAAGGGAGAGAGAGAGTGAGTCCCGGGCATCACCGGGTAACTCATCTAATATATCATAAAGGTAAAGTAGGTTACCTGGTGAATAGATTAGCTCCATCGTCCAACATTTTTGTAACTACGTAATTCTGGAGTGTAAATATTGAGGGAAGCAATCAGCGAGTTAACGTGAGCGCTGCTGTTGATGCTGAGAATGTTAGCGAGCTGGGGAGAACAGCAGCTTTGTTTATGGAGTGTTCACCCTTCTTAATCATCAGCCAAAAGTAAACACCAATCTCAGACAAATTGAGGAAGGGAAAAAAAGACATGTTTAATCATCATGGTTAAATATGGTTAACCTGCACGCTTTTGTTGACCTCGAAACTGTTTCTAAATTATGTATCCTACCAGCTATTGTGTAGAGCAGGGGTCTCCAAACTATGGCCCGCGGGCCACATCCGGCCCGCCACATAATTTCATCCGGCCCGCCAAACAAATCCCTGTGTGGTGGCCTTGAAAAAATAATTATCGTACGAATGGCATCGCAGAATTATTCAAAGCTGGGGCTGCTGACTGGTGGCGCTCAGCCCGAGTCAGTTTTCCTCTCTCTCGATAGTGTGACGCACAGATACTAGTACTGGTAGGTATGTGTTGTGCATTACAACCAATCAGTTGTGTACAACTGTATATTGTGGGGATGGAGGGCGAGTGGGGCTTCGCTGCTTCTGTTTCAGGGAGCACAAACACTGTACAATATTCTTTTCTCTGTACTTGACAATACCTTTATCTTAGTTATACAAAATAGCAATAATACTATTGTAGCCAAAAAATATTGCATGTTTAAAATAGTTAAAAATGGTTTTTTTTTTTTTTTCATTTTTTATTCCTTCGGCCCGCATAAATATGGGAAATATATAATGTGGCCCTTACATTGAAAGGTTTGGAGACCCCTGGTGTAGAGCAACGGTTTCGCTTCTTGCAGGTCGGCGTTCAATTCCCGACCATCCAAGTGGTTGGGTACCATTCCTTCTCTCCGTCCTATCCCAAGTCCCCATCCCCCAGCTCTTTCAATTGTAATGTAGTCGTGATGGTTTGGCGCTTTCTCTTGATTATTACTTACTTGCCTCCACAACCCCGTTACATACCAGCCCGTTCTCTCCATCTGTCTCTCCGTATGTTGTTATAGATTCAGCTACTCGGAACAAGTTCTAAGTAGCCCGTCACTTACCTGGCACAGGAGCGGTGCCAATGTGTGTCACTCCGTAAAAAATCCAACCCTTTTCCTTTCGTGAAACGTACTAACCCAAGCAACCCACCTAACCTATAGAGTCCGAGCCACTGAAGACAGCTGCTACGGGAAGCAGCCCGTAGCTGATGTCTAAATCCCAGGTACCTATTTACTGCTAGGTGAACAGGTACATCAGGGTGGAAGAAACTGCCCATTTGTTTCCGCCTCCACCGAGGATCGAACCCGGAACCTTAGGATTACAAATCCCGAAGGCTGTCTACTTAGCTGTCATGCCCCATTGTTGGCGAGGGTTGAGATTCTGCTCCTGGGTCCCGCAATATCAACAGACTAGTATCTTTCTATTTACTAAGAGTTGTTGTTTGTGTAGTCACATTCCGTTCCCGAAGAGTTTAAGGACGCGGATTCGATCCCATTGTATGGTTTCTGTATTTTCTTAGTAATTTCAGTTAAGAAATTAGAATACTGACGTGGAAGATATAAAGAGCGAACATGGTGTAAAACGCTGCCCTGAACTATAAAGGAAGGAACAGAAATATAGAACACAAGCATATCAAAGACTCCATCAAATATTTACCCTTGTACGTGCTCCAAACAGCTCCAACATAGAGAACGGAGAGAAGACCTGGCGGAGAGAAAACGCTCACTGAAAAGCTGGAGTTAACGCAGATATCCTAACAATGAAACAACAGTCCGCTCTGTTAAGAATACAGAACACAGCCAACGTTACATAGTTTTCTCGTACCAGCCTCAAGAAATGCAAAAAAATAATAATAATATATAATAAAATAAAATAGTAATATAAAGTCATTCAGGATGTAAGACGATATCAGTAATTATTTTTCACATAGCCAGAATTAGTTTTGGGTTGTGTTCAGGACACTTGTTGGTTGGTCAGTTTCGTCTGTCTTGCTTAGTAAGCGAGTGTGGTGGCTTTGATAACCCTTAAGCCCAACCTCAAACCAAATAAATAATATAGGTTCCCATTATTGGGCATGAAGCCTGTTAGGGTTATTAAATTAAGATCTCCCAAACCAAGGCCGGAAATATATGAGCGGTCACCCAACCACTTACTGACCAAACCTAGCTCTGTATACCCGACTGGCTCTCACACCGTCCCATACGTGGCGCGTAGGCCAGCGTGCAGGAACATAAGTACAAAGACGTACAAATATTTTGAAACATTATATGTAGAGTTCTCATGTGTGTGATGTGGACAGCTGCCTGGACCGTCATCGGCATTATGCTTTGTTATGGTGATGTATCCTTGACTATCTTCTGTCGTTCGCTCATGAGGACAGCTGTACGCTCATGAGGGCAGCTGTACGCTCATGAGGGCAGCTGTACGCTCATGAGGGCAGCTGTACGCTCATGAGGGCAGCGGCCCGACTCTCAACTGTCAATCAACTGTTACTAACAACTATTCTTCCCCCCCCCCCCCCAGAAAGCAGCCCGTACAGCTGAGTCTAACTCCCAGGTACCTATTTACTGCTAGGTAACGGTGGCATCTAGGGGGAAGAAACTGCCTGTTGTGTGTGGTGTCCGCTCGACGGCGGGCGCCGCGGCCTTAGGTTACAAATAACGGCGCCAATAACGCGAGTAACGACTGCGTAAAACCCTGACCCAAGCAACTGTGGTAGCCCCTGGCAGTCAATTACCCTCGTGGGAGGCGAGACCATCGTCAGTGCCATCCCTGGGCCCCGCGGCCCGCTCAACACTCGCATTAAAACACGTGACAAGGGACGATATCACTTGGGAAAAGTTAGTGCCTCATCGCTCGTGGTAATATTAGAGAAAATTGATGTTATGGCTTGTGGGCCTGTCCATTATACGCGCCGGGGGAGGATGGGGGTGAGGGTTGGTGGCAGGGGAGGAGGGAGCTGGAGCACGACTCCTTATCCTGGTGGTGGGGAGGGTGTAGGGGTGGTGGTGGCCACTCACGCAACAGTGGGTGGCAGAGGGTGTGGCTGGCCTGGGTGGTGAAGGGTGTGGCTGGCCTGGGTGGTGAAGGGTGTGGCTGGCTGGGTGGTGAAGGGTGTGGCTGGCCTGGGTGGTGAAGGGTGTGGCTGGCCTGGGTGGTGACGGGTGTGGCTGGCCTGGGTGGTGAAGGGTTGTGGCTGGCCTGGGTGGTGAAGGGTGTGGCTGGCCTGAGTGGTGAAGGGTGTGGCTGGCCTGGGTGGTGAAGGGTGTGGCTGGCCTGGGTGGTGAAGGGTGTGGCTGGCCTGGGTGGTGAAGGTGTGGCTGGCCTGGGTGGTGAAGGGGTGTGGCTGGCCTGGGTGGTGAAGGGTGTGGCTGGCCTGGGTGGTGAAGGGTGTGGCTGGCCTGGGTGGTGAAGGGGTGTGGCTGGCCTGGGTGGTGAATGGTGTGGCTGGCCTGGGTGGTGAAGGGTGTGGCTGGCCTGGGTGGTGAAGGGTGTGGCTGGCCTGGGTGGTGAAGGGTGTGGCTGGCCTGGGTGGTGAAGGGTGTGGCTGGCCTGGGTGGTGAAGGGTGTGGCTGGCCTGGGTGGTGAAGGGTTGTGGCTGGCCTGGGTGGTGAAGGGTGTGGCTGGCCTGGGTGGTGAAGGGTGTGGCGTCGCCTCACGTGACAGTGATGAGCGAGGGGTTGGGGGGGGAGGAATACCTGGTTGTATAAATGTTAAAAGTACTCTGAGTTATAAGAGGCGGGCTGTCCGCCACGCTGCCATGATGGGTGTGTCGTGGGTGTGTCGTGGGTGTGGGTGTGAAGGAGGTAGTGGAGGGGTGATGGAGGTGGGTGGATAGTGGAGGTGGTGGAAAGTAAGGTAGATGTGGGTAGATGTTCCCAGATTCTACCCAAATGAAATACTCATATATCAATAATAATAATGAATTCCCAGATGAAATACTGATCAGAAATCCCTCCCCAATAATTGGAAAATTTGTGTATATATATAAATATAATATATATGCATATAAATCAATAAATAATAATAATAATAAAATAAATGGCCTTAAACAGAACAACATGCTATGAGTGGAAGCA
>WNGS01164858.1:49198437-49212527 GCA_020271785.1 Procambarus virginalis
AGACTCAACCGGACCTGACTTTGACAGGAGTTGCGGAGTGTGTACATATGAATGCTACACAATACTCTATATAGACATCCATATATGAGAAACACATGTGAAGAACCTCTCACACACTCACAGCTCCTGACAAAGAGAGAACAAGCTTAGCTTAGCTGCCACCCCACACAGTGTGTCAGCGAGGCGGACAGCCCGCCTGCTTTCATAACTCTCACTGTATTTCCCACTTCTAAACTTCCCTTCACCTATGCCTCTCCATCATCTTTACTCCCGCATATAAAAGGTAGGTGGTGGTGGGGGGGGGCGGTTGTGGGAGTCATGGAGGTGGGGGTGGTTGGGGATGGTGGTTAATGGTAGTGGGGGGTATGGTGGTTGCCACCCATCCACTTGTGCTTGTTACTGGAGGTTGGCTCAAGACTTTGGTGTCCTCCCGCTCGTGTCCTCTCAACTACCTATTATTGTGTTGTCAGCCATTGCTCTCTTGCACACGTCTTCTTAGAATGACGCCGTTATTGCTCGTGTTTGTTCTAACTGCTAACAGCTCTTATTAGTGTGTTCCTCGCTCTAGTGTAAATCCATGCACTACCCCGGGGCCTGATGATTCCTTGAATTCCTTATGCATTAAAACATGCAAAATTGCACGGCCGCTCAGTGTAATATGAAGAAAACCGAATACATGTGGAATATTGTGCACACTCACAGCCCCATTCAGTGCTGGAGAAGTTGCTGATGTGAAGAACGTGGTAAGATCTTTTAATGCGACAATCCACTCAGTTAAACATCTTTTTTTAATTAGTATTCCTTAGAGCAGAGGCGAAAGAAATATATAATAATTTACACTTGGAAAATATTAGGACTGGTTCCAAATCTGAACACGGAAATAACACCACAAGAGATCAGAAGGCATGGCAGGATGTGCAGAATACCCCCGTTGAAAAGCAGAGGTGCAATAGGAACGCTGAGAGAGAACTCTCAGCACCAAAGATCCGAGACTGTACAACACTCTACCTCAACACATAAGGGGCATAACTCGCCTACATCTCAGTGTTCAAAACAGAACTTGATAAACACCTTCAAAGGATATCTGATTAATCAAGCTATGATTCATACGTCAGGCTGCGAACAGCCGCGTCGAACAGCCTGATTGACCAGACCACCAACCAGGAAGCCTATTCAGAGACCGGACCGCAGTGACGTTGATCCTCGAAATCACAGAAAGGTAATGAAAGGTATGACACTTCAGGCGGACATTGACACATGCCATAAAAAAGGTACTAGTGAAGAGCAGAGGTGCCATAGGCACAATCAGAGAACACTATAAACATCAGAGGTCCACGGTTGTTCAACATCCTCCCAGCGACTATAAGAAATATTGCCGGAACAACCGCGGACATCTTCAAGAGAAAACTGGACTGTTTTCTAAGAGAAGTTCCGGATCAGCCGGGCTGTGGTGGGTATGTGGGCCTGCGGGCCGCTCCAAGCAACAGCCTGGTGGACCAAACTCACTAGTCGAGCCTGGCCTCAGGCCGGGCTTGGGAGTAGAAGAACTCCCAGAACCCCATCAACAGGTATCAAGCAGGTACCCAAAGCTTGTAATTAAAAAGAGGAATCCTAGGTGATGTTTCTGCGCAGACCTTAACTTGACGGCCCCGCTGAAGATGGGGTGGAGCAGGAAACAAGCGCACATCACAACTACCCGACAACTATAATATATCAAGAAAACATTCAATCACAATATAGAAGCAGAATAGATACTTCTTCGCAAAAAAACACTTGATAGATGTGACCACATCTATCAAGTGTGATAGCCCATTAAAGGAAAATCGAGCAATAATAAATGGGTTGGTATTAAATCATCTGAAAAACTGGGTGAAAGGAAAGTGCCCAACCATTTCCCTCCCGCCCGAGAATCGAACTCGGAATCCCCGATTATGAGGAGAGAACGAAGCGAACTGTACAACGAGGTCCACAACATTTTCCCCCTCAGTTAATGTGAAAAAATGGCTGATCTCGAAACCGAATGCCGAGGTCATTAGTCTCGATAGTTGTTAGCGGGCGTTGTTAGTGTTACCTGCTATTATTAATATGTTAGCAGGGGGGGGGGGCTATCAGTACCGTAACCATTAATGTTATACGATAGCATTCTAATTTTAAGCAGTTTGTGGTTGTTAGGCATTCTCAGAGACACCATATGTTTTATATTCTCACAAAAAAGGTGTTGCAAAAAGTGCAATATTTGGAGAACGTCTTTGTGTCGCCTTAAAGCATTTAAGACTTGTGCAATGTTTGCAGGGATGGTCTCAATTGTTATTGGCTCTTACGGTAATTACCTCCCCCCCCCCTCTCGTGTTCTGGGGGTCTGTCTGCCCCCGTCCTCGTGTTCTGGGGTCTGTCTGCCCCCGTCCTCGTGTTCTGGGGGCTGTCTGCCCCCGTCCTCGTGTTCTGGGGGGCTGTCTGCCCCCCGTCCTCGTGTTCTGGGGGGTCTGTCTGCCCCCGTCCTCGTGTTCTGGGGTCTGTCTGCCCCCGTCCTCGTGTTCTGGGGTCTGTCTGCCCCCGTCCTCGTGTTCTGGGTCTGTCTGCCCCCGTCCTCGTGTTCTGGGGTCTGTCTGCCCCCGTCCTCGTGTTCTGGGGTCTGTCTGCCCCCGTCCTCGTGTTCTGGGGTCTGTCTGCCCCCGTCCTCGTGTTCTGGGGTCTGTCTGCCCCCGTCCTCGTGTTCTGGGGGTCTGTCTGCCCCCGTCCTCGTGTTCTGGGGTCTGTCTGCCCCCGTCCTTCGTCTCGTGTTCTGGGAGGTCTGTTTGCCCCCCGTCCTCGTGTTCTGGGGTCTGTCTGCCCCCGTCCTCGTGTTCTGGGGGTCTGTCTCCCCCGTCCTCGT
Organism: Procambarus virginalis; assembly: GCA_020271785.1. Taxonomy (NCBI): domain Eukaryota; kingdom Metazoa; phylum Arthropoda; class Malacostraca; order Decapoda; family Cambaridae; genus Procambarus; species Procambarus virginalis. Next base: position 49,201,310 of record WNGS01164858.1, read on the forward strand.
GTTCTGGGGGTCTGTCTGCCCCCGTCCTCGTGTTCTGGGGTCTGTCTGCCCCCGTCCTCGTGTTCTGGGGTCTGTCTGCCCCCGTCCTCGTGTTCTGGGGGTCTGCCCCCGTCCTCGTGTTCTGGGGTCTGTCTGCCCCCGTCCTCGTGTTCTGGGGGTCTGTCTGCCCCCGTCCTCGTGTTCTGGGGGGTCTGTCTGCCCCCGTCCTCGTGTTCTGGGGTCTGTCTGCCCCCGTCCTCGTGTTCTGGGGGTCTGTCTGCCCCGTCCTCGTGTTCTGGGGGTCTGTCTGCCCCCGTCCTCGTGTTCTGGGGTCTGTCTGCCCCCGTCCTCGTGTTCTGGGGGTCTGTCTGCCCCCGTCCTCGTGTTCTGGGGGTCTGTCTGCCCCCGTCCTCGTGTTCTGGGGGTCTGTCTGCCCCCGTCCTCGTGTTCTGGGGGTCTGTCTGCCCCCGTCCTCGTGTTCTGGGGGTCTGCCCCCGTCCTCGTGTTCTGGGGTCTGTCTGCCCCCGTCCTCGTGTTCTGGGGGTCTGTCTGCCCCCGTCCTCGTGTTCTGGGGGTCTGCCCCCGTCCTCGTGTTCTGGGGGTCTGTCTGCCCCGTCCTCGTGTTCTGGGGGTCTGCCCCCGTCCTCGTGTTCTGGGGTCTGTCTGCCCCCGTCCTCGTGTTCTGGGGGTCTGCCCCCCGTCCTCGTGTTCTGGGGGTCTGCCCCCCGTCCTCGTGTTCTGGGGGTCTGCCCCCCGTCCTCGTGTTCTGGGGGTCTGCCCCCCGTCCTCACCCTTTGTGCCCCGAGGGAAATATTGCGTCAGATTACTTAGTGTCTACAAAGCCGGCTGTTAGTCGTAATTTGCCGCTCAAAGCTGTCAGTTAGCTGTTAGGGAGCAATTTTGAGTTCAGGATTAGCGCCTCCAATCACGGACCGGCCTTTCTGGTCGTTTGTTTCAATTTGCAGCCATCAGTTAACTGACCTTGTTTGGTGTACTGTAAACTGGTTTGCTTGCAGTTTGCCTGGAACACAACCTTAAATATTTGTATTGTATATGCCAGATACTTGGGGCTAGCCTCGCCAAACATTGCAGGGTGACTGGTGGGTATGAGGGGACGGTCATAGGGAGGATAGGGAGGGTCCAAATGCCCTCCTTGAAGGAAAGGGAGGAAGATATGTTGGAAATATTCACCCGTTTATACCGGGGTTGGGGTCGGCGTCCATCATTGTGTGGGCGACCCACCCTTAAATGACGCATTTTGGATTGACCCGAGTAACCCATCTTTAATATATATATATATATATATATATATATATATATATATATATATCTATAGTGTGTGTGTGTGTGTATTAATTAATGTTATCTGCGTTGAAGCGGCGCTATTTTCATCGGGAGCGAAATGTTTGTTTTTATCAAGGAGAATGGATTGAATTCATTAGCATACAGAAATTGGTGCAGCGTCCTAGAAAAATACCAAAATGTATTCATAGTAGTTTTATTTATCTCGTGTATAAAACAGAAGTTATTTTCACTTGCTGGGAGGAGGAGGAGGAGGAGGTATGTAAATATTTAAATTTGTATTCCCATTGATATTTGTTTGTATATATATATATATATATATATATATATATATATATATATATATATATATATATTTTCAGTTTCAGGTAATTGATCTGTTTGTGCGTGGGTGTTAAGGCTTACCATGGAGACGGTTCAGTGTCTTAGGAGGCAGCTAGCTGTCAGTGGGAGAAACAAAGCCGAGGTGAGTGTAGTCAGTTCTCAAGCTTTGATAAGTGATAATTTGAAGAGGTTATGCCTTGGGCCAGATTCACGAAGCAGTTACGCAAGCACTTACGAGCCTGTACATCTTTTCTCAATCTTTGACGCCTTTTTTTTACAATTATTAAACAGTTAATGTGCTCCGAAGCACCAGGAGGCTGTTTATAAACAATAACAACACTTGATTGGCAAGTTTTCATGCTTGTAAAACTGTTTAATAATGTAACCAAAGCCGTCAAAGATTGAAGAAAGATGTTCACGTTCGTAAGTACTTGCGTAACTGCTTCGTGAATCTGGCCCCTGAACAGGAACATGTAGGTCAGAGCACAGGCCTAACCTATTGTGCCCAATAGTCTAGGTGCTCGAGATACTCTCTTCCTGTTGTCTACCTATTCTAGGTTCCGGAGATCAACGTCCCAGCGGCCCAGTCTCTGACCAGGCCTCTGGTTGGCGGTCTGGTAGTACAATGTTTTTTTCAAATCTAGCTTTTATTATAACGTTATTACCCTTTCCTTCTACTTCCTCTTCTTACCTCCGCTTTCCCTTCCTTCTCCCTTATCGGTCCAAGATGCTTCCCTTCCCCCACTCTTCCACGTGGCCAGGACGGGAAGAATGGGGCGAGACGGGCCGGAACAGGTATTAAGAGGTTTTATGGGATCATAGATATGACAACTGTCTCTTGGGCTGCGTGTGAGGACGTTGACCTGGAAACTTCCCCCGACCCACCAGCGGACCTGGAAACTTCCCCCCACCCTCCAGCGGACCTGGAAACTTCCCCCCACCCTCCAGCGGACCTGGAAACTTCCCCCCACCCTCCAGCGGACCTGGAAACTTTCCCACCCACCAGCGGACCTGGAAACTTCCCCACCCTCCAGCGGACCTGGAAACTTGCCCACCCTCCAGCGGACCTGGAAACTTGCCCACCCTCCAGCGGACCTGGAAACTTCCCCACCCACCAGCGGACCTGGAAACTTGCCCACCCTCCAGCGGACCTGGAAACTTGCCCACCCTCCAGCGGACCTGGAAACTTGCCCACCCTCCAGCGGACCTGGAAACTTGCCCACCCACCAGCGGACCTGGAAACTTGCCCACCCACCAGCGGACCTGGAAACTTCCCCACCCACCAGCGGACCTGGAAACTTCCCCACCCTCCAGCGAACCTGGAAACTTCCCCACCCTCCAGCGGACCTGGAAACTTCCCCACCCTCCAGCGAACCTGGAAACTTCCCCACCCTCCAGCGGACCAGGAAACTTCCCCACCCACCAGCGGACCAGGAAACTTCCCCACCCTCCAGCGGACCAGGAAACTTCCCCCCCCCTCCAGCGGACCAGGAAACTTCCCCACCCTCCAGCGGACCAGGAAACTTCCCCACCCTCCAGCGGACCAGGAAACTTCCCCCCACCCTCCAGCGGACCTGGAAACTTCCCCACCCTCCAGCGGACCAGGAAACTTCCCCCCCACCCTCCAGCGGACCAGGAAACTTCCCCACCCTCCAGCGGACCAGGAAACTTCCCCACCCTCCAGCGGACCAGGAAACTTCCCCACCCACCAGCGGACCAGGAAACTTCCCCACCCTCCAGCGGACCAGGAAACTTCCCCCCACCCACCAGCGGACCTGGAAACTTCCCCACCCTCCAGCGGACCAGGAAACTTCCCCACCCACCAGCGGACCAGGAAACTTCCCCACCCTCCAGCGGACCAGGAACTTCCCCCCACCCACCAGCGGACCTGGAAACTTCCCCACCCACCAACGGACCAGGAAACTTCCCCACCCACCAACGAACCAGGAAACTTCCCCCCACCCTCCAGCGGACCTGGAAACTTCCCCACCCTCACACACTCAGCTGCTGGTTTCTGTTCTAGCTCGATTTTCTTCTTTATCTGTATTTAACTTTTTACCATTGCGTTTAAATTTTCCAACAAATGTTACACATGTTATATACTTTGAGTTTGCTTGTCTGAGAACATTAAGCTTCACTATATCACTCTCCGGTCTATTTACACATTTATGGTGAGGTTCTAGGCATAATTTGCTTTTTTCACTGAAACCATATTTAAGAATATTTAATGTATGTAAAGTATATATTTATACATGGTGTGGACCAGTTGATTTTCGTCAATTGCCTCTTGCCAGTAGTAGTTGCAGTATTGCAAATGGAAATGTTGTGCAAAGTCATGCTTAAGTTTCAGAGTTTGAGGTTTAAAGAGAGACGTAAATTACTCTCTCCCTCTCGAGCTAATTAGAGTAGGAAGCTCGTACTGATCCTCTGGAGAGAAACGATCATAGTATAACAATGAGTCATAAATATTGGTGTGAAGGGACCCGGGTCTTGACCCAGGTCAGTAGGTGTGAGTTGAGGGTCAAGGAGGCATACCTGCAGCACACCTGCAGCATACCTGCAGCATGCCTGCAGCATACCTGGAGAGGGTTCTGGGAGTTCTTCTACTCCCTCTCCAAGGGTCACCACACCCGAACACTGACCTTCCCCGAGGCGAGGGTCGGTGTTCACTCGCCCTCAAATCCATTACAATTCTCACATTCCTGCTTGACAAGACTGTCCGCAATTTCCTAGGCACAAGTAGGCCGACTTATCCAGACCTCCACCACCGTTTAGCTGGCCACAATGAACATGATGTCTTCCGGGCACTTGTACTGGACAACCAAGGGGGTATAGGTGGTCCTGTGACGTCGCCAGCAACACATTGCGTCAAGTTAACAGAGCAACTCAGAAGACTATCTGCATTAAGGATCACACCAGTCTTCTCCACTGATTTACAACCGAGCAGTACTGCTCAATTTCGCGAAGGAAAATTGATTGATCTTCTATGGCTGAAGGAAGATAAGTAGCCTTGACAAATCGCATGTGCCGTATCGATCAAGTTTCAAGACTATAAAATATCTATAAAGTATCCTGGTCGTATCCACCTTAGTTCCTCTAAGAATCGTTTTATAGTGTCACAATGTCCCTTCCGCGTCTTCGTTCCTATAGTGTTGTCAATTTCCTCTCTGGCCAAATCTCTCAACGTTTTGAAGTTTACTTGTATTTAGGAGGTGCGGGTTGCATGGTACTGTTGCATGTGCCAGTACTGGTCTGGCATGCGACGTTCACAGGCCCCTGAATGACTCCTTAAAGATACTGAAGGCTCTCTCTTGTGTTTAGCGATGTGGCATACGCCGCTAACATTGCATTTGTCAATTGTCTCACACTGACCGGCATCTGTCTCCCTCGCGGGTGATATGGTGCTTCCCTCACTTGCTGTCTTCCTCATTTCGTGCGTTTCTTAAGGTTGAACTGTAGTAGACACTCGTTGGACCATTCACGCGGCTTATCAATGTCGTGTTGCAGTTTTATGAAACCCTCTTCTTTAAGGCCTCCATCCCCTTCCCCTACCTCCTCGGCCTTGCCCCTCTTCCCTCGGCCCCTGCCGCAGCTCTATACATATCTGCGCGCCTCGTCCCCAAGCGCTTTAGTGGGTACTACTGTGTGGTGTGGGTGGAGGGCGTGGTGTAATCTGCTGCTGGCCAGGCCTGCAGCACCATCGATCCGCTACATCCATCTGTAAAGCAGCAGCAGCAGCAACAACAGTAACATTAGCAGCAGCAGCAGCAGCAGCTGGAAGAAGTTACGTTACGTCATGAACTATGAAAATATAAAACTTAGGATACGAATCCATTGACAACGTTGCTGTAGTTACCTGTAACTCACCCACCTAACTACTATTATACTCGCATCCTCCATATAAAACAAGTAAGATAGAAATTGAAAATCAGCCGTTAATTTACCCGTGATGAATGTTGGAGCAAATGGGGCCATGGTAGAGCACTAGCGGTAATGATGTAGCGGAAAATGGAACAAAGTTTCTGAAACTATCGTGAAATATGGGGAAAAGATTGGGATGTTTTTCGTGCCAGAGAATGTTAAAATGTTTAAAAATTGGGCGGTAAATGAGGTTCTTGTCCCTACCCGCGGCAGTCTGCTGCAGCTGCTGTTACCTGCGGTGTTTTGTTGTTATTGTTACTGCTTCTCTTGGGCCTCCCTCCCTCTCTCTTGCTGCGGCGGCTGCTGCTGGCTCTGCTGCTGCTGACGTTGGTGCTGCTGCTGCTGCTGCTGCGGGCTCCGCTCTTGAAAGTGTTGCTACTGGCGTTGCTGGTGCTATATTTTGTTACTAGTGTTGCTGCTACTATTCTTACTACAACTGCTGTGTCTGCTGTTCTTGCTACTAGTGTTGCCGCTGTTCTCCCTACTAGTGTTGCCGCTGTTCTCCCTACTAGTGTTGCCGCTGTTCTCCCTACTAGTGTTGCCGCTGTTCTCCCTACTAGTGTTGCCGCTGTTCTCCCTACTAGTGTTGCCGCTGTTCTCCCTACTAGTGTTGCCGCTGTTCTCCCTACTAGTGTTGCCGCTGTTCTCCCTACTAGTGTTGCCGCTGTTCTCCGCTATTGTTCCCACGACGCCTTTCTTCCCTGCCCCCTGCTTGTTTTCCCCTGCCTGCTGAAATATGGATGTCTGCCTTGCTTGTGGCCTGAGTGTTTGCTTTCACATGCCGGCAGCCTCGCTCGACAAATATTTAGCCAGTCTGGAGGCACAAGACCTCCCTTCAGACCGGGTTGTTAGGCTAGGTGAAAAATGTGAGATGCCTGAGACGAGGTAAGAGGGAATATGAAGGTGTGAGGGGGGGGGGGCTAATGGAGAGGGTTAGGGGAGGATAGCCACGGGGCATCATCTGGGGGTCGAGCGGAAGCTTTCTTCACAAAGTCAGTCGACATAGACGCCCTCGGCACTCCACCGACCCCCGGTCCAGTCCTCCACACTCGCCACCTTCATTCTAGTTCACTGGAGAGCTTGCATGCTAGATATCCCGTCCTCCAGTAACCAGGAGGACGGCTCTCCAGGAATCCAGCCCCTTGTAGTTGAAACGTACGGTAACTAGTGTGTACTAGTTTCTAGTGTACATAAACTAGGGTGATGGGTTGAAGTTACCACTCCTGGTTCCAGACAGCGGCGGGGCAGTACAACTAACTGCTCTGTCCTCCTCACTATCAGAAGGTCACCCGCATCTATTATGGAATCTCGGGCTTCATGTCGCGTGTTCCGTCCTCTAGTCCTGTGCTCCATGTTGGGCCATAGAGCCTTGTCCCCTCCTATTTGACTCTTCCTCCTGCTCCTCTCGTTGTGGCGACAGTGGTCTTGGTAGTTGCGGCGCCAGAGAAATTATCCCTCACTCAGTGAATATTTATGAGCGGGGAAAGAAATGTTTATATTACTGGGAAGAATACGAGAATATTCATGAAATTGCCAGTGAATCAAACTGATGTGTTCCTGGGAGACCGAACGCACCAGAACACTTTGGGAATGGAACAGGCATCGAAGCCGTACGATGAGATCGTACGAAGAGAACTCTGGCACAAACACTACCGACTGGACCATGATGGGCTTTGATAGCACCTCGACCTGGTTGATACCTGGTGACCTGGTTACCTGGTATCACAATTACTTCTTGACTTGCACGGAGTTTTGAAGGCACCATCATCAATATTTATTCATTCTTGTGCTTTCATTGTACAATCTGACACTTGTACGAGGCTTAGTGAAACATTTTTAGATTTTCAATGTTTCCAATTAGATGTTTTTGATAATATTGTTTCCGTGCGTGTGAATTACTTAGGAGTCCCCGCTCTTTACCTGGCGAAGAGCGCGAGGACTCTGATACTAGAGAATATTTAAGGAATATTAGGGAATACCAGCGCGAAGATATCACAGCAATATTGAACATCACTGAGACAAAATTTGAGGAATAATAGGTAACAATAGCCAGGGGAAGTGAAACAACTGAAAGGTTAGGGGTGATGAACAGTTACAGGGGGGGAGGGGGAGGGGAATAAACAATACCAGGAAGGGTGGAGGAGGAGCAAGGAGCAGGGGTGGAGGAGGAGAACTAGGAAGAGTAGAAGAACGAGGAAGGAGGAGGAGGAGAAGGAGAAGGAGTGAGGCGTAGAGACACGACCAACAAACTTTTCTCTTATCAATAAATTCTCCCGGAGATAATTAATGTTTCTGGCTACAATTAATGTTTTTCCTCAAGTCCTGACAGCAGTCAGTGAGTGAATTATCAGGGGAAAGCGCCAAGCCATTACGACTATATAGTCCTTGGAACAGGACAGGAAAACAATTTGGAATGGGACGGAGGGAAAGGAATGATGCCCAACCACTTGTGGGCGATTGGGGGATTGAACGCCGACCTGCAATAAGCGAGACCGTCGCTCTACCGTCCGGCCCAAGGGGAAGGGGGGTGGGGTAAGGAGAGAATCGGTACTAATCTGACGTGTCATAAGTCTTCACAATACACAATTAACTTTGAATATTCCGTCCCAGTAAAGCTTTCTTGGCGAGTTCGAATGACACTAGTTTGACCTTCTTGTACGACGACTGCAGCTCGTGATTTACGGCTCGCGGGGGCGAATCTTTTACCAAGAGTCAGTGTGAGGTTGTCTCGGACCCGCCACCAGGGATTGAGCTCGAGTCCTTGGATCCCGCCTCTCACGGGACGTCTCAGTGTCCGCTTGTCGTGGACCAAAGGTACCAAATTATATTTACATGGAAAATATTGAAGGACCAGGTCACTAATTTGAACAGTCTGGTTGACAAGACCACCAACCAAGAGCTCTGGTCGGAGACTGAGCCGCGAGGACATTGATCCTGGGTACCATAGCAAGCTAACCCTTGGTAGACTTGGCCTTGACAGTCACTCTCAGCTGGCATGCGTTATCAACTCCTTCAGCGTGTCTCTTCACTCTGACATTTAAATGGCCTTTGATATTGACATTTTTGTAAGCAGCTGCTCATAGCAACGCAGTTTTCTCACGCTGGCGTTGTTAAGTCCCGCCTCCCGTCGTGGCGCAGCTCCTATGAGGCCCAGTTCACAGGATGTAATCACAGTGAAGCATGGTGCCACCTAGGTCACTGTGCTTGTTATATGTGGCTCCCATATACACATACACACAAAGCAAACACACAGGTGTTTTTGTTTTACATTGTTACAATGTTAAAACACGTGATGGTTATGTTGTGTGTTTGCATGTGACTGGTCCAGTCGTGACGGCCAAATCAATCTGTAAGTGGTTCAGTTTGTTTATGATTAATTTCTTTATGTGTATGTACAGTATGTACAGTCAGATATGTGGGCCTGCGGGCCGCTCCAAGCAACAACCTGGTGGACCAAACTCTCACAAGTCAAGCCTGGCCTCGGGCCGGGCTTTGGGAGTAGAACTCCCAGAACCCCATCAAGCAGTCCCTGTGTGTGTGGGACTGTCACCACCTGTGTGGGTGGCCAGGCAGGTGGTGGTGTGTGTGGGACTGTCACCACCTGTGTGGGTGGCCAGGCAGGTGGTGGTGTGTGTGGGACTGTCACCACCTGTGTGGGTGGCCAGGCAGGTGGTGGTGTGTGTGGGACTGTCACCACCTGTGTGGGTGGCCAGGCAGGTGGTGGTGTGTGTGGGACTGTCACCACCTGTGTGGGTGGCCAGGCAGGTGGCTCAGAATTGAGTCGTCGGCTTTAAACTGGCAGGTAAGGTGTGAAGGGTGTAGCGAGTGGCGTATTTTTAAATAATATGGCTACACTCCTACACTTTGGCTACACACTCGCCTCTGGTGCCCAGAAAAACAGCCTGGGTAAAACTTTTGTAAAAATGGAAATTAGGTTACCTCCTTCCCTCTCCTTCACCTGTATCTCTGCGTAGCTTATCCGGTTATCATCGGGGAGGGGGGGGAGGGTCGCAGGCGAAGTGAGCACTACCTTGCGCTGATTTTGGGGCTCATCGTCCCCGCGGCCCGGTCCCTGACCAGGCCTTCTGGACGGCTCTTGTCTTGTTCTGTCTCTATTTTCCCCGGGATCAGTGTCCCCTCAGACCGGCAACCGCAAATCCTGATCAGAAACCGTCTGATCAGGATTTGCGGTTGCCGGTCTGCTAGACCAGGCTGTTGGACTCTGTTGCATGGTGTTTGACGTACGAATCACAGCCTAGTTGATCAGGTACCCACTGGAGACGTTGGTCAAGTTGCTTCTTGACACGGAAGGAGGTCGGGTTTATGTGGTTCTTTATAATTAAAGCGAGGACGTTGAAATTCTTGAACCGTTTCTTCGTGAATTTAGGTTAGAATACTTGGCACTTGCCCTAATGTTCAGTGGGATCGCTTTGCACATCCTGCCGTGCCTCCTGGTCTCTAAAGGTCTTATTCGCCTGATGAAATTTAGAACCACTCACTCTAATACTTTCCAGGTGTGAATTATGAGGTGCAGTGTACTGTAACCCCAACTTTGTAGAGGCAGTCTTATGTACCATACCTTGAAGGTAATCCCTCTCCCCTCTGTTCTCTCCCCTCTGTTCTCTCCCTCTGTTCTCTCCCCTCTGTTCTTTCCCCTCTGCTCTCTCCCGTCTGTTCTCTCACCCTAGAGAACAATCTCCGTAGTGACAGTCGCCCCACTAACCAAAGGTGCCGCCATGGAATATTGGCATATTATTTATGGATGTAATTCGCAGCTCGGAAAATAAATAATTCATCTACAGTGCGTAGATGTGTGTTGCTTCCTTGACAGTGCTGGCTTCCCTCCTTTACTTTAAGTTGTGTTCGAGTTGCTGGGTTTGTGATGAGATATAAATAGGAGCTACCTGCTGTGTAGGGCCAAGTACCAAATATACACAGTAAAATAACAACATACTGGAGTGAACGATATGGAAGAAAATGCAGAATAGAACCAGTGAAGAGCAGAGGTGCCATAGGCACAATCAGAGAACACTGTATAAACATCAGAGGTCCACGGTTGTTCAACGTCCTCCTAGCGACTATAAGAAATATTGCCGGAACAACCGTGGACATCTTCAAGAGGAAACTAGATGCTCAAGGGGCCCCTCCTCCCAATGGCCCCTCCCCCCAAGGCCCTCCCTCCTCACAAGGCCCCCTGACAAGGACCCCTCCTCACAAGGCCCCCCTGACAAGGACCCCTCCTCACAAGGGCCCCCTCCTGCAGCGGGGGGGGGGGGGGGGAGCGGTCTGGGGCTCACGGGCCCCGTGCTTCCACCCCATAAAAGCTCGTTTAATTAAAAATGAATAGAGATCCTGAGTGCCAAAGACAAAAAGTACGAGACTGGTGCGTGGGAGACTGGTGCGTGGGAGACTGGTGCGTGGGAGACTGGTGCGTGGGAGACTGGTGCATGGGAGACTGGTGCGTGGGAGACTGGTGCGTGGGAGGTTGCTGCGTGGGAGGATGGTGCCTGAGAACGATAATGATTGTATAGCGAATATAAGTAAAGATATTGTAGAGTGTACTGTGTGTGTTGATTGTGTGTTTCTTGGTTTTATTTGAGATTGTAAAGGGAAGCCAAGCTAATAATTTAATAGAAAAGAACAAGCTGTACGACCCAGGTCATTACGGGAGCTTTGAGGTGGGTGTAGACCC